>JAODXP020000016.1:21236614-21264114 GCA_027497455.2 Sardinella longiceps | reverse complement strand
AAATTAAAAGAAAAGAGGAAAAGAAGAGGAAAGAGGAGAAACTAAATGGACAGATGAATTTGTGTATGCCAGTGGCAAGGCAGAGAGAGAGAGAGAGAGAGAGAGAGAGAGAGAGAGAGAGAGAGAGAGAGAAAGAAATATTAATATGAGACATTCAGAAAGACAGAGGGCAAGAGGAAGAGTGAGAGGGAGGAGAGACAACCCAATAGAGAAAGTGAGTGGGAGTGTGTGTGGGAGAGAGAGAGAGAGAGAGAGAGAGAGAGAGAGAGAGAGAGAGAGAGAGAGAGAGTCAGAGAGCGTAAGAGAAAGAGAGAGAGAGAGAGACCTTTGTTGCCGTGACTCAGGCACCCCTGCTCTCCACGGTCCGGGGGTGAGCGCAGACACCTGGATGCTCAGGTATCGTCCCAAACAAAGGGAGGGGTGTTTTTCGACACACAGTCCCCACCCTCCCCTACACCAGGGCCTTCCCGTTCAGTCCGCCTCCCCCCAGGGACAGATTGGGGATGGCTCAGTAACAGTACACCTGGGAACAAGGAAACTCCTACCAGGAGCCGTCTGACTCCAAAACCAGACACACATACTAGGCTCAGGAAAGTAAACCCACCGCATCTGTGATCACGGTTTAGATCCAAATCATGCTGCTGTCTGGTGAGCAGAGAGAAGGGATGAAAAAAAGAAGAAAAAAGACACACACACACACACACACACACACACACACACACACACAGTTCGCTGATAAGAGTCACAAATAAAATGCAGTGTCAATGATGAAAAGGCAAGTTGTGGCAAAATGGCCAGTTAGATGTTATTTAAGTGAAGAAATGAGAATAGTAGAGGAAGAAAATAAACTTACATTGTCTTTTACTGAGGGGAGAGTCTTTTTAGCTTTATAAAAGAAGAAAAAAGGTAAGCTATTGAGAGACTGGTCTTTGAAAAAGTTGTTTGAGAAGATAACCCTGGTTGTTTCAAGCGAGAGAAAATGTAACGGATTGATCAATAAGTTGAGCGATGATTATGCGATTAAGTGGACTCGCGGAAGAATAAAGCCTGTCTGTATCGGATTAAACATGTCAATTCTTTTTTTTTCCCCTCACTTCATCTCGTCCAATTACTGTTCTCTCTCCCTCATGAGACCTTGGGCGATTTTCGCTTTTCTCAAACGTGGGACCCCAATCAGTGTCCCGCAGTTTGCACAATCAATGCCATTTCTAGAAATACAAAAACGCCTGCTCGCCGAGGTTGCCTCAAACTGAGGCAAACTGAGTTCAATGGACACTTTGTGCATTATACTTAGATGCAGACCTTCAAACTGTTTTTGTTCACAATGTTTCAGTTTGAATAATAGTCACTCAATATTAATGTTTTTTTTTTCTCTCTCTCTCTAACTTGCCTTAAAGGAGATGCCGGGGGAAAATACATAAGTTTACTTCTGCTTCTGAAGGACATTACAATTGATCTGTTTTTGCCACAGTGGAGAGAGGCTTCTAAATTGTTTGTTGACATGACACTCCCTAACCTAAGATAGAGTTGTTTTTTTTTGGTGTGATTGAAGAACATCTGATCTGACCCCTAAATTTAGTTTTAAACATGGATGCATGCATGTGTGTGTGTGTGTGTGTGTGTGTGTGTGTGTGTGTGTGTGTGAGTGTGTGTGTGTGCGTGCGTGTGTGTGTGTGTGTGCGTGCGCATGTCTGTGTCTGTGTGTGCGCAGACGTGGATGTTTTCGGCATTTGGCCTTCTGCTTTCTATGTAGTGGTTACAATCATGAAATGTGGATTAAAACTTGAATCCATCAATTCATTTCAGCGCAAAAAAAGTAATATTGTAAAAATTGCTGTTATATTATATGTACTGTATCAGAAATAATCAAAGGTTAAATTATAGAGAACTTACTGCATAGGTTTGCTGGAATATTTCAAAAGTTGTTCGTATTCTGTTTATTGGCCTACAACTGCTGATGAGATGGGGGCATCAAAAATCATGGTAATAATATCACAACTGAAACTGAATTACGTAAACGTGTAGCCTATGTCATTGTAGAGCTGTTCATTGATCATAAAAGATGCATGACATATACTTAATCTATAGGCAGAGTGGTGCATCCTGAGCAAATGAGGCCAATGGCCGGAATCCCAGACAGAGTACTGAGGGGAGATGAGCAGGGCCGTTTCAAGGTATGTAGGGGGCCCCAAGCAAACAGGACATGGGGGCCCTTCACTCCCCGTAAATACTTACATGAACCACATTGTTATAATTTTCAAACATCATCAATAAAATTATCTGTATTGTACAGTTGTCTAACTCCAGTTTAAAGTCATTTTTTGTTGAAAAACACCACCAACATAACTACTAAAATGATTAAACAGTCAATCTTGGGGGCCCCTTTCAGCCAGGGGCCCCAGGCAATTGCCTGGTTTGCCTGCCTTGTTGCGACGGCCCTGGAGATGAGAATCGAGTGGAATTGTGTAGGAAGGCGATGGCCAGGCTAATGTGGTATAAACATAGCAGACAAACAGGAAGCGAAAAGTTGACACAGAAAACTGTTAATTTCAAAACAAACAGACTGGAAATTTCTTATTTACTTTGCCCACTATAGCAAGTGTGTGTTGGTTTTTTTTCTTTTCATTTTACCATAATTCCATAATTAAAACCATAATTGTTTCTATTAGCCGCGGCTTTTATACATTGATTTTGCAAAATTTCTTACGCTATGAGGTTAAAACAGGGGGGCAGTTAATATGGTGTTAATATGGTTTTGTTTTTTTTAACTTGCATAAAACACTGTCCTGCGGCTTATGCGGGAAATTACTGTATTACCTCCATCAAGGAAGTCATGTTTTCGCCGGCGTCTGTCTCTCTGTGTGTTTGTGTGTGTGTGTGTGTGTGTGTGTGTGTGTGTTTGTCTGTGTACAACAAAACTAAAAAAACACTTCACGAATTTGGATAAAATTGTCAGATAACTTGTGTATTGGGACAAGTTACAACTGATTAAATTTTGGTGGCGATCGGTGATCCAGAACACCATCTGGAATTTATATTGTATCTGTGACCACATTGACTTGGTGGAGGTCTGCGCTCTCTGAGTGTTTTTCTAGTTTTATTTTGTTTTTGTTATAGTTTGTCTCCCCTGCAAATGTATTTCAATATCCTTGTTTTAATTACCCTAACTGAAGCCGGCTCGGCTCTAAGACAGATGCCCTGGGTGTGGCTGGGACACCAGGCAGGTGTGGTCGGTGTTCTGGGGAGATGACCTTTCCTTCCGGAGACTTCTATCAGTGCCACCACCAATCTGCCTCAGGTGTGGCACATGATGGACAGTCCGTTTAGCGAGGCTGGGGGTGGGGGGTTAGGGGTGGGGGATCACCTGCCTGTCACTGATGTCCCTCATGGCACCCATCATCAGGAAAGAACAGACAATGATGGGGGGAGGAAAGGAAAGAGAGAGAGAGAGAGAGAGAGAGAGAGAGAGAGAGAGAGAGAGAGAGAGAGAGAGAGACAGAGAGAAGGACAGAAGAAGTGTGTGTATATTATGAGTGTATGCGGATGTGTGTGTGTGTGTGTGTGTGTGTGTGTGGGAGCGAGAGAGAGAGACCTAAAAGGTCATCATTCATCAGTAAAATCACATCAGAACTCATCACTGTCAATCAACCCAGATCTGAGATTAGGTTCCTCAGAATCCCTAGAGGAAAAGAAAGCTCGGACAGCCAGGAGAGAGGGACCAACACAGCAGGGAATCTCGGAATCTTGCCCTGTGCCATCATTGGCACTACCATTGGTTCAGCGTTCCAAACCCTCCAAATCTTCCCACGTGACATTTAGTATCTTCTTATCCTTCTTCAGATTATCAAGACACCAATAAATAATATTTGCTTGCAGAGTCTAGGCAATTTTCCAGTGAATTTTAGTGACATCGTGTTTTCTATTAATAATTTCAACATTGTATAAAATAAGATTATCCTAGATCAAACCCCTGATCATTTCACACACAAACACACACACACACACACACACACACACACACACACACACACACACACACACACAGACGACCGCAGAAAGAGAGAGAGAGAGAGAGAGAGAGAGAGAGAGAGAGAGAGAGAGAGAGAGAGAGAGAGAGTACTCTTTGTAAGAGCTATATACTGTATGACATTGTCTTTTGTTCCAAAAGAGAAACAAGATCGAACAGAGAAGGGAGATTTCCATTCACAGTACCCGCATGTGTGTGTGTGTGTGTGTGTGTGTGTGTGTGTGTGTGTGTGTGTGTGTGTGTGTGTGTGTGTGTGTTTTCACTTGGGAGATTGATTTAGGTTTTATTGCAGTCTGAGCCACAAAAGGCCACCCTGCTAACATGCCCTGTCTTCTCATCGACACAGGGAGGTGTTTCATGACACCCCTTATTCCAACATACGCTGACATTGTGTGTGTAACATGTGTGTGTGTGTGTGTGTGTGTGTGTGTGTGTGTGTGTGTGTGTGTGTAACCTTGCGCTCTAATCCGGTGGCTGATCTAAATGACCCCATTCTGCTGATGGCTGGTTTGTGGTTTGGGGTCAAAGGTCGTTGGCAGTGAGAGCTATCAGTGGCTTCCAGAGGAAACTGCTGTCACCCATTGACCTCTCATTAACCTAATCTCCACTCTGTTAAAAATGATCACCTGTCCGCAACCCCTGGGTGTAGGTTTGTATGTATGTACTAATGTATTTGCCTGTGCATGTGTGTGTGTGTGTGTGTGTGTGTGTGTGTGTGTGTGTGAGACAGTAAGGGATAAAGAGAAAAGGAAACAAATATCTGGCACATGTAGTGTGTGTATTAAAGACCTGTGTGTGTGTGTGTGTGTGTGTGTGTGTGTGTGTGTGTGTGTGCGTGAATGTGTGTGACAGCAAGGGATAAATAGAATAAGAAACATGTCAGAGAGTATCATGGTGTTTAGGTATGTTTTCATCTGCTTTTACATGAACATGTAGTGTATGAAAGACCTGTGTGTGTGTGTGTGTGTGTGTGTGTGTGTGTGTGTGTGTGTGTGTGTGTGTGTGTGTGTGTGTGTGTGTGTGCATGTGTGTGTCTGACAGCAAGGGATAAAGAGAAGGGGAAATAAATAGTATTATGATGTTTAGGTATGCTTTCACTGATGTGTACCACATGTGAATATGCACATGTAGTGTATAAAAGACCTGTGTCTGTGTGCGCGAGTGTATGTGTGTGTGTGTTTTTATACTGGCATGTACCACATGTGAATATGCACATGGAGGGTATAAAAGACCTATGTGTGTGTGTGTGTGTCTGTGTGTGTGTGTGTGTGTGTGTGTGAGTGAGTGTGTGCATGAGCTTTTTAGAAACATCAGGGTCATCCATCTGTGTGTATACCCCTCAGTCTACAACTATGAGTGACAAAGACACAACAGGCTTTCCATAAACCTTATTAGGCATATATGCAGCATTTCCATGCACCTATCAGAATGTGTCTGGATAGAGGGACTGGATATGTATACATCTCAAAGACTTGGGCCCCACTGGGCAAAACGGATTAGTGGATCTGGCAGCTTCATGAGCTTAGTGTTAGGCTGGTGTGTTGGGTTTTTTTTTGTCAACAATTGGTAAATATAGGATACTCGGGCAACACAACACTACACTGTAACAGATCGAAATGGCACACAAAACAACACTAAGGCACAACGTACTGTAAAAATTAGAAAAAAAAACAAAAACAAGGATAAATAAAATAACAAAAACAAATAAATGCCATATTGTTGTGTTTTCAAATCCTTTGTTTTCCCGTGTTTATACATTCTTGAAAAACAGAAGAAACCACAAAGAATTGCTTAATTTGTCTTGCTAGCTGCTCGTTAGCTGCTAGCAGATAAAGCTGAAGCATGCTAAAACGGACAGCATTGTACAAAGGCAGGGTTGTGTATTAGGGTAATAACTTCATTTTGTTATACAATGTGAAAGTGGATAGTCAAAGTGGATGGGGAGCAGGATTTTGATGTGTGCATAGAGTGAGGTGATACAGCAAGTAGCTATCTGTACAATTGCTATGACCCCGTATTTTCATCTCTGTTTTCAAATATAGCCACATGTACACCTGACCGTTTTTTTTTATTTTTTTTAATGTATTTATATGAATGTATTTACGTGTATTTATGCGTCAAAGAGCATGCCAAACCTGTCAGTGGCAGTGTCATGAGAAGTTCAAGCTCACATTAGCCAATCAGAATCCAAAAAATTTGCTTGGTTTCCACACAGCCGATATAAACGTCTTAGCAGAGCATTCTCTGGTCGTAGCAAGGTCGATTGTCTCGGGTCACTCACCCGGCAGCCAAACTCCAATGCTTTGTGACACTTCAAGTTATTAAGGCTTATATGATAACATTATAATTCCTTGTGAGAACAGTCATGAAAACATATAATCAGTTATGAATTCTAATGTCATTAGTTATAAGCCTTCATGAAATCATTATAACCCTTTATGAATGCAATTATAATGCTCTATGAATACTTGGTTCATAGAAAGTGTTACCAAACTTTCTATGGTTTAAAACAGCGATTTGGCCACTAACACCTAGCTTGATGCAGTACACTAACACTACACCCTTAGCTACAGCTACAGCTTTGAAAGTACACATTGAAAGTCTTACAGTACATATAACCACACATCTAACTGTACGTTCAGTCGCCGAAGACTCCCAAGAAACATCGCTTGAGCACAGCAACCAAAACGGCAAAATTGCCCATGACGTTAGCATTCAAATGTTCGATCCTGCTTCTCTACAGGCATCTCACCAGTAAATCGACATTCTGATTGGTAATCGCCCAACCGCATCATAGCTCATTATATAAAGTTAACCGAAGTTTAACTTGATTTTATCACCCAAGTCGCCAAATTTTTGTCGCCGAAGTCACCTGCCACCTTTGTCGGCCAAATCGCCCGTCTCCATACAAAGTCGATTACTTCTGTCACCCATGTCGCCTGAATCGGTCTAGGTCTGAACACACAGTAACAATAGAATAGGTTTTTTCGTTTATTTTATTTGCTGAATAATTAGAATCTACATTATCCTCTTTCTTCCTTACTCAACTTCTCTGGCCACAGTGCTAGATCCCCTGAAATACAGTCACACCTTGGCACTGCCCAGACTTCTCTTCATCCTTTTCATTTTTCTCAGAACCTTCTCGGCTTTCATTTCCATCATCCTCTATCATCTTTTCTTTATCTACAGACCCCTCTGCAAGCATTTAGCAATGACAATTGTGGTGGTATTGAGGCTTTTTATTAGCCTGGCGATGCCATCCTACGTAGCTCCGCTAAACATTTATCTCCGCACGTAGTCTGGTCCAAGCCCCCCTTCCCGCCTTTCCGTCGGTTACTCTACGGTTTAGCCAATCAGCACACAGTTTAGAGCGATGTCTCAAAATGTTGTAGTCTTTTTTTGAGGTCAGTGATAGGGACGCGTTTGTTATTCTCTCCCCCACTTTCGAATTACATTCACAAAATTGGTACATGACATTAGCATCCATGATCTTGAGGATTTATTGCCACTACGATGTCAAAATAGATCAGAACTTGCGAGAGATCTGTTAATACTGAAAGCGAAAGTTGTAGGCGTGAGAGCCAGGCGAGGGAATACGTCATATTCAAACGGAAACCTATTCCAATTGCGTTGGGCCAGACTGTATGACACAGTCAACAGTCGCTTTCGCCCAGGCTAGCTTTTTTATAACCACCGGAGTTCATATTTGCTTTTACATTTCAGCTCACAATTCATGGGAAAGAAGTTTGTTAGTACTGTAGTTGCTTTTGCTTTACCAGTGAGCATTCAAGCGGAGCGAGAGGTTTCAACGCTGGTTCAGTCCTGTTCTATCTTTGCAAGGAGGGAAAATCCCTTTATGCAGACTCAAAAATGTTTTCTTATTGTGATGAATGTTTATGCAACTTAAAGATCTCTATCGTGAGTAATGCATTATACAGACAAATATTCCATTTGCCAGTGAAATGTATTATGATGCCTTATCTGCTCAGTACCATGATCTTTTGCTTTCCTCCCTTTTCCCACCTTTCTATTTTCTGCCATCATTTTTCATCATAAGGATGCAGTCTGCAATAAGGCTTTAGCAAGGAGAGAGGGTGCCTGTCCTTAGACTCTATAGGCTAGATTAAATCTATCAATACAACCGATTTATTTACTCAAAACATGACATTTACTGTATAATGTATAATATAGGCCTACTGAATAATTTATTGTCATCATATTCATATTTAAAGGAAAATTAAATTCCAGACTCAACTGCCCTAACCCACCTTGGGGCCCTTACCTCTACCTACAATGCCCCTGCACACACACACACACACACACACACACACACACACACACACACACACAAGCAAACAAACTCACACACACACACACACACCTACACACCTACCCTAGGCGCACACACACACACACACACACACACACACACACACACACACACACACACTTTTCCCTCTATCGCGGTCATCTCTGTCTTTACTGGGGGTCACACCAAACGACACCTGCATTAATTTGCCTGTCTGTTTAATCCATTGGCAAGGTTTGGGGGTTAATATGACCCTGTCTGCTCGGATAACTCAGGAAAAGGGGACCTAATGGGTGTGTGGGACCGACTGTGTATGGGGGGGCTGTGTGCACGTGTGTCGGTAAGTGTCTCTCTCTGTCTCTCTTTCTCTCTCTCTCTCTCTCTCTCTCTCTCTCTCTCTGTGTGTGTGTGTGTGTGTGTGTGTGTGTGTGTGTGTGTGTGTGTGTGTGTGTGTGTGTGTGTGTGTGTGTGTGTGTGTGTGTTTGCGTAAGCAAGGGATGGTCCAGATATTTTATGTTTAGCAGAAAAAACACTGATAGAAAAAGAGGCATTTAAGAGTTTGCCAAGGGGAGTCTCTGTGTGAAATTCCATACGCAAAATGTGTGTTTCTCTCTTGTATGCATTGGTAAATATACCAGAAAATTATACTTGTGTATAGAAAAGACCGTATGGAGTTCATTTTGTCACACACACACACACACACACACACACACACACACACACACACACACACACACACACAGCAAGACAGCGCATTCAGATAGTCATTTACAGACACACACCTTCGGGCATACAGCATTCCATACATAAACAGCTTAGATGTGCACTTATTGAATTCTCACACACACACACACACACACACACACACACACACACACACACACACACACACACATGTGCGAGCATGCCTGGACAGTACAATACAGACGTATTCAAACACTCTTATACAAGCACATTTATGCATGCTGTGCATGCAGATATCTATATGCACAAGCATCAGTGTGCAGAACACACACACACACACACACACACACACACACACACACACACACACACACACACAGACGCACTTGTGCATACAGCACACATAGAACAATAAATTGTATATTTAGCCATAACAGCTTAGAACAGTAGTCGGGATGGGGCTCTGACCATTACATGGTAATGGTAATCTCTTAACCATTCATAAATCAGAGAGAACCTAATGTCCTATAATTGAGCCTTTAACATAAACATAAACAGGATTAGTCTGACTCACTTAAAGGTGTAGTCAGTGATTGCTGGTGATGTCACAAAAATGGTGCAGACTTGGGCTCCCTCTAAGTGATGACTGAGGTCCATTTGAGCTGATTAGTATGCCAGACTTAAAATGTCCACCCACTCTGGCCACCTCCATAGGTTTCTCTACCCACACTAAAGAAAGTACATGCACACACACACACACACACACACACACATACGCACGCACGCACGCACACACACACACACAGCATCTTTCTTTCTCTCTCATACACACACACGCACACACACACACACACACACACTCCTTCTTCTCTGTGAGTGTGTCTCATAAGGCCTGGCTGGCTGATGAGGCTTTTTGTGCGCGAGCCCTGGGAGTTTCCCAGCCGGCTCAAACTGGGTTGGCCAAGGGGAGACCACTCATTAGCCTCAAATAGCCCTCTCGCTCTCTCTCTTTCTTTCTTTCTCTGTCTCTCTCTCTCTCCCTTTCTCCCTCTCTCTCTATCCCTCCCTCACTCACTCTCTCTCTCTCTCTATGCCCATAACACATCACCACCATCACTGCCCCCCACCACAGGGGCTGCCCGCTGCAGGCTGTGGGTGGGTAGGTGGACCTCTTGAACATGGCAGCCTGCCCGCTCCTCTAAACAATTACTCTCTGCGAGGTCTCGGGCAAACCTGCCGCCAGGCAGCCTTTTTCTGTGCCTGAATGAAAAGGAGATGGAAGGGGGTGTGTTATAGGGAGGAGTGGATGGATGGAGGGATGTAGGGCCGGGGTGATGGAGGGATGAAGAAGTGGATAAAAAAAAGAGAAATGTGGAGGTAGGCAGCCTGGTGGTGAGGGGATGGGGAGAATTCTTGAGTCATGCACAGGGATGGAAAAACTCATGTGTTGAAGCCATACAAGTGGATTTAATGTGTTTGTGAATGTGTGTGTGTGTGTGTGTGTGTGTGTGTGTGTGTGTGTGTGTGTGTGTGTGTGTGTTGGGGAGAGCCTATATGTTTGTGAGTTTGTCTGTTTTCTGTGCATTCATTGATCTAGGACCATATGACAGGGGTTAGAGCTTTTTGTACTCAACGGCATGGTCAAAGCTTCCCTGTTCCGTTTGTGCGTGCGTGCGTGTGCGTGTGTGTGTGTGTGTGTGTGTGAGTGAGCAAAGGTCTTTGCAGGGCTAAGAGGTGAGCAGCTAAGAAAGGGAGTGACTGGTGGCCCAGTGGTGAAGAAAGGAAAAGTACCCTCCTATTAGAACATCATTTTGGCACTCTACGGTCTTTAAGTAATAACACTCGGCAGGGTGGAGCATTATCATCCCTCTCCCACATCCCCCTAGCCGCACATACACACACACACACACACACACACACACACACACACACACACACACACACACACACACACACACACACACACACACACACACACACACACACACACACCACGTCTCCAGCCCGGGTCAGGTGCACCTGCTGTCATCGACCGTCAGTCCACGAAGAGCCCCCCAAGCACACACACACATGTACACACTCACACATCTACTTCTACCCCCTACATCGCGTTCTCTTTCCCCAGAACAACCACACTCTGCTCAGCCCCTTCTCCACCACACACACACACACACACACACACACACACACACACACACACCATTCCTCCCTCCTCCAAAAAAACAAACAAACAAAAGACAACGGCAAAATCGATTTACGATCCATAAACATCAAGTTCATCCATTGTCATCCATCTCTCACTCGCACTGCCTTGCTCGTTCCGCACAAAGATGTAGCGAGTAGAGACACAATCAAACGCAAAGTTTAGCCCTTCGTGCAGTGCACCGGGACACCGAGGGGCTACCAGCGGGAGCCAAAAAGCACACATGTAATGACCCCGCTTATTTACCGAACTCTGCTAGAAGGCACGGGTCAAGCCAGCGTCCAGAGACAAAACAATATTTTGCTTTTACTGTAAATATCGAGACGTTTGGGTGTAGTCGAGTCCGTGACGTGAGAGAATAAAAGAGCTTTCATGAACGGCGAGTCGAGGGGCATTTTCAAAGTCTTTAAAATAATGACACACAACTTTGCACAACTTTTTTTTCTGTAAAAAAAGCTAAGCCTTCGGCAAGCCGTTCATAAAGCCGCCCCCCGCCCAAAATTGGTAGTAAAGATAAAGTCTATACAAATATGTGGGTCTTGAAAGTGGCTGAAAATTAAAGTACACTCGAGGAAAAACTTGGTTTATGTAGGCTAGCCTAGGTCAGCGACACTTAATTTTAACACTTCATTTACTTAATATTAAGATTTTTTTTTTAACGAAAACACTCTTAATAAAGAGCATCTTGAGATGTGACACAACCCTGTTAAACACTTAACATCAAAATTTTCGACGAGTCGACTCGGTCCATAATCCATTTCCTTCGTTTCACAGGCCGTCATTTCAGAACCTGGACAGCTCCCCAAGAAAATTAGATAAAAGAAACACTATGTAAAACCTCCTTTTCTTTTTTTATCTTCCTTGACTAACGTGGGCCTTAATGTAAAGTGTGTGATTTTTAAAATTACCTACAAGTATTAATTCCATCTGAACCAGAACCATAATTCTGTAATTTCAATTGCCCCCTCAAATCTACTGTTAAACTGCGGCTCCGACCTGGATGAGAGTTGAGGGAAGAGAGCTGAGGCAGCTGCGCTGAACTGTGAAATTCGGCGAACAATCGGGATCACTGTTCGTCATCTTCTCGCCTTTCCTCTCCATTTGCATAGTCCGTTGTGGTTGATTGACGACCATAGCAGGGCCGAGTGAACTGCTTTTGTTCCCCACTCACAAGCGGATGGCGGGTGTGTGACAGGACTCAGGTGAGGCCAAAGAGGAGATGGATTAGGTGCATATCACCAAGGCGGGCATGGGAACTTGGAGAAGAGCGCATCACACACAGACACAGACAGACACACAGACTGTACTTCCAGTATATGGTTATGACATTAAACTCTGTAATATATGCAAGCAATTGGACTCCTCATCACGTCATTTAAACTCCAACAACATCCATAACCTTTGCCCTGTAAGATCAGATGCCTAATTGTGAGTGACCCACCATGTGTGTCCCACCATGTCTTCTTCCGCCGCTCTTGATTTCTTTCCATTGCTTCTGGGATGAGCATATCAAATTAGATCACGTTTTATTCGCGCTTACCACACAAGTCCCTATCAATCACTGGATGACATGCTAAAGATGCTTAAATTACCCTCTAGATCTGATATTGGTCGTTTAAATAATCTACTCCGGATACGTTAGAGCAGTGCGACCTGAATGGTCAGTGGCTTTGATACCCGGTGAGTTATGCAGATTCGCAGACCAAGCTTTTTGCACAGAAAAAGGTGGCACGCCAGAGTGAAACCGTCATTTTAATTGTGAATAAGCAGCAGAGGCGAGCACGACTTATCCAGAGAGACTGAAATGACTGGCAACAGTTAGGCGAACCAGAGAATAGTGAAATCCCGAGCAGATGCATTCTCGCCTGATTATTATTCTCATCTGCCGCGCTTGGTAATGAGAACGCCGGCGACTGTTGGCGCTGATTACTGGTCCTTGGGGATCTTCTGTTTTTCCCAAGTAATTGATAGTTAGACCCTGCTCTAATTAAATACGCTGTCTGGTTCATTGATAGAGACTTCGCCGGGCAGCAAGGCGGGACTGGAGAAGTGGCAGGATTTTTTTAATATAAATTCGGAGACAGCATGACTTGAGAAAGCCTTCTTGTTTTATGAGAATATCTGAGGCAGTGGGTGGATTTATGTTTGTGTTATTTGTGCCCTACTCGTGTGATGAATACAATATTAAATATCAAAGCAATGCTTGACTCAATGGCTTAAGCAGGTAAATTATTCTGTTATTTATTAGTATTATTATACACAATACCTTGGGTTCAAACCAACAATAACTCTTTGAATAGGCCTATCGCTTAAAGAAAGTATATATTTTTTTCCAATCTCTGCTGGAGACATCCCTTAGGACTTCCAAAGGTGTTTTTCTCTTCTAATTCGTTCGCTTTTCCCACCAAAATCCCCGACCGCTTAACGGGAAAGCTTATAGGAATTTTTTTTGTTGTGTGGTCCCCGGCCTTGTCCTGTTCTGTCACTTCTCTGACGGGTTCCCCTCGCACCTGCGTCGCTGCCCGCTCCCTTCAGGAATTCGCTGAGGCTTGTAATCAGCTTTGTGGAGCCATTGAGTGCACGGCTCAGTGAAACTTCCCAACCTCACAGCGCGCTGGACCGCTGAATGAGAATCAGCGTGGGGCTGCTCTCCAAGCGTCGGGTCTGCCAAATTCCAGCGGAGTCTCTCACAATCACCCCCACACAGGCTTCGCTGCTGCTGCTGCTGTCCGCGGGTGCGTAAGGGAGGGAGGTGAGAAGAAGGGAGGGGAAAGAGAGAGGAAGAAAAAAAGAGAGGGATACAGAGTGAGAAACGGAGAAACAGACAGTCAGTGTGTGTGTGTGTGTGTGTGCGTGCGTGCGTGCGTGCGTGCGTGTGTGTGTGTGTCTGTGTGTGCGTGCGTGGTGGAGGTGGATGGGGGAAAGTGGGGAGTCAAAGGAACTCACAACAAATGCAATAACTAGCCTATCATCAATTTAAGTAAAATCAAGATAATCGGAATCCACATAAAAAGTCAGTGACCAAGGCTGATGATAACCTATAGTGCCACTATAGTTCTACAAGGGCTGCTTTTATATTCAGGCCTCCAGTGATCTTGAATCATCCAAATAAGTAACAATTGCAGTATATTCATTTGAACTACTAAACGACAACCAATGTATAGGCTACAGACACTTGTAATAAGCTTACATGGCCAGGGATATGAAGTGAGCCTAAATGACTTTTACTGAACACATGTAGTTTAATTCATAAATTGTTGAATGACTGAAGCCTACGACATTCTCTTAACATGCAGTGTAAGCAATGTGAGGCAGAAGAAGGATTTGGAATACAAAAGTTTGAAAAAGTTGGTCGAGTTTTTTTCCCCTTTTTTCTTTTTTTTTTCGCGGCTGCATTTGGAATGCACAGCCACGCTCGCGCTGCTTAAATGACTGCTCCAATGTCGCAGCAGATATTGCGGCTCGCGCGGCATCTCAGCTCTTGGAAGGGCGCGGGATTAAGAGGCTGCAAGATTGTTAAACATGTCAACGTGTAATTGCACGATAAGGCCCTCGCGAGGAATTTATTGGCCCAGTTGCTATTTCTATTCCTCCCTAATCTCGTTCAGCACATTCGTTCCGTGCAATCTGTCTCCGTAATCTTCTGTGACAGAGCGGCGACCAATAGTGGCGAACAGGATTTTTTTGGGAGAGGGGAGAAAATATGCAGAGGCGTGATAAACTGATGCTAATTATCCTCATTTAGGACAGCTAGTGCAAGAGATCGGGGGTTTGTGTGCGAGCGGCTACGGCGAGCCAACGGTGGTGATGGCTTCCTAGCACTGAATATATCGGTGGCTACAAGATAAGGCTATCGCACAGTGAGGCGATTTATTGGTCAGTAGCTTTCACCGCCCACCCGCTTCTCCCCACCTCGCGCCCGCACCCACACCCGCCAGCACGCCCGCGCGCCCCTCTCTCCATCAACGGTCCCGCACTCTTGCAGAGAGTAGTAAATTATTTGGGATAAATTTACCAGAACGGTTCTCTTTAACCTGGCAATGTGCCGTGACGTGCTACTCCGCCTTTCGGGTTTTCTGCGTTAATCCGTGTAGCTTTTCATCTGGAGATAAAAATAAAAATAGCAGCCGGATGGGCAACCCCTCCGCTCCCTTCCCTTCTGCGCGCAGAGTGGGCGTTTAATTGCTCCAATCTTGGACAGCTGGTCACCCGGGTTTTTAGCTTTGTAGATGTCTGTGTAAGGTTGCAGTAGTTTAAACTAATTTCGTTTGTTTAGTATGTATTTCTGGAGATGATTTGTACACAATACATGTTATTAGGCCTACCTTTAAAATATTGAGCACAACTTTGCCAGGATATCATGGCGAGTATGCAAAACATATCACTGCTAAAATGTAGGCAAAACACATCATTTAAAAAATGAAAAACACAGAGAGACATTAAATGCCTATTTAAATACTAATTGGGATGCTTAATAAATGATAAAAACGCTTGCATCTATTGTTCTGAGTCCTAGGCCAAACCTCATGTTTCATTAAAAAAAAGGGCATTTTGTCAACCTAAAACCTAAACCTTGTCCAGCATAATCATTTATAATCATATCATAAAAGAGGTGACTGATAAAAAAAAGAATAGGGCTTCTTTATTTTTCTTTTCGAAAGATACTGTAGCTGTGAGATGTAATAGCATCAGAAGTGCTGGGGATGTAATAGCTTCTCTAGTATTGAAATGTAGGCCTACTAATTGTCTATGAGGAATGATGATCGCTGGGCGACTATTAGGTTTCAATTAACCCCCAACGTTTCTGAACCCATGCGCCCTCGTGTGAGTGTGCGATGTAGGGGGCACAGACCGCTGTGGGCTCCCGATGTCCCCTCACGGCCCGTGCCACTTGTTGCTTGGAGAGCTCTTGTCAGTGACGTCACGGTTCCGGTGTGTAATTGTTCGCGACTCTGACTCGCCGCTGACCCCGGGGTCGTTGTCTCGGTCTAATCCGTTTCTCCATGCCACACACTAAACACACGCTGCTGTCGCACTCGCTCAAATACACTAATCCCAAAGGAAAAACTCGCCGACCGCCTCACAAATTAGGCTATACAGTGTTCCTAACTTTTTTTACACCTAAATAAATAAAATGACAAACAAATGCCCTACAGAGAAGGCCGACTTCAGATGACTCTGATGTGTTGCAATCTTCAAGTTAACGAATTGCTATGTTGCAAAGGCCTTACAACATCTAAAATTCTTAGTGTTTCTTGCATGACTGCACATGTGCAGAAATAGCACCAAGTGCAGCATCCACCGAATAATGAGATTTTCTTTGTGCTCTCACCATTCAGTGGGGAAGCCTTTGTACAGAGATCAAGGCAGAGGGCTCGAACTTTGACCCCCCCTGCGTCCAAAACAAGCTGAGTGAAAACCTTCATTTTTTCCCCTTCAAAAAAGCTATTTAAAAACTCTCTCCTATTACAAGGATTACGTCTGCCTCAAAAGCAATGCCATCTGATTTAAAGTCTGACGACTACTCTATACTATTTTTATAATCTCAAATAAAAACTGCATGTTATTGCTATAGGCTGCTTATATTTGTTTGGGCGAATTACATGCCTACATGTACATGAAAAAACGTCAATTAAACCCACAGAATAATAACCAAGGCGGTTTTAGTGGTCTAATAATAATCTTGGGTTTCTGACCATTTTGGTGTTGGTTTCGCCTTGCCTTAAGACAAAACCTAATATTCCAGAACATGGCTTATTAAAACCTTGAAACCTTTTAACAAGCCTGTAGGATATCGTTTGGAATATTAGTTGTCATCTACAATACAAAAGTGATCACATCATGCTGTGGACCATCTATGCCATACTGAGCATATAAGAACAAATGGACGAGCCCGATTTCAAGTCCACAGAACTACAAATCTGTTTCACTCATGGCGCATTCCACTTTGGTTATTAGCACGACTTGTAGCATTTGAATATTTAACTGGACAGACACTAACTTTTGAAGTAGTGACAACAAACATTGTGCATGAAGACTGCAGCAGTCATCGCTGTCTCAATAAAATGATGTACTGTAGAGGCCTAACATTGAAATGGTTAATTGTTACTAGTTACAGTTTGACAGATAAATACACCATAAATAAATTAACTACATAATTTCATATTTTAATGTGTTCTTAAGTCTTCTCTGTTTTTGAAAAGTCCGTTTCAAATGAAGCTCCATCTGCACAAGTAAAACAGCGCATGTAGCATGCTGTTTTGCAGCAATTTATGAAAGAAACGGATTGGTTATCATCTCAATTGACACTCCCTGATTTAGAAATTTGCAATATACCAACCACTCCCATTGGTTTGTGTATATCTCAAGATTGCAATCAGTTCTCGGTTTGGATAAATTTTGAAGTTTGAATGCAAATATTTAGGCTAGGAAAGAATTAATTTGACATGGTCTCTGATTATTACTACAGTCCTCCGTCTTTGCCACAGCAGCATCTCTGGGTTTGGGCCTTGGCAGTGTACCTCTAGGAATTTAAAACAAGGATCTACACTAAGCATTAGGCTACTAATTAATGTCTGTTAAAAGTAATAAAGTAGTCTATACTTGCGGTGCGTCATCCCACAATTTCAAGACACATTTGAAGACAAAAGTATGTTTTGGACTGTAATAGTGCCAACTGAAGATATGGGCATTTTCAAATAAAACAGCTAAATGTGACCCTACAACTTTCTTACTACCGAGAAAGGTAGCAATACAGCCTATTATTAGGATGCTTGGAAATGAATAAAAGAAATTCTTCACTAATATTTTGACAACACATAACAAAACACTGATTATGAACCAGAGCAACATATCTGTCAATTTTATTTAAACCATGTTCCAACGCAAAGTCAAGATTTGAACTGGCAAAATGCATTTCATAAATTATGTACAGCTGCAGTTGTGTGCCAGCCTTTTAAAATATTAAAAGTTATTCACAATTTACAGGAAATATTACAGCAGAAAGGGAATAACGCAAGAACATTAATTCACGTTTACAAACGTTTTGGTAAATAAGCAGTTTATATAAACTTTTAAAAACACTTCTCATTATTATTCATAAAGGATGGCCTACACTATTTTTATTTTCTGATTAGGATGTTTTTTCGCACAAAAAGAAAAATTTTGAAAAGTAACACTGAACTGAACATAGGGCGAATTTCCCCTATAGCTTTACATTGCCATAAGCAACGTTAGTTCGAATTCTTAAGTGTGGACAAAATTTTCAAACAATATGCCACAAAAGAAATGCCATATCATCGTTTAATTTTTTTTCTTTTTTTTCTCTCAAAGTCAATCGCACAATATTAAGTCTACCTTTAATTTACAATAACATAAACATTCTGTACAAAAGGGATAGGTCAGTGACCATCTAGAAAAGAAAGAGGTAAATATTTGGTTACGCGATTCTGGATGCGTTCTGCAGTTGTCTCGTGTGTGAAATACTTTTAGATATGTGTCAGAGGGACGGTTCCATTAACTCCGGCAGCTGTGCTCTGGTAATGCTGCGGCAAAGCATGGAGTCTGCTCTGTACGGACGGGTCCCCAGATTCCCCGGTTGGTAAATACATGCTAATCATTTCTCTCAAGTCTCCCGGACAGGGGCCTCTGGAGTGTGTGCTGACTGGGGGGCTTACGTTCGGCTCCGACTTCACCAGTGATCCAAGCGTACCGATAGAAGCCGGGGAGGCGACACTAGAGTTCTGGTGTTGAGAGTATGAGATCCCCCCGTAGCCGGAGGGAGATGCGCTCATGTAACTCTGGGAGTTCGAGATGGGGCTGTACTGGAGAGTCGTCATGTCGTAGCGGTGCATGGGCTGCGGGTTGTGCGGATGGTGGTGATGGGCATGGTGATGGTGGGCTCCGGTGCCTGGGTGTTGGCTGTAAGCGAGCTGTGCCTCCTGCATCATCGCTGCAGCCGCAGCAGCGGCCGCCACCTGTCCCGAGTACGCACCATTTGCCCAGCCGTTCATGTGGGCATAACCGGCGCTGGCACTGCCGCCGTGTCCCCCCGGGCTTTCC
The DNA here is from genome assembly GCA_027497455.2 of Sardinella longiceps. Classification (NCBI taxonomy): domain Eukaryota; kingdom Metazoa; phylum Chordata; class Actinopteri; order Clupeiformes; family Clupeidae; genus Sardinella; species Sardinella longiceps. Next base: position 21,244,830 of record JAODXP020000016.1, on the reverse strand, counting down.
AACCTTTGTCCAACCCCTCCCGAATTCATCCCGACGCCGAGACCCACGCCTCCGCCACCACTTGCCCCACCAAGTAGACCACCAGCCAAAGAGTACTTGTCCTTTTTGAGCAGCGTTTTGGTCTTTCGCCTGGGTCTGTACTTATAATCCGGATGCTCTTTCATGTGCATTGCTCGTAACCGCTTCGCTTCGTCGATGAAGGGCCGTTTCTCTGCCTCTGACATCACCTTCCATTCGGCTCCGAGTCTTTTACTTATCTCTGAGTTGTGCATTTTAGGATTTTCCTGGGCCATCTTGCGTCGCTGGCCCCGGGACCAAACCATGAACGCGTTCATTGGTCTTTTAACACGCTCTTGGTTATTTTTGTTCCCGGCATTTGTCCCTGTTTGCCCCGAATTTGTGTTCGTTTGGGGGCCGGGGGAGTGGAGGTCCGTTTCCATCATCATGCTATACATTCACCCGGCTTTTTAACTTTTCAACCAACACAAGAAAAAAACATTCAGTGAAAGCGCTCAAGTCCTGTGGAACAAGCGCAAACAGGCGGACTGTGCTCCAAATCAAGCGAGTGAAATAACCAGGCTGTAATATAATCCAGGAAGGTGTTTTCGCAGGTTTGTTTTACCCTGTATTTTGCCTCGACTCCGCTTGCCGTTTCACATCCAGCGTAATAGAATGCGCAGTTGAGCTACTTTCCCTAGTGTAGTTGAGAAGTTAGTTTAAGCGGCAGCCATATGATGCGCTTTGACAGCGATTAGAATGAGCAGGCGGCCAATGGTGTTCTAGAAAGGGAGCAATTTGCATGGCAGTCGGTCAGGTGACGTCGAGAACGTAGAAAGAGCTAGTAGGCGGAGTTGGGTTAGGGTCAACTCCACCCCTCCCTCGGAAAGTAAATATTGTAGAACTAGTTTGTGGAAGAGAATATGTGCTAAGTGTATCTAAGAGATTTTAGAAGTGTGATTATATGTTTTTCCTCTAGGCATTGCTTACTTTTGGATTAATTTAATACCGGCCTATTCTGTTACTTCAAACATAGAATAGGCTATGTATGGAAAGCAACAGATACAGCACAAATATTTCAAACAAGTCCAAAAGAGGCTCCTTGACCAACGGACGATTTCTGCATTACCTGAAATGTTGAATTAAATCAAATCCTCACAAATACTCACAACAGATAGGCGCGCATTGACATCCACTCACATCCACTGACTCAAGCAGACACACACACACACACACACACACACACACACACACACGTGTTCAACCGGATGATTTCCACACTTCAGTCTTATGTGCCATTACATCTAAGAGAAAACTTAATAGAGGTCTTGTCGATTTTATAAGCTACTGCTTGTAGAAGCGTTGCATATAGGTAGTTTAGGGAATATGGAAGACTTCACAAAACCGCACGGAAGTGTATTACCGCCGTCTGCTGGCAGAGAGGACGGTGAGACTGCATGGTGCTGAAAGACAGCGACCTATAGGATCTTATTTACCATTAAGTAGTGCGACGTGGGTATGGCAAAAATAGTCCTCTTATTGTAGCCATGTGCCTTTCCTGGAGAAACCTGATTGAGCAAATGTTAACACAGTAAGTCGAAATAGGCCTAAAGGACAAACGCATGTCATGGCATTTCTTGCTCATTTGTTACCATATCGCCCTCGCCTTTATTGTGCCCTCAAGTCTCACGCAATATTTCTCCAGCAACAAGTTTGAACACACTACGGGTTTTCGCCTTGACTAGAGCAGCATAATTAACAGGCGGGCATTGTTTAAAATAATGACTGCATTTAGGGTTTTTAAGACACAGGATCCGCGTGGATATCACCCTGTGCGCCACACTCACACGTATAATTCAAATTTCACAGTTGACCTGCTCAGAAAACATCAATCAGCCGCTAATTGGAGGCAAAACAAAATATCCCTGCCCCGCTGCGCAGCTAACGATTCTATCATTGTACCAAATTTCATGGCTTTTAATTTTGCTAATATCAATACATGTATGGGAGAGAGATGCGTGGATCTCCAAACTGACTGAATTGCATAATTAGGTTAACGGCTTTGCAGATGGTTATTGTACCCGCTAGTCCACAGAGAGATTGCCTACGGAGCGCTTCTGAATCTTGTCAACAGGAACAAAAAACATTAGACTGTGTGTATCTATATGCATGAATGGTTATTCCTGTAAAACATCAATAGGCAAACAACAACAGTGACAATTAGTCTATGCCAGACAAGAAAACATATACATTTGAAGTCATGCTGTAATTTCTTCAAGTAGGCCCCTAAGGCAACCGGTTTGATTATAAACACATAGAGGACTTGTGTCGGTTTCCCATTACTATTGCCGTAATTATCACAATTTCTATAGTCCCTCAAGTGTTGAAATTCAATGCAGGCTGTGATACTTCTAGCCTCAAATGATATGTAGCGCTTTATTTGAATGCAATCTGATGTTTTGTAAAATATAGACTATACTAAGGTATGGGCCTAACATATTTCCTCCAATGACAGGTGTCAAAAATCTGAGAGAATCCAAAAATTATCACTTAGATTATTATTATTATTATTATTATTGTTGTTGATTTAAGAAATGTAATTGTGGGATAGCAAATGGCATATTTAGGCCTAATCCATGCCCGAATGAATGATTAATGGAGCCTATTGTGATCATACTGCATCTGTACTATACTGTACAGAGTAAGTATGATGGAAAATAAAGAGATCAAATCAATCATATCAAATCAAATAATATCATCTCGTTCATCTGAAGCAGAGAAGAACTGAAAAAAATCTATTAATATCTATTAATCGTTTATAATTAATATTACAATCTTTCATACAACAACAATAAAACAGTCTAAAACTATGATATAGCTAAGATTACCCAACGAATAACTCTACAGACTAAAAGTTTTAGTATTATCATTATTTTAGTCCCTCGGGCAAAATTGCGTTTTCGTCCCCTACTGTGTAAACTTCCTCTAGCATAAACTCAGGAGAATCAGCGGTTCTCGTGGGACACATTCACGGTTACTGTGTCATTCTGTGTCACTCGCCGCGCGCTTTAGAAATTTCCGTTTTTCTTTGTGCGCACTCTGCGGAATACTGTGCACACACTGTTGGCGCACGTGCGAGTGCAGGGGTCACGGCGGGTACTCCACCCCTTCGGCTGGGGCCCGGAATGTTGCTGTTTAAATCATTTTATTTGACCAACCTTGAAACTTTTCTACATTTCACTTTAGTGTCCACCTGAAGTGTACATGTATGTCAGCCTGATAAACTGTGTTTAGAAGATATTAATACTTGTTAATTAGCCTAACTGGAAAAAATCTTAAGGTCCAGTATTTTAATTCCAGTCCATAGGGCTACTCAATTTATTTTAAAAAGAAAACACTCTTTTGCAGTGCAGTAAGCTAAACAGTATTTGCTGTGTCTGTGAGTGCAAGAGGGAAGTATATTTTTATAGTTTATTATAAATTCCCCATAAAGAAATATGTTAGTAATGGTTATTATCAAATTATTTCTAACATTTTGTGGGTCTCTGTTAGGACTTAAAGAGGGATAACTTTAAGGATCATTGCGTTCGTAATTTCTTCATGTTAATGCTTCATGGAGCGCTCCTAACCTTAAGTTAACACTGACCATTTTGACCATTTAAATTTAATCGCTTTAATATTTTAATTGCTGCCAGGATTCAGCACGGGCTAGAATAATGTCAAGCGCGCATATAAACAACAACATTGTAAACAATGTCTGGTAAACAACAACATTGTTTATATGACAAGTTTCAGCCGTTTTGTATATTTTGTAAGGTGAGACAGATGCGATTAGGTACGGTGGTAAAAGTCAGGTTTTGATGGCTCAATTGTCAGATGCTGTTATCTGGCAAAACACCTGTTTTATGGGGACATCCACTAAACTTTGTCTGATAATCAATTTTCTCTTCACTCCACGACCTTAGGCCAGCTGATTATGGGTCAGAAATTGGTGTTTAGAGATGTCACTGGGATTTTGTCACTTTTGTAAAATTAGAGAATGAGGAGTCAGTGTTTATATATATGAGTGGGTAAACGGCTAATATCGCATGAGGGTCAGGAAAGAAACATTTTGTTGCCAGAAGAATAAACGGCGGATAGGAGGACACCTGAGAGTAAAGTTATAGAATCAAATGAATTACGGATTTCTATCCAAACGCGCATTATGTTGGCGGCGTTTAAGTCACTCAAATCATCATCACAAAAAGTCATTATCAGAAAACAGAGCAATGCTTTACGCGAACACAATCACGATTTTAAGAGGTGCACAACATGTTATGAAAATACTCAGGTAATTTTATTCAAACACCATTCCAAGAGAATGACACCAGAATTATTTTGTTCATCGTAAATATAAATGGCGCGTACCCAACTGAGATTGCCTTCCCAATGCCAGCATTACCAGTAACGACTCGGCAGCAAGCATGGTGGAGGAGGCGACAGAGAAAAAAAAACTCATCTTAAATCTAAAGAACCGTTCTAGCCATACAAAATGCATCAGCCAAAAATGTCACTACTCCTGTTGTACGTTACTTAAGTCAGACGACTTAAGAAACGCGCAACCAATAAACATCAGATTTTAAAGACACGCGCCTCCGGTTTCCATTGCTTACATACAACTCGCACCAACGCATGTAGGCTATTTTTATCCCGTCCCATAGGCTACATTCTTTGAATATACAGAGTCGTTGAAATCAACTGAATGTAGTGATCAAATCGTTATATTGATTGTATGTTTTAATTACACACAGTCTATCTCTACCGAAAAAAATGAAATAAAAAATAAATTATGATATTGCGGAGAAGAGACTTGCCATTGCAGGATATCTAATATAAACTTACGCGAGTTCCATTGTCCCTCATGTGCAGAAAGTAGCGTAGGAAAAGTATTCTTCCCCATACTCCTACTGCCTGTGTCCTACCCTCGTACCGCCATCCTTTCTAAAATCTACCTGCTCAGAGTGCCAAGGCCGGCGGTGCCCAGCTCCCAATCCCACAACTCAACAGACACTGAGGAGAGAGACAAGAAAATGAAATTTATTATAGACTCTAAAGACAATTTCAAGTTATTGTTTCTCCCGGCGAAAGGGTTCCTTCTCACATAATGAAGCGCCTTTTGTGTGGCACGGAACAATACAAAACAAGTATTCTAATAAATAGCCACTTTTTTGTTCCCTCTCGAGGATGAATGGAATCGAGCGGTTGGGTTTGAAAGCAGCTGCGTTGCATTCAGGATAGGAGGGGCGGAGCCTTGGCTGCCGGCGCTTCTCCTCCTTGGAAACGGACTGCCAGAGACGGGACCCAGCTCAGCCGGAGCGAGCGGTGGCTGACTGCTGCCCTTGGCTCGGCCACACAGCCGGAGCACGGAAACAGAGAGTCCAAATCTTATTGCCGGAAGATTGGGTATCACTAGAGTTTATTTTCAAAATATTTATATGTAGGCCTACTTCTTTTTATTAGCACATACAATGCAAAGCTTTCAGTTATTATAGCTTCTTAAATGAGTAACTTAAGAAGACTACATAAACTACAAAACATAAATATTTAGATGACAAAGAACTCTACATGTAGCCATTTGCCCTTACCAGTTGGATTGAAAAAATCCAATTTGCTAATGACTGTCAGGCACATTACTATTCGTAGTAGAGTATATTAGGCCAAGCTATTGATAAAACTAATGAGGGGCCCTACCAATCACTGTGTTTCAGTGGAACGCAGAGGCTAATGACCATCCAGATTCTCCAGAAGCTTATAGGAGCTCCATGCCAACCCTGGCCAACACTGCCCAAGGCTCCCAGACACAGCTTGTTGCCACGTGTCTTTGACAGGCTGTCAGCCCTTTGAGGTGCCGTGCTTGAGTTGGTGGGCTACACTCTCTCATAGCTTGTGTGTGCATGCGTCTCTCTCTCTCTCTCTCTCTCTCTTACCCGCTCGCTGTGTGTGTGTGTGACAGAGAGTTTGTGTGTGTGTGTCATGTCGCTGTGGGCCTTACAAACTCCAACCTAAGGATTATATACAGTACAGTATGTTTACCACCATAGGAAGAGCTCTGTCACGTCATTGTGACCATAGATTGTCACTATGTACTCTATATTTGTCTCCCACACACACACACACACACACACACACACACACACACACACTTACTTATAATCACACACACAGTAGGCCCCCAGTAATCCTCTCTCCTGCCATCTCTGGGTCTATATGATGATTATATGACAGTTTCAAGTGTCAGCGTGTGTGTAAAGTGTGAATTACACTTTAGGTTGTGACACACCTGCCTTGCCACATTATAGTGGCTGTCAAGTCCATGTAAAGAACCTTGGGGAATACTGGGTGATTCAAACCAATTTTGCTGTGCAACCAGTGCAAAGCATGTCTGAATTGAAAATGTGAACATCGGTATTATCTATTCATGCACAGAGACTGCTGGATTCATAAATCAAAAGGAGTCACTTCAGAGTGTGAGGAAAGCCTAAACGTTTTTCTTCTGAGAGCTGTGAATCCAGGGCGAGGCACAGAGCTTGTGTGACAGAGAGAGAGAGAGAGAGAGAGAGAGAGAGAGAGAGAGAGAGAGAGAGAGTGAGCAATGCCTATTTTCAGTCATACATTCATTTACAACATCTACAAATGAACTCCATTACTGCTGTCCATACAGAGGCTTCTTTAAAATAATATCACAGCGGAGAAATTCTAATTCATTCCTTCATCAAAAGCATCTTGCGCAAATGCGCTAAACTAAAGCAATGCGTCTTGTAGCTCCGCAGTCTTAAATCACATGATTTCCTCGTAGTAGTCACACTGTTACTGCCATTTCAAGATTACCGATTTTCAGACATTTGAGGAGGATATTATATTACAGTACACTTGCCTTAATCTCAATCTGTTTATACCTGTATGTTACTGAGAAGAACATTCTAGTATTTGTTGGTTTTAAGCAAAACCTTTGTTTAGATGGTCTATTAACCTGCAAAATATGGCAGCCCACCTGAATTAGTTCCTGTTTGCTCAAAGGGCTGTACACAAATGAGCATGACTCATGTCACATCAAAGACTTGATTGTAATTACACACTAGTCCTCATCAAGTCTTAGTGGGGCGGCCTCTGTATTAAAGCAATATACCGGAGTAAGTTTAAGCATAGTCCTGCTGCACGAGCCTTCTAACAGCAATATATTTCGCATGAAATGAAAGATTTTCGAACAGCAGAGACCTAATGCGAACGCGAAACACTTTATATTGAGTCAATGTAACCTCAGATCTTACTTTCGGTTTCCAACAGTCAGGGTCCCATTAAATCAGTGTAAAGTGCCTGTTCGCTTCTGCGTTCGTGTTCAGTCTGTGCTGTACTAAATCATTTTGTTCCACTCGCTAACTAGCGCATTTAGCAAGTTCTTTCAACAGGACTGTGTTTGAATTCACTCTGGTACTCTCCTTTAACCCCGGCCAGGCCTTAAAGCGTTGCTCCGGAGTAATCAATCATTCAAGCATAACCCTGCTGCACGAGCCTTTTAACAGCACTAGATAGCGCATGGAAATGAAAGAATTTGGAACAGCACAGACCGAACGCGAACGCACTTTACATTGACTCACCGGAACCTCAGATCTTACTTTCGGTTCCAAAGAATTGGAGGTTCCAGTGACTCAGTGTAAAGTGTTTGTTCGCTTTTGTGTACGCATTCGGTCTATGCTGTTCCAAATTATTTTGTTCCACTTGCTAACTAGTGCATTTAGCAGGCTCATTCAACAGGGCTATGCTTGAAATCACTCCGGAGGGACGCTTTAAATTGGCCTGCAACGTTAGCCACCAGCGGTTGGTCTCCCAGCCTTTCTAGTGAGAATTCAAGGGAGCTTTTCTAGTATTGGGCCTTTTTCCCTCCTAGGCCCGTTCTCCTGATGGCACTGGCAGCCAGGCAGAGCAGAGCAGAGCAGAAGGGGTCTGTGGTGCTATCATGCCTTCATTAACCCCCTAACGGGCACCTGTTGAGTGCCAGGAGCAGAGTGACACCGAACCCCATTAGCGAGCAGTTCATTAATCCCTCGCCACCGTCACCACCGCCGCCACCGCCGCTGCCAACGCTTGTTTTCCCCAGCCAGCCGTGCAAACACCTCTCCTTAATCACGCCTGCTCTAACACTGCTGCATTAATTTCATCTCGTAGAAAACACACACACACAC
>JAODXP020000016.1:21231614-21234114 GCA_027497455.2 Sardinella longiceps | reverse complement strand
AGACACACACACACACACACACACACACACACACACACACACACACTCCCCCCACCACAAACCAACAACAAAACAACCCCCCCTCCACCTCCACCACCCCTCCTCCTCAGCCAGCCCTATCCTACTGGAGAGCCTTGTGAAGGATCTCTCATATCAAACGCACATGTTCATGTTCATGTTCAGGCTGTGCTGTATGTCCTAGATGGAGGGCTGCATTTAGTGTTTTGTTTGATGTGCAGTATGGCGAAGGGTTAGCCTGTGCTAGTTAGTTACAGCCAGTCCCCCCCCACCCCACCCCCCAAGCGAAAGCGCCACTCCACATCCTGACGATGCACACAGCTGCTACAGTACAGACTCTCAGCTGCAACAGCAAAGGCTTCAAGCAAGGAAATCCAACAGCAAGGGACTAACTGGAGCATCAGTGTGTACTGCCTACCCTATACAGTAGCATAGATATGTTTGAAATGAATATATAATTATAAACACACACACACACACACACACACACATAAGATACTCTATCCGTCTCTCTCTCACACATGAAGACTCAAAAACTAGGAAATGTTTGAAACACTCTCTCTCTCTCTCTCTCTCTCTCTCTCTCTCTCTCTCTCTCTCTCTCTCTCTCACACACACACACACACACACACACACACACACACACACACACACACACACACACACACACACACACACACTTTCAAAAACCAAGAACAATTTGAAACACACACACACACACACTCACCCACACACACAGAGAGATTCAAACACAAGGAACTGTCTGAAACAGCTAATCCTCACAGCCCTGTCACAGTGACAGCTGTGTTCTCTTCACTCGTCTCTTAAGACAGATGCTGACAATTCAGACACCAGACGTCAATCTGTTACAGCCAGCCTGTGTTACCAGCAAACAAATACAAAACACACACACACACACACACACACACACACACACACACACACACACACACACACACACACACCAACAAACTCCATATAGAGTACACACATATACTGTATATTCATAATTCAGCCAACACACAAATACATGACAAAATATTCCTGAATGTCTATGTAAGTTTATGTGTGCATGTGCATGTGTGTCTGTGTGTATGTGCTGTATGAGTGTGTGTGTGTGTGTGTGTGTGTGTGTGTGTGTGTGTGCGTGGGTGTTTGTACACGTATGTGTGTTGATGTGATTGTGTGACACTGTGAGTGTTTGTGTGTGTATGTGTGTGTGTGTGTGTGTGTATGCACACATGTGTGTCGATGTGATTGTGTGACAGTGTGTGTGTGTGTGTGTGTGTGTGTGTCAGAGACGAGTATTATAAACCCTCTCTTATTTAGTAATTTCTGCCATATTCTAACTGTGTAACATGAGCTCTCATCCACAGCTATTATGTCTGGTCCCTGGGCCATCTTCTCCTCTCTATAGTGCAGGGAAAGACTGGGATCACTCTCTCCAGGCAAGAGCTTTCTCCACTGCGCTTAGAGAGCGGGATCAAACTGCAAATTACCCCTCCACCATTTTCGTCATTACTGCTTCTGAGACACACACACACACACACACACACACACACACACACACACACACACACACACACACAGTAAGGTAGAAATGTGCACACATACACACACACACACACACACACACACACACACACACAGATAGAGCAAGGTAGAACTGCACACACACACACACACACACACACACACACACACACACACACACACACACACACACACACACACACACACACACACACACACAAATTATACACTGGCCAGAGTCACAAGCAAAAGGGGTGTAATAGTATTTAGGTATGGCCTCTGTGGCTTATTCATATATGCATATTTACCATGAGAGCACATTCTGCACATTCTGACAGCCAGCAACATTCTAAAAACTAGCAACATTCTAAAACTTCTAAACTCGAAACAGCGATTTGATATGTTGAATGAATCTTTTTGCAATGGCTTGCAATGGCATGTGACGATTGATTCACACCGTTGCAACTCCTTTTTAAAACCGTCTCATGTCATCAAGGATCATTAGTCTGAATTGGCCTTTACATTTCATAGGGTTAAAAGACAGCAGTATACTAAAAGCTTTAGATTCTCGTAAGGAGTGGTGGCCTAGCTCCATGCAGTAGGCTAAGTTAGTAATAAAATTAGTAGGGCTGTATCGATATTGTATCGAATCGAGAAATCGTGATACTCAGAGTCACAATACTGTATGGTGATACAAGAGGGCAGTATCGTGATACGCCCTTTCAAAGTTCTGTAATCCTTCAGTTCAGAAAACAACCACATGATATGATGCGATGGTGCTTCCAAGATTCAAAACAATATCATTACGTATTATTTTTAAACTTTAAAAAATATATGATTAGTCTCTTGCAACCTATTCTAGCCATAAACGATTATCAAAAAGATGTATTTAAAAAATCGTGGGGTGTATCGAACCATAGGTCAAAAATCGTGATACGAACCGAATCGT
>JAODXP020000016.1:21219114-21226614 GCA_027497455.2 Sardinella longiceps | reverse complement strand
TGGGCTACCTGTGGCTCAATCTTTTCATGAAGCCCATGATGACAGTATGCTTAGATTATCCAGGAAAATCTCTTCTGACTCCTCACTAGGGTTGGGCGATATGGACTTAAAAATATATCACGATATTTTCAGTTTTTTTTATCACGATATCGATAACTGACGATAAAAAAGTATATTAGGTCTACAGTTTAACACAGGGTTCATACGGGTGCCTGCAAATGCTTAGGTTTTAAATGTTGCGTTTTCAAGGTTTAGAAAGACACTTCTTGAAAATTTTGTAAAGGTTATCAATTGTAAATTAATTGTTGACAATAAATATTCACCTGACAGAGTTGTTTGTGTAGTCTATTTGGTGGAAATATAAATGCTAACAAAACATTTTCTGACTATCGTATTTCCCGATATGACAAAAATTCCTATCGTGGGAATATTTTTTGACGATATACAATAACGATAACGATATCGCACAATCCTACTCCTCACATGTCTTACACAGAGAATACCAACTTATGCCTTCAGGCACACGCTTCAGAGTTACCTCTTACAAACATATTAGATTTAAACACTCCTTTGTATACCAGTCTCCTTCTGAACCAACAATACTGTAAATCCAGTGCAATATGAATCCAGGGGTATTGATTATGTTGTCTATATCGTTTGTCTTATCTGCTTTTTTGGGGGGGACCTGCACTGTATTCATATATGTATCACTGTGTGTATTTATGTAGTGTGACCATGTATTTGTGTACATGTGTACATTTATTTGTGTATGTCATGTGTGATTATCTCAAGATGGTCATTTATTCACTATGTTTTTTTTTTTTTGTTTTTTTTTTATGAGCCTCCCAGGAATGCAAAAAGAACTTCAGTCCATGATTGAAAATAAAGTACAATATATCAACTCTGAAAACATCAGAATTTCAATTTCATTTTTTTTTTTTTTTTTTTTGCCTGTTAATAGGTGGCGCTACAACACACATGGGTGTCTGAGGGCAGGTTTGATGTGTTTGATATGAACACCATAACATATAGAACACATGGGAATGTCACAAACATCAGCTGTTGCTTTTACAAAAAAAAAAAAAAAAAAGAAACGTAGTTGATCTTACAGGATATGATACCGACAAGCTAACAAATGCAATCTGAACACAAAAATGTATACTTTTGCTCTGCAATACAACATGAAGTCTTCTCTAGTAATTGATATATATCGTATGGCAAAAGCCTCTTTGTACTAGAAAAGAATTTCATTAAAAAAATACACAGTTGGAATGTGATTTCTCCATCATCGTCTCTCAGTCACGACAGAGCAGAGCCGAGCCAAGAGAAACATGCATAAACAACGTCAAGTATGTAATGAGTGCTTGGCATGTGTCTGGCTAGCAAGCGTCAATAAGTGGGCTGTCAAATAATATATAAATATATATATATATATTAAAAAAACAACCCTGAAAATCAGACAAACATAAAATATTCCAAACTGTAGCTATTAAGCGTGTGAATTCCACCCCCGCCCCCGGGCCTCTCGTCTGGGCCTTGATGAAAAGGGAGAGACTGGGTATGAAATGACTATTTAACAAGCCCAGGAGGGGAGACCACAGGTCTGCTGCGTGAGTGGGAGAGGTTGTAATCTCATTTACCCCCCACCCCCCAAACACACACACACACACACACACACACACACACACACACACACACACACACACACACACACAGACTCACTCACTCACACACACACACAGAGCCAGCGGCACCAGTGGCACCTCGCCTCTTTGACTTTGTCGTCCTCCCGATGCTATGCTAATTGCATCTGACACGCTAACACAAACCCCAAGGCCCATCTGCTGAGGAGTCAGGCCCAGGGCACCTGACCTCCACGCTCCCACCAGCCTCCCTGGGGCCTCACTCCCTCCCTCTCTGGGGAAGAGGACTAACTTTAGCCCCAGGCTGACAGGGGGAGTGTGTGTGTTTGTGTGTGTGTGTGTGTGTGTGTGTGTGTGTGTGTGTGTGTGTGTGTGTGTGTGTGCACGTTCTCTCTCTCTGTGTGTGTGTGTGTGTGTGTGTGTGTGTGTGTGTGTGTGTGTGTGTGTGTGTGTGTGTGTTCTGTGTGTGTTTGTGTTCTGTGTGTGTGTCTGTATTTGAGGAAGAGGCAGAAGCAGAATCCCCACAGGCAAATTAGGGTGACAGGTGAAGCTCTCTTTTTTTCTAACTCTCTCTTTTTCTCTCCTTTTTTCTTTTTCTTTTTTTCCCCACCCACTGACCCTGCCCTCTCTCCTGTGAAATAGCAGAGCATAGGGAGCTAGAAACTGGCACTTTTATCTTGTGTGTGTGTGTGTGTGTGTGTGTGTGTGTGTGTGTGTGTGTGTGTGTGTGTGTGTGTGTGTGTGTGTGTGTGTGACATGGAAATAAGACAGAAAAAAGGGAAAGGCTGAGAGATGGACACACAGAGAGAAAAAAGATAGAAAGAAAGGCTGAGCGATGGACACAGAGAGAAGAAAAGATAGAGAAAAGGTGGCATGGAAAGAGTCAGAGGAAGGAAAAGAGAGAGACAGAGGGTGAGAAAGACAGAGAGTGTTGGGAAAAGGAAGTGTGTGTGTGTGTGTGTGTGTGTGTGTGTGTGTGTATGAGAGAGAGAGAGAGAGAGAGAGAGAGAGAGAGAGAGAGAGAGAGAGAGAGACTCGGTAGGTGGGCACCTTTTGCTCTCTTTCAAACTCTCTCAGAATTCTAAATGAGGTCACTGTTCAGGGGAGGCCAGGGCATATCAGACCTCATTACTTCCACCTGCCCCTCACCTTCTCTCTCTCTCTCTCTCTCTCTCTCTCTCTCTCTCTCTCTTCTCTCTCTCTTGCTTTCTCTCACTCTCTCTGTCTCTCTCTCTCACACACTCTCACACACACACACACACACACACACACACACACACACACAATTTTGTATTGGGAGCCTATACTGTATGTTCAAAATACAATGGCCCTCGTTTATCGAGCGAACGTGAAAACAAGCGTAAGTTTGAGCGCAGGAATCACCATACGACAATGTTCATGTGAGATTTATGTGTTCGCACGGCTCTCATATCAGCAAATAGAAAGAACCGGTAAATGCAGCAGCAGAAACCAGCGTAATGTAAATGTCACGCCCAAATATTTCAGGCCTCTCTCCTAGGTTTTGCGACATGAAGGTGCTGAATTTTATTGTCTGCCATATGTTCAGTGTGGGCTGACTGTGTGTGTGTGGATGTGTATGCTTGTGTGTGTTGGTTCATTGTATGTATTGTACACCCTGCTCCTCCACATGTGAAGTTCCTAACGGAAAAATAAAGTTCTTTGAATTGAATTCAATTGAATGAATACGTCCAAAATCAGACTTTTTTCTAGCCATGAGATACCTGTGTGACATGCAAGTCCACCTGTGCCAATTAGTTTTGACAGGCGGCATGAATGGAAGTCGCGAAAATTGTGGATATAGACAGAACAGATCTGAATTACTGTATCAGTGCTAAATGATTTCATTACAAGACCCCGCAACATTTTCCCATGCAGTGAAAGCCTACACGACTCATGAATGCTGCACTCATGAAAAAAAAAAAAAAATCTATATGTCTCACAGTCTAAGCGACATAAAGATCATTCATTATAGGGTATTTAAGGCAGTAAATGCACAGATACAACTGTGTCTAATAGCCTGAAAGATCTTTGATAAAACTGTGACGTGGTGGTTAATTGTCACCGCCTTTATTAGCTGTTTTTGATGTTTGATGTTTGTGTAAATGTGATTGTTTTCTTACTCCGGGGAGGAGAATATAACCGGTTTCATGAAGACCCGGGTACGTGTAAACTAAGCATCAATATCCTAACTTGAAACGTGCATACGGCAGGTCCTGACTTGACGTGGATCTGAGCGTAAACACCGCTCATTTTAGCTCACGATCAGATTGATAAATACCATGTTTTGCGTTAGAATGAGTGTACGCACAGTTTTCTGTCGTATACTCGTTTCATAAATGAAGGCCAATGTGTCCATTCAATTTACTGTCAGGTCTGGCTATAGCCTTTTTGGTCAGATTTGACTGCCCACCCCCCTTTTTCAAGAAATACAAATGAAAAACTGCAGATGGAATAAACATGCATTCTGTTATCCCCTGAAATTTGGGTCTATGCCAGGATCTGACCCTGCTAGCAAAATATTTCACTATTCTAAGCCAGCAGCTTATTTTCAAACTGAACACAAAACTATCATACTTTTTAGCAACCAACGGCCTCCAAATGCCAAGGCCTCGCTCTCTACTTCTCTTCCTTTCTCTCTATCTCTTTCTTGTTCTCTTTCTCTCTGTCTCTCTCTTTATCTGTCTCACTTAATGTATCACATCTGAAAATCAATGCCTCTTCAAATTTTCTTTAAAAAAAAAAAAAAAAAAATCTTTACAATTCTGAGTTATGGAATGAGTTGAGAGCAAAGTCAGCCCAAAATTCAGCCAGATCTCACCCAGAGGCGGTATGGGTTGACTTATCAATTCTCCGCTCAGGCCATTACAGAAAAATTAGATCTCTGTAATGATGGCATCAAGACGAGTACTGCATATGGCCTTACCTCATCTCCATATTTACCTTGGCTGTCATAGCGTCTCTCTGTCTCTCTCTCTCTCTCTCTCACACACACACACACACACAAACACACACACACACACACACAAACCTCAAGGGTACGGAGGCTTCAGAAATGCACCTCAACCGCTGTCCGATATCCCAGCCAATAAGTTGATATTCTCATGCAAATAAGCCATGCCATTAATGTTTAAATTTATTTTGGTCTCTCGTTTTTTTCCCCCATCCCCTTCCCTTCCCTTCCCTTCCCCCCCCCCACCTACCCCTCCCTGAACAAAATACATCAGCCTACACAACCAGGATAATTACCCGGCTTTCCAAAATGCATATTCCATTTACTCAGGTGAATGATGTTCATCAAAATCGACTTTATTTTCTGTGATGATGCCATTTAAGGGCAAATGGCATTCAGGCCATTAAAGGCTAAACAGACTAATGAATTTTAAACAGCCGTTGAGATAAGTAAATGTGTACACACGTAGCCATGGCTAGCCAGTGGCCTAGTAAATGCTATTATCTCTGTGCTGCTTTCCACTGTAGTCCTGAAATTAAAGTTCTTGTTATTCCTCACGTTGTTTGTTTGTTTGTTTGTTTGCTTGTTTGTTTGTTCTTTCAGACGCCCCAATCTGTCAGAGCATTACAGGGTGCTTTCAGGGTGGAAGGAGAGTGGAGGGCTCACTCCTTTTCTACTCTTCTTTTTTTAAATGTTTTTCTTTTTTTTAAAAAAAAATCTCCTTCATCCTCTGTTTCTGTGTCTACCACCAACCCTGTCTGCCCACTAATCTGTTTGCAATAACTTCAAACTTCCAATGAGATTAGCCTGCTTAAGAGAAAGCCACTGCTACTGTCACTGCGTTCAATCTGTCCTGCTTAGAAAGCAACTCCACACCAAGAATCCCCGCACTAGCAGCCCACTCTAATGATGTACACACTCTTTCGTTTGTGTGTGTTAAAGTGTGTGTGTGTGTGTGTGTGTGTGTGTGTGCAATACCCCCCAATGACAAAAGTAGCCAAAGCTTCAAGAAGCAGGTCTGAAAGAAATACAAGCAAACACACACACACACACACACACACACACACACACACACACACACACACACACACACACACACACACACACACCATAGGTCTTAAGACCTTGAAGAGACAGAGAGAGAGAGAAAAAACACACACAAAACAAAAGGAAAGAAAGAGAACATGTTTGTCATTCAGCTGTATTCAGAGTGAGGTTTCAAGCAGTGAGGTAGAGATTAGTATACAGAAGATGTCCATTGCAAAAACCACAAACACCCCCAGTTGTTGATGCTGCTGCTGTTGTTGTTGTTGTTGTTGTTGCTGTGTGTGTGTGTGTGTGTGTGTGTGTGTGTGTGTGTGTGTGTGTGTGTGTGTGTGTGTGTGTGTGTGCATTTAATCCAGGCCAAGGCGAAAAAACACTTGCCTTGGCCCCAAAACCCATGTACAAAAAAGAAGGGAAAAAAGAATACAGTTTGCCTTGAAAGCTGTGAGCCAAGACAGCAGCCTCAGATCTACAGATGCCTTTAGGAGATTAAAACAGGGACAGAGTTCCAACCCGGGTTTGATTTTACGTGCGTCTCACAAAAGGTGAGATCTATCCTCCTAGATCCATAACAAGGACTTTGAGTGAGAGCTCATCCAGCAGCGGACTTTATGCCAGTTTATACACACTTTCCTCTCGCATGGGTCAAGACAAGAATCACACACAGCTCCTCAAGTTGACTACAGAAAAATGTTCTTCTGGAGATTTCATTCTCATACCAACAGTTTGTGCTTTCACTTTACAGTAAAGAACCAAACTGAGAAGACTTTCCTGAATCAGACATACTCAAAGGAACTGTGGTTCTTTAATCAGGTTTGTGTAATGCCTGGACACTCTTCATCAGGGAAACAATCCAGTACATTTACAGTACTTGCAGTGCATGGAACTTTTTTTTTTTTTTTGAACTTTATTGCCAGCACATAACTTACAGGCAAACACAACCACACAATACACTAAGGGCAACAACAACAATAACAGAAAAAAACTAAAATATAATATAAAATATAAAAAACAAAACAAAAAAGACAAACATAGCTGGACTGACAGAAAAGACCTTGATCATGGATCACATAATACTTATAAATTACATGGGCATATCTATCTTTCAGTTATCTATTCACTTTCAACCCATGTATAGAGTAACAAGAGTCCATCTCCTTATAAACAAAGGCAGTTTCAGCTGTAGAATGGCAGTCATATTTTCCATCATTTGAACATGCTTAATTTTCTGTGTCCATTCAGATATTGTGGGAGGGTCGGGCTGCATCCAATGAATGGTTATCATTTTCCTAGCGGTCATCAAAAGGATATGTAGAATATAACATTGGTCTTTGGTCAAATTTTGTTCTGCCATGTTGTCCAATAAGAACAACACAGGGTCCAGAGGTAAAGTTATACCCATAATTTTTTCCAATTCATCTCTAATGTTTCTCCAGAATGTCTGTATTTTGGGGCAATCCCAGAATATATGGGTATGGTCACCAACCATCCCACAATCTCTCCAACACTTGTTATCACATTTGTTATTAAAAACACTGACTTTTAAAGGGGTCCTAAAAAACCTCATCTTTACTTTCCAATCAAATTCCTTCCACAGTTGGCTCCCAATCCCCCTATGACATTCAGAGCATATAGCCTCCCACTTATCATCCTCTATAGTGACATTGAGCTCCATTTCCCATTCTCCTTTTATATGTAAGGTGTTATCAGATGTGTCAGCCATTAGCTTTTTATAAATGAGAGACACTTGATGTTTTGTTGTTAGGAGTTGTTGTAGTATATGTATGAAATGCATTTCAATATTAGTGGGGCCCTGCTTGATAATGTCCCAATCAGTGTGTT
>JAODXP020000016.1:21201614-21211614 GCA_027497455.2 Sardinella longiceps | reverse complement strand
GCCTGTATATGCTCTCATATCTCCATACACGAGTACAACCACACCTGCTCACACACACACACAGACACACACACACACACACACATACTCTATACTTGTATATCTCTCATATCTACATACACAACACAACCACACCGCACGCACACACACACACACACACACACACACTGCAGTCACACAGCTTTTGTAAAGCTGTGAGAATCAGGTGAAGGTAGTGTAGTACAAGACGGATTGCACAGACAATCTGGTTGAAGCTCTTAATGAGCTTGTCGGAGCTGAATCATTAATTTCTAATACAGCCTGCGCCGTTGTTTACAGCTCTGGGGAGTCTTTGGTATCTGATTGAACAGCCCAGACGCTGATCTATCTAATGATTTTTCTCTTCCTCTACCCCTGTGTTCTGAAATGTTGTCAACTGGGAGAGAGAGAGAGAGGGGGAGAGGAGAGAGAGAGAGAGAGAGAGAGAGAGAGAGAGAGAGAGAGAGAGAGAGAGAGAGTGACAGGGTCCCCGCGGGTCCTTAAAAAGTCTTAAATACAATAATCGGTTTTTAAGGCCTAAAAATGTCTTAAATTGCCCAGAATGACTGGGATTTTCCAGAAGAAGGTATTAAATTTATTTGACCGAACGAATGAAACCTCCATCCAGTTATTTTTGACCGTAATTTAAGAAGTGTCCAGCGTACCTTTTGGGGGCAGTGAATTGAATAATATCTCCCGGAATCTAGAGCTAGCAAGCCAGATCATGCACGTGGGGGTTGTTGTCGCATACCCCCCCAAAAGTGAGTAGTTGCGCCCCTGGTCTTAATTTTTCCATTTAGAGGTCTTGAAAAGGTCTTAAAAGTCTTTAAATTTGTACTTGAAAAATGTGCAGATACCCTGGAGTGAGTGAGTGTGTGTGTGTGTGTGTGTGTGTGTGTGTGTGTGTGTGTGTGTGTGTGTGTGTGTGTGCAGCAGGCGTGGTTGTACTTGTGTGTATGGAGAGAAGTTGGCAGAGTTCATGATTATATACGGGTATGAGAAGATGTAAGGTTTTCACTACCTGCTTTTTCTCTTGTATAGGGATACATGTAGCCTACCTGCAGTAACGTCTAAATCACTCTCTGTTTAAGGACTCTTCAATGTGGTGTTCACGACACCAACGCCACACACGTCTGCACACGGAACAAAACAAAGCAACCCACATCTTGGTGCGGAGTGCATGAGAAAGAGACAGAGAGAGACTTTTGGCCTTGTATATGTTTGACCTCCCTCCCTACTTGGGCGAGGAAAACGTAGCGGCTAGAGGCTTTCTTCAAGAATATGCTAGCAGCTCTTGTTCCAGCTTACAAGGTCAGACCAAATGACAAAATCATGCGTAGGTTATGAAACCAGTTAGGTTTGTTATGTCCATGTCAAGGAAGGACGTCACGCCAGCCACTCAGCAGCCAGCCGAGGGTAAAGGTGACAACGGTGTTAGGCTATATGCTGTGAGAATATAATATTGAGGGCTGTACTGAGAGCCAGCCAGGGCGAAGTGACATTGCAGTCAAAATTGATTTATGTATTATATCAGCTGAAAGTTCTTGAGCTCTTTCTACCGAGAAAATTATTGAAGTCAAAGACTAATAAATGTAGTAGAGTAGTTATTAAACAAAAACTCAAAGGTCAAACTGTGAGCATACAGAAGCAGTTAGCGGTAGAAGTATATTAATTTGATTGATGTATAGTAGATTTGATTAGTCTCTCCTGTAAAGTTGGTGAAATGTCACTTACGCCCTTTTGACTCTAAGTCTTCAGTAGGGAATATGCTGTGTAACCATCGATGGGCTTTATACATGGCTTTTACTGTACGTGTGTGTGTGTGTGTGTGTGTGTGTGTGTGTGTGTGTGTGTGTGTGTGTGCTTGTACTGAAGTTCATAAGAGGTTCCTTAGCTCTTGTCCTGTGTGTCTCTGGGCATGTATCTTATGTACCAACATTTACAGATTCTTCCATCCTATTAGTATCAATAACCACATTCCTCTGTATCTCTGTGTGTGTGTGTGTGTGTGTGTGTGTGTGTGTGTGTGTGTGTGTGTGTGTGTGTGTGTGTGTGTGTGTGTGTGTGTGTGTGTGTGTGTGTGTGTGTGTGTGTGTGTGTGTGTGTAAGTGGGTGTGTCTACAGTAGGTCTGCTAAAGTGAAGAGATTCCTGAACAGTCTGGGTGTGTATGTCCTGCATCCTGAGTGTGTCCTGACTGTGAGAGAGAGAGAGCCGTCTGAATAGAATAGAGAGCTTAAACCGAGACCAATACTCTTCTCATTGTTCACTGCTTGCCGCGGGTGTTACGTTTGGCCACGCAGAACTTCGCGCTTTTGTATGCCGAGTAAAATGATCGTGGCCCTTTTCATTGTGCCAGGGTCAGGCACAATGTGTAAACAAAATGATACGACTATTAAACTTGCATGTAGCTCGGAATTCAGAGCAGATTTGTTTCCTGTTTAGAAAACCAAAACTAACGGCTGCAGACAATCTCAGTGACAATACATGGACCTTTCTACTCAGTAATATCAGCACCAGACAATTGTTCGTTTAGAAATCATATCCATAATAATTATTGCAAAATATGTAAGGTTGCTTTAGCGATGTACGCTCAATGCTGTATGCTAGTCACTATGTTGAGAAAAGAGATTTATTTTAACTTTGAGCAGTTGTGATATGGGCAAAGCTAGCTTGCTGCCTTTATACAAAGTTGATACTGTACTCTTTGTCCCAATAACACTTAGCCCATCATGTTAGTCACATTTATTATGAATAAACAAAAAAATATAACAGTTGATATTTATATATATTGTAAAACGTGTTTTAATTGAAAAACTTGTTTTACTTGATAACACCTAATATTACTTGTTTCTTCTAACATGGGTTTAATAAATATATGGCTATAGGGCTCTATCACAAGTGGCTATATTGTTGACATAGGCTACTGTTGTTGCATTGGCTGTTCTTGTGGGATAATTTCAATTGAATGTAAGATTCCAGTCTTCTCTCTTTGTAAAGTAGTAAAGTGTTCTACTGACACATAAAACACTAGCAACCTATTATCAACAAAGTCATTTATCAACTGTCGGAGCCTAATATTTCTGCCCTGGTGACAAGACCATGATATCTAGTTTAAACATATTTAATCTGAACATATTTAATAATCTGAGTTAACTGTGGAACTGGCTGTTATGGCTGTGGTCTCCTATGAATGGTGAATGCAGTGTTTCTCCTCAGGCTGATATGGAGGTGAAGGGAGGTGAGTGTGGAGGTTAGTGTGGGGGGTGAGTGTGTGGAGGTTAGTGTGGGTGGTGAGTGTGGGGAGATGCCGGCACTGAGGCGGCCCCCGGGCGCTGGGCTGGTCGTGCGAACCCCTGCCCTGGCGTCCAGCGGTAAGCTGAGCCGACGGAAAATAACCCTAATTAAAGACCTGACAGGCCACGCTATCATATTCAGCCACCTGCTTAATAATACACAAAAAAATTAAAAGGGGGAATATACACCCCGCCTTCCACCTCGACCCCCCCCCCCCCACCCACACACACACACACACACACACACACACACACACACACACACACCACACCACTTTTTTTTCAAAACCATTTTCCCCTCATTCAGTTGAGGTCTACCCCCTAACCCCCCACCGTCCCCCCAAACTATGTACTGTACACGCACACACACACACACACACACACACACACACACACACACACACACACACACACACACATCCACTGATCATTTCCCTTGGGAAGTCCTTGGCTCACGCAGAGGATGATAAGGGGGTTGGGGCTGTGAGAGAACCAGTGGGTCCAGGAGCAAGAAGAGGAACCACGACCATGAGTGACTGTCTGTCTGCCAGAGACCTGACAGCAGAGAGAGAGCAGCCTAGTCCACACCTGATGAGTGCAGACAAAATGTTATGAAAATGTTATGTTCGGTGTTGTATAATATGCATGAGTGGGGGACAAGAGAAGAGAAGAGAAGAGAAGAGAAGAGAAGAGAAGAGAAGAGAAGAGAAGAGAAGAGAAGAGAATAAAATAAAATAAAATAAAATAAAAATGCAAGCGAATCAGAACATACAAAAACCACAGTAGCGGTACGGGGAGAAAAAAAATAAAATACATAAAATTAGAAGAGAACAGAACAGTCTAAATGAGAATAGATGAAAAAAGAATTGAAGAGAAAAGAGGAGAAGAGAGGAGTAGGACAGGAGAGGAGAAGAGAAGGGAGGGCTTGGAGGGGGGGACGTTTAGATTGGGAATCGCTGGCTCATTATCTGATAGATTTCAGGGCTATTTGCCACTGTTTTTGTTCCCACAGACACTGAGCGGAGCGGAGAGGAGAGGAGCGGCACACAGACCGGCCTGGGAATGGGACACTCAACACCATCATCCACGTGAGAACCTTCCAGAAGGCCCTGTAGCCAACGCATCTCCCATCTCATCGCGCACACACACACAAACACACTCTCTGACTCTCTCTCTCTCTCTCTCACACACACACACACACACACACACACACACACACACACACACACACACACACACACACACAGGCACTTACTCACAGGACAGGCATAGGGGCCTATGGCCATTCCTGCCTGGAGTCATCACAGTAGGTGAACACACCAAAAACACTCACGCAGATTTCACATTCTTTTATTACGCGCTCCTTCATCAACATATTCTTTATCTTCGTTCCTCATCTTCCCTCTCTTCCTGATTTTCTAAATGATCATTGTTTTTTTTTAATCTTAATGGGAAAATAGGGAAAAATGTAATCCTTGTCTAAATTATCTTGTAGATATTATGAAGATAAAGGCATCTGAACATCAAAAACCTTCCATAAGAATTTACTTTTTTTCTAAAGATTTAAAAGATTCAGAAATCTATGTACTATCTGTTATTGACATACTTTCATAAATGTATGTTATCTTTTTTCTTTCACCTCTTCGTCCAAAGCAAATTCTACAACACATCAGCCATATGTGTCTAAGTCTTTCCCAAAAGCCCCATCAGGGACCATGGAGTTCTGGAATCTCATCTGGCAGAGAGGCAAAGACAGACTAGGAGCTAAAACTGTTTATGAACAGCAAGTAGGTCTGCAGCTATTCTGCAGCACTCCAGAACAAAAAAGAAAAAAGAAAAGAAAGAAAAAAAAAAATTGGCACGGTCCTGTGCAACCAAACAGGGCTTAACTTAGCGCTGGGTGACAGAGGATGACAGCAGTCTTTCAGAGAGACAACAAACGCTGAGCTGAGCAAAGGAGCAGCACCAGAAGGCTGGTTTTATTTGCCTCTCCCACTCCCCTCCGGAGGATTTCTGTCAGAGAGAAGAGCCGTCTTATTTGGGGTGCTTAAGATTCCCCGGGAGCGCGCAAAAACTATGACAGGTCCTTTGGAGGGATCTGTGTCATGGAGGCGAAATGAAGCAAAGGCGAATGCAACAACGATAAACACACACACACACACACACACACACACACACACACACACACACACACACACACACACACACACACACATTCACAAGCACAGACCCCCCTCCAGTCGAGAGAAGTTAGACTGGAAATGTCCACCCCCCTATAAGCACACAAATCCAGCATAATCCTGAGAAATTACACAATCCCACAGCCTCCTCCTGACTCCAGAACACAAAAGACGAGGGATTGAGGGACATGACACTTGTCTTTCCCACTTTTCCACTTTTTTCCTAGATTGCCCCCTACTCCTGTTCGTGGCGCCAGTTCTGTAAATTTCTAAGCATGGTAAAGAATCATGGGTAACAACAACAACAACAACAGCAACAACAACAGCAAAGTAAATAAATAAATAAATAAAAAATAAATAAGCGTGGCGCCCAATGTTACTTGATCGTCTCGACGGCCAAAAAGGTGACACTTAATACTAACGTCAGCTTGTTGACCCCGGACAGGCACCCCGCTAATACAAGCTTAATATTTCATGAGCCCTCATACACAAGGAAGTAGCTCCCATAATTAGACTAAATCATTAAAGGATTAAGGAAAGCGCTAGAAGGAGCACAGACAGGAGACATTACTCAGTTGGACGACGCACACTTCGAAAATGTTAGCGTGGTCACGGCAGCGAATGTTGGTAGTATTTATTCCATGGCCGACAGTTACTGTACCTCTCCGCCAGTCGCCATATAGTGGCAGTGTTTGTTTCCGTTCGGGTCACTAGTTTACAGTTGCTATACTCTGCTGACGCTGCCCTTTCTCTCCCTACCTTACCCCCCCTACCCTACCCTACCCCACCCCAACCCCTTCCTCCCCCATCCCTCTCAATCATTCGTCCATGTTCCTGGTGTCCCGTGTATAGTGCGATGATTAATTGATGTGTGTAATCTGCGGTGGGATAAAATATTCAGACGGCCACAGGGGGGGAAGGGAGCACCACCTGTGGCAGCAACAGCAGCATCAACAGCATTGAAGTGGTAGTGGTAGTAGTAGTCGTAGTAGTAGAAGTAGTAGTAGTGGTAATAGTAGTAATAGTAGTTAGAGTTGCAGTAGTGATATTAGTAGTAGTAGTAGTAGTAGTAATAATAGAAGTAGTATTGGTAATAGTAGTGGTAGTAGTTAGAGTTGTAGTAGTGATATTAGTAGTAGTAGTAGTAGTACTGGTAATAGTAGTGGTAGTAGTAGTAATAATAGTAGTGGTAGTAGTTAGAGTTGCAGTGGTGATATTAGTAGTAGTAGTTATAGTAGTAGTGTTAGTAGTTAGAGGAGTAATGGTGATAGTAGTAGTAGTAGTAGTAGTAGTAGTAGTAGTAGTAGCAATAACTAGTATCAGCCACAGGGCCGTCTGGAGCCACTGACCACTGGAATATGTGAGCACAAGGGCCTGTGGTCATGTGATCCAGTGAGCGTGGAAGGAGCTTGTTAGTTGCCCTGCTGATCAGAGGGTGAGCGGTGGTGGTGGTGGTGGTGGGGTGTGTGTGTGTGTGTGTGTGTGTGTGTGTGTGTGTGTGTGTGTGTGTGTGTGTGTGTGTGTGTGTGTGGTCGTGGGGGGGCAATGGCTCGTTAACCTCCTGGGAGATTGTTTTCACTCCGAAGGTGACCTGTGGAGGATCCTGAGACGACACGAGAAGCACTGTATGCGTGGCATTGTGTGTGTGTGTGTGTGTGAGAGAGAGAGTGTATGTGTGTGTGTGTGTGTGAGAGCAAAAAGAAGGAGATATGAGTGTCTGTCCAAGTGTGTGTGTGTGTGTGTGTTGAGCGAATGCTGTGTATTTCTTATGGGTGTGTGGGATTGGGATAGTGAGAGTGTGTGTGTGTGTGTGTGTGTGTGTGTGTGTGTGTGTGTGTGTGTGTGTGTGTGTGTGCGTGCGTGCGTGCGTGCGTGCGTGCGTGCGTGTGTGTGTGTGTGTCTCCTGTACACCACTTCATCAGTGTCCTGGAACGGTTCAATGCCCTGCCTAATTTGTTCCACATGGTAGCAAACATTGCCTCCGCAGTGTCTGACAGCAAGGGGTGAGCAGTCTTCCAAATCACACACACACACACACACACACACACACACACACACACACACACACACACACACACACTCCCTCCCAAACGCCCCTGCCCCCTTTTGTGGCTCCTCAAATGGTCACAGTCCTCTCTCTCTCTCTCTCTCTCTCTCTCTCTCTCTCTCTCTCTCTCTCTCTCACTACACACACACACACACACACACACACACACACACACACACACACACACACACATACACACACAGCATTCAGTGTTCTCTGATAAATGGATGTGTTACTGGCATCATACCAATATTATTATTAAATAATACAGATTTTTCTTCCACTGTAAGATTCTCACACACATCCAGCACCCCCCCCCCCCCCCCCCCCTAAAAAAAAGAAGGGTCCTGGGATACAAACTAAAACATCTGCATTTTTCCCTTTTTCTTTCTTTTCTTTCTTTTTTTTTCCTCGCAAAAGACACGACATTCGGAGTCAGCAGCTTTTTGATAATGCCAGCTAAATACGCGGCGCAACTCGATTTAGGCGTTAATCGGCCGGGGAGAAGCAGGCTTTGTCACAGCGCAAGCCAGACGCACAGCAAGCACAGCCACAGGAAAGAGAGAAGGAGATGGAGGAGGTGAAGAGGAGGAGGAGAGGAAGAAAATGAGGAAGAAGAAGAAGATAGAAGGATGGTGAGGACACATGGCTGAGCGAAATGGAAGGGGGGGGGGGCAGGAATGGGGGGGCGAGCAGGCTTCTGTAAATGGAGAAAAAAAAAGAGAGATGACAAATTAATGACTCACAGAGCTGAGATGTTTAAATCGCATGGTGAACTGGAGAGGATACAAAGAAGTGGTAAAATAAACACGACCCAAATGGGTTTAGGAGCTTACCGACCTTGAGCAGAAAGGAAGAGCGATGGCTCGAGAAATAGATTTGGGCTGGATGAGATGATGTGTTTGTATGTATGTCTGCCCCTTTAAATACTAGATAAGCAGCACAGAGTCCTGAGATCTATTCTACCCAACAAACAGATATATTATATTATATTACATTTATATATCATAGTACATGCAGTTTGGAGCAGTCATACCACACAAACACTATTGTGAGGTCATGTATACCAATATTGCTAGGTTATCAGCATTGACTGTGACTGAGTAGCAATATTAATTTCCTCGCCTTCCCTTTCTCCATCACTTTGTCTTGGTGAGAACAACGTACACACACACACACACACACACACACACACACACACACACACACACACACACACACACACACACACACACATAAATATACATACACACACAGCCCCTTAGTCAAATACCCTACTTCATACCACCCTGACTCATCTGTAGCAATGGCCTGTGCTCTGGTCTGGTCTTGTCGGCTGGACTCCTGAAGTGCCCTCCCACCCCACACCCCCGCCCCCCTTTCTTCCCACCCCCGCCCCCCTTTCTCCCCACCTCGCCTCTTTATAAAAACACCTTCCACACGCTTGCGCAGCCAAAGCCTTTGAACTGCTGCTTTTGCAGAAGCATAGGATGAGAGAGAGCGAGAGAGAGAGAGAGAGAGAGAGAGAGAGAGAGAGAGAGAGAGAGAGAGGGGTGAAAGTCTTGGTGAAGGGGGTTTGGAGGGGGGGGGGGGTTGTGCAGTTGTTGTGGCCCTCAAAGCCATGAATAATTTTCGCCAGGTGTCGGAGGCGAGTGAGAGAGTGAGACAGGAGGAGGACAGAGGGAGGTGTCCAACCTCCTGCTGGATCCACTACCCACTTCTCTCTCTCTCTCTCTCTCTCTCTCTGTGTGTGTGTGTGTGTGTGTGTGTGTGTGTGTGTGTGTGTGTGTGTGTGTGTAGAGAGAGAGGGTGGGGAGGGGGTAGTATGGGTGCTCCACACTGTTTAGTAGTCTCTTACCAACAAACACATGGACACAAACAGAGATGTGCACACTCACACACACACACAAACAGACAGGCACACACTCACACACACAAACATACATGCACACACACACACACACACACAAACAGACATCTACGTACACAGACACATGCACACACACACACACACACACTTGCACATAAATATACACACACACAAACACACAAACACGCACACGCAAATACACACACTCTTCATGAAGATGAAAGGCTTGGCTCTTTCCCATACCTTTAATTTAGAGCTGAAAAGCTGGGGGCAGAGAGGTGCTGGTGAAACAGATTTATAAATATGGACCAAATTGAATGATGGCTGTCTCTCTGATTCAATTAATCTGCTCTTCCCTCGCCACACGGGGGTCGCTTCTCTCTCTCTCTCTCTCTCTCTCTCTCTCTCTCTCTCTCTCTCTCTCTCTTTCATTCTCTCTCTCAATCCTTTCTTTCTCTTCATCTCCATGCACTCATGCGGTTTGGCTGGCTATGCTAATGGCCAGGGCCGGCTGCATTAGGTCCGTCCATCCTCCATATTGCGGTCGACTCTCATCTCGTCCCTGACCTTTTCCTGCGCTAACGAGACGCA
>JAODXP020000016.1:21186614-21196614 GCA_027497455.2 Sardinella longiceps | reverse complement strand
CCCTAATAAACAAACTGACTGCATGCTATTCTACTGGTAGCCATCTATAGCTTCTAATAATACACTTGCTGAACACTATTCTATACTACATACTGTACTGGTAGCCAGTGTTGGGCAAGTTACTGCAAAACTGCAATGCGTTATTTATTACTTGTTACTGACATTTTAAAGTAGTCCCTTACATTACAATATTAGTGTTTTGAAAATGTAAGGCGTTACATTACTGTTGCATTACATTTAAGTTACTCTTCGGGCCCCCCAGTAGCCTATGACCTTCATTAGTTCGTTATCAATGTTGAGAATGACAAGCGGAGACTGTAAATTTCTACATTAAGTCCGGCACAGCAAACAATTTACCCTTGCTGACCTCTCAGTGATTTCCGGCGAATTTGTAAAGGAAAAAAAAAAAAAAAACACTTCATTCCAAGTTAAGAATGCATTGTTACTTGGGTTACTGACAATTGTACAGAGGAAAATATTACCAGTTTTTTTTCTGTAATGCCTTACATTACCAAGTTACCACAAAAAGCAATGCATTAGAGTAATTAGTTACTTTTGTAACTCGTTACTCCCAACACTACTGGTAGCCCCTAATAAATAAACTGACTGCATGCTATTCTACTGGTAGCCATCTACTGTATAGCTTCTAATAATACACTTGCTGAACACTATTACTACACTACTATGGAATACTGGAAATGTAATGTAACATTTTATTACATGATCAGCATGCCGATTTTTACATTATTGGGAAATGCACCGTATTACATTATCAGGATTTATTACATTATCAGGTTTTATTACATGTTATAGGGACTTATGAGGGACTTATGAGGGAGTTTTTATTACATTATCGGGAGTTATTATTACATTATTGGGTAATTATTACATTATCAGGTTCTACACCCCTAATAAATAAACTGACTGCATGCTATTCTAGGGGGGAAACTGTAGAGAGTGGCAGGAAGGAAATAAAATAAAGAGGCTCAGACCTGCTGCTGACTAATTATTTCAAATGAATGACGGCTCCGAACCACCCCTCCCCCTGGGCATGAACACACACACACACACACACACACACACACACACAGACACTACTCTACGGCCTCTCACAGTTCACATACAGACATACGCTCATACACACAGACGCACGCACACACTCATACACACATACACACACACACACACACACACACACTCACACACACACACACACACACACACACACACACACACACACACACACCTCTACAGTCCCTCACACTTCATGCAGCTAAACTGTGAACCAGGCTGCTTAATCTCTGTACCAGCCTTTTGACAAAAGCCAGAGAGTAGCGTAGCATCTGGCCTTAGCCAATCTCTCTCTCTCTCTCTCTCTCTCTCTCTCTCTCTCTCTCTCTCTCTCTCTCTCTCTCTCTAAAACGCTCTGAGGTACAGTACATTAGGAGGAGATGGCCACAGAGGGGGATGGCCTCAGTAATGGAGGGAGAGCAGGAGGAGAGAGGGAGAGGAGGAGAGGAGAGAGGGGGAGAGGAGAGAACAAGAGGAGGAGAGGGAGAGCAGGAGGAGAGGAGAGGGACTGACTGGCAGTGGTGGTGGTGGTGGTGGCCAGAGACCCTGATAGAGAACTCTAATTCTGCTGCATCAAAGCCTCAACTTGTAAACAGCTTGAATGGGATAGACTGACTACACAGACCACTTGATCTGATGGATCACACACACACACACACACACACACACACACACACACACACACACACACACACACACACACACACACACACACTTATATTCTCACTCACATATATGTACTCAGATAGGCTACAGATGTGTATGGGGTAGTCTTTTCCATTAAGTATAAGCAAATGCCTTCATATAAGCAACAATGAAACACAGGCATGAATACACACATTGACACTTTCAATCATGAACTCAAAGATGGACATTTCAACTGCCAGACCAAAACACACACACACACACACACACACACACACACACACACACACACACACACACACACACACACACACACCCTTAGTCTTGCGAGCACACAGGCACTCACACACACACACACACAAAGACCCTCATGTGCACAGGCACACATACTCTTAACACTTGACAAAAAAACATGCCATTAATGGAAAGAGGAATGAGGGGTTTCAATGGGACCTTCGTGACCTTGATTTTAAGATGGGAACACAATGCGACTAAAATTTGAGTTTGAGGACATTATATTATTTTTTCCTTCAAACACTCATTTATACTCCCTCTCTCACTCTACTTCTCCTTTCCTGCCCACTTCTCTATCCCCCTCTCTTTATTTCCCTCTCTTTATTTCTCTCTCTCTTGCTATCTCTCTCCTTCACTCAACCATGTTTGGCAGGCACATGTAGAACATGTTCTGTCTCTCTTTTATGCACTATTGCTGTTTGCGGACGAGTGCTTGACCATGCTAGTGTGTCAGCATATCTGTGTGTGAGTGTGTGTGTGTGTGTGTGTGTGTGTGTGTGTGTGTGTGTGTGTGTGTGTGTGTGTGTGTGTGTGTGTGTCTGAGTGAATAGGTGATCAGTGTGTGGCACACGCCAGCACACCTTGTTCTGCAAGGCTAATTAGGGGAAGCTAACAATTAGCGATGCAGGGACCCAAGGCCACCATATCTCCCTGACATTTGTCTCTGATAAAGGGCTGAAAACAGGGCAGCATGGCTTGTGTGTGTGTAAAGGCTAACAGGCACAAGGGAAGTGGCTGATTAGCAATGCTAACGACAGGGGAATTAGTTCATTTCCTGTTGCATTGTGTCGTCTATGTTTTTCATTCTTCTTCTCATGCTTCAGCTGGTCGGTTTTAGCTTTATCCTTCACCTGAAGCTGTAGTGACTGAACAATCTGATAAGACAGCCACCCTATGAAAACAAGTGTGTATTTGTATGTGTGTGGGGGGAGGTATGTGGATGCATTTGTGTGTGTGTGTGTGTGTGTGTGTGTGTGTGTGTGTGTGTGTGTGTGTGTGTGTGTGTGTGTGTGTGTGTGTGTGTGTGTGAGTGCGTGATGTGTGTGTGTGTGTGTGTGTGTGTGTGTGTGTGTGTGTGTGTGTGTGTGTGTGCGTGCATAGGGAGGGGTAAGGGCTCTGAATGTCAGTGGGGTGTGTGTTTTGTGCTAAAGAACACAACAGGACATATGTCTTAGTCAGCCGACTGGAGAGGAAGACGGGAGAATCCGCGGCGTGTAATGTGATTTAGATAGAATGTGTCCCGGTCAGAGGTCGCGCCCAGACTGCTGGCCAGTGACAAACCAGATGACAAGAGCAAAATAAAGCGTGACAGATGGCTTTACAATGAACTGAGCTGAGCTCACCAAAGGCCTGAGTGTCAAAAGGCATTATACTGAGATCTCTGCCTGTCAGGATGATCCAAGCTAATTTAATTAGAGAATGAATGATGTCGATAAGAGAGCATTCCTCCCCGCCACCCAAAAGAAAACATATTGCTGCAGTCTGTAGTCCAATATAAAAACAAAGTAGTTTAGGATGTTTACACTGACATTGTCAGTAACAGTATAGTATGGTAAAAAAAAAAACATTTGTTAAATACATTTGTAATTATATTACATATAACAAAAAAATATAACAAATATTTAAATAACATTATTTTTACAAATAATTTAAACTGATATTTCAAGTAACACTTTGAGTCAACTCATATTGTAAAATCCAAAAGTAAAAGCATTAGAGTAAAATGCCTCTATGAGATCTGGCCATAATGGCTTGTTTATATGACAGGAATAATAGTCATGGCTACTTTCTGCTGTAACTGTCTAGGATACATTTAGTGTGAAATCTAATGGAGATGGATGCGACGAACGAGCGAACGAGTCTTTCTCCTCACGTGGCGACCCCCAATGACCTCTATAACACAGCTCTCCCTGACTGACATTAGCACTCATCTTGTGCACAAAGCTAATCTCGACCACAGCATAATGACGGATAGATGGGAGGATGATTACCACGGGCTATTCAACATCTTCAGCTTATTAAAGGCAATGGATAGGTAAGTAGGTGCTCATCAATCATATGGGGATGGAGCCGCTCGGGCCTAGGGAAGAGGAAAGCTCTTATGCTTTACATTAGGAGCCCCCCTGTTGTTAAACCAACAGTAATTTCATTCTGTATTAAGTGTTAATAAAGTATTAACAACCCATGTAAATATTGTTTGCAATGTTTGTACATGCTGCAATTATGAGGTTTTCTGTGTAGGCTATCTGATGCACACAACGAAAGTCATTCAGATATACTGTAAACACAAAACACACATCCACACAAAGCTATGGACCTCTGTACTGTATAATGACTGGTATAGATGGAAGAATGATTACCTCCAGCCATTCAACATTCAGCTTATTAAATGTAATGAAGATATAGACATTTATCAAATGTATGTGTGAGACAGCAGCATATACCCAGGATATCTCCTGTATAGTGCATAAGAATTTCCCTAACATTAGATGAAGTAATAAACCATCAAAAACAATGTTAACATGGTACTTGATGAACTGAAATGGTAAACTACATATTTCAGCATATTAGACACATATATCTAATATGGAGCACAAGGAAGTGATGGGAGAAGAATTTGTATGGGCCATTTATCATGAGTAGAATAGATGTAGGAGAGATAGGAGAATCATCCTACAGGACATAAGGATTTAGGCTCAACTTCGCCCTAATCCTATTTCACAGTATACCCTTTCTGGTTTTATTAAAAGAGAAAAACACAGCCCAAGTAAAGCGTGTTCATTTCAGTGGTATAGAAACGTAAGGAACACTGTCATTAGCCAATGAAAATATGGGTAACCCCAGGGGGCTGGCTTAACTGTATTATTGAACAAAATGAGGAACAAAATTCAGCTATTTTTTAAAAAAAATTCTTTTGTGTGTTTGTGTTTTGATAATGGTCACCTTAACTAATAGCAAAACCACTTATGTTAGTTAGTTAGGTTACCTAGGTAACCTTTGACAGAGGAAGCGGACGATATACAGTGTAAATGATTTGACACTATTGTTCAATATTGTAAGATATGTGAAACCTATAGATGAAGTTGTCAAAACACACAAGTCTGATACTGCAATACTGGACCATGGAAGCTATTAGCTTTGTTGGACTATCAATAAAAATCAATATTTCTTTAAAGAAAAAACGAAAGATTAAAGTATTAGGTTTATACACTATATATACAATTACACACACATATTTATTGTCATTTCTGGAATTCAAACTCTGGGCTTTGCTGGGTTTGTGAAGAGCATGTCTGCGATTATCTACTTTCCAAACTCTGGTGTTTTTTAGAGCAGTTGACTAAGCTGCAGCCGCTGCCTTCAAGGCCGAAAACCCCTCTGAATGTGTCCCTGCCGTCTGAAAGACCAGAATCGATGAAAGCCCCGCCATTTGTTTCCATCACGGTGGCAAAATCCAAGGAAGGACAGGAGAGAAAAAAAGAAATCCTGTTTCTGGACCATCCTTCATTCCTCAGGTTGAAAAGAAACGGTGACAAACACAAGCATGACAGTCATGTTTCAAAGTGTTATTGGACATGATTGGCAGGTGGAGTGTGTTGTTCTATCAGTGAATGATTTCCGCAGCAGCTGAGGGCGACACTATTTCAAGCCATTCAGAGACGTGTTCAAATCGTCTTTTCTATTCGCACACTGCACATTCCTTCCTTTGTAGCAACTATCAGAAAGGGGAACCACACCTGGGTTGGACTGCTGTGAATCCATTTGTCTTCTGAGTCTTACTTATTTTGAAAAAGAAAAAAGTACGACTATACCTGCTCACAAAAGAATTGTAAAAAGATCAAACATCAACATTTAAACATGTCCATAGGCACTGTATACAATATAGCAAGAATGGTAGCGCAGCGTTTGCAACTTGCTATCGATTTTATTGTCTGACTTTACTTTTAATACACTTTATTGTGCTGAATAAAACCCGCTTTCACTGTAAAACACCATGTTAGTGCAGACATAAATGCCCCAATACAGAAATTTAAAAGATGAAAGTTATTATACCCAACTGCACATGTTGAAATGAATGATTCCATAGTGTTTTTCTGACATTACATGTATGGACTCCATGATGTCTTAATTGTGCAAGTACTTGTACTTGTTCTAGTTGTCTTTATAAACACACACGCACACACACACACACACACACACACACACACACATGCACACACAGACTAGACAGGAAAGACATTTTGGCAGGGGAAGAACTGCTATAAAACCGAAATATTGGAAGAGAGAGAGAGAGACAGAGAGAGAGAGAGAGAGAGAGAGAGGGAGTGACAGAGAGGTTTAAAAAGGGGTTAAATGTGACTATCGCGCTATTATGCTATCATCCTTCCATAAACTGAAAGAGAAATTAGCAGAGGAATTAGCAAAGCAATTACCACTTTTAATTGGACTAATTCTCCCAGTCTTGTCACAGCTGTACCCAAATAACACTCAGGGTTTTTTTCTTTTTTTTTTCTTGCTTTCATTCTTTCTTTTTGCACACCCGGCAAACTGTTATTAATTTTTCTCATTTGAATTGGCCCTCTTTCACCCTCTGACACCTGAGAGTGCCGAGGGTGAGTCCCTGTCAGATTCCCACACGATTACGACCCCTCTCTGCTCTCTCTCGCTCTCTGTCTCACACACATACACATGTGCACACACACACACACACACACACACACACACACACACACACACACACACACACACACACACAGTCTCTCTCTTTCTTTTGTCTCTTTTTAAATTTAACTCTTTTAATGTCTTCTTCACTTGCAAGTTTATTCTTCTTACCTCTCCAAATGTCTCAAACTATTTATAATTTACCACCTTGTTTTCTCTCTATATACAGTATATTTTTTTTACCGCTGGCTTGATAATTTCATCATCTTATTTTTAATTTCCCTCTATACTGTATGTCCATAGATGTTATTTCCATAACCCATGTCTTAATTCTCCTGCCCATATCTGTATTACAAATGGATGCTTGCAGTCATAGTTTGTTTCCTGCTTTCTTACCACTTGTAAACATTTATATATTCATAGAAAAAAAATGGTCTCTTTTATTTTCCTCTTCCTTCCATTCTCCCAGTAAAAAAGTGGCCCACAAATGTAAGACATATAATAGCTCTCTGTCTTTTGTTTCCTTTTTCATATATTGTTTTTCTTTGTGCTTCCTAGTTTCTTTTTTTCCAGTTTTTCTCATCAGCTTTTACTGTACTTGGCACTCTAACTTGTCCTTCCACTGATGCATCTCTCTCTCTCTCTCTCTCTCTCTCTCTCTCTCTCTCTCTCTCTCTCTCACACACACACACACACACACACACACACACACACACACACACACACATAACTATTTAGCTGTCAAGGGAAGACCTGGCTATGGAGAGTTATTGAGCAAGAGGATGAATTGAGCGGCCTGCAATCAGTCGCTTGGCAATCTAGAGTGAGTCCATACGAGCGTGAGTGAGTGAGTGAGTGAGGTGACTCTTGGACCTCTGAAGTGGCCAAGTTGGAGCACTCTCCTCAAAGCAAGAGTATGAGAATACAGTATCTCTCTGTGTCAGTGGAACCCCTAGTACACACCGGATTGGTCTGCCATTGTCTGTTTCTCATTTTGAAAGAATAAGAACTTCATAAATATTTATTTTGTTTCGTTAAAATTACTGTATAAATTACTGTTGTAAAATAAGTTAGGTATACTGTAATAATAATATATTTGTCTTGGCTTTCTGGTCATTTTTGAGGGGCCCTTTTTCTTACAGTCTCCCCTTGAAAATGTCATATATTTGAACCAGACCCATTGCCAGGTACTGTATGGGTAAACTTTGCAAACCAAAAAAACTCTTCTTACAGGCATAGCAGGCAAGATTTGTTTATCTCCCAAACTCCCAAGATTTTAACACCACGCCATGTGAATTTACTTTCAAAGAATTCCCATGTGTTTAAATGTTGACTGACAATGGAAATAATAAGATTTCAGCTGTTTCAGTTTTGTTTCCTCCTACCCGGGGTTTCGGATTGTGCAAGTGTTACAACCTCTGGACTCTACAGGCGGCTAAGAGAGCCTTCAGTTCGCTCCGTAATGAGTCATGTAATCATCAACGAGGCTGCTAAAACTAACCTAAAATCGTTGCCTGGTGCAACCTTAATTCTGAAATGCAATTAGTCTTAGCCATTTTTTCCCCTTAACATGCCAAATTCTTCTCAATTAATTCTGATCTCAGGCACATTTAAAAAAAATCCCCCTTTTTTTAAAAAAAACTAAATTAGTCATTAGTCAAGTCACCATGTTGGAGAGTGGGTTTTAGCGGCTGCTTGAGTTTTAATGGAGAGAATCCTGGTGCCCAGGGGCACTGCTCGAAATTTTGGGCCCTATGACAAAAAATTTTTTGGGGCCCCTCAAATATTGATTTTAATATTAAAATTTTCTCTGGGCCCCCCTGTCTGTGCTGGGCCCTTAGAATCATCCTAACTTTTCCCCCCCTAGAGGCGCCCCTCCTGGTGCCCTTGTCCCTTGGGCTTCTCTCTGCCTGGGGTCTCTTTTGTGCTGTGTCATGGGTCAGAGTTATGTAATTACATGAAGGTGACAGCTAATAAGACAGTCAATCAGTGAAAGGAGGTTAGGGTTGGGGGGGGGGGGGTATAGACATAATCTCACCTTCAAGTCAGGTCGGTTTCGCTCTCCTGTTGTTCTACTGAATAACAGACTAGATTACCAATCAATGTGATTGATTAGCAGTCGTTTACCCTCCATGGGACAACAAGAAAGAGGTCAGTCTGTTTGTGTGTGTGTGTGTCCACTCATGCGTGCATCTGTTGTGTTGTTGTGTATGTTTCTGCCTGTGTATAATGATTCCTGTATATGCATATGTGTGTGTTTCCAAGCGTATGCGTCTATCTGTTCTTGTGTGCGTATGTGTGTGTGTGTGTGTGTGTCTCTCTCTCTGTGTGTGTGTGTGTGTGTGTGTGTGTGTATCTCTTGCCTTGTGTGTACTTGTGTGCGTATGTTGGGGGTGTTAAATCAGCTTTGCTATTCTCCCAGGCTCAGTGTTGCCACCACGCTGACACGCCACTCAATGCGTCTGATCCACTCCTGCCGTGATCGCCTCAGTGGATTAGACCCAGATCAATAGGCTCTGATGGGCTTCGGCCCACCCAATGCCTCCACAGAGACATCACCGCTGCCACACACACACACACACACACACACACACACACACACACACACACACACACACACACACACACACACACACACACACACACACACACACAGAGGACTACAGGCTCACACTGGTATGGAAAATGCTGAGATGGAAAGTCAAAAAGTTACTTCTTTGGACAGTTTTTTTTCCAGAGGATGAAAAAAAGAAAATGGTCAAGGTAAATTAAACTTTGGTGAAAATAACTCAACTTATTTTGTGATTTACCAAGGCAACTTATTGAGTTGTAGACTCCCAAAAGTCATATAAAACTCTTGAATGTTTACAAATAATTCCACAAAACAAGAAAAAAAGGGATTTATCAGAAATTTCATCAAACATATTTCAGCGAAACCATCACCATAAATTTATTTCTGTCAACAAGGTCGCAATCTGCACTTCCCATCTTTGGTCTCATTTTGCCAAAGGTTGTGACCTTCATTGCACAATTAGTCATTCATTTACCACCTACTGATTCCAACCCCCCTCTACTAATAAGAAAACGTCTTCTAACCTCTACAGAAAATATCTGAGTACATTTTAATGCCTGGGGCCTTGGTGCCACTGCTGAGACACTGTTAAGCACGACCTTCAAGGTCTCCCCACACAGAGCCATCGTTCCTTTTCTCTGCATTTTAATTAAAAGCAGCAGTTCAACCAGGGGGGAAGCCTTCAATAAGCAGCACTAGAGAACTTCACTCTCTTTCACACACACACACACACACACACACACAC
Organism: Sardinella longiceps; assembly: GCA_027497455.2. Lineage (NCBI taxonomy): Eukaryota > Metazoa > Chordata > Actinopteri > Clupeiformes > Clupeidae > Sardinella > Sardinella longiceps. The sequence goes on along the minus strand of JAODXP020000016.1, from coordinate 21,186,625 downwards.
ACACACACACA
>JAODXP020000016.1:21174114-21181614 GCA_027497455.2 Sardinella longiceps | reverse complement strand
TAGAGTCAGCGCCAGCCTGCCCGCCGTCACCGAGGAGATAGCGGAAGCTTCCAGGGACGACGATGGCGGCCTTATCAGATCCCGAGCGGGGAGCAGCGGTGGCGACGGTGACGGTGACGGCGACAGCGATGGCGGCGGAATCGGTATCAGCCAGAACGCTCTCATTCAATCAGCCTGCTGAGGAGGGGAACCGCCTGCCCCATGTTATGGAGGGAGGAAGGAAAGAAGGAGGGAGGGAGGGAGGGAGGGAGAAAGAGATGGGACAAAAAAGAAAGAGTGGAGACAGCAGAAAAAAGGTGATGACGCGCTGTGTTTACTACACAAACACCACACACATAAATACACACACACACACACACACACACACACACACACACACACACACACACACAGATATGCAAGAAACTCAAATTTGTTCTCTTGGGTGCACTATACTGTATTGTGTACTGTAATTTTATTTGATTGTTCTAGAGTCAACATATACTTTTTTGGGCAAGGTTAGTGTGTCTCTGTGTGTGTGTGTGTGTGTGTGTGTGTGTGTGTGTGTGTGTGTGTGTGTGTGTGTGTGTGTGTGTATACTTTTTTTGGGCAAGGTTAGTGTCTCTCTGTGTGTGTGTGTGTGTGTGTGTGTGTGTGTGTGTGTGTGTGTGTGTGTGTCTATGCTGGTGTAGCTCGTGCCCCTCTGCTCACCCTCCTCTCCGATTCCTTCCTCCTTCCTCGTATCGGCCCCATCTTAATTTATAGCCCAGTCGTCATTATCAGACCTGTCAGCCTTGTTTAACCCTGTGTGATCTCCCATGATTCCCGGCTGTCTGTCAGGTGTGATTGGGCCCCTGCCTGCTGCCGGCCTGCTGATAGGAGCAGACTGATTTCCCCGCCCTCCTCTGCCAGACAATGATGTATAGGACTACGCTAGTCAGCAGTCTGGGCCCATATATTAATGAGTGGGCTTGTGTGGCTTTGATAAGACTAGGCATACTGCATACTAGAGAAAGAGAGAGGTGTGTGTGTGTGTGTGTGTGTGTGTGTGTGTGTGAGAGAGAGAGAGAGAGAGAGAGGAGGTGTGTGTGTGTGTGTGTGTGTGTGTGTGTGTGTGTGTGTGTGTGTGAGAGAGAGAGAGAGAGAGAGAGAGAGAGAGAGAGAGAGAGAGGAGTGTGTGTGTGTGTGTGTGTGTGTGTGTGTGTGTGTGTGTGTGTGTGTGTGTGTGACGGTGTGAGTGATAAAGAAACAGAGAGAGAGACAGTGAGATGAGGTTGGTTGGTAGGTGGTTGAGTTTCAGGGACAGCACGTGCTTCAAGGTATTTTACAACAATAGAAATATGCAGAACAATTCTCAAACACACACTGAAATAGACATCCATGGACGCATCCACAAGCACTCACGCACTAGCACACACACACACACATATTTCATTGCAGTCATACCACTTGGACGAAGAAAAAGAAAAGAAAGAAAGAAAGTAAAAAAGAAAGAAAGAAAGAAAGAAAGGTTTACCACTGTGGTGCAAGAGCAGTTTACTCCAAATAGTGAATCTGCTTCTCTGATATTGATCGCTAAATTGTTGGAGGTTGTCATCACATAGTTTTGTCACACTTTCTGTGGAACCTATGCCACATACCAAGATTCATTCAGGCCCCGCAAGAATGTCCAATAAACAGTGATCGATCAAAAGGAACGAGGAGGAGAAATATAGTGAGAGTGTTTCAGCCTGCATGAGTGACCTTCAACTACACTTGAGACTCTCTCTCTCACACACACACACACACACACACACACACGCATACACACACACAGCCCCCCACCTCCCTTCCCCATACACACATAGACACACACACAAACGCACGCGGGTACACACACACACACACACACACACACACACAAGTTACTTAGGACTCTAGAGACAATGTAATAAGTTTTCACTCGCCATATAATCTAACTTCACCGCTTTCAGTAACACTGTAGTTCAACCAGCAGCAGAGAGACAACCAACAGCAGAGAGAGAGAGAGAGAGAGAGAGAGAAAAAGAGAGAGTGCAGTAAAGAAAGAGAAAGAAAAGAGGGAGGGGGGTCAAAGGCCATTAAGACTTAAGAGTGGGGGAAAAGAGGGCAGGAAGAAGCGAAGAAACTGAGAGAGAGGGAGGTGTGTGTGTGTGTGTGTGTGTGTGTGTGTGTGTGTGTGTGTGTGTGTGTTGGAGGGGTAGCTGTACTAACAATGATGTCAAAATGTCACATCAATGCAGAGTGTTGGAGCCAAAGGCAGGGGCTAGGGAAGAAGAAGGGGCAGTGGGGAGGGGGAGCAGTGGGTGATCCAGGCCCACATCGATATCCCTCTCCTCCACGCTCACTTGATTTCCTCCATATCTCTCTCTCTCTCTCTCTCTCTCTCTCTCTCTCTCTCTCTCTCTCTCTCTCTCTCTCTCTCTCACTTTCCTTGCCCTCCTTCTCATTTTCTTACTTACCCTCTCCACCACATGCACAGAGAGGCACATACACACACACACACACACACACACACACACACACACACACACACACACACACACACACACACACACACATATTAATCTCACACCGTGGCTCAAATGCCACATCAATTCCTCCAGTTCCCTCTCAGGGAGTCATTGAAAAAGTAAGTATGAGCAGAGACTCTTGCTGTGGAGAAACATCACACCACACCCCACCATCCAGACACCAGAAGGAGCCTTAAATAAAGAAAGACTCATCTGGGGACTAAAATAAAACAAAACCTAATTCAACAGTGGGGAAGAATGATATTCACTTCAACATTGTTTTCTGAGCTCTGTGATTCCTTTCCAGTCATCACTTTCTCTCTCTCTCTCTCTCTCTCTCTCTCTCTCTCTCTCTCTCTCTCTCTCTCTCTCTCTCTCTTACTCACTCACATGCACACACACACACACACACACCACTCCTTCATCAATGGAAATGTGTGGATGATCAGTAATAAACACACACATTGCAGTCTTTCACTAGACACACTCCAACTTGACACAGACTCTGACAAAGTCAATGTTGCCAGTGGTGGATAAATATGAAGGATGTGTAAACTGAATTACAAAATTAAAATAATATCTAGAATGAAACATCAGTTTTAATGTTTAAAACCATTAATGGGTATTTTTTGTAACTGATAGGCTACATTAAGTCACTGATAAGACCTAAATAGAATCAATTACATCAGGTTCATGCATCCATTACATAAGAACACTATAATGGCCTCCACTGGGGAAACCAGTTTACTGTCAATACTCTTCCTGTTCCTCCCACTGCAATCTAAAACACCCAGCAATCCCTTTTTTGATATTGGTGGTTTTTTTTATCCTCTTCATTTATATCCTGCGTGAGAGCATCTTTATTTTGGTGTTTGTTTGTTGTTATAAGCCTGCCTAGTCGTGGTGGTTTTGGTGATGGTGGAGGAGGAGGGGGATGGTGGAATGGGAGGGTAAGCTTCTCAAAAACCCCTCCATCCCACCCCCACACCTCCAATTCACTCACACACCACACACACACACACACACACACACAGCACTCAGACCCCCATCAGTACGTCTGCATGGCAATGATTTGCCCTCACTTTTGTGTGGGCTCCGCTTAAACCAGAGCCCTAATGGGCATTTTTCCCCCCGATAAGAAATTACCAGCGCGGGCCGCTTCTTTTGTCTCTGCCCAGCAGCTCAATAGCCAGCACTGCCGAAAGCCTTCGGTTACCAGAGAAACCGAGTGCGTGGAACCCTGGTCTCCATGGTAAACAGCGAAGCTTTTTGTCACCGCACACCCCCCTCCCCCCCAACACCCCCTACCCTGCCCCTCTCACTCCCCCCACCCCCCCCCGCCCCCTCACCCCTTTTCAAACCTTGAACAGACCTTAACAGTTGGGCTACAATCAGGACAGGTTTAAGGCCCTAGTTATTACATTAGGAGCTACCGTATCTCACTCACACCACATTCAGAAATTACAAAGTTACTCAGCAGTGTGATGTATGAGAATTGCGTACTGTTGGAACGGCTCTGTTCTGAAGTAACAAACGACTTGATAAACAGCGATAGCCGCTGGCCAAGATTACATCGTGGCACACATTACAAAAGCGCCAATTTACCCTACACAACACCCCCCCAACCCCTAAAAAAAAAAAATCTGGCAAATTTGTTTGACATTTTGGCCCCAACCCTCATCCCACCCCCTTCTCCAAACAAACAAACACACACACACACACACACACACACACACACACACACTCCTCAAAAACACACAAATAAAACAGTCACAAATGTCACATTAGAAAAAGGCTTAAGAGCAAGGTGGGAAAGACATTGTTTTTTTCTGAATAGAGAAATACTAGAGCATTTGTAAGATTTTGGGAACCCTTTCTTTAAATTTGATTGGAATTCAATAAAAATGTGCTTAAATTAGCAATGGCAATTATGGAAATAAGAAATTAGAAACTATCCCATTTTTGAAACAAATAACCACTTCACTTAATTTAAATGCCCATGACACATAACCCTTAGCTGCAGAAGGTGGAATGGTATTATAGCCTACTTTCAGCTAGCCTTATAATATTTCAAGCAAATATGATTTCTCCATAGTTTCTCGCCCCGTCTGAAATCATACAATTTCACTGACTGGTGCGGTCTGCTCTTATGAAAGGGGACAATGACTAGTGGAAAAGGAAAAAGCTAAAGAAGAAAAGAGAGACAGCCAGAAGCAGCAATCCGAGGAGAGAAAACACCGGTGGCGGTTGCTTCCATTTCACTTCAATCACGAAGTGGAAAACAGGGGAAATTGCAGCGCACACAAAGACAGTGGTGCCGTAATTTCAGGATAGACAAACCCTGCAATAAAATTACTGAAATTACCGACGTGAACCGTAAGTGCTTCTCATGGCTAATCTTCTGGTGTCAGAGCCACTCCACCGGGAGCGTCCCACGGTACGCGCAGGCCCTGATCCCGGTTATCCGCGCCACTGTTATTACCGCGCGTGCAAGCTTTCACTTCATTCCCCCTCTCTCCCTCTCCCTCTCTCCAACACAGTCCTGCTCCCGCGCGCTCTTCAATTCCCTCCTATTTTTTTTTCCTTCTACACACACACAAAAAAAGAAAGCGCAGGGAAGGTGCAGAATTTCATTTGCGTTTTATTTCAAGCCAGCTATGTAAATAAGAATAAAAATCGACACAATATTGGTAATAGTCGCATAAGATGCGCATCCTTTGACGGTTTTGCATTTTAATTTTGGACTCTTATCAGTAAGGTGAAATTACCCATTTTAAGAAGAAAAAAAAAAACACATATTGCCCGTCAAATTAAGGAACCATGGGGCCCGATGTTGATTACCATCTTGTCATAGTAGCTAAGATACGAAACACTTGGCAAAATGGACTCATTTTGGTGAGACCTGTTTATAATGAATATAATTAAACGAAACAAAAGAGGAATATTTTCAATTGGATTTTTAATTTGTATAATTTTGTTTAATTTCCATCTGACAAATACGATGGTGGGATATCAAGGACGCATAAATACCCTGAAATCCCTATTCAAATTCGCAAAGACATACAAAATGGCCTATGTTGCAAAACAGAAAAAGAGAGGTAGCGTTCATAAATGTAAACAAAAAAAATAATAAGAAAACGGCAATCAAAAGAGAGCTACCAGAGGTGTTTTTATTACTACCGTACATTTTATATAGATGCTGTATTTCACCTAACCGGTGAATAAATAAATAAATAAATAAATAAATAAATAAATACATGTTGATGCCCACCATGCATATTGGTCAAAATGATAAATTTGCTCAATTTGACTTATGTATCTGCCACTGACGCCAACATTCCGTTACATTCATCTTTTTAATAGTTTCAACAATGACGGCCAAAATCATTTACCCTCACAACAGAAACGAATTTGTGCAGGACTAGAGCAATACTGTTCAAGCAGAGCTAGCTACTGTAATTATTTTTAAATTGACACCTAACTAATTAAAGCATTTTATATAACAACACATTTTTTTTGTATCTTGCACATCAGTCAAACACCATCCTAAAATATCTAAATGCCATGCAATTGAAGCAGCCAGTAGAGCATATGCACTAAAGGACTTACCCAGTTTGTAAGCTTACTAAGGATAGAGAGAGAGAATGAGAGAGAGAGAGAGAGAGAGAGAGAGAAAGAGAGAGAGAGAGAGATGCATTTGGTCATTGGCTCAGGTATTTAATAAAACATGACATCCTACAGTGTGTGGCGAGAATAATAGGGGATGCATATGTTCACATAGCGCTTCTGCTGAAAGCAAACACACAGGTAGGACACTTGATTTTGAACATCAAATGTAATACAAATTTCTTTAAATTTCCTTTGGGTTCAATTAAGTATCTATGCATCTATCCATCGACAGTGTTTCTGTACTGAATATCTATTTATCCATCTATCTAAATTTTAGCTCCTGTTGCCATGTAAGGAGACAGACAGAAAAAAGTTCACTTCAATTTGTCTCTCTGTTTCTCTAGCTCTCTTTCACTCTGTCTCTCTCTCTCTCTCTCTGCGCTCTATGTTTGTTTCACTCCCTCCCTTGTGAGTGACTGAGTGAGTGAGTGAGGACACCCTCTCCTGCTGCTGCTCCAGAATCCAGTTGAGATATGGATCTCTGTAGGCACAAAAGATGATACCCCCAAACACACACACACACACACACACACACACACACACACACACACACACACACACACACACACACACACCACTATCACATCCCCCCCCACCCTGGCTGTTATCTTCCTGGTGAAATGACAGCAGTGGAGCCGGCGTGGGAATGCCTCCCTGCGGCCCTGATTACCGTATGTGTTTCAGAGTTGGCCAGCTAACTGTGACACTCGCCATCTAAGCCGCCTTCAGCCCTGGGATTAGTGGAGGCAGGGAAAGAAAAGGGGGACAGGGGAGAGAGAGAGAGAGAGAGAGAGAGAGAGAGAGAGAGAGAGAGAGAGAGAGACGATGATCACTCTGTTTGTGGTCAACAGACACTTCCTTCCTCACTCTCTGAGCTTGTTTGCTGTACGTGTCTCTCTCGGTGTGTGTGTGTGTGTGTGTGTGTGTGTGAGTAAACAAACACTGAAGTTTCACGGGATCACTGAATCGCTGGATTATATTTATGATGCCGATAGAGTGTTTTGGGGGATGAGGGTGTGAGTGTGTATGTGTGTGGGCGGATGGATGGGTGTGTGTGTGGGGCGTTGCATAGTTTGGGGTCAAGCAGTTTCAGCTGGTGGTGGGTGTTTGTGCGAGACTTGTGGATTTAGGATGTTACACAGCTGACAACCAAAGAGAATGGGGAAATACCCACAACCTGTCCCTTCCGGAGACACACAAACACAGCAGTGTCATGTTATCCACACACACACACACACACACACACACACACACACACACACACACACAGGCACTGACACACAGAAACAAATGAACACACACAAACACCGACACACACAAA
>JAODXP020000016.1:21156614-21171614 GCA_027497455.2 Sardinella longiceps | reverse complement strand
AGAAGGAGATGGGGGAGGGAGGAGAGGAGGGAGGGAGGGAGAGAGATGAAGAGTGAGAGAGAGAGAGAGAGAGAGAGAGAGAGAGAGAGAGAGAGAGAGAGAGATATGAAACGAGGGAGGGAAGAGTGAGACAGAAGAGAGTAGAAAGGGACTGCAATATCCCTGATCAAATATTAAAAGGTTTTTTTTATATATATCATTTTATTAGGCAAATCCCATTTTAAACTCTTATCTGCAATCTCATCTGGTATGTGTACCACTGACATCCCGAACCCCAGACGCCATACTGCAGCGAATCTTAACCTGTTTTGTGACACTAAATTATTGGCAGCCATCATGTTACACTATTCAATTTTAACTTAAAAAACTACAGTACACAAAAATCATGTACAGACAAGAAAAACCCACACACACTTGCTCTTAAGTGAGAATTATGAAAGATATTATGAAATATGCATTTTTCATTTAAATTGAATCAAAATGAGACATGCAAATAAAATGCATCTGTTTAATAGAAAGCAAGATGGAACTATAAAATACTAACAATTTTAGAAGTAAAGATGAAAAATATTATAGATGAAAGACGTTTTTTTTTTCTCACAAACAAATAATGACCATTCCTATTTCACTGCTGTCTTTGAAAACAGCCCATCTCCCCAGAAATGCCTATGGCACACACACACACACACACACACACACACACACACACACACACACACACACACACACACACACACAGAAACCTCAGAGGCTCAGGATTTCCACAGGATTATTCCCCATCAGTCGTCTAAACAGGTCTTTACACAGCCCCCTCAGACACAGTCCAGCTCTGACAGGCGTGCTACACTGGACAAGGCTAATATACTTACCCTGCAGTGCCTTCACACACAGGGACTAATCCAGTTTGTAAACACACTCATATCACACTCACACTGGCATCACTGCGCACACACACACACACACACACACACATACAGACAGAGGGAGAGGGAGAGAGAGAGAGAGAGAGAGAGAGAGACAGACAGAGGGAGAGGGAGATAGAAGGAGAGAGGGAGATAGAATGCAATACTACAAATCACATTACCATTGCTCAGTAATGATCATTCACACTGTACCTATGGCTAGTGGTTAATGTTCATGCAAAGATTTATTTATGCATACAAGTGACTACTCGTGACATAACGTATGTATACATAACGTTATGTCCATGTTGTGTACATGTATGCTCTATCATGTATGTAATAACTGATCAAATGTTAATTCAAATATCTAGCTATTTATCATGCCAATTAAGTACTTTTAAATTGAAATGAATTGAGATCGAGAGAGAGAGAGCTTAGCTCTTACGTACAAACACACACATGCACCTGTTCTAAGTAAATACAGTCTCTGTCACTTTCTCTCTCTCTCTCTCCCTCTTTCTATTTATCTGTCTCTCTCTCTCACTCACACACACACACACACACACACACACACACACACACACACACACACACACACACACACACACACCCTTGTACACTACGTGACCACTGACATTATATTTATTCTCGATGATGTTCCAGATCACCACCAACCTACATCTCATCTGATCTAATTGTCCTAATACCCAAAAATCGATGCAGAACTTTTAAAATTATTTTGCACACAAACAAATCAACACAGACGAAAATATTGGCGGTGGTAAAATCAGCTACCAAATGTACTGTATATAACTAACTGCAATCAAACAGATATGGACCATATTACAAGGGAAGGAGAGAATATAGAGGAACCCTGTGGGAAAGAGAGAGAGAGAGAGAGAGAGAGAGAGAGAGAGAGAGAGAGAGAGAGAGAGAGAGAGAGAGAGAGAGAGAACTTGTAGAGAGCTACTCTAATAGAGTGCTAGAGCAAGCCTGGGCAATCTTATGTAGATTATAGTGTACTTCACCATATGGCCTCTTAGCCATTTCATTTCAATAATACACTCCAGCACAGGCCTCAGAGCAGAGAGAGAGAGAGAGAGAGAGAGAGAGAGAGAGAGAGAGAGAGAGAGAGAGAGAGAGAGGAAAAGAGAGAGGCGGGAGTGCAGCCAACAGATGTGGGAATTATAAAGCTGAAGCCATGTCAGAAGCAAGGCCCCCAAATAGGCCTCAATCACAGACAAATTTAGCCTGGTGGCTTCTAGCCTGCTCTAAAGATCTCATTTACAAAAGTGCACCCACTGTGAAGATGAATGCAAAAGGTGCATCTTCAAAAAAATGTCACACGTCCAACACACACACACACACACACACACACACACACACACACACACACACACACACACACACACACACACATACACACATACACACACACACACACACACACACACACACACACACACACACACACACACACACACACACACACACAGTAAGTAAGTAAGGTGACCAAATAGTTCAGTAATATGTCATTTTATAAAATCATCTCTGTGACAGTTTCCGATTCCACTTTCATCCAGAGCTAAGGTTCCGTCCAGGGTCTATCCCAACTTTCACCTCTGTTCTTTACAAACACATATGAGATCAGTTTTAAATACACACCTAGGTTTAATATAAACACTTCAGTTCTAAAGACAGTTGGTGTTTTGTGAGTGACATTTTAGGGATTTTTGTATTATCACACACTCTTGGATTTTACTCTGAGTCTGACCAGCTCAGGGAATACAGAGCTCCCCCTGTTGACAAATACAATTAATGCCCGTTTCAAAACCTCTGTCTTTGATGATTCCAGATCTCAGTGAAGACACACACGGGAGATACTCATACAAGACACATACTCACACCTTCAAAGACAGAGGAAACACACACACACACACACACACACACACACACACACACACACACACACACACACACACACACACACACACACACACACACACTATACTTAAAAGGAAAAGAAATAATGTAAGACATACAATAACAGTAGCTAGCTACATAGCTAAGATACAGTGCCAGGATGCATGTGGGTTAGGTAGGTATCCGAATGTAATTAGCTGGATTTGTTCCTTGGTTATTTCAACCAGACAATGAGGCAGACAGTTTGCTATTTAAACCGACTGTGTGGCTGTGAGGCTATGCGGACGTTGAGTATAGCGATCACTCCTGTCGGCGTTGTCAGCTCAGAAACTGAAGGATGCTGGGAGGGAGAAATAAAAAAAGAGGACAGAAATACAGATGTCGATTATCCTTATCTTTTAAGGTGAGGGTTTTCCGACCCTTCTTACTCCTCACTATCCCTCGAAAAAACCCACCTCTCTCTCTCTCTCTCTCTCTCTCTCTCTTTCTCCCTCCCTCTCTCTCTCTCTCTCTGAGCTAATTAACCTAGATGCTCTAAAGTAATGAGTTCTCTCTGGTGGCTGGCCCTGGACTGAAAGGCCCAGGAGAGAGAGAGAGGGGAGAGAGAGGGGAGAGAAGCGCGGGGGCCGCTGCACTGGCCATCCCCTCCTGCCGTATCACTGGGACATTGTCAGGCCAGACAATGGGCTTATCGGCCATCTTTTCAAAGCCCCTCTGATTAACTGGGAGCCATTGGTGGGGTGGGGTGAGAGGGGGGTTGGGGTTGGTGTGTGGTGTGTGTGTGTGTGTGTGTGTGTGTGTGTGTGTGGGGGGGGGGGTAGAGGGATGGAGTGATGTGATGTGTGTGTGTGTGTGGGGGGGGGGTGTTGGAGGGAATTGGGGGGGGGGGGGGTGTAAAAGGGCATGTCCTTGCACGGGCCCAATAAATGTCAGAGGAAAAGGCCGGAGGAATGGGACAGACACACCGCTGATGCGCTGGGTATGAGAGCCTTAATGCTTACCTTCACTTAAGCCCAATGCAGCACAACCTGACCAGCCTGACTGGGGCTAATGGTTGGATGGATGGAGGGATGGATAGTCAGGTAGACAGACAGGGGCCTGACCTTAAGATGTGCTCACACCTGGAAAGATAACTACAAGATAACTCTAACTATAACTATATTTCTGTCATCATTGACGAACAATAATTCTGCCCTACAAAGTCAAAGTGCAGTAACTACGAAGACATTGAAACTGAGAAAAATGCCTTTAAGGTTTACATAGTGTCCTGCAAAATGTGTTGTAGGTAGAGGACTGGTTCATCATTCATTCAATGCCTACTAAGTATGGAATTTTTGTGAATATTAACTTTTTTACATTTATTAACATTTATCTGTGTTAGGAGGCAAAAATTACATAGCTCTGTCTTAATGCAAATTAAATAATGTCTAAAATTCCATGGTTTCTCATTGGCTCTTCGACTTCTAAAAATATTAGAGATAAGCTCTAATAACTATTCTGATTGTATCTGACCTCACACCTCACACTACTGAGTTATCTGTCTCACACGTCAAGAGGTACAGTTGGCACCATACAACTTTACGTTTAAGTATAAATATGCTCACTGGAACCATATGGCTTTGAGAATTAGCTGTGTCGCTGAACTATACGTATTCATGTACTGTAAGTTGCTCCACCATGTTATGGACGATGATTTTCAGAAACAGTTGAGTTGTACGTAGGCCTACATGGTTCCAGACAAGCTAGCTGTAAACTTAGTTAGCTAGTTATGGTTTAGGAAACACATACCAGGCTGGCAGACAGAAGACCAACATAACGACAACACGTGAATAAAATAGAAATGTTCACCCAAGATGCACCAAACTGTCATTACCAGTGAAAGGAAAATGAAAAAAAGAGGAAATGAAAAGCATCCGCATAAGAAATGAAGTATGAGTCAACAAATGAGCATTTTTCCGCTGGTTCTCTCTCTCTCTCTCTTTTGCTCTCTCTCTTTTCTCTCTCTCTCTCTCTCTCTCTACCTCACCTCCTGACCCAGCATCCTCCAAACAACTCCAGCCCAAACCAAAGTGGCCACTCACAGAAAGGGAGGCAATAGGGAGTTTGAGAGAGAGAGACAGAGAAAGGATAAGAGGAAGAAAAAGAGAAGGGTAGAAGGAGACTGAATGAGGACTGTGTGTGTGTGTGTGTGGGGGGGGGGGGGGGGGTAGAAAGATGGGAGTAGAGAAGGGGCAGAGAAGAGAGGGATGAAAGAGAGAAGAGAAAATAAAACTAAAGAAAGAGGATAAGAAGATAAGAGGAATTGCAGGGCTACAGTTAAAGGGAGAAGAATTATTCACATATATTCCAAACGTTGCGGTTAAAACTGTGTTTAATGCCTATGCATGTCTAGGTTTGTCAACGGCAAATTCACAAATGAATGAATGAATTGATGAATGCACAGGAAATAATGCGAAGGTTACAATGGCACAGGAAGTTTGAAAAGAGCAAGAAATTGGAAGTAACAAAGCAGAAAAAGTACACTCTGACTTTGCTTTCAATTGAAATATAAATGTAATTCTTTCATTTCATCAAATACATTATTTTATATTTTATTTTTAAAAAGGTGACTGGTATTTTATACAAAAGCAACAATAGATTTGAAATCTTACAAAAGTGAGTCATACAAAACACAATTCTCATTCTGTTCTATAGGAACTATTTTTGTGTTGGTGAAGAAAGTGGGGAACAAATCAGTGGATGGAGATGGAGATGGAGGACTGGACACATGCAGGCATTTTGTGCTGAAGTAGATGAGGGTTTTGGAAAGACAGAGAGAGAGAGAGAGAGAGAGAGAGAGAGAGAGAGAGAGAGAGAGAGAGAGAGAGAGAGAGAGGGGGGGGTGGAGGAGGAAAAGGATTTTTTTTAATTGGACTGTTTGCTTCAGAATCTGCTCGGAGACAAATGTGGCTTTCTCCGGGCGATGGGGGCCCACCCACAGTATGAGGGCCCCCAACAATGATGCCTCTGTCTGGGCCTCCCGCTCTTAGGCAGCTCCTTAAGAGCTTGGGTCTCCATCAGCAACCTGCAAGCACCATTCAAACACAACCACACACACACACACACACACACACATACACATACACACACAAAGACACTTTCACACACACTCTGTCGCTCACTCACCCACTCAGGCGCTCACACACTGTGTAGCTCTGCTAATTAATCCTAAGATTACCCAACCAATTACGGCCACACTTGTGCTAATTAGAAATTATTTAAAGCATTTCCCAATTAGACTTTACATGCTCGCCTGGTAAGAAGACCACCCCACCAAATCAACCAGTGTGTGCGCCCCAATGTCTAAGCTTGTGTGTGTGTGTGTGTGTGTTTGAGTGAGTGTATGTGCATGCATGTACTGTAGAAGTGTGTCTATGTGTGTTTGAGAGAAACAGCATGATTGAGAGCTCAAACATATGAAACAAATTAAAAGTACTGTATGTACTATACCGTACTGTAAATACACACATACCAAACAACCTAAGTAAATAGCTAATAAATAGCACTTCCTGAGGCACCGTGGCACAGTGGGCTAATGCTGGGGTGGGGTGGGCTTGTTCCATAAATCAGGGGACCTGGGTTTGAATTTCCGGTAACACTTTATAATAATGGTACACGATTTAACATTAGTTAAGCATTAACTAATGATTAGCTACTCATTAATAAGTATTGTTCCAAAATGAGTTAAATATCAACATGTAAGGTATTCATTGTTTGTGCATAGTTAGTAAAGTCATGACTTAATATACTTTCTCATGGACTTTTAAATTATCCTTTGTTTACAGTATATGACATTAGTGTTCAACATATGAAAGAAAAGTTACAGAATTCATAGCTTAATTCATTATACAGTACATTAATAATGAATTAATGATGAAATGTTCATTATAACAGCCAATTTTGTGTACCCAAAAGTAAAGTCAGTCTCTGATCATATTTGTTGATGATTACTAAACATTTGTTTACTGACAATCATTAGCATTTCATGCTGAGAGTTTGAGTCTGTGCTGTTAACAAACTGCCTTGGAGACCATAGGTAGCCTTGCACTAGTTAACAGCACAGACTCAACCTTCCAGCATGATGTCATAACAAACAGCTGTCAATGAACATATGTTAAGTACTCAGTAACAAATGTTACAGGAGACTGACGGCTATTTTAATGATCATTTCATCATTAATTGCATTACAATATGCAAGGGTCCATCTCTAGACATGATCTCCATAGAAGGTACCTGAGAGGTTTGTTAGCAGCACCGACTAGCACAATGTACTGTAATTGTGTTTGGATAAAACACAACTCATGATGAAATAAATAGATTATAGCCATGAAGACACAGTAAAGTAATATTGATTTCATTATGAATGTATAATGAATTAAGCTATGAATTCTGCAATTTCTTAAATATGTTGAAAACTCATTTCATATGAAAATAGGATTAATTAAGGATCAACTTCACATTTACAGATCAGGAAAATTCCATGAGAAAGTATATCAACTCATGCGTTTACTAACTAAGAACAAACAATGAATACATTACATGTTCATCATTTACTCATTTCGAAACAATACATATTAATGAGTAATTAATCATTAGTTAATTCTTAACTAATACTAGAGAGTATACCAGTATTATAAAGTGTTACCAAATTTCCCAGTCCTTAACCGTCTCTCTTCCCTACTCATTTCCTGTAACTCTCTCTCCTGTCCCATCAAACTAAAGGCAAATAGCCCTAAAAATATCTTTAATAAAATAAATAAACAAACAGTGCTCCACAACATATGATGGATTGTACTAAAATTGTGATATCGTTGTCATAACAACAGTGGCAAGGACTTAGTGGATGTCTAGGTCAGTCACCCTGATGAAACAAGGTAACATTCATGTCCACATGAATAATAAAATATCCCCAACCGAGACAGTATCTGAGACATCATCAAATGAGGCTCAAACAGGAAGTTCTGTGTAGAGATAACGCCTAGAACAGGAAGTGGCATTAGCTGATAGTGAGGACGGCTGATACAGGGGGCAGGGAGCAAGGGGGGTGGGGGGTTCAGTCTGTAGAGAATGGAACCCTAACAGCCAGGCTACAAAGCTAGGGATCCTGAAGTGACCAAACCTAATATTCAGTTAAAATCGCTGCCGTGTTATGCCGCTACGTTGCCGGCCTTCCATTGGAATCCTAAACAAGATGTGCAAAGTTATGGCCTTTACATCACCACTAGCCTGGCCTTGCCTTCCTACTGTAGCCTCAGGGGCGCCCCTGGGGGGGGGTTAGGATGATTCTAAGGGCCCAGCACAGACAGGGGGCCCAGAGAAAATTTTAATATTAAAATCAATATTTGAGGGGCCCAAAAAATGTTTTGTCATAGGGCCCAAAATTTCTAGCAGCACCCCTGTGTAGCCACATACTTCCACATAATCATCTCCCTCCACAACTCTGTCTGGTATTCTGGCCATTGGCATCATTTGCGATTCCATACCGAGATAAAAACCAAGCGGGATCGGGAATTGTGAGAGATTAGATTACGTCAGGTTTCTGCTGTTGGAGCGTAGCTTACTGTACTTCACGACCAAGCTAGTGCATAACGTTAGCAATTGGTTGAAATCAGATTTAATCGTTTCAAACTTTCAAACTACAGTTCACACATCCAGCTTGCAATTATTCGTCAATGGATGCGATCCCAGACCCTTGTACGAAGCTTGAGCATAGATCAAGGGGATGGCCAAAGCCAGGATACTAGGGCTGTAACGATACGATAGCCATGATTCGGTTTGTATCACGATTTTTGACCTACGGATCGATACACCCCACGATTTTTTAAATATATCTTTTTGACAATCGTTTATGGCTAGAATAGATTACAAGAGGCTCCTGATTTCTTTTTTTAAGTTTAAAAATGATAATGATATTGATTTGAAGCTCTGGACTGAAGGGTTACAGAATTTTGAAAGGGCGCATCACGATACTGCCTTCTTGTATCACGATACAGAATCGTGACTCTTCGTATCACAATTTCTCGATTCGATACAATATCGTTACAGCCCTACAGGATACATCACCACAGACATCACTTCTTTCCATCATCTAATGTAGAGGGGCAAGGGCTTGAGACATCCCTATTTTCTGAAGTTAATTTGCTCCATGCTTAGAAAAAAAACGAGGCCAATAACAAAGCACAGTTTCCAATGTATTCTCAGTGGCAAGGATGTTAGCTGGCCTGGAGTTGTGGGGGCCAAATAATTGGAAGACACGGCCACTTCCCAAACTCTACAGGAAAAACAATGGAAGGACAACATTCACAAAGCGAAAGTCTCACACAATAGTCCCGTAGTCCATGCATGCAGCTCCCCTTTTTTCATTATAATGCTCACTATGAATACATGGTGCATTCAGGATGGTGCATGTCATTTTTGATGATTATACTGGAAGCCATAGGCTGAAGCATATGCTCATGTTGGACATAAAAAAAACATCCAGTAGTCATTAGCGACAGTTAGGGGATGAGAGAGTAAAGGGTCTTAGAGACAAAGACACACACACACACACACACACACACACACACACACAGGTACAGGTAGACAAACACTGGCACAAAAGCTCCGGAGAAACGTCTGCCTTGCTGTATGGAGCAAGGAACATTTTAAGGAAATAGGTTTGTAGATTTAACTTAAAATTAATTTAATTTGTAGTTTTCATAGAAGAGAAGGGAGACAACTTTCTACACAATGTAATATTTTAATGCAATGTTTATTAAGTTGCAGTAAAACATGTTTAAACACTGTATGATATGTTTGCGTATTTCCCTTTATTAAAAACAGTGACAATGGGACCTCCATACCCTCCCAACTCTTGTTTTTTGGCTCATGTTGAAAAGATACGGCCATGGTAAACACTGGCTACTCATTTCATTTCATTTGGTTTGATGAGTCCAGACCAAAACAAACAAGCACCGCTCACTCGGGCTCACTCGAGGCGGCCCTGAAGGATTCATTAGGATCAAATTACAGATTCATTCATTCGGTGGCCAAATACAAAATGCAACAACAGCTGCATAAACCATTTATGGTGCAGCAATTTGTGCTGTTGCCTCCCCTCCCACCAGACACACACACACACACACACACACACACACACCAAACAAGAGATGCTATCAGTTTGTTAATATGCTATAAGTCTTATCATGACATGAGCCACTCATTGTGTAGTTTGCAGCTATCTATTCTACACAATTCACTGGAGCTCCGTGTGTCTGCTCTGTTCCTCTCTATGGTTCAGTAGCACAGCCAAGCATGTGTGCAATCTCATGTTACACTGGAGTACACTTCTATGGGCTTGGTGTGTATACATGTGTGTGTGTGTGTGTACACACACACACACACACACACACACACACACACACACACACACACACACACACACACAGAGAGAGAGAAAACCGTGTAAAGCTGTCTTACTTACACACACATACACAAATGCACACACAAACAGTCATACACACATACAGTACAAGCAAAGCTAAAGTGCTTTGCATATACATACATGTACATAAATACAGCACATACAGTACATATGTGCATCTGTTCATCTATCTGTCCATCCATCCATCCATAGGTGGTGTCACATCCAGACTAACTGATCTGACCAGTCTAAATGTAGTCGGCAAAAAGGAAAGACGCTTTAGAAAAAAAAAGACTGAAAAAGGGAAGTAAAAAGCAAATATGACAGAAAAGAGGTGGTGTGTGTGTGTGTGTGTGTGTGTGTGTGTGTGTGTGTGTGTGTGTGTGTGTGTGTGGAAGGGGGGTGGGGGGAATTATTGACACAAGCCATCTCCAGTCCATTCCCCAGCTCATTAAGATGCATGAGTGAGTGGGGCCTTGATTACTAGTGGCACCTCAATACCCCTCCTTACACACACACACACACACACACACACACACACACACACACACACACACACACACACACACACACACACACTTGCACTCGTCTCACACTCACACACACAAACACATATAATTACAACAACACATACACTACATATTGTACACACACATGTACACCCCAACACAAATATGTACACTCAAACACACACACACACACACACACACACACACACACACAGTATTATTTTAAGCCATGTAGACATATAAATGTGGATACACACACACACACACACACAGTTATATGCATATGCTCAACGTGCACACAGGCAAATATAAGCATTCCACACACAAACACACACACACACACACACACACGCTCAGTCAGTTACACCCCCAATAACACTACAACCAGTTCCTTCCCATCAAGACTAACACAAGAGTGGGTGGGGGGCAAATCACCATGAATGTCATCACACACACACACACACACACACACACACACACACACACACACACACACACACACACACACCATCTCCCCAATCCCCAATCCAGTCCTCCACCCTCTCGATCCCCATCCCCCCTGGAATCTGTTTCATCATTTTAATTAATTTCTAATCAGCCGACGGTAAACTAATCACCAGCCGCGTTAAACAATGACGTCTCCTGTTGAGTGGCAGAGAGGGGGCAAGACACACGGCGGCGTCCCGACAGTAAACAGCTGAGCAGAGCATGATGGGAAATGGGGCCTCATTTCACGGTCACTTGGTCCAGAGGGTCTGTCGCAGTGTGGCAGGCTGTCAGTCACTCATTCATTCTGATACATATGTACACACATGCGCACACACACATACACACACACACACACACACACACACACACACACACACACACACACACACACAGACACACACACACACACACACACACACACTAACACAACATTCACACACACACACACACACACAAATTCTCATTCACACATTCACTCTTACATACAGTACTCTCTCTCTCTCTCTCTCTCTCTCTCTCTCTCTCTCTCTCTCTCTCTCTCTCTCTGTGTGTGTGTGTGTGTTTCCGATACCACAGATATTTCAGTTGTACATCGTTCACTCAGTGACATGTGTACATGGATATTTAGTGATTAGATGTGTGTATGGACACGTTTTTTATTTTTTCCAACCTGCAAAAAAAAAAGGCACATGTGTACCTAGCCTCAAGGCTGCGGCAGACCAAAGATTAACAATAAGATTGTAACATTCTAAAAACCAACACCGTTCTAAAACTCAAAAACTGCCATTTGACATGTTGAAACTTTAGCGATGAAACTGCTTGCAACGACAGGCAACATTTGATTCACACTGCCGCAACTCCTCTCTAAAGCGTTTTTTGTGCTGTCACGGATCTTCGGTCTAAATTGGCCTTTAATGCTTGCAGACTTTAAAGTCCTTTCACACCACGATCAGAAAAAAGGAGAAACAAGAGTCAGAGCCAACCCGCTAAAACCATGATGCTAATGGATGCTAGTGAGCTTGTTCTGTGTTTAGATGATGTGTACTGACAGACAAACAAAAAACAAAAACACAAACACAAACACAAACACAAACAAACAAACAAGGACAAATTACACGGATGAAAATAAGGAGCACGGAGCAGCTCTGAATTGCAAACACAAAGAGAGAGAGAGAGATGGAGGAGAGAGAAGAAAAGATGGAAAGGAGTATAGAGAGAGAGAGAGAGGGAGAGAGAGAGAGAGGAAGAGTGACAGGGGAATGGGTATATTGTTGTGGAAGAATATGAGGGAGTCTTGGCTTGGCTTCAGCTCGTGTTCAAGGTCTCCCACACAGCTCCGTTCACCAGGGTCACTCCATGTAGCACGACAGAAAAAAAAAACACTTAAAACTCACTCTTGCTGTTTCTATCCCTCTTTCACTCACACACACACACACACACACACACACACACACACACCATCTCTCTCTGTCCCATTTTCAGTCTCTCTCTCTTTGTCTTTCACTCCATCTTCCACTTACCCTCTCTCTCTCTCTCTCTCTCTCTCTCTCTCTCTCTCTCTCTCTCTCTCTCCTACTCCATCTCATTCAGGCATTCCATCTGCCCTCTATCTTCCGCTCTCTGTGATTCTCTCCTTGCCTCTCCGACTCAAGAGCTGCACTCCTCACCTCTTTCCCCTCTGCTGATCAATACTGGGGACGCGAGGCAGACGTTAACCAACCACGGCCATGTTAACACATTGTGACTCTAAAGTTTGAGGATACAGGCGATCCGTTCGATCGTGAAGCCAAGGCAAGAATGGGCCTACTCTCTCATTGATTTGGACCGCGTGTCTTGTTCAGCTTTCCTTAGTAATATAACCTCGGGGATATAAAACGACTAGATGGAACTGACTGGATGGGTAGTGAAGGTTTTTCCTCCACTTAGCGATAGATAGATAGCGGTCACGATAGCGATAGCGGTCTATTACATATTATATACGGTATATAAATATATATTTATTCCATGTAGTATTTCTGAGTGGTGTACAGTGGGTTAGGTGACACTTGGTTTCTGTTGAGGTATTAGATCTATTGATTATATTCCATCATTAAATGTAATGTCAAAGTGCAATGTGTTATGGATTAGAAGTTATTAGTAATTAGTTAACACCTTCAATTGAGTATGGTCATGTAACTACCTGACAATATTTTGGTGTCTTTTCACACATTTTCTCACGTCTGAGGAAGGGCTGTTAGGTCTGAAATGTCATAGTAATTAAATAAACTCTTGGGAGCAATTTTCTGATTGAAGCAGACTTTTTTTCCCCCCTGTATATCCAGTTAGCGATAGCTCAAATAAATATCAGGATAGGCTCTTTCCTCCGGGGGAAAACCATAGGGTATTCTAGAGAGCATTGAGAGAACAAAGACATATCGAAACATCAATTTTTGTGCTATGTTTGATTTTAAGGTGAACAACAGGAAGGAGTGATGGGTACCACCATGAACCCTCTTTGGTTAAAGAGAAAAAGAAAAGAAGAGGAAGATGAAGGGGTGGGGATGGAGGGAGGGAGGAAAGGGAGGGAGAGACGCAACCTACAGACGTGAAGGGATTTAAAATCTGTAATCTCCCAGGCATCCAGGATTACTGCGCACCCAGGAGAGAAGATGTATTTACACACGGGTGTATATATTTAGCCTCCGAAATTCCCCCACCGCTGCCTTTCCCTCCCACCGTAATCCACAGAGGAGGGAGAGAAAACCAGAGAGAGAGAGAGAGAGAGAGAGAGAGGGGGAGGAAGAGGAAGAAGAGGAGGAGAGAAGAAGAGAGGGAAGGTTTGAGAGAGGGGGAGAAAGATGGGTACGGAGAGAAGAGAAGGAAAAGAGGAGCAAGAGAAAAAGAGCAAGAAAGGCAAGAGGGACAAAGAGAGAGAGAGAGAGAGAGAGAGAGAGAGAGAGAGAGAGAGAGAGAGAGAGAGAGAGAGAGTTTGTGCGTTGAGATTGAGAGCTAAGCATGCGTCTGAGAGCGGAGAGAGGGGATTAGGGCCTATCAGCTCCTATAGGGGATGATCCTCTCTCTGGGCCGATGGTGTTTGCAGATATCCCACTGCACACACGGATAATCTCATTACAACCCAATGATCATCACCGCACACCAATACCGACTAATCACTACACCAATACACAGCCATCATCTGCCATTTTAACACAGAGAGACACCAAACAGGCACACACACACACACACACACACACACACACACACACACACACACACACACACACACACACACACACACACACACACACACACACACACACACACACACATACACACAATCCAGCACTCCCCTCCAGCAGATGTTATTTAATTTGATATACCACAAAACAATTACAAAACAGTAAGAGCTTAAATGCACAGAATTGTAGACGTGATTTCTATAATACATTACTACAACCATTGAAATTTTCAAAAAAAAAAAGAGAATATATCGTATACTGTGTAACATCTTCAGGTGAAAGCAGTAGCCTAGGCTACTGTCACGTCAGTTCCATGGAAAAGGGAATGGTGATCCCCACTTATCTAACTACTGTAGAGGGGAGATGGCAAATGGGAAAACCACAGGATCAAAAGAGCATAAATTATTGTTATTTATTATTAAATTTACCCAAATTGTGGTGTGTTGTGTGTATAATGTGTGTATACAGATTAAATTTTTTAGATAACTTTATTGGTACCCAAAGGTAGATTTGATTTG
>JAODXP020000016.1:21151614-21154114 GCA_027497455.2 Sardinella longiceps | reverse complement strand
GACAGAGGTGTGTGTGTGTGTGTGTGTGTGTGTACAGACATGACGATGGGAATGGCATAGCAGAAGAAGGAAGGAGGAAAAAAAAGTGCCCGTCAAACGATTTTTTCCAGTCTGGATTTCATGAAAGCGCATCAGAAGGAAACAGTCATGGGTCCTTTCAACCTCCAAATGCCTATAATTATTTATCATATTTCCAGTAACACTTGAAACAAAAGGTGCTATATATATCATTCCTTGAGGCCCAGATTACACGTTGCCGCTCATAACGTCTGTACCCCGTCGATTACCCAATTAAGACATGTAATAAAATAACCGTAGCCCCTTGAAATGCACAGATAAATGACAAATTAATTCTATTTTATTTCAAAAAGAACAACACAGGATTAATTAATTGCCCCGTCACCTTTGATAGAACGCTCTTTGGAATTCTATGATATGTTTCTTTTGTTGGCCGTAGAATGCACTCACAAAAAGCATTCCGTACGCACTACACAACAAGGTACAACAAATGCGAAAGATCATACAATATACTGCACTGTGATGTGGCTATGCATCCATGCATTACACACACACACACACACACACACACACACACACACACACACACACACACACACACACACACAGGGGGTGTCTAAAAGCTCTTGGGGATTTTACAGATTTCCCTCCTGTTTCCATTACTCACTGTGCTTGACTTCAACTTGGAGTCTCAGAGTGCGGTGGACCTTTTAGCTTACAGAGGTAAACCTCATGCTTTTTGTCCCAACTGATGGAGAAATGGAGAGAGAGACAGAGAGAGAGAGAGAGAGAGAGAGAGAGAGAGAGAGAGAGAGAAACAGGAGGGCTAGTATGATGCAGTGAGACTGAGAGCTCTCTCTCTTCTCTCTCTAATGCAGTGCAAATGATGTTTTTTTCAGCCCTGTGCTCCCTTGAAAGGTTGGCAGTAGGCTAGTGAGCATGGGCAGATACAACATACAGTACACACACACACAGGGAGCAGAGGCAGGGAACCAGAGGAGCTACTGTTACAAAGTGCTGCTGTCAATCACAGCACAAACATGAATACCTACTTGAGGTCCTACACTTTAGTAAAAGTAAGATAATATCTTGCCTATGTGTAAAAACACTGTCTATAGATCTATGGTAAATCTAATGAACTGGTGTCCTGACAGCTCCCTCGCATTCTCTCTCTCTCTCTCTCTCTCTCTCTCTCTCTCATTCTCTTTCTCTCGTTCTCTCTCATCAATCTTCCAATCGCTGCAATATGCTTAAGTAATTACAAACTGAATTGTTGTCACTGCTACAACTGAGATCAAATAATGGCGTGGTGTTGGTGAAATGATTCAATTGAAGGTGTAAAAGCCTTGTTTAGATGCACAAGACCCAGACCAACAACTAATCTGGGCCACGAGTGGGCCAGAACGACTCCAGATGTGGCTGCAGTTTAGAAGGAGAGAATGCAGAAGACAGAATAGAATGTATTTACCTCATTTTTCTTCCTTCATTGAGATGTCAAAGTGCTGTCACAATACGTTCCCAACAAAAGACAGACATTCTGGAATAATAATAATAATAAAAAAAATAAATAAATAAATAATAAAAAAAATAAAACAAACCCAGTGGATAAAAATAAGCTAAAATGTGAAAAGGGGGTGAAAAAAAAATCTCATTGTGTGATTAATTCTAGAACACTCTGCGTGTTTCACTCAGAACGAGGAGATTTGGAGGCTGGAGCCTCGTATCAGTGGACTGCGATGATTCGAAGTGAAGTGCCACTCAAACGGAAATTTACTGACACAATAAAACGTGTAATTTGGTTTATCCAAACTATTGTTCTCGCGCGCTCTCTCCGGGGCCGGCCGCGATTTTCTTCCAGGCAGTTTCTGTCTCCGTTTGGAACAAAGCTCTTCCTGAGGAGAAAAAAAAGGGCCTGTTTTATTTATCTAAACCCTTCTCCGCCGTAATGAACTTCTGCTCATCACAGTCTGAAACAAGCAAGTTTCGAGGGAGCGTCTCCCCTTTTCTCTCTCTCTCTCTCTCTCTCTCTGTCTGTCTCTTTTTAAATTATTTTCATTAATAACAAACTTTATCAATAAGAGAAATTAATTAAGTGCCACAACACTTTCTCTCTTGATTCGATGCTGCGTTAGGAGACTCTGGAGTATGACGTGACAAAAATAATAAAAATGATTAAAATAAATAATAATGGAAATGAATTAAAAGATTCTAACCCCCACCCACCACCTCACGCACCCACATCCACCGCCCCTCCCTCTGTGCGCTATGGGGGAATGGCTTTGTGTTGTCTGCGTATATTATGCTTATATCCAATCATTTAGAAATCTTTATCTAATATTAAGCCATTCACAGTTAGAATGCCTTTTACCATACTCCTCTCTGCAATTATGATCATATTCATATGGGAAATATTCAATTAAGATGAAATACAATACTTTTCACAGCATCTTTGTGCAAATAAAATGACAGCATTTGAAATGGG
>JAODXP020000016.1:21109114-21141614 GCA_027497455.2 Sardinella longiceps | reverse complement strand
GAGAGAGAAAGAGAGAGAGAGGGAGGAAGAAAGAGAGAGAATGAGAGAAGAGAGAGAGAGAGAGAGAGAGAGAGAGAGAGAGAGGAAGAAAAGAGAGAGAATGAGAGAGAAGAGAGATAGAAAGAGAGAGAGAGAGAGAGGGAGGAAGAGAGAGAGAGAGAAAGAAGGAGGACAAGAAGGAGGAGGTTGAGAGGAAACAATATGTCTGCTGAGCCACCGACCTTGGCTCAGGGCTTACCATTTCCATTGGCACAGCCATGTGCCTCTGCCAGTAAATATCTGAATAGCGGGATATATTAAAAAACACTGGTCAGAGATCAAGGATCGGTGCCAGCAAGGACAAACAGCGCCAAACAGAAAAGTCAAAAGCGATGTCTTGACACAGCCAGGCTTTGAGTGATTTAAAAGAACGGATGCCTTCACAAGGCCACGGGGGGAGACGGAACGTCAGGATGAGTAACGGAACACAGAATAATTGCGTTACA
Source organism: Sardinella longiceps (assembly GCA_027497455.2). Taxonomy (NCBI): domain Eukaryota; kingdom Metazoa; phylum Chordata; class Actinopteri; order Clupeiformes; family Clupeidae; genus Sardinella; species Sardinella longiceps. Next base: position 21,141,129 of record JAODXP020000016.1, on the reverse strand, counting down.
CAGACAGAGTTAGACCGCAGAGTTTGCCATCTTTAGAGTACACTTATAAAGTAGCTCTCGCTCTGAATCAGTTGCATTGATTCCCACTAACTCCCAATAAAACGAGAAAAGCATTCCGAGAGCGCAGACCTCCGCCGAGGCAATGTGGTCACAGACACAATATAAATTCCAGATCACCAAAATGGAATCAGTTGTTACTTGTCCCGATACACACATTGTCTGAAAATTTCATCCAAATCCGTGCAGTACTTTGTACACACACAGACACACAGACATACAGATACACAGACAGACGCCAGCGAAAACATGACCTCCCTGGCGGAGGTAAATAAAAATGTGTGTTTCCCAAACCATGTTTCCATCCAGAGCTCTCCTAATGGAGTTTCCAGAACTGCAATAGCTTTCTTTTGTGTAGGCCTACAATGAGAGGCTGAGTGATGCTTTTGTTATTCACTTAGGGTTTAAGTTCACTCAGGGTTTAAGTTGTTGAAGGGATGCCTGAGATTCCATGGCTGACTCAGATTGAAGCAGAGTTGATGACTATTAGACCATCCCTATGAAGTACCAGAGAATGTGAGGAATAAAAAATAAATAAATAAGGATGTTTTTTCTCTAGATGCTACTCATAAATTTGTATTCTTTGAAAAGAAAAAAACAAATTCACCGCTGAGTAGTTTATGCCTATGTTTTTTGTTTGGACTGTGCATACCTTGGTCTAACCAATGACTATCTATAATATCTGTATATACGGCCATTGAGTCTAACAGAACAGAAGTTATATCTAGGCATTTACACTGTATATTATGTGTATGTCTGCTTGGCATCACCTCTGTATTAACCCTGAATACCCCCATCCCCACCCCCACCCCACCCCCAACACACACACACACACACACACCCCTCCATCAGCAGCGAGACGCCAGGACTGACAGTTCCAGCAGGAGACAGAGTGGGGCGAGACGCCAGTGACAGCTTTCTGACACGCCGCGGCTTACGTTTCACCCATCCTTTCTCACCGCCAGCGGGGCTGACACACACAACATTGTCTTGTTGATGTTTCCTCCCTCCCTCCCTCTCTCTCTCTCTCTCTCTGTCTTTCATCTTTTTACATTTCATCTCAAGCCATTCAAAGGGGAGTCAGTAGAAAGGAAGAATGAATAAAATGACAACCGATGAATTAATCCAAAGAGAAGATGTTTAAGGGGCTAGCGCAGTACAAAAGCAACAAGTACACTTTAAAAGATAATGCAGCCGCCCGCCAGTTGTACATGATGCCTGTAAACAACATTTAAATGGCACTGAAGATGTGCCTTTCAGGAACCTGTAGATGGAGATCTAATCTCCTGACTAAAGAGATATTAAAGAATTTCTATCCAAAAATCTAGAAATCATCAGTTGACAGACAGGCTTGCCTTGCAAATACCAACATTATTACAGCTGTCATTGCTAGAAAGCCTGAAGTACATAGAAGTGTCACCATGTTGGCCTAAGGAAAGTGCTAATACATTATACATGCAAAATCTGCAAGATTATTCAAATAATATGCAATATTTGGGCATAATATTTTACCATGGACATAAACAAAACTAAGTTGAGGGCGTAATAAAGTACCTCTCTATGAAACATAACAGCATAAAGCAATTAAAGCGCTTATTTGTGGATTGATTTTAAATAATTGAAAGGTTACAAATAAATCTTTGTACAGCCATAAATAAAACTGTTATATACATATTACCATGACAACTTAGAGAGGGCCTAAACCTTGGGACTGCAGTTGAGGAGGAAGAATCTTTTGTTTTTCCTGCTTTTTCCCACAGACACATTTGATGATTGACATATAAGCACCCCTGAGGTCATCTGGGATTTGGGAACACCCCTGAGGTCATCTTTGGACTCTGGACAGGGCAAGAATTGGGCCACAGCAGATCCGAATCAAGGCCAGGGAAGACACAGACAAACAAGAGACTAAAGTACTGCATGCATGTACAGAGGCAGTCTCTCTCTTTCTTTCTCTCTCTCCCTCGATCCCTGAACCTCTCACTATTACCTCTCTCCTCTGTGTTTTTTCTCATCTTCTAGAGGTGATGCTCTTGAGGTGACATCATTTTCTGACCCATGGGAAATCCTTCCACTGTGAACTTGTGTGTATGAGAGAGTATGAGAGAGAGAGAGAGAGAGAGAGAGAGAGAGAGAGAGAGAGAGAGAGAGAGAGAGAGAGAGATGCCAAATCAAGTGAAAAAGAAAAAAGAAATGGTTAGATGGAGTTGATAAATGCAAATAGATGGACAGAGCAAGCCAAGGACATGACCAAGGTGACCACCACTCCAGCATCACCACAAGGCTTTAAAAATGATGATAGGAGTGTGAGAGAAAAACAGAGAAAGAGAAAGAAAGAAAGAGCGAGGACAAAGACCAAACAGATGAGTAAAAAAAAAGAGGGACACAAAGAAACCAAGAAAAAGGAGCAGCAATAGATAGAAAGAAGAGAGAAAAGCGAGAAGGACGGAGAGATAAGGCTGATTTACATGGTGATGGCCAGCACTGGGAATGGCGGTGGTCTCCAGGGTCCACTGCCTAATTAAATCGTCCCTTGTTGGCCAAGCAAAGAGCTGGGTGACAGGCAGCTGCTGGAGAAGATGCTCAGTGTGTCACAAGAGCATCCCAGCATGCATTGCAAACCATATCAACCCCCCAATCAGACTTCTAATTACAGACTGGGGCCTTCAATGTCACTCAAACACCAACAGACACTCCTACATATGGGAAAGACACACACACACACACACACACACACACACACACACACACAGACACACACACACACACACACACACACACACACACACACACACACACACACAAACACATATGCTTAGATATTAAAATTCACACACACACACACACACAAGCATGACTTCAGTAACACAGAAATACTCACAAATGCATCACAAATTAGACGCTCAACTGAACAATACCGATATACAAACAACAACAACAACAAAACACACTCACACACTCAAGAATGGAAACACGCGAGGACACACACACATACACACTGACAAAAAATGCAAACAAACAAACCTTCATAACTATCTACATACACCTTGTTAGGACCGCTAAATATTCTCTCATTTACATAAGGAGATATGCTAAACACAGCAGCCAAACATCACCCTCAATATGCATATCATGATTCCCACACATTCACAAAGAACCTGCTCTGTGTACACAAGTGTGTATACATGTGTATGTCAATTTTGTGTGTGTGTGTGTGTGTGTGTGTGTGTGTGTGTGTGTGTGTGTGTGTGTGTGTGTGTGTGTGTGTGTGTGTGTGTGTGTGTGTGTGTGTGTGTGTGTGTGTGTGTGTGTGTGTGTGTGTGTGTGTGTGTGTGTGTGTGTGTGTGTGCCTGTGTGTGTGTGTGTGTGTGTGTGTGTGTGTGTGTTGTGTTGTCAGTATTCTCTCTATGTTTAGATTCTCTCTCTCCTATTTGTGTGACCTGTGGGTGGGGAGGGTTCAGGGGGACAGGGCACACAATCTCGGCCCAATCTCAGGCAGAGGAGATGGGGGAGCGATTGGATCACCTCTGGGGTGACCCCCCTCTCTGTGGAGACGCCCCTTGGAACCGTGGCCTCTGGAGCAAGGATGACATCTCGGGATGTCCAGCTCTGACCCCCGTCTTCACGCCGACTCTCTCTCACACATACACACACACACACACACACACACACACACACACACACACACACACACACACACACACACACACACACACACACACTAACACAGTAATATTCACATGGACAGATACACATTGCAGACCAATCTCCATAACATCACCCTGTCAAAGCCTGTCAGCACTGTCAGGCAAGTGGGCTTACTCATGTGAAAACACACACACACACACACACACACACACACACACACACACACACACAAAAAAACAGACAGACACACACACACACAAACCACACACACAGACAACACACACACACGCACATACACACACACACACACACACACACACACACACATAGACCAACACACTCTGACTCTTACACACACACACAAACATATAGACCATCACACTCACACAAACACACTCAGACTGTCTCAACCTCACAACTATCCATAACAAACATACAGAAACATAAATACAATCTCTGTCATAAACATAAATCTGCACTTTCTATCACATCTGTCACAATCTCATACACACACACACACACACACACACACACACACACACACACACACACACACAACCATACTAATTTGATTTCATCTGTTTGAACAACCAAAACACATTCTACATTCTCCAGTCTTCCAATTCAACTCAGCAGGGGCATTCAACACAGGCCCTTATCACCAACACAATCTGAGTAGGCTTCCCACGGCAGCAGCAATGCCAACATTTAAAATGAAAAAAAAAACACATTACAGATAAACCCAAACAACCAGACAAATTGATGCAGACAGACGCAACTAACACATTTTCCCCCAAATAGCAGGCCATCAATTGACCTCCATCTGCCTCCATTTGTGTGTGTGTGTGTGTGTGTGTGTGTGTTGGTGGTGACAACAACAACAAGTGCATGTCTAACTTGACTGTCCGCTCCCCACACAGGAGCTGGCCATCATGTGGGTGTGTGATGAGGCATGCGGCGATCACGCAGCCCTACCACTACCAGAGCTCAATGATCCTGCGCCTGCTGATGCTGGGGCTGTGTGTGTGTGTGTGTGAGTGAGAGGGAGAGAGTGCGAGAAAGAAAGGGAGTGTTTGTGTGAGTGTGTCAAAGAGAGAGAGTTCTAGACAAACACAGGGATACATGTTGTGGTGAGGTTACCCAGTTATTGAAATACACAGACATACACACACACACACACACACACACACACACACACACACACACAGAGAGAGAGAGAGAGAGAGAGAGAGAGAGAGAGAGAGAGAGAGAGAGAGCAGAGAAATACCACACACAGAGAACACATAAATACATATTCACATAGCACATGCATTCATGAAAACAACACACACACACACACACACACACACACACACACACACACATGAATGTCAAACACTGCACAAACCACCAGTGTCCTACATTCACCAACACTAGAAAAAAAGATTATTAATAAGTCTATCACAAGGACACACATTTTACACTCTCTTTTCTGAGGAAAAATGTCATATCCTAAATCCTTCCCTCTCTCTCTCTCTCTCTCTCTTTCATATCCAACTAAAAATCATTTTACAAAATCATTCTGATTTCCAAGTCATTGCCATGCACGCACGGCACGCACATGGGTGTAATTATGGGATGTTTAAGCGGGACCCCGGTGTTTGTGTGTCAGGGCCGCGGGTCCCCTGCATCTGCATGAGCCCGTTGCCATGGCACCTTTGTCTCACGCTGACCCACATAATGAGTGTCACATTAGCAACACAACCAATCCAACCCTACAGCTGTTGGCCATATTGTGACAGCGCTGCTTAATTGATATGATAAGTAATGCCTATTAGGAGACGCGTCTGATTTCTTTTTTTTTTTTTTTTTAACCCCTTCCCCCCACAAATCACCTCCTAACACACACACACACACACACACACACACACACACACACACACACACACACACACACACACACACCAAAATACCCAGGCAGTGACAGAAAAGAGCAGGGGCCCCATTCTGAAGCGAGAATGAATGTTAAATTGATCTCTGACGCGACCTGCCATCAGTGGCCTTTTCTGGGGCTGCATAGAGAGACTTTTTGGAGGAGCTGAGAGACGAGACGGAGCTCGATCACTCCCCCCCCCCCGAACCCCCACCCCAACTCCCACCTCCTTCCTCCCCAGCTTCCTCCTCCTGCTAGCATACAGTGAATGCTCTTGGCACTGGTCCTACTCCGAACGGCACATACAGTACTGTATACTCTTTCCTGATGTTTGGTATGAAGAGAATATCACCCTAATCCCCCCCCCCCCCCCCCAATCCCCCAACCTCCTTTCCATCTATTGCCCCCTTTTCTCACTCTTTTTTGGGGGCAGCAATCTGAAGTGTTCAGAGGCACCGGAAATATAATCATTGGCCTTGTGTCAGTCACCTCAAGATTTAGGCGACACCCGAAGCCCTTCTTGTCACCGTGGTGAGAGGAGAGGAGAGGTTGTGACTCGTGACTCGCAGCTGACTCTTGGGGAGTATGAGTTTATGAGTGTGTGTGTGTGTGTGTGTGTGTGTGTGTGAGAGAGAGCAGCCATGATTAGCTCAGATGTTGCTAATCAATGGAACATTCACACGGTTTCCTGAACAGAGGTTTTCTCTTTGCTCACTGCTGAGAGCTCTAATTGGTCTATTCTTTGCGTAAATAAGATGAGTTTTGAATGCCTCACACACACACATACACACACACACACACACACACACACACACACACACACACACACACACACACACACACACGCACCACCTTGCACACCAGGAACTACCTATACACACTAGAACCAATACATACTGTTTATGTGACACACACAACCACACATACACACACACTCACACACACACACACACACACACACACACACACACACAAACATACAGTGTAAGGGACACACAAACAATCATAATCACACATAGCTAACAAATAGGCAGCCGCGCATTTTCGTTGAAGGTCAAATTGAATTACGGGGCATTGGTAAATAACCCAGTCTGCTCAATAGAGCCGGCAGATGATCCAGGGTCAACCTTACTGACACACAAACATAATACTGAGAAAAAATAAAATTAAAATAATAAGACCGACTAATTATATTTCAGAAGGTTAAGAGCTTTACATAAGGGAAGTGTAAGAGGTCCTGGCTCAAGATATAGCTACAGCGCCACCACTGGTTGGATATTTGAGGTGCTGTGTGACTGAGAAATGGCTAAATGTTGTTTATTTCTTTTTTTCTGTTCTATGAAGACTTACTTTTGCAATCGCCAGTTGTGGTTCATGGTCGATCAACACTAAGTCTCCATGAACAGTGTCGGCTTTGAAATATCTGAGGAGTCAGTTATGTGTACGGTCAGCTGTGAAGATTCTCTTCCATGTGGTTTTCAATGTGTGAAACAGTATTAGCGATTACATTTTGTTGCTAGAGGACTACAGTCATAGTCGTTAGTCAATCTAATCAATTTTAAAGATTTTTTTAAAAGATATTTATAATCTTTCATGAAGTATTTACAAAGTCTCTTACTGGACACACTGAAAGACTTTATAGGATAAAGTAATATAACAACATACAAGGTATTTTTTGGTTTACACAACTACTGTTAGACAACTACTACTATGTCAGTAACAATGAAGGGTTAGGGTCCTTGCCGGAGGTAATGACTGGATGATTGATCATGGTAAAAGCTATTAGATACAGTAATGATCACCTTCACCAAAACTAGCCTGATTGGTTATGAGGTGGATCTCCGCAAGGCTTTGACTGTCGCCAGGCCAGGTGCCCTTGCTCTTCATTAACGCTGCACGCTTCCCCGTGTGACAACTTTTTCACGGCCATGTTGGCGGCGGTGATGTCAGGCTGTGGAACGGTGTGGCGATGCTTTTACTGCCGCGGCGGGGCTGGCGTCACCTCCACTGCTGCTGCTGCGCTTCGACTTCACACCTTTTTTCACGAACACTCACCAAAATCACCGTGCCACTCATGAAGGGGGGGGGGCAGGAACGGGAACGCCATGACAACCGTTAAAGCGCCTGTCACTTAAAGGTCAACCGATGCCGCCGCTCCAGCTGTGTTCGCATCATTATTTTCCTTTTCCATTCCAGGGAAAATTGCCCATGTGTTGTGCATGCCAGGATCAACAGGCATTTAAGTGTAAGACAGTGGACAACAACAAACAAACAACATTTAGCTGTTTGAACTTTTTCGTTTAAACACGTATCCGTGCTGTAGGCTACTCAGGCATAGTGTTTGTGTGTGTGTGTGTGTGTGTGTGTGTGTGTGTGTGTGTGTGTGTCAGAGACAGAGCGAAGGAGAGAGAGTGTGTTTGAGTGTGTGTGTCCACTGTGTAAAAGAGAATTCAAGGCTACATATGCTAAAAGAATATTTGATGCGGTCTTATCCTAAGAAAACAAAATGAGATTTGCGCTAAGCCCAGATAAGAACACAAAAGGGAAGTAGAGTTTTTTTTTAAAAAAAATCGTTCAAATAGGTTTAGGCAAAGAAAACAAAAGACAGGAAAAAAAGACCCAGGAGACAGATTAACCTATGGCCTATTGTCCCACAGAGCTCTTGCTAATTCATTAGCTTTAGCCCATATTGAGAACCCAGACCGATGACAAATTAGTCGCTAATCACGCACAACACAGCACAACAGCTAATAATGCTATCACATCCAAATACCACCTCAGCTAACAGTCCTGCTTTAAACATAGATGTTTTGCTGGCTAAATCACATTTTCTCTAGTAACGTCCTTCCGTATTAACACAAAAGAGACACAGATACACACATGCAAACAACTAAGCACTCAAAAAAGGGAATATGGAGGAACCCTTTTGTATCAAATACTGTAAAAAAAAATAAAAAAAATCTTGAAAATAAAAAGATGGCCTGGATACTGTTGAATAAGTTCACATTCTTGGACCCCTCTCACTCACTCTCAAACACTCTCTCTCTCTCATACACACACATACACATATATTGGACATCCCACCCAAGCACTCTGAAAAAGACACACGCTAGTGTTTCTATCAGTGGGGTTGGGAAGATCTCAGCACCACTAATCACATGTGTTAGATAAAACACAGGAGGTTAATGGCCTGCATCATTCTGCAGGATCTAGATAAGACTGAGGCCCTTACATCAGTTCGCTGAGCCTATCCATTACGCTCTTTTCTCCCTCTTCTTCTTTCTACCTCTCCCTTTCTCTCATTCCATCTCTTTGTCTCTCTCACCTCTTTCTCTTTCTCTCTTCTTCACTGACTCTGCATCTTACACTTTCCTTTCACTTTCTCTCACCCCCTTGCATCTTACTGTCTCTATTCAAAAAAGATAGGGATTGAGTGGAAGGAGGGGATCAATATGTTTTTTTTTTCTTTCCGAAGGGGGGGGGGGGGTGACTCCGTCATACCCCTACATTTAGACCTAACATGTTGCCAGCCAGTGGACATACCCAGTACAAAAACACACAAACACACACACACACACACACACACACACACACACACACACACTAAAACCCTGCGCTTTGTTCCTCTGCCAGCTCCACTCTGGATTTATGATGTCCGGATACAAAGGAGCACGACCCGACCCCTTTTTTTCCATTAGCCTATCAAATCTTTAATGGCCTAACGGTGAATGGGTTATCAGGCCTGTCCTGCAGGCAGAAGATTTACAGCAGTCACACCTCTATTGTTTAAAAACCTGTGTAAAAATGCAAGCATGTGTTTTGTGTGTGTGTGTGTACGTGTGTGTGTGTGTGTGGTCATTTCCGCAGTGGAGTATTTACTGAATAGTAATTACACATGTAGGTACAATGGGGAGATTGACCACAATCTGCTTTGTGTAGTCATGTAGTTATGCACATGTGGGTTCACACACACACACACACACACACACACGCTGAGTACATACCTTAAATACACCACAGAATTATATTCAAGACATATGTGTACTTAACTATCGCTTGGCATTCAGATCTATGCTTTGGCTTTTTGAATGACAAATAGACTGTGGCGACTAGAAAATAGCACTCGATTTCCTTTGCACTAATGCGGCCAATACGTGGTCACCCTGATCGATAGCAAGGGCCTGTGTGACTCTGACCATTACCCTGATTGAATCTGCTGCTGCACTCGCATAATACACACACACAGATACACACACACACACCAGATACAAAGCCAGACACACACACACACACACACACACACACACACACACACACACACACGCCAGGACAGGTGCTCATCTTCTGGTAACAGCTGAAGAGTTGAAGCAGTGCACTGCAAATGCAATGCAATAAGTAATGGCCTCTTACCAAAACTCCATCTGCTGATATGGGGGTTCAGGCAGGTTTAAGAGGCTTCGAGCACAAAGCGCGATGTCACAAAGAGTGGATGGATTAGCGATCAATTGAATTTCAGATGACTGGCAGATACACAAGGCTGAGTCCATCAGAGCATGTGCAACATACACCGATCTCTCGCTCAAGCACACAGTCTGTCAAAGTCCTCGTGGATAAACAACACCATTGTGTGTGTGTGTGTGTGTGTGTGTGTGTGTGCGTGTGTGTGTGGGAGGGGGGAGTGAGAGAGAGAATAAAAAGGAGAAACATAGAGAAAGAAAAAGGGAAAAGTGAATGGCAGAGAGAGGAAGGAGGACAGAAAGAGAACAAGCGTTCAAGGAAAGGGGATATGGAGGATGAAAAAAAAAAGAAAAGAAAAAGAAAAAACAGACCATCAAAATGAATTCACAAAAATGAATAAATGCTTCTGGCCCAGGCTGGCTGGTCTCTCCCTTTGCATGCACTGTCTAGGCAGTGGGGGTGGGGATACAGAGGTTGACATTTAGACACCTGTCAATCAAACGTTCAATAGGTGAGCCCTGCAAGGGAGGCATTGTGTGGCCCGGTCGTCGTGGCAACGGCCACATTTTCTCCAAAAGGGAAAAAGAGGGGGGAAAAATTGCAGCCTGCTGGGTCATGCTTTCTTCCTCTGGGTCCCCTTGGCGACTGCGGTCGAGTGGCAGTTTGAGGCTGCTTCGCCCTTTCCCCGTCGGTGGCGCCGGCATCGCCTGCCAATTCCACCCTACCAACCACCTCCCCTCAACCCAACCCAATCCAACTCCTGGCTGGCTGGACGTCTACAGTGCTGCCAGCAGAGGAGCAGACTGGGGACACAGGCCTGAGACAGACATACTTGAACCCCAGAGCACTGCTTCTCTCTTGGGTGCCCCCTGGTCCTCGTGCCCCCGACAGCAGTGCCATTTCCTCTGTCCTAATGCTGCCTTCACGCCTAACCCCAACAGCCCCCCAACCCTTCCACACACCCCAATACAACAGCACTTACTGCCAGAGAAGGGCATGGCAGAAGAGTGGGCTTATGCCCCCCCCCCCCCCCAAAAAAAAAAAGGGGGGGGGGGGAGAGAAAACTAGGCCAGTTTGTGCGTGCTTGCATGGTTGCTGAGCAGATAATTAGGCTGAGAGAAGTGCTCTGTTTAGTTCCCGCTGTGCGCCTTTCCCGCTGAGTCCTACCTGTTCCTAGTCACAGTTTGCACTCCAAAAATAAAAATATATAAATAAATAAAATGGGTGAACAGTGGTCAGGAAATAACAAAAGAGCGCCACGGGGACCCCCGCCGCGGTCAGAATGGAAGTTAACGCGAGAAGGGGGTGATTTGATATACAGAAACAATTGGAAGTCGCAGACGGCACAAACACAAAGCTGTTAACAATAATTTGTTTATCCCCTTTTCGTGTTTTGCGCGACTATTAAATCTATGGTCTATGCACGGGGAACTGTCTTCAAAGCGCTATTATTCTCAGACTAAATTTCTTAGCCTGTTGACTGTATCGCAACACTTGTAACTCTGCTTTTATACAGGCCGTATAAAACTGAGGAGTGTCAACAGTGCGGGACATAGGTGTGTGGATGTCTGCAAACTATCACTTTTGGTTTTCCCCAATAGGCCATTACCCAAATCAATTTAATGACTGTTTTATGTGATATAACACGCTCTATTACCCCGATGTTTCAGCCCCGCCAGCGCATTTCTCCACACTGGAGTGGGCCTGTCTGTCTCTCCGGCAGCATTTGTGTCATTTCGGGGATAATCTCCGATCAAATTGCTCGGATTGCTGCCACCCTGTTTGCTGAGCGCCCGATTACCAGGGTCCTGTGTGCCAGAGAGACCGGCTGACCGCCGTCCGCACTGTTTGCACAGCTGCATGCGCCGCGCGTACAAGCGCATGACCATTATTTCTATAGGCGCTTTTATTCCGCAGTCGCGCGCGTGGAACTGGGCCCCTGTGACCCGCGAACATTTATGCTTCATGACCTTCCACAATTTACAACAAAGTTGACTACTCACCCAAACAGTTTCAATGACACTAGCAGGCTTTTCACAAACAAAACGTTTTGCTGATATAGTCGGAAATAATGGACTCGAATAAGACGACTAATAAGGCTGATTTTGAGAATAAAATACAAGAAGGTTTATTTGTTATCAAAGACAACATTTTGAAATTGATACTCAAATTTAATTCATACATCAAAATAAATTTGATTATCCAATTACATTTTAATGGAACTGTCTATTTATTTTGAGCCCATCATTCTTGATGATGTCTCCTTTATATTTGCAAAACATCAGCACTTCACAATATTTCGGCATTCCATTACATAGCTGCAACGCAATTAATTTTGTGCAATAACCCTATTATTTGCACACACTAGTAATATTGTGCGTAATCTGGAAAGCACAAAACTAATGCTACTGAATAGAAAGGTATTGTGATGCTGCTTAGGCCTAATAAATAATAATCTTATATGGCAAACTTTTGCGATTAAACGTAAACACTGCTCGTTTCAAAAGTATCAGTTTGATCTCTGAATTTGTTTAGGCTACCCTATACATTGTCTTGGAATATATTTCTTTCTATATTCCTCTGTACAGTATTCCTCAACCAAGTTCCTCCTGTTAGTTTAGCACGCCCTCAAGGGGACCATCGGTGACTTGCACCAGTCAGTTGCCGAATCAACACTTGTCACCAAATTACGGGCCCTTCAAATTAATCACCATTACAGCAACAACAAAAGCCCACTTTTAGGATACAGCAAACCTGTTGATAGCGTTTCTGTTAAATATTCGATTCTATGGTAAATATACACTTCATCTGGTGAAAATACATAACTGGCAACAATAGAGCCTAATATAACATATAGATATCCAACCATGAGATTTCCTTTTTCTTTTCTTCTTTTTTTTTGTTATTAGGTCGGTTGCAAGCCTACAATGTTCAATGTAGGTTATTTATAAATCCTTTAAACAATGACAGAGACAATCCTCTAATGATCCCACAGACAATGTGCGTCCAAGCAATTGAACACCTCAACTATTACTTGTGCAACACTGACACCTGCTGTTATATTTTCTCCATTGCAGAGTAGTAAGGAAACGGATAAGGCCAAATTCATACTACTGTACATGCTTTTAGAAAGGATCTCCAGTTTGGATGGGCGGGTTGAAAATCATAGGTTCTCGTTAAGTCAATCGACAGTTAACAAGTCGTCAAATGTGAATTTAGCTAGGCTACTCTGTAATTATCTACCAAATATCTGGAAAAGACTCACACAGAACAGCAGATCTAAAGAAGATTCACAAAATCTTCACAAAAGTGCAACCGAAGACCATAGAGTACTGACTTGGAATAGCCTTCTCCGCTTTTACCCCCTCTGCTACAACAGCCAATCCGAACTATGATTTCACTAACAAATTCCCAAAATTCTCTGAGCCTTATGCAATCACTGTCCCATTATGATAGGTGTGTGAAGTGTGGACTGTTAACATCACTTTAGTGGACAGTAATCTTGGCGACCTTTGCATGCTTAGTCCCATCAGACTACTGCTACTGCTTACACTTCTATAGCGCTTCTCAAGTGTGGATATCATTCGTTCATTGGCTTGTTATTGTTGGTCAAACGCTGAGAGTAATGTAAAATACTTCAAATGTGGCATATTTTTAACAGCGGCTTGGCCCACTTATTGTTTTGTTAGCCTGCACTGTTCTAATATCTAGTTAGCAATTGAAATAGCATATAGGCTACAGAAATTTTATTCTTACGTTATACCACAGTAATTTAATTAAATTTGTGAGGCAAATTCATGTGCAACTAAAGCAAAACTGAATTGTAATTCTGACAGGATTCACGGGAGCTGATGTTTAAAGTTGCCTGCCTAATCGAGGTACTGGTCAAGTTCTCAAGCTTTGGGAAGTTATGCACCTGCCTGTCACATGCTTTCCTGGAGTGATTCTGGTGCGTAACTTCGTGCGTAACGATAAGGTAAGATCCCATCCGTCCATTTAAAGATTCGAGTTTGGCGTAGTCCACGGGAGGGGGAGGTAGGTAGATTTGATTGGCTGTTGAGCTCAAAGATCAACATCGCATGAACTGTAATTAAATTACTGTCTGACCTCTAATAGCAGTCTAAATGATGTGTTCCTTAACCACTATGTCACTTACAAACGGCTAATGGTTTCTATGTAGCCTAGACAACGTGGAGTTTGTTGATGAAAGAAATACGTTTCGGAAAAATATTTTAAGTGTTTCTATCCGTCACAGTGTACAGCAGCACAGGTGACATAGCATGAACCAAACTGATGAAGTTAACCAGCACTCACCACTGTTATATCGCAGTGACATGAAATAAATTCAAATCATCATAGACGTATGTCTCACCCTCCAAACTTCGCCCACACACTTGCTGAGTGTAAATGGTCACTTACTGTTCACGATCGATGTGGAGTCCTAAGATATTCATTCTCGATTAAGATCCTCAAGAATGGTAGGTTACTCTGCCCTGCAGGTGAATGGATTTGATAAATTAATCCTCTTAAAAACAAGAACTCCTGCCACCGGGTTTCATCAATGAAAAGGTAGATCGCACGTTGAAGAGCTTCAGGAGTCAAGACTCCACAATAAGGACCTCATGGAAGTTGACAGTGGTCCACATAAAATTTCCCACAAATTATCCATCCGCCGTCTGCAGGGTCAGGTTCAAGGCTAAAGTTCAAGGATATCCGTCATAAAGTCAAGCACGGCTCAGTACAGAGTTCAAAAGTAAGATTCATTCCAGCCATCAAGTTTTAAGTTCTGGAACTAATGATAAAATGCCACACATTTCCACCATGCTCCCCGCTTCTGATCACGTCACCTGTCAAACCCAACATCCACTAGGTGTTACCTTAAAATCCACCCCCAATAATATACAAAATGTCCTGTATTCATTATTTAAAAAAAAAAAAAAAAAACACAGACCATCAGCAAGAAGAAGTAAAAAAAAGAGAAGAAAAACAAAAGGAAAAGATCTTCAAGATGATTATCTCACCCATGCCCATGGGCACCTGGTTTGAATCCAGTGTTGTCCAAAAGGTGTGCAGGCATAAGCCACAGCTGAGTGGAAGTTCTGCTGGAGTGGAAGAGACAAGGCAGGTAAAATGAAAAGAACAGTGCAGAAGGAAGAGGAGGAGGATGAGGAGGTGAGGGAAAGAATGAAAGTCAGTGAGAGAGACAGAAAAAGAGTGACAGTTTCAAACAAGCCAGATAAAGAGCAAAGAGAGAAAAAGTGAAGGTGCAACAGACAACAGGGGGGGGGGAGTAGAGAGAGAGAGAGAGAGAGAGAGAGAGAGAGAGGATGAGTGAATGAATGCCATAGCAAGCCAGCCAACGTCTGACTAACTAGGCAACTGAAAAGGCTTCAGATCCATCCCCTACCTCCCCTGGTCCGCAAAAAAAAAAAAAAGAGCCATAGTTCTCCTCTTGCCTTCCAGCCTCTCCTCAGCATGAATACATTACTATCCACACAATAACACTGCTTATTGTTTATGAATTACCAGCCTTCCGGCCAACAAAGGATATTTTCATAAGAAAACTCTAATTCATTTCAGCTCCTATTTGATTAGGGGAGAAGAAAGCAAGCCCTTTGGTCAAAGCCCCTGAGGACTCAATGTTTTTATTCATTCCTGTTCAATAGGGCTTTATTGCTTCCCCTTTCAAAACCTGACGGTGGAAAGCTTTTAGAGTTAAACATTGACAAAAAATTATTGGGCGGCTGTTTTTTTTTTTTTCTCTTTCTTTTTTTCTCCTCCTCCTTTCTCCTCCTCTGTCGTTGTGCAATAACAAACCCCTTCAAAAGGACACTGAGACCCTATCCATCCATCCATCCATCCCCTTCTCTCTCTCCCTCTCCCTCTCTCTTTTCTGTCTCTTTTTTTCAGCCAAATTGTAAAGGCTGGAAATTAATGACAGACAGTGGAAAGAAAGGAGGGAGCGGGTGAGAGAGGGAGAGAAAGGCAGAGCGCGCAGCTCAGCCACAATACATGTCAAATCTAAATGATCACTGGCCACTGAAAGGGACCTAAAGGAAAGAGAGGAGGAATGGAAGGGGGAAAAAGGAAGAGCTGAGAGGTGTGTGTGTGTGTGTGTGTGTGTGTGTGTGTGTGTCCACTTGTTCATATAGTAATCAATACGTAATGTCCTAAATGCCTGGTTACTCTCTTTCAAGGACAAGTTTCTCAACTGAACAAAGACAAGTGATTAACATTGAGGGAATGAAGAAGGGATCCAACAGGTGCGTCATGTGACCTGTTTATAAAGCACCCACTGTAGCTACACCCTCTCCCAAACACACACACACACACACACATCATCCCCTGGTTGGACCAAAATACATGAAAAACTGTGTGTGTGTGTGTGTGTGTGTGTGTGTGTGAGGGGGGCATCATTTCATACCTTTTGTTAAAGCCAAGATGGACAGAGAGTCGAAACACAAGCCTGAACACACAACTTGGTCTTTTACATAGTTGCCCCGGCCCCCCTAAGTAATGCCACCATGACAGCCCCTTTCTGTCTCTCAAACTACACAAGAGAGATGAGAAGCAAGAAAGGGGAGAGAGAGAGGGAAGGAAAAGAAAGAGGGGGAAAAAAATGAAAGGCCAACCTGGCATTTATCTCCAGGTTTTATCTATACGCCAAAGGATAAATCAGGATAAATCAGGGCGTCTTTTTTTTTTCCACAGGGCCCGGCTCCCCATTGTATTTATGCAGGAATATTTAACGGTAGACAAAAGGTGACTTTCTCCTTATTCATCGGCGAACAAGGCGACGCTGGCATTCTGAAAAGGGTGACATTTGAGCTTTTTGCCAACACCAGCAAAATTATATCCTTTCCATTGTAAATCAATGAAGTAGAATCATCGCCCACAAAGGGAGTAGATTGCCTTGTCACTGTAATAAGGCCTGGGTGGTGAATACACAACCTTCAGACATACATACACACACGCACACACACACGCATGCACACACAGGGCTGGCGCATCAAGAGGAAGAAAGGCGTACAGAGGCATCAACATCGTCTTCATCTTCCTCATTGACAATGCCCCAACCAAACTATACACAACTGTCTCAGAGTTGAACTCCATTCCCTCATCTCTCTTTCATTTGTTCCCATTCCGGCAACACAACATAAATGCAGCCGGGTCAGGGCAGAGGGCATTCTGGGCACTAGGTTGGAAGCTACTCAAGTGCTATGGCCTTGCAGGTGACAAAAGCTAGCAACAAAAGACATCTTCTTTCCTTGATGTCACACACTGGCAACCCAATCACACAGAAAAAAAGCGTGGTGCAAACAAACATGTATCGATGATGTCCATGTAGGCTATTGGTAAACTAACATCCTGAAGATGAATAGCATTCATGTACAGTGTAAACAACCAAAAAGTCCTCTAAACAGCCATGACCAAGTCAGAGAAATTATAAGAATAAGGAAAAACTAAAAAAAAAAAAAATAGAACTAGAAATAGAAAATCACAGAACTGGGTGACCTTATTTCCTGCCTGCATGGTGAGCCATAGGATCAAGTGTTTGTAATTAATTTCACATGAAATGCTAATGTCAAGCCAAATGCTAACGACTGCAAGTCACTGGCCTTTGAGGACAAAAGAACAAGTCATAAATCCATAGATTTGTACTTACAAGCACAGCCTTTGCATTATCTGATTAGGCTTGTGATTAATGTTAATGGGGGCTCCAACCCGAGCACGGGAGTCACATTCTACCAGGCCATACTGGTGTACAGTACACTCGCTTGCAGGTACCAGGGCATCGAAAGGCAGTTGTCATGGAAATATCCGCAGTGTGTCTTATTGTCTTGTTCCAAATGTCACGGCAACAAAGAGCGTTCTGCAGTGAGGAGTGGCACTGCCAGATACCCTGAGTCTGAGTAATAGTGACTGATGATTTGTTTTGTTAAGGAGTCTTAGATTTAAATGGCGATGCAAGAGCTTGACTTTAGTGTGTGTGTGTGTGTGTGTGTGTGTGTGTGTGTGTGTGTGTGTACTGTATATAGAGCAGTTATAACATATACCCATCTTGGAATGGTCTGGAAAAAGGGAAGACGTCTTTATTTACAGTTCTGTACAAAATGTATGCTGTTTTCAGAAACGTACAGAAATGTTTGACCAAAAAAATAAATAAGCTTTTGACAGAATGTCATAAGACTCAGGATCACACTTGTCGGCTCTGTGAGCTCCAATTTTCACAAATAAAATGATTTAAGGGAGAAAAAATAAAATAAAATGCATTTTATACGGTATGACTATCTCTAGCGTACCTCAGTCTGCGGCCATATATTTAACGCTTTGTAATGTTTGTACCTTTCGGAGTTCATCACAGGGAAGAAGAGGGGGAAAGTCCATGGAAGGTCAGTTAAAAAAAAATGGAAATGGAAGGACGATGTGCAGAGGACGGCATATGGATTTGCATTGTACATATATATTTATACATTGTGTCTTTGAAAGTCAGTTATAAATTTAGTACCTCTCCCCCATACTCACTTTGTCCACCCATCTCTCACACACACACACACACACACACACACACACACACACACACACACACACACACACACAGACACTTACTTCAATGGTTAATGCACTTGGGTACTTAGACCCTACAAGTTTGGGACAAAATTCCCAGTACAGTGAGGTCCATGGCTTGTCTTAATTACTTAGGTCGAGTCAGTCCAGCCTGATTGAATGTAGGAATGTTTATTCCTGAAAACAGAATGTGGTTGCAAGTTGTCATAGTGACGCGTGGTTGTGTCCTTTCCCCTGCAGTGATTGGTCTGTGAGGCTGGAATGAGAGGCACAGGGGGTGAGGCATCACCGCTGGCATCACAGTGGACGGTACCCTTGGTCAGCTCATCAGCAGGACAGCAAGTTTAGACTTCTTACTCTCTTGACCACACACACACACACACACACACACACACAAACACTTGTGCATATGCTTTAGTTTTTAGCCATATGCTGTTACATGCGCGCACACACACTCACATTAAAATATGCTTACAAAAAAAAAAAAAACATGCAACAGATCAAATGTACCAAATGTCCATGTACACTTCATTCTCTACACATTATCTCTCTCTCTCAGACAAACACACACACTCACACACACACTCATAAGTTGGTCTCATCCCAGGATGGGTCATTCATGTTCTTTAAGACTTTCCTCACAATTTTCTCCAGATCTTTCCGTGCTCTCTGCTCCTCCTCCAAAGATCGCTTCATCTTCTTATTGTCCTTATGAAGAGAGACGGCAGGCCATTAGAGAACGTTACAACAACACTCACCACACAATAGAACTACACAAGGATAAGGCTCTTCGATTATCATGCTCAGCTCCTCACGCCTATATAATGTCATATGGAAATTAGCATGATTGTGCTAAAACCTATATAATGTCATATGGAAATTAGCACGATTGTGCTAAAACCTGGTGCAATGCATCTCAATGCATCTATTCTTGTTGAACACAAAGCTAATGGGTTTTTTTTGTACACAGTCTTAAAAATACAACAACAACAACAACAATGTCCAATGTCCAGTGTATTTTCCCAGGTGCTTACGTACAAAAAAGTGCTTTGTGCAGGCTGAAACACATGGGGCTAAGCGCCATTTTGGACTTAAGCACCTGGGAGAATACAGCCCCTATAGAATAGGATTATGACCATTTTTCCTATCTTATAGAACAGCACAGCACTAATGGCTCCTATGTATTAGATTACACAGCACAAAACAGTTGAACAGTTGAGGAATTAATGAATGTAACCTGGCAAATTAAACTACAGCACCCACAGTGTCCTGACTGCTCTGAAAGTGTCGCTCTGAATACACAAACAAGAATTCCGTCAACAAGATCTATGAATGGTTTAACAGTGTTGGTGTTTGCTTGGAGGGCTAGTTTATGAATGCCTCCTTTATTACTGACGCAGTGAGACATTGTAGGTGGTCTGATAGAATATGGTCATGGAACCTCTCTAGATAAGAACTTTGGTTCTTTTGAAAGAAACATTGTTCCCTTAATGAAGACATTAATAGACATTTTTCCATCTTGCTATGAGACTCAAAATGAAGACTATAGTTGCATTTCAACCGATATAAGCCAGTCACAGTTCACCATCATTACCTGTTTCAGCTCTCGGACCTCATCTCTTAAGGCATACACTACATCCACCAGGCCCCTTGAAGAAAATGAAAGAGCAGGTCAAGAAGACATTAAGATATTAACATCCAAATCCTCCAAAGAAACACTCCTTTAACTACCATACTCTAGTCTGGTGTCCTCCACTTGGCAGAGCACGAGAGGGCATGAAGAAGATATCCTATATATATATGGGATGGTGAGAAGGTGTGGAGTAATGTATATGGTGTTGTTTGCTTGTGGGTACTGTTGAATGTTTTAAATGTCACATGCCGCTGACTGTGTTTTTTGTTTGAAAAAGAATATCCCTTTGACAACAATAAGAATCTATCTATCTATCTATCTATCTATCTATCTATCTATCTATCTATCTATCTATCCATCTATCCATCTATCCATCCATCCATCCATCCATCCATCCTATGGGTATGTGCTACTGAGAGTTAGGCCTTTTCCTTGGTATCTGCTGTGCATGCTTGACTTGAGTAATAACGGAGGATTTACAATAGCCTGACATAGCCCGCCCATAATACGAATGTTCATCCGTATCCATGGTCTGGGAACGGTCCTCTGGGGCGTGTTTACATCGGTAAAGAGTCTACCGGCCAATAAGCGAAGCTGATTAGACGAGCTGTCCAATCGTTTCAAACCAGAAGTGAATGCCCTCCCCCCTGCAGTATAATCGCGTCAGGTTAAAGAACCTCCAGACCATGAATACGGATGAACAGCAGTATTATGGTCGGGCTATGTCAGGCTAGGTTTACAACCCAACTGTTGAAATGTGTAATTGAGATGAGGATAGTAGTAACATAATGGCCTGGGGAGTTGAACTGTGCTCTGGTGTTCTTACTTCTCCTCGGCAGCAGTCTGACCGTTGCTCTTGGTCTCCTCGATGATGATGACCTTCTCGTCCACTGGAAACAGCCCCGATGGCCCCGTGTCGCGCCTCGTGCCTGTTTTTCCACAGAGAGAAGAGAAAGGGAAAACAAACAAACAAACAAAAAAGCGCCCATAGTTTGCCGTCAGATCCCCGCAATCATTGATCACAGATGCCAGATTGGTTGAAGAGACAAGGTGGATCGATTGATTGATAGATTGATTGATTGACAGATTTCACAGGCTTTCTTCAATAGGATCCAATGTGTGAGGTGTAAGGGAGGGAGGAGAAGACAAAAGTTGAGAGGGGTAGTTGTGAGTGACAGAAGACTGGGTTAGTCATACAGAGTAGCACCATATCCAAGAGAGAGAAACAAAAGGGAAAGACGACAGACAACAGAGCTCAAACAAAAGCCGTCAAGGGAGTACAGACTCAAGGTGACTGGCGATGGTAAAGAAACATTTGTGTTTTTTTTGTTTTGTTTGTTTTGTTTTCATCCCCAGCAGTAATAATGAGGAAAACACAAGTATTGGAGGGCAACTGAGAACAGTGTGACTGACCAGTTGAAAAAACATATAGCATGTTGGTGGTCCACTCATGCTCACAAACTCACAAAAATGCTATAAGACAATCTAACAAATCCAAGATTTATTCAAAATGTATAATACATTGTTTCTGTTCCTCTGCTAGGATTTAGATATTTGACTTTTTTTTTTTTTTTTTTTACTTTTTCAGTACGGTTTCATTTTTATGGTTCCGTAAACATCACTTGCAAGGTTTTACTTGGTACACAGCATTGCAAATAGATACGGTACAACATTGGAAAAGAGAGTCCCGATTCTCAATTTTTTTCTTTTGTTTTTTCTTGACGACAGTATTGAGTCACAAAGAATATAACACAACATGTATTGTAGACTTTATATACTCTTATTCTTTGCTCTAATACTTGCAGGATGTTTGGCAAGACAGTTGGATTTCTATGTTGTTGCCATGAAGGAAAAAAAAAACACTTTATACAATAATAAGGACAAGGAATAGGAGGTTCACCCGCTTCGTAAACATTGAATGTCTGGAGCTTGGAAACAGTGGGAGAATGGGAGACAGAGGTAAAGAGACAGAGAGAGAGAGAGAGAGAGAGAGAGAGAGAGAGAGAGAGAGAGAGAGAGAGAGAGAGAGAGAGAGAGAAAGAGAGAAATAGAGAGAGAGAGAGGTAAAGAGGGAGAGAGAGAAAGAGAGAAATAGAAAGAGAGAGAGAGAGAGAGAGGTAAAGAGGGAGAGAGAAAGAGAGAAATAGAGAGAGAGAGATTCACCCCAAAGGCTCAGACATCTGCCATCTCTTCATATTTATAGCTCTCATACTGTACCTGATTTACAACAAATTCACAACAACCCATCGAGAACAACACCATCAACATCAACACATTTGTTTTGTAAACTTTCATACTATTTCTGCGTAAACGTTTGACACACAGTCATAAACTCTTAAAACACACGAGTAAAGGAAACTTACAAACAAGCATACTGTAAGTGTACAAAAATAATTTTTAAAATACAGTACACATATAAAATTAAGAATTCAGGGGTGGGGAATTGTTGATACATGACAAGAGTTTGTGCAACTGGCCCAATACTACCTGCAGCATTGTATAATAGCCTTGAACAAGAGTAATTTTATTATTAATTTGACCTTGATTATTGTTGAACTCGTACTGAACACCAACTTCATTTTCTGTTAACACTGGGTGTCCATGGTAATCATTCTAAGAATACGACGACCTCTCTTGATTCCGATTCAATTTATCAGTATCCGTGGTTCCCAAGGGGAACACTACATCCAAGCTGGCATCAGTAATTCCTGACCCTAAAATAACATTACTCTGGTCACTTCAGCCTAATGACCAAACCAAAACTGATCTATACAGCACACACACACACACACACACCTGTGTCAAAAAGGGATGGTCTCACGTTAGTGAAATGACAACTCCGAACCTCACTAAGGAAGAGAATCTTTTGCAAGGCCTTAACTTCAGGTATAGATCATCAGGTATACTTAAGCTAATAAGTAAGGATAGGATAGAGCAGCTCTGATGGTAGAAGTCCATGGGCTGTTTCTGTAAGGGGGGGGGGGGAATTATAAATGGGTGGGGAGGAGTTTGGAGGGGGGGTCATTCCCGTGCAAAATAAAAGTGGCATGAATGATAGGATATCAAAGGGTGGTGTTGAGTGGTCAGTCAACCGAGCATCACAGATAAGTGCATACACAAAATAAACAATAAATTAACAAATAAATAAACATGTACGCATACAAGAGAGACACGGGATCAATAAACAACAAAGACAAAACATGTAGCCTGGTTAAGTTGAATACAAAAATAAATAAATAAATAAATAATAATACAATTATGAATAAATACACATGGATTAATAAAGCAAATAAATAAATACATGAAATAAATAAAACAAAATGATAAAAAGAAGCCAACTCAATGAAGGGCTGATATACGAATAGCGAGACTGCACTGGGAAGGGACACAGTAGTGGTGGAGGGGGTTGGGGGAGGGGTGTGCCGAGGTCATCATTTGGTTTTTGTTTGTTTGTTTGTTTGTTTGTTTAGTTCTGGTGGGAGATGTAGGAGCTGCAGCTCTTACGAGTCATGGGCCCCATCCTGTAACTGTGGGCTGTCCATATACTGTCATAGTCCGAGTCCTCCGACAGGTCCGAGCTGCCCTCCGGCCGTGACACGCTGCTACGGCGGCCCAGAGGGTCCACACTGGACTGGTCCAGCACGTGGTTGTGCATCAGGTCAGTCCCTTGCCATGCTACAGTACGTGGGGGGTGGTGGTGGTGGTGGTGGGAGGAGGAGGGGAGGGGGTGTTGAGCATTGATGGCGACGGGAGAAACCATTTGATGTTGGGTGGAAGGGGTGTGCACATGGTGATGAGGGATGTGGAATAGACCATGTGAAGGGGGGGTGGGGGTGGGGCAATGACCAAATGGAAATAATAAAAAAAAGAATTTGAAGAAATGAAAGGACACGAAATAAGACGGCAGACAGGAAATGATGCATGGAGAGTAATTAAATAATTGAAAAGGAGGTGAATTAAAACATAGATGATCAATGACAAAAATGTCAGAGTAAGGGAAGGAGGGATGAAGGAGAAGGAGAAGAAAAAGAGGAAGAGAGGATTCTGTTAAAAGTGGATAGGGTCTAAAGCACTGTTAAAACATGTCTACAGAGCCAGCCTCAGAACAAGTGGACAGTGAGAAACAGAAGGACAGGCATTCTGGGAATGGTAAGCTATGTAGGTAATACTAACAACAGTCAGTGTACACTAGTGTCAACATTTCTGTGTGTGTGTGTGTGTGTGTGTGTGTGTGTGTGTGTGTGTGTGTGTGTGTGTGTGTGTGTGTGTGTGTGTGTGTATTTCGTGTGCCCATGTATGCATATGTACATGTAGACGTACTTGAGTTGAGAGTCTGTCTGGTCTTGGCACTTGTGCAGTAGGCCTCGATCACCTTCAGGATCTGAGCATCCTCTTCCAGAGCGGCCGTACCTGCACAGGTGAGCAGCAGGGAGTCAGAGAGATAAAAAAAAAGCGCTGAGACAAGATGAAGATCAAGTTATGTCAAAGTCAAAAGGCAAAGTGAAAGTATACTTCATTATCCATAAAAAAGAGAAATTTGTTTGGTCAACTTTGACTTTTAAAGGAATATTCCACCTCTTCATGAAAATTGCCTAGAGTTACATAAGTGGGTAAACACATTTTGCCCTCAGTGCATGTGCTTTCACTTTACATTACAGCACCTATGCTAAGCTATAGCTAAAATAAAGCTAAAATTAGGGCTGCCAGACTAGGAAAACACATGCACTGAGACCAAAACACTTTTACCCACATATGTAACTCCAGGTAAGGGGGTGAATAACCAATTTTCATAAAGAGGTGGAATATTCCTTTAAGGTTGGCAGAGAAGGCCATAGACAGCCAGAGAAGGCCACAGGCAGCCTACTAAGTTCTCTACTTTGGTCTACTCTGTAATGTACAGTGGGATCACTCAGCTCTTATATATGTGCTGGAGGGTCACTCAGCTCTTATATATGTGCTGGAGGGTCACTCAGCTCTTATATATGTGCTGGAGGGTCACTCAGCTCTTATATATGTGCTGGAGGGTCACTCAGCTCTTATATATGTGCTGGAGGGTCACTCAGTGAGTGACACTACAGCACATATATATGTGCTGTAGTGTCATTCAGCTCTTATATATGTGCTGTGCTGTGCTGTACTGTACTAAGCGAAGTAAGATATCGCTCTGCGAGACGGTCATCATCATAGAATATCTGCTGAAAGAGTGATGCAATGCAGCTCGAGGCAGGCATCACTCTGACGTTGTGAAGTGCCATTGAAGTGAATAGAGTGTTCTACAGTATTATAAAGAGTAGTGTAATAAGCTAAGCTAAGCTGTGCTGATGGAAGTCCGAGCTGAAGGGTGCGGTGTGGTGTGGTGTGTTGTGGTGTGAGATAATGACGTACTCTTGCGCAGGGCGAATTCCTCGTCAGACGGCTTCCTCTCAGGCTTGCGCTTGGGCAGCAGCTTCTTCATGCTCTTGGGGCTTTTACTGAGGTCCTGCTGCATGGACACACACACAAGTTCCATTACATACGGCCTTGATGTGGATGTGGTTGTTGGTGATGGTGTGTGAATGCTTATGTACAGTATATATATATATGTGTGTGTGTGTGTGTGTGTGTGTGTGTATGTATATGTGTGTGTGTGTGTGTGTGTGTGTGTGTGTGTGTGTATGTGTATGCGTATGTGTGTGTGGTAATTGGTGATTGTGTGTCTATGTGTGTGTCTGTGTGTGTGTGACTGTGGGAGAATAAAACTGATTGCTAGATATTATGCCAGTTAACACAATCTTCTCTGCAGCAAAATCCAACAAATGCAACCCCTGCCCGCCCCCCATCCGAAACCCAAACCCCAGCCCCAACCCCAGTCTCCCCCTACCTCCTTGTAGCAGAGGGCGGCAGAGGGCCGGAGGGGGGGTGCGGGACGCAGGCAGCTCAGGCTCCAGGGCTTCTGGGTCTTGGGCGGCTCCAGGGGCCCCCACATCATGGTGCTGTGTGGAGCCCCGTGGGACGAGGGGTGCGGGAGCGTGTGGTAGGCGGGGCCCACGGTCAGCCCACGGCTCTCCGACTGGCGGGACGGAGTAAGGGGGTGGGAGGGGAGCTGGGGGGGAGGAAGAGGAGGAGGAGGAGGAGGAAGAGGAGAAGTAAGAGATGGGTATTAGGCCTACTGCAGGCATATCAAAGCCAAGCAAATGGTTTGCTGTAGAATATAAATACTAAGTTGTAACTTTTTTTAATGGCGAATGAAGGGGGGATGAAGATTCAAGCCTTTCAAGCCTTATGGTAGTTGGAGTAACTAGGCAGGTTTACATGGACACTTCTAATCTGATTAGAAGGATTCCAATGTGTATTCTATAGAACAGTATCCAAGGAGATCCATTCATAAACTCCAACTGAAATGGAATATTGGGTTAAATAATCAGATTTAAAGTGTCCATGTAAACGGGGCTACTGTCTGTGCATTTTGTATAATTATCACTCCTGCCAAGCTTCAGAGTAAGGTACTGTACACAGTAAGGTTGTACAGTATAAGTAATGTAATGGCCGTCTTCGCAGAAACCATCAACACATAAATGGAGTCTAATATCAAGGCAGACTGCTGACTAATGGAAACAAAAAAAAGCAAGATCGATATCTAGACAAACTTTCTCTGAGTGGAGCCATTTTCATGCTTCCAAAGATCATGGCATACTGGATACCAAGATAGACCAATGATGTCAAACGCAAAAATAAATACAACGCAATATGAACTTTTCAAAGATCATTCATATCAGCATATGAGAGGTCACCTTTGGTCTGCATAAAGGGGTATTTTGCCCGCTCCCCCTTGGGAAAAATCACACATTAGACTACCAGAGGACTAATCCCCCTACTGTAGATATACTGCTCTGTAGTTAAGGAAACGAAGATGGACATCGCCCAATGCTTCACACATGGAGCGGGAAGAATTTAACTTGACTAACTAAACTAGAACACAGAACACAACAAACGTTTGGACCTCTCGCTCCGCTTACCCTCTGTGCCCTGAGGGTATGGGCTTTGAATGGGAACAGGCTGGCATTGGCATTACCACTGGCATTGGCACTGACCGTGTGGCAGGGCACGGTGAGGGGCTTGAGGCTGGGCGCCGTCATTGTGGTGTGTTTGGTCTGACGGGTGAGGTGATCCAGCCAGTCCTGCTGGTCCTGCTGTGTGAAGCACATCACCCTGATCCGCTCAAACATGCTCCCTGCAGGACACACACACACACACACACAAATGTACACCAGGTATGTAATACAAGTAGCCAGACACACACACACACACACACACACACACACACACACACACACATGCACACACACATGCAAGTGCTCACATACACACAGCAGAAAATTAATGAAGCAGTTAGAAATGTATCAGATAATCACGATAATGTATCAGATAATATTTGATGATAATCAGATAATCATCAGATAATAATGTATTACCTTTTTTAGTTCCACAATATTTTGTATATAAAAAAAAACTTAACAGTAGCTCAAAGTATCCTAGCAGTAGCAAACTCTACAAAGTAGTAACACTTGAGTGTTGGATAAGTGAAGTCTCTTACCAGACAGCTCAAAGGCATTTTTGTGGCTTTCAGTCTCTTCTAGTTTGGTCACCATCATGCCTGTCAATGGCAGCTTTCCCTGAGAGAGAAAAAGAGAGGTAGAGAGAGAGAGAGAGAGAGGTAGAGAGAGAGAGGTAGAGAGAGAGAGAGAGAGAGAGAGAGAGAGAGAGAGAGAGAGAAAAGCGAGACATTCAAACTTCAAAATCAAAACATCCATTTCTTGACATCCTAAACAATGCCGAGCAGACTTGCCCAAGCAAAGACGCTGATAACAAACAAACAAACAAACCAACCCAAGCCAGTGATTGAAGTTGAACATGCGTCTGCTTTCTTTGATCCATTTTGTTCTTTTTCTATTCACTCAGCGCCTCAGCCTCTCCTTCAGCTCTGCCTTTTTTTCCCCTCCCTCTCCCGTCCTCAGAGTTGCAGTCAAACGGCTTCTTTTTGAAATCTTTTTCCTATTCTCGCTCTGGTTTATGTGTTCATTCCAGACAGTCTCATACACACTTTCTCTCCTTGTCCTGTGCTCTCTCGCTCTCTCTCTCTCTCTCTCTCTCTCTCTCTCTCTCTCTCTCTCTCTCTCTCTCTCTCTCTCTCTCTCTCTCTCTCTCTCTCTCTCTCTCTCTCTCTCTCTCTCTCTCTCTCTCTCTCTCTCTCTCTCTCTCTCTCTCTCTCTCTCTCTCACTCTCTCATTTTTCAATTTCAATAATGCTTTATTGGCATGACGAACAGGACATTCATGTTGCCAAAGCAATCATACAGTACAATGAATGGGACATATAGAATAAGAGAAACCTATGTGTCCACACATACAGTAGATACATGTAGAAGGTAAAAAGAAATACCCGTAACAATGGGAACAAGGAGGTAAAGTAGTTGGTATAGTTCATAACAGTCTGTAAATACAATAAAACAGTAACAGTATAATTATCTAAATAAAATAAATTATGAAATGGAACAAAGTTAAATTATGTCAGAATCCCTTAGCTTATGGCACTGTGAAACATAGACTCTCTCTCTCTCTCTCTCTCTCTCTCTCTCTCTCTCTCTCTCTCTCTCTCTCTCTCCCTCTCTCTCTCTCTCTCTCTCTCTCTCTCTCTCTCTCTCTCTCTCTCTCTCTCCTCTCTCCCTCCTCTCCTTCTCTCCATGATCTTCAGAGTCAAGTGGCCTGTCTATCCTCCATGCTTGTTCACACAGGTCATTATGGCCGTCCTGTCCCGGCTAGCTGTGATTTGTTTCCTCCTCCTCCACTTCCTGTTTAAATGGATGGCACTCACAGTCTACAGGTCCATCATTCTCTCTATTGTGCTCCTTCTCTCTTTCTCTCTCTCTTTCTTTTCTGCCATTTTCACTCACACTCCTCTCTTTCTTCATCCCCTTATGCTCTCTCACGCTCTCTCTCTCTCTCTCTCATCTTATTCACTCTCTACTTGTCACAATCTGTCATTTTTTTCTACCCTTCTGGATTGCTACACTTTCACCCTCTCATTCTCTTTCTGTCTCTCTTTCATTCTCCACCTTTCTCTCTGATTCAAATCTCTTGATCAGATTGAAAGTGCTTTACTGGTATGCCAAGAGCAGTTGTATTGCCAAATTGGTACAATTCATCAAAAAGGAAAATAAGGATGATGATAATAAATATATTTGTGTATGTGTGCACATGTGTAAGTAGGAGTGTGGTAGAGTATATATAAATACATATACACATATATTTGTTTCTCCCTCTCTCTCTCTCTCTCTCTCTCTCTCTCTCTCTCTCTCTCTCTCTCTCTCTCTCTCTCTCTCTATCCATCTCTCTCTCTCTCTCTCTCTCTCTCTCTCTCTATCTATCCATCTCTCTCTCTCTCTCTCTCTCTCTCTCTCTCTCTCTCTCTCTAGCCAATAACAAACATAAGGAATAATAATCAAGACGCCATAGTGTTGAATAATCTTTCTCTCTCTCTCTCTCTCTCTCTCTCTCTCTCTCACCTGGAAGATGAATCCACTCATCCTGGGGCTGGCAGAGAGGATGAGCAGCACGTGAGGGAAGAGCAGGAGGTAGCGCTCATGTCTCTCCTACAAACACAAAAACAACAACAACAACAACAACAACAACCACCATGTTTACACTTGTCCAGAAATAGTGGAAATACTCTCACTGTGCCAATTACTAAACTGATACATTACTGTACTGATACATTTTCACTTTTCAAATTCATTGACTGTTTGAATGTTTTACAAAAGCTTTCAGTAAAGGTGCTCTGAACACCCAGTGTGGCACCATTCACTTTCCTAATATAGAATATAGAATGACATGCGGTTGGAGCCGTGGTATACAATGGATATTACAACGGCATGGAATATGATTCAACCAATCACAATCAAAGACCAAAACAATACATTTTAGAATTGCAATGCTATACCATGATTATTCATTAACTTTATAACTTGTTTATGTAAAACTTCTAAACCGAGAATTTCCTTAGAAATTTCCCATTATTGCCCACATATTTTCTTTTGTATGGTGTGTGTACATGCATCATTTAGGCAAACATCTCAGTATAGTATCTGCTTCTTGCAAATGGAATATGACAAAAAGTCAAGCATCACCATGGCATTCTGCTCTTCTGCTATTCTGGAAACAAACCGGTCGTAACCACTGCTCCACTGTGAGTGTTCCTGATTATGCTATTTGTGTGATTGCAGGGAGCAGTAACGGTAACCATAATTGCACAGTCCCGCAGTAGTGTGAGCCTGACCTCTGAGCTGTGGCTCTGCACCATGGCCTGGCTGATGAAGAGCACAGAGCCCAGTGTGTGGATGTCCTCGCCCTCCCACAGCCTGATGCTCTCCGTCAGGATCTGCAGCTCCAGCTCCTTGCGCTTGCGCACCTCCTGACACTGGGCCTGTTGCCGTGGAAACGCACACATACACAGACAGACAGACCGATAGACAGACAGACAAGACAGACGTGGACGTGTGCACACATTGTTAAGTTCCGGTCTCCATGGAAACCATAAACACGTCCATTATGACACAGCAGAATTAGACAAAAAGATATGACGTTCCATGCACACGGGCGCAGGTCTCTTTCACAAATCCAAAGACGTTCAAGACGCCATACTGTTGACATTCTATTGCTACTGCAGCTATTCATGCTGTTTAATTTCAATGAAATGCTAACTTTAATTCTTCCATCTTTACAAGTGTTTCAAATGGCTCTATGAAGTAGATACACTTCACCATGTTCTCTTGTGTGTGATCAGCAGTCATTTTCCATCATGGGTGTATCACAAAGTTAGCGTAGCTCTGATAAAGGGCAACTGCATTAACTGACAGGTTCTATGTCAACAATATGGCTGCAGAGAACTCTGAGACACAAATGAGCTCAAAGATGAGCCCAATGGAGTGAGAAAATCTGACAACCAGGGTATACTGAGACAATAAGAAGCATGACTATGCTTAAAATGTGTGCGTTTTAGTGTTTTACAGGTTTACTGTTATCGGCACACATTTTCTTATTTAGAGGAGGAAGCGACGAATGTCTCACCGAGAGGCTTTTGAATGTAGTCATGCACTTCTGAATGTCTGGCCTATCAGGATGACCCTCCTGCAAAAAGAGAGAGAGAGAGAGAGAGAGAGAGAGAGAGAGAGAGAGAGAGAGAGAGAGAGAGAGAGAGAGAGAGAGAGAGAGAGAGAGATTGTACTTCTCAGTACATCACTTGATGAACCAATTATGTGGAGTGGAGCTCTAGGCTTTCAAGAGCACTCTATAACTCACTCAGTCAAGCACACATACACTGTCCTGTCCTGTCCCCCCTCACACACATACACACACACACACACACACACACACACACACACACACACACACTCTTCTCTCCCAATAGCATGTGCACTCAACTGACTGAAAGGAACACACGTGCACTCACACACCCACACATTCCTGGGTACGTTATTATTAGACACACCTAACACAAACAAAAAACACACTGACACACATACACACCATTCATATTTTTCAAATGTTTGCCAATCATACCTTGTGCATACACGCACACACACAAATGTCTTTCAAACTTTTTTAGTCAATCAAACATTGTGCATGCACCCAACCACCCACACGCACCCACGCGCGCATACGCACCCCCGCGCGAGCACACACACACACACACACACACACACAC
>JAODXP020000016.1:21071614-21106614 GCA_027497455.2 Sardinella longiceps | reverse complement strand
TGACACGTAAAACAGAGGGACCCATGTGGAATCTCATCCACCTCATGGAAAAAGATTGAAAAAAAAGAGAAAAAAATAAATAAATTCACACAGGTGGGGTGTCAAAAGTGCTGTTTCCATGGCAACGGAACTTACTTGTCTGTGTTTTGGAGCGAGCGCAGGTAATTGGACAGGAGGTTCTGCAGGTCTTTGGAATATTCCGTCTCTGTCTCTAGAATGTTCTGAAGCACCTGGTAAAGGTAGAGAAAGATATCAGGTTTAATGCAATGGGATTTAGGTGACAAATGGCCAGAAAACTGATCATAATAATGATACTAACCAATATCCTATAATAAGTCAATGGGCCTCATTCTCCAACCTTTATTTTTACAGAGAAATTTGTTCTGAAATCCCACTTGTGCTGTTATTAAGAAGATTTGTATTCACCATTATAGGTTTTCAAATGGCGACTTAAGAAAATGATTAGGAATATATAGATGAATGAGGCCCAGTGACTGTACAATTCCTGCAAACCGACAGTTCAGTGGTGCACAAGATAGACACGTCAAAGTCAAGAATACGCACGTATGCAACACCTCACTCCACTGCTTATGACCTCATGTCTCACACATTTACGCAGACTCACACACACACACACACACACACACACTCACTTCTCACGCATCTCTGACCTTACATCTCCCCACAACACCTTCTACTTCTCTCACACACACACACACACACACACACACACACACACACACACACACACACACCGACTTGTCACCCCAGCCTGTGACACACCACTCACCGAGCCTATGATCACCCCAGTCTGCTGACCTTCACCTCTCACCCATCAGGCACATATACATATACTCACAGTCTCACTCACACTTCACACACACACATACACACATCAGGCACACACACACACACACACACACACACACACACACACACACACACACACACACACACACAGGCAGCAATAGCATAGCACTTACAGACATATGACTCCCCTCAACACACACGTCTCACTCACTCTGTGACTCACTCACACAGAAAAGCTGTGGCATGGGAACGCACACACACACACACACACAATGTAGAACACATATATACACACACACACACACACACACACACAATGTAGAACTAACATAAACCAGGTCAAGTCAGGAAGTTAGGCACAGAATCGTGTTTGTTCTATTTTGGTGATGATTGTTGTTGTTTTTGTGGTGTGTGTGACCAACACACCACCCCACCCCTTCCCCTCAGGTAGTTCCCATCACAGTCATAAAGAGAAGCACTCTCTCTTTCCACACACACATCTCTCTTCTCCTGAGAGAGAGAGAGAGAGAGACAGAGACAGAGACAGAGACAGAGAGAGAGAGAGAGAGAGAGAGAGAGAGAGAGAGAGAGAGAGAGAGAGAGAGAGAGAGAGATGAGAGTGTGAGAGAGAGAGACAGAGAGAATTTGAATTTGAGAGAGAAAGAGAGTGTTTGTGTGTGTCGTGCGTCGAATGAGAAATGAGAGGGAATGACATCCTGTACAGATAGACAGGACATTCACCCTACCCAAGAATCAACTCTGTGGCGGGTACATTGCTATAACCAAGGTCCCTCAACCAGCGACAGACACACAAGTACCCTTCACAAGTGAAATATGCAGCCTCTGTTTGCAGGCACAAAAATAGCTGTGGGCCTGCCTTAAAATTGGAATGCTGGAGAAACCGTGAACGGAACAGATCCTCATGCATTTCTGTACGCTGCATTCGTTTTTGGTGTGTTAAAACTATTTTAAAAATGCACCAATTTTTAACATCTTCAAACGAGTCTGACTGCGACACAGAATAATACATGAACATGAATGATGTTGAGACGATGTCTGAACACATCCAGTATCTTCAGCACTAATCAGAGAAAGAGTAGCTGTTGTTCCACAACCACGTTTTACCTTAACCCTCTCTAACGAACAGGGAAGCAGTGTTTTACATAAAAATGCTGCTATGCACATGGGGCGTGGTCCTGTCCTGGGCCTCTCAAAATAGCCGTCCGGCATGAGCCTGGAGAGTGCCTGCACAGGCCGCTCTTTGAGCACCACTCACTAGGTGGGTTTACATAGACACTTCTAATCTGATAAGAAAGATTCCATGTGCATTCTATAGAACAATATCCAAGGAGATGTATTCATAAACGCCATCGGAAATGGAATATTGGGTGAAATAATCAGATTAGAAGTGTCCATGTAAACTGGGCTACTGCACTCTGGTTGTTTAGGGTTTCAGAGTCAACAAATCGAATCCACAACACAGTGTGGCTACTAGCAGCTAAGCTCACTCAATAATAATGATAATAGCACCTTAACTGTCACATCAAAACACATGGATACAAACAAACAGCAAGAGCAACGGCAACAGATCACACTAAGCACGCTTCATGGACACTTTAAACCTGACTAGATCTGATGTGAGGTGCATTCTACAGAGCAATATCTACTCTACAGAGATGCATTCATGAACTCCAACTGAAATGGAATACTCGGTTAAAGGCATAATCCGGCGTGAATCAACACCTAGCCCTGCTGTTTTATACTGTTAAGCGCTACTGAAAGCCACCTCAAAGATAAAATTTTGTGCATCGTAGACCGAGTTTGCGAAACGGCAGCTAACACTAAGTGAATGAGGCATGTCAAAAACGAAACCTAGTCGAGTTGCTTTCGTTTGGAAATGCCCCATTCTGTTAACGTTAGCTGCCGTTTCGCTATCTCAGTCTGCCTTGCATGAAATCCAGTGATTGAGGTGGCTAACAATAGCGCTTGGCACTACAAAACAGTAGGACTACGTGTTGATTCACGCCGGCTTTCTCCTTTAAATAATCTGATTAGAAGTGTCCCCGTAACGAGGGCTACTGATGCAGCACTTCTACCTCTGCATACATGAGTGCTTTACAGTGGAGGAGAGCGGAAACTCCTGTCAGGCATCACCAGTACAGTACGTGCTTCACTAGCAGAGCCAGCACAAAAACACTCTGTTCTAGTGGAGATCCTCCACTCCACAAAGGCTGTATCATGACGTACTACTGTAAGGATGTTCTTACCAGGTTGTAGTAGGTCTTGCTGATGGCAGTGGTGTCAAACCCTTTTGGGGGGCTCTTCAGTGTTGCAGATTTGGGGGACACAGGCTTCTCTGTTGGGAGAGTGCAGAGACATTGAGTTTTACCACACTTTTCTATCTCACCTTCACATTAATATGCCAATTAGCCAAAACGGCATGCTCACCATTGGCCATAAGCCTCTCTCAAACATTAAAGAGCAGATATCCATTATTTAAGCTGTACTGTGTAATCATGTGACTTGGCAAAAAGAATAAAATGTCTAATGTAATAAATTCACTCCATTATGTAATAATATTTTGTAATAAACGGCATGAATGAACACAATATGTAGGCTAATAAATATCCTATTACATCATATCCTAATCCTATTACATATTGCAGTGGTTATGATGTGTTGTAACATCCCCATCCGAGAGACTTGGAAGACACAGGCTACTAGGAGCAGCCGTGGCAAAGACAATACCATACCATCTCTTAGCTCACACTGCCTCAGCTATCCATGGCTCCGAGGCCCAACCTGAAGTAATTTCCTATTTCCTAATCCCAATCCTTACTCCCATCTCATTTCCTGTCTCTCCGTGCACTCTAACCCTTCAAAATAAGGGCCAAATCCATCTTCTCCTTACAGGAAAAAAATAAAATGCAAAAGAAAAGAACAATAATAAAACAAGAAGACGACAAGGACATTCTTCCTGTTACCTTTGATCTCGCGGACATAGTTGCTGGGGAACCAGCCGATCTTGCCGTTGATCGTGCCCTCCCACCAGCCTCCCTCCTCTGTGCGGGTGACATGGATGATGTCACCTTTGGAGAAGGACAGCTCGTCCTCATTGGTCTGCTGGAAGTTGAAGCGAGCCTTCACCACCATCTGGGCATTACTGTTCTCGGTCATGTCCTACGGCAGGCAGAGAGAGAGAGAGAGAGAGAGAGAGAGAGCGTGAGAGACGGAGAGAATGGGACAGATAGACAGGCAGACAGAACAGACAAATAGACAAACAGACAAATAAGAATGAGAGAGAGAGAGAGAAAGAGGGAGACAGACAGACAGACAGAGAGGGAGACCGAATAGTTAGACAGAGAGAAGACAGACAGACAGACAGACAGAGAGACAGACACATAAATAAAGGGAGGGAGAAAGAGGGAATGAGACAGATAGACAAGCAAAATGAGGAGATGAGGGGAAAAAAGGAGGGATAGAGAGACAAAGATAAATAGAGGGAGAGAAAGACAGAGACAGACAGACAGACAGACAGAGAGAGACAGCCAAAAGGTTAGTTAAAAGAGAAGACGAGACAAAAAGGAGGGATTGAGAAAAACAAGCGAAGAGAGAAAGTGAGTGAGAGAGAGTGAGAGATGGAGGATAAGTGAAGTTGACAGCGTGTGTCATAAAGAGAACAGCAAAAAAAAGTCAGGAAAGAAAAGCACTTGGGAGTGTGCAGACATGAGAGAGACGAGAGCTGCTGGGCAACTGCAATTACTACTGTGTCCCCTCCGCACTCCGCAGGCTCTAAAGTGACTGTCTCTTGCACTGTCATGTGTTTTAGGTATGAGTGTTAGGTAGAACAGTGCTCATTAGAAGGAGCCATCAGAGTTATTTTTACATGGCTCCTTAGACTGCACAACAACAACAACAACAGCTTTGACAGGCATCACCGTTTTGCCTGTTAGTGCTTTCAGACACAGCTACTATGGGCTACATGTCACAGGCTCTTTTAGTCGACAGTTGATAGTCTTATTAGCTTAATAATACTGCACCTCTTACAGCAATAAAGCCAGTATATGCCACCCATAGGCCACCCATGCCACTGACATCACAGCATCTTAGTATCTTTTTCTTTCAATCTCAAGTTGGAGTCAGTTTTTGTCATTTTTGTCATTGTCAATGCTGAGTAAGCCTTAAAATAGTATTACTAGTCTTCCCTAATGGAACACTTAAGATACATGAAAACTATACAAGACAAATATACATTGAATAAAAATGTCTACATTTGATACATGTGAATCTATATTTGATACACCAATATTCTCCATGGGTAGAATACTGAGGCTTCCTCTGTAGTGTGTTTGTGTGTGTGCTCACCAGGCTCCGGAACTGGTTGTGGAAAAGCTTAGACGATCTTCCCAGGGAGGCTTGGGAGGACAGAGACTCAAAGGACTTGATCCGCGGTGTGGAGGAGAGGCGAGAACATACAGAGTCACCGCTCACACTGATGTCTACAGAGAGAGAGAGAGAGAGACAGAGAGAGAGAGAGAGAGAGAGAGAGAGAGAGAGAGAGAGAGAGAGAGAGAGAGATTACAGTGAACAAATGGAAAAACACACGGATAGAGAGGGAAATGTGGAAAGGTTTGATTGAAAGGAAGAGGGAACATTGAGAAAAGAAAGAGACATTGCACAATTGTAAGACTAGCTGTCCACACACACTGTGCTGAAACAGTATCAACAATGCCGCACTGTGTGAATTTTTAAAAAACACAGACACAGTCACGTATGCTTGGGAGCAAAAATGTGAAGGTAAGGTAACACTGGCAACACTGACAGACAGACACACACACACACACAGAGACGTCAAATTGGAAAATAAAATTAATTTACCTGCAGTGACTTTGTTGAGAGCCACCAGAGTGCTGAGGACCTTGGTGAGGTTCTGGCCCTGCAGCAAATCACTGGGCTCAAAGGGCTGGATGGAGGAGAGAGAGAGAGAGAGAGAGAGAGAGAGAGAGAGAGAGAGAGAGAGAGAGAGAGAGAGAGAGAGAGAGAGAGAGAGAGAGAGAGAGAGAGAGAGAGAGAGAGAGAATAAATTGAGAATATAAAGTGACAGAGAGATGGCGCAAAAGGAAAGGGAGAGAGAGTGAGAGACAGACAGAGAGAGAGAGAGAAAAAGAAAAGGATGAAAAGCTGGGTTATACAATGTTTTTTCTGCATGCATTGAAATCTATTACGAAACACAGATCGGTTGTCACTTCAGCTTCCTTCAGCACGTCCAGTAGAGAGAGGCAGAAACACACAACATGACAAAGACTACATTCCTCTACACTACTGGCTTTCTACCGAACTAACTACACACACAGACACACACCAACCCATTACTGGGATATCAAACACACACACACACACACACACACACACACACACACACACACACACACACACACACACACTTGTAACAAAGATCATGGAACACTGACCAAAGAAGAGCAACATAATGTTTCAATGGGAGTAAACATGATGGATTCATGATTAATGCACATGATTAATAAGTCTGCATAAGTGCATTATGTCACCATATGAACTTTTCAACAGTTTTTATATCAGCATAGAATATGCAAAATAATATTATAAAAAATAATAAAAAAGTAATAATATTGTAAAAATAGAATGAACCAATGAACGTTGGGACCTCTTGCTATGCTTTTACCCTCTCTGGTCGTAAGGCGACGGTTTTCACAGTACTGCTACTGTACCCTGTGAGGGTAGTTGGAAGTCTCAGCATTGTATTAGTCACAATTCTAAAACCAGGCCACGCACTGACGCCACCACTAAGTCATGAGTGATTTCAGCTTGCCCTATTAGTGATGCAGATGTTCTGTGTGTGTGTATGAGTGCGTGTGTATATGTGTGCGTGTGTGTGTGTGTGTGTGTGTTTGTGTGTGTGTGTGTTTGAGTGTGTGTTTGAGTGTGTGTGTGCGAGCCCGCAAAGCTAAGCTGACATTCTGTTTGATGTTTTACAGCGTACCACATTGGCATTTTCAAAACATTGCTTGTGTGCCTTTTCAGTTCACACAAATAGTACAGCAGAAAGAGCTGTGTATGAGGGGAAACAGGGAATAGATATGATTGAATAATTGTCTTTCACTCTCACTCTGTCTCTCTGTTTGTCTGTGTGTGTGTCTGTGTGTGTGTGTGTGTGTGTGTGTGTCTGTGTGTGTGTGTGTGTGTGTGTGTGTGTGTGTGTGTGTGTCTGTGTGTCTGTGTGTCTGTGTGTGTGTGTGTGTGTGTGTGTGTGTGTGTGTGTGTGTGTGTGTGTGTGTGTGTGTGTGTGTGTGTGTGTGTGTGTGTGTGTGTGTGTGTGTGTGTGTCTGTGTGTGTGTGTGTGTGTGTGTGTGTGTGAGTTAATGCCAAATCCTCACTTTCCATCCTAAATCCTCACTTCACTTGTAAAGCAGCCCAGTTGCTGCTGCTGCTGTAGTGTAGACATCATTCACACACACGTCTCTGTTGCTCTACTTCCATGTCATGTCTGAGTCCATACAGAGACCAAGGCCAGTATTCTCCCAGCTGCTTAAGTCCAAAAAAAGTGCTTAACTCCATGTGTTCCAGCCTGCACTAAGCACTCTTTTAGACTTCAGCACCTAGGAGAATAACGCTCCAAGTGTGCACAGAATGGATATTCTGTGTGTATGGATGTTGTGTGTGTATGGATATTCTGTGTGTATGGATGTTGTGTGTGTATGGATGTGGACGGATGTAGCTGAGATAGAGTTACGGTGATGTTGTTGTTGGTGGCGAGACTGATGTGGTGGCTTTGCCCTGCTCTCTGTGGCTATGGCTGTGGCAGAGGCAGCAGTGGCCCTGTGCCAGCCAGGAGCCAGTGACTGAGATATCTATGGGTTTCCCTTTACTTTCCGCTCTGATTACAGATATGCCCCCAGAGAACTGGGGATGGGGGAGTGTTTGTGTGTGTGTGTGTGTATTTGTGGCTATCGGATTGTGTGTCTGTGACTATAGCTGCGCTTGGGACTTTTTGAGAGTCTACATCAGATTGTGTGTGAGTGTGAGTGTGAGTGTGAGTGTGAGTGTGAGTGTGAGAGAGAGAGAGAGAGAGAGAGAGAGAGAGAGAGAGAGAGAGAGAGAGAGAGAGAGAGAGAGAGAGAGAGAGAGAGAATGTGTGTTAATGTCTGTATGACAATGCTGCCTTGCTTGCGTAAGAACAGCCAGCCAGGTTCATTTTCAGCTGAGCTACCAAACCCATTCACGTCCGTGGAGATAACAACGGGGCACACATGGACACAAACACACACACACGCACAGACACACAGACACACAGACTTCATTTGCCCTCTTGTGACTAAGAACAATCAGGGCCAGGAGTACTGAGCGAGTGTGTGTGTGTGTGTGTGTGTGTGTGTGTGTGTGTGTGTGTGTGTGTGTTGTATGTTCAAACTTGAGGAAAATCTTACATTGCATGGACCTCTTTCAAAAACAAATTTCCACTGTTAAGTCATCAAGTTCACACCTATTATCTGCCTAAGTAGTTAGCATGCAAACATGGAACTCGAGCACTTTTGGGAGACACGAAAGCACACTGACTAAAGAATGCCTGCAAGGCAAAACTGCCCTAAGAAAAAAAAAAAAAAACCCACACATCCTGAAGGCTAATTAGAAGTGAATGACTAGCCTTGAGTGCAATAAAATAGCAATTTGCACAAACAACACTACAGCCAGTGCCACTGCTTCTCTGTAACAGAGGGAAGCAGTTAGATTATACAACCCAATCGAAATGCAATTGTCAATCAGGCCAATGACCGACAAATCCACATTGTACTTGCTTGAGGCCATGAGCTGCCATAGATAGACCATCCTACTGCTCCTACATAAATGCTATTTATTATTAATATGTTAGTATACAGTGCTACCCTGGTAGAATGCTATCCTACATTACAATACATTACTAATATACTCTACACAAGATGCTACAGCACAATAGTGAGTTCAGCCCTTTTCTACTGTAGCTATTAAAAGTAAGAGACATCAATAGTGTGCTATAGTGGCACAGCAATGCATTATGGTCCTCTGCAATGCAGAGTAGTCTGATCTGCAAGAGTCTATTCTGCACTGTGTCTAACTGCACAGCCTTAATATTCATGGCATTCCTGGTAAAGAAGAGACCAATATAGTGTACTGCAGAGTACTAGGAGATAATATTATGGTGCTGCTAAATGTGCATTTCTGCTTGGCCATCACTTTGGCACTGTGAATCTGCAGGGGGGGGGGGGCTGTTATACAGCACTGTTGTAAGTTCATTATGCATCTGAAGCAGTACTATGCCTTTACACAGGTGTGCAGAACTCCTTGAACAATTCAGCACAGGGGAGTCTTAAAGGGATACACCACCATTTGGGGATATGCCTTTAATCGAAAACAGACGGTCAAAATTGATTCCACAACTGAACCATGTCCTTTATGATTCCCACCTTTAAAGGAGTGAAAGTGACTTTCACACCCCGAAACTCACAGATTGCATTGCACACTCCTGCCTACACACTCACCCTTATCTACCCAACACAAGCCACCGCCTGTTTTTTGTTCCCAGATTCCACACTGATCAATTTCTCCACGTCTGCCAGATCCAGTGATGAATCACTAAAACAAGCAGGAACTAAACTCAGCTGTCCACTGGTTCATACGTCAGTGCTGGCGAGTCCAGGCAAGAGCTGTGTTTTCACCATCACAATGTCTGTGACGATGAGCCTCTGAAAGCAACTTCTCATGAAATGACACCTGATCTTAAATGTGCGTCATTAGGCTATATGCTAATGCTAAAGGCTGATGCAAAGGGGATTTCCAGTATTACGGAGGCACCAGATATGAGCATACGGTACATGGCATTAACTCATTGCTAAATAATTTGTACAATATTTGTACAATATCATGCAATCTGTATAGCTCAGTGCAAAAAATCTTTCAATTCTATGAGATCATTTAGGCCACATCATAAAAATACCAGTAGGTGACATTTGATTTGGCATTATGAATGTTGCAAACAAGTTCACTTGGCATGAAATTGCCCTACACATTTATCACTAACTATTAAGAGATAAAGGACACTTCAGCCTGGAGCTAAGCAATTATGACTTCAAAACAAAATGCAATATTTACTTCAATTATGATTATTGAACAATTGTTTAGATTTTTTTCTCATGGTTCACTGGTTTGTACTGTAAATATGCTCAACATTTCGACCTGTGATGTTTATTTCAGGTTTCAGGTTTATTATTATAATTTCCGATCGAAGGACACAGACAAGAGAAATAACCTGACTATAGGCAAGACTAAAACAATCAATGGTTCACAAAGATGGCTTTGATACCTTTTTGATTAATTGCTTAAGGCCACCGCACACCGGTTCCGACACAGTGCTGAGCACTCTGCTTCCAACATTCTATTCCATTGTTTTCAATGCAACCCCGCACACCAGCGCCGAACCCTTCCGCCGTCGATTGTAAATTACGATTGAAGTCTATTTTGTCTGAGCCGTCCATTGACATCCATTATTATTTCTCATGCTACGGGGCTAGGTTCGTTGCGAAATTGTCGGATTCAAAAGTGCTCCGCAATGCTGTCGGAACCGGTGTGCGGCTGGCTTAAGGCCTACTTCAACCCAAACACTCAAGCAAGAGGGTCATGGTGGGTGCATCAGACCCCCCTGACCGCACTGGAGCCCACACTGCAGTCCAGGGGCGGACTGGGACAAAAAAAAACGGCCCTGGCATTTCGAACAAAACCAGCCCGCCATACTGGTCAGACCATTAGAAAATAAGCCTATGATTACAGTTACAGTGAGAATGTCAGGGCCGTCGGCCCAAATAGTGTGTTGGCCCACCGGGCATTTGCCCTGTGTGCCACATTGCCAGTCCACCCCTGCTGCAGTCACACTGCAGGCATCATGGCTGTCATGCTAAGACTGCAAAGGCTGGCCCTCAAGGCCACTGATCCACACACACACGGCGCACAAAGGGAAGCTTGTCTGGGCATCCCCCAGCTGGGGCCTGGGTGCTGCCAACCCTGCCCAGTGCAACACAGCACCACACACACACACACACACACACACACCGTCTCTCTATAGAAAGGCTGAGGAAAGAAGGACAAAGAGGAGGAAGAGGAGGAGGAGGAGGAAGAAGGGAGGAAGAGAGAGACTCAGATGGGGGCAGACAGAAAAACAGTGAGAGAGAGAGAGAGAGAGAGAGATTAGCAGACCAAGAGAAGGAGAACGAGGACAGGGTTTCCCCAGGTTTGACCACCACAAATTTAAGACTTTTTTGAGACCTTTTTAAGACCACTTCAAAGAAAATTAAGACCTGAACGGCCCAAAATCGCAATCGGCGTGTAACTGAATTTGGATATAGTGCGAAGTACTGTAGGGTTTAAGACTTACAGAACTTACAGAAACACAGTGGGCTGACCAAACATTACATAGAGTTTAACATGGAAAGCCTACAGCGGTTTAAACCACATCAATATTGATGTAATCTAGGGTAAGGTCAGGTCTTATTAATATAAGGTTTGTTAACTACTCTTTTAAAGACAGAAACAAACATAAAGTAAAGTTTAGCTAACTACACCAACACTGACCTCCTGGGGGTCACAGACCCCACTTTTGAATATTTTCCCCTATTTTTCTAGTCAGAAAGCTGAAGGCTTCATGAAAAAAAAAAAAAAAAAACATTTCATGTAGCTATAGGCCTAAATACAAAAATCCCTGCCTGACAATTCTGTTCTTTGATCAAGACTGGCTACACAGTTTAACCTGCCTTTCCCCTTATTTAATTAAGGTAACCATAATCATAATCATTTTCTTTTATATAGTAATATAATCATTGCTATTTTACTCTTTACTCATTGCTATTTTACTTGTACTTTATATACTACATATTGTATATCTGACTACTGGCATTCATACTGGCCTACAGCAAGTAGCTTAATCTGTTGACATTTTTGCTGCTGCCACTTTAAATTTAGCTTACACTTCTAAGATAACCTATATACTTGGAGGACTGATCTGAAATCCCAAATTAGCTTATTTATAAAGCTCACATATTGTTGCAATATGACTGAACTGCAGCCCATGGCCAAATGCTACAGCAATGTTGTTTTATCTTTTGGAATTCAGTTTTGGTTGCATTTATCTATATCAAGGATATAAGCATTTTGTATTAACAGGCAAATATCTGGATTGCTAATTTAGTTGTAGGCTACTTTCATTGAATTTGCGTGATAGCCTGTGTGGCATAATAAACCATGCAGCCACCACGCACAAACTGCAGTGTGCTCTTGGTGCGTCAAAAAAAAGGACGCCCGACGAAAACACGGTCAACTTTTCCAACTGAAATAACATTGACTAGCAAACACAAGCTAGCTGGCAAATATCTTACAGATTGTCGTTTAGCTACTAACATTATGACTAACTTCATTCATAATCTCAGTTTTTCATATCCCACCAAGACCGTTTACCTTCCCAATGAGGCAGATAACCTGACGCGCTCAAGACAGATAGAGGGAAGGAGGGGGCTGCTGCTGCCGCCGTGTTTTCACTTGATACAATGACGCGAATATAGTATGCTAGGCGCTCACTGGTGGCGCTGAAGCCTGTTTAAAAATGACTGTCGGCACAAAGTTTGCAAATTCTATGACGCTGCATTCCGGTTGACTATGAAAGTAGTACATTTATGATATTTAAGACTTTCATTTTGAAAATTAAGACTTTGCAACGGAATTTAAGACTTTTTAAGGCCTTAATTTTGGAACATTTAATTTAAGACTTTTTTAAGACTTTTAAGACCCCGCGGCTACCCTGGAGGAAGAGAAGCACAGTCAGAGAGTGAGACAGCAGGTATAAGGGGGCTCTATCAGCAAGAAGTAGTACAGTAATTTCCCGCATATAAGCCGCATTGTGTATAAGCCGCAGGACAGTGTTTTGTGCAAGTTAAAAAAAAAAAAAAAAAACATATTAACACCATATTAACTGCCCCCCTGTTTTAACCTCACAGCGGAAGAAATTTAGCAAAATCAATGTATAAGCCGCGGCTAATAGTCGAGAAATTACGGTAGTATTGCTGAATATCATACCTTATCATCTAATGGAGCAGTTCCGGTCAATACTATTCTGTTA
This sequence comes from Sardinella longiceps, assembly GCA_027497455.2. Taxonomy (NCBI): domain Eukaryota; kingdom Metazoa; phylum Chordata; class Actinopteri; order Clupeiformes; family Clupeidae; genus Sardinella; species Sardinella longiceps. The sequence goes on along the minus strand of JAODXP020000016.1, from coordinate 21,093,632 downwards.
AACGTGCTATGTAAATAAAATTGACTTGAGTGAATTGTAGGCCCTACCTAAATCAAGATCAGCTGGAGAGAGTGGAGGTCTCATGAGTCTAAAAACCCAAACATGACTAGGGCGATGTGAGGATGCAACACAGGAGCAAAAGCCTGAAGCCAAGTGACCCCACAGCCCTCAAAGTTCCAACGCACCCAACTACTAACAAGCCACACTTCCTTATTGTTTGACAGCAAATTCCACAGTTGAGCAGACCCTGCTAAGCAAAAGCAGGTGGTGTATGGGTGTGGGTGTGTGTGTGAGTGTGTCATGGGTTATCTACCATCTCTGCTTATCAGAGAAGCTGAAGAATGCTTGGCTAAAAATCATCATGGGCTCCTATGGAGAAGGCCACATACCTCAAGGAGGAGGCTAGCATGGTTTCCCAAAAGCAAAGCTGCTAACCCAAGTAAGCAACTTTATTGGGTGCAATGCTATTTCCCATTAGTTGCAATGCCAGTCAGCTAGCAGCAAGACAGAGAGGAGAACTATGGGACAGATAAGGACTTGAGGATGCAGACGTCTACCAGATCAGAACCAGCGGCTTAATCCCACAGCCCCCTCCACCCTAAACCAGCAAAAACTTCACTGGCGTGAAGCCTCTAAGCATCTGATTGGCTGGTTCATGTCAGTTAAGTGTGTGAGGGTTCCAAGCTCACAGTTAGGGAGGGCACTGCAATTGGGACTAATGTATATAAACACAAGAATCAGCAGGCATCTCCAAATTCTCACACTTTAAACAGCGAGAGACCGGAGGAATCCACTTTAACTGAAGTAGGCCCTTCCCATTGCAGAAAAATGACAACAGTATGATCTACGAATTCCATTAGGCACTAGGTTGCATACGTGTGCATTGTGACTCTGTTGTCTACGCTTCCTTTGCCCAGGATGAAATCTAATGAAGCAATCTGGAGGCGAGCAAGCACAATGACATCTAAACACCAAATTACCTGATTGAATTCCCCTGGGCTCTCAGGCTCTCTGAGCAGATAATCACAGAAGCGCTGAATCACCCTGTCCCTATTAAACAATAAAAAGCCTGGCGGGACACCTCTTAATTGCTGTTGATAGCACCTAATGTGATATTTTGGGACCAAAATATGACACAGAGAGATAGAGGTGGAGAGCGATAGAGAAAGTGTGAGAGAGAGAGAGAGAGAGAGAGAGAGAGAGAGAGAAGGGAAAATCACGAGGTGATCGCTGCATCCATCTCTTCCTCAGTTCTTAACATCCTCAATGAAATGGATACACCTCCATATGAAAGAATTGAAGAAATTATCTCTTGTGTTTTTAATGATATAATAGGTAATATAACAACCAACGTTACAACATACACACCACACGTAGCGTAGCGGTTAATGAACCTGGCTAGCTGGGGCAGGAGCCTGGAAATGTAAGTCGCTTTGGATAAAAGCGTCTGCTAAATGCATAAATGTAAATAGAAGACAGTAAACCGCTCTGACAACAGTGAGTCACATTTCATATTAAAAAAAAAAAAGATGGAAGAGGGACTGCCTTAATGGTAGCAGCAAAGTGTTAATAAAATTAGACAGGAAACTTCTCCAGTTGAATTGTGTAACCCTAGGGGACCCCATGGGCTTGGATGCTATATGCAGGGACCTCCATATGGGTTTGTGGGCCTCCCTCCTCTGGGATGCAGGGACCCCAAACAAACATTAAACCACCAAGTCCATCTGCCACATAATAGATGCGCATAATGCAGGCACAACTGCCTGTTCCTTTGTGCATCACCTTCAACATAGAGCCCCTTTTCTTATGCCCACAGGGCAACCCTTATCAATTCCATTACTGTAGGCTATGCTGCTGCTGTGGTGTTGTTGTTGTTGTTATTGTTGTTGTTGTTGATGATGATGATGTTGTTTGTTTAACCACCCTTAGGGTGCACAAGCTAATAGGTCACTTCCAGTACTCTTTGACTACAGTGACTCATTCCTGAGTAAAAATCACTGCACTAATTTTGCTTCAACACACAGCCACAGCCATACATAATTACATTCTTTAAAAGAAAAACACTAAAACATACCTCAATCCCTTATGCGCATATCAAAGCCTGATGTGTTATTCAATATACTTCAACAGTCTGATTGTGTAGGCTAATCATTGCTTAATTATTTTAGTGAAAAGCATCTTAAGGTTAACGTTAGTTCAAAGAGATACCGTGAGAGTTTGTCAACAAACATACAAAATAGTCATGTTGCCGTGAGCGTAATTTGATGACTCAGGCTGCAAGACTCAAACAATCCTCAAACCAACACTTTGACGACCACCTTCTCTGACATTTTCGGCAAAGCAAATCCAGAGCAAGTGAAGCGATAATCTTTGCTTGCGGCAAAAGTAATGACTAGTTACTATGCCCAACCCTTGGACGAGGAGGTCAGTGTGGAGAAGACACTAGCGTTTCAATGCCACGCACAAACACAGAGAAGGCTTTCAGCCCTTAATTATTGTCCTCGGCAACAAATAACGTTTTAAGAATAGCAATAATAAAACATGAGCGCAAACTAAATGCTACATAATGTTACAATGTGTTCTGAATTGTTGCAACAGTTGTGACAAATGTCGACCCGCGATATTGTTACAGCTCGACAAGACAGGGGTTTCTTTTAAATAGCCAACGTTAGGAAGAAGACTGCCATCAGACCAATTCAGCCTCCCACGGCCAGTCTTCCATCCCATGTCTCCTTTGTTGATTGTTTGTTTGCTACCCAGCATTGCCTTACAGTTCACGCTGGTCTACCACCGAAATCACAAGGCACTTAATATACCACAGATGGAATTCGCGTCAGAATATTATTCCACATACAAACACATACATACACGTATAATAACTTACCTCGACACGATACGCGGTGCAGCCTTTGAGAAACTCCTTGATGTTGTTCAGGCACTCGTTGTCGTTCTTAGGTTCCTGGTAAATCTAGATTTCATGTAGAATAGCAAATTTTCAGTGAAATTGCAAGTTAGAGGCTGATCTGCTTTATCCACAACTTCTATAACCATTCAGCAAATATGAAGACGCCAGTCGAGAACACTTGGACGTAACGTCCCTTGCCTTTCCACATCTCTTGCACTCAAACAGTCCCAAGAACAAATCCCGTCGTAGGGAAGTGAGGGGCAGAAAAGGGAAATGACGTTTTCGAAGAGGACACCACAGAATGGCACAGTTTTCTAGAGGGGGCACTGGAAAGGCGGGCTAGATGAATCTGAACTGTGCATTCGTGGAGAAAAGACTACTAAAACACTAATAACAAGCAGAAATTTAAAAAAGAAAATTTTGAACGATCACTTCATGTCAACTTATGTCTAGAGGCATGGTCTGAAGGTTAACTTATTCTATGTAATACTAATGTGAGTTGATTAATGCTATGGGTTGACATATGATTGATACTATGGGATAATTTATTATTTCCTGTTTTGGTCTTCAAAATATCGTAAACAAGTACATTTATGTCTTCACTGATCTTCGAGTACAATGGTGACTTGCGTTAAATAAGACACGTTTATTTGGCTGTCTATGATAGTCTGTGGTTTCAAGGACTAGATGTCCATCTCACATTGCCTATGGGCAATTCTCATATTGGCCTAGGTTAAAATAACATCTATAGCCTACCTGTTCAGAAATATTTTTAGGTAGCCGGCAGTGGTAATATCATATCAAATCTGCCTTTAACTATGCGAGGCCAACTATGCGCATAAACCCTGGAGCAAGAAAATTTAATGTAGCCTAATGTTATCGAAGAAACCGACCCCAAAACACTGCCCTGTTTCTTTAAATGTGGAAAGGGTCCTTTGTGCTGTCTTTTTGCAGTCAATGGCGGCCCACGCTCATAGCCTATGTGAAATGGACGGAATATGTAGCATCATTGTTAATCTGTATCAGATGTAGGTTACGTTCATGCAAACCAATCCAAAAACCCGTGTAATGCGATTTGCAAGGGAGTCGCCCCTGGTAGAATAGGTTAGGCTATGACCAAATGGATAAGCTCGCAAATAATGGTCTATATAAAACATAATCGTGGAATCGTGGACATTACAACACGCATAAATAATCTGCACTTGAAGAAAAGATGTTTAACTCTCCCTTGAAAGTGTATGTGTGTCAGTCGGCTACGACAATTATCTCTGGCTTCCCAAAAGACCAATATTTACGCGCGGATCTGAAAAAGGCTCGCGCTAGATTACCTCAGTATTGGCGCACACTGGACTAGCCATAATGCGGGAGTAATGTGTTGACAATGTATGTTGTTGTCGTCTGTTGTTTATATCGGATAATAACTGATGTGGTCGTGACCTACAAAAACATCTCCATGAGCCAGTTGAGTGTGAGAGAGCCAGAATATTCAAGCGTAATGCCGCGGACATAGAAAGCGGCTGAATGATAAACACACACATAACGTTAGGCTACAGAATGAGCGGAGCCAATGCGGCAGTATGATCCAAAATTATGCCCTTACTTTCTCTGTAGACCCTGGACGCAGTCGCTCCAGTAGTCTGCATAAAACCACACCATCTTTTAACGATGTCTGCAAAAAACCTTCGGGGTCCGAAATGGTCTTTTTCGGCGATTCCAGCACGCCGAGAGTAATAAGCCATGTCACCGTCTGTTCAGCCGGATTCATGGCCACATTGAAGACGAAGCCACAACCAGCGGTGCGTCGTTAATAAAAAAAAAAAGCCGTAGCTTACCTCTAATGAAAATCAGCCGTTCATTAAAATAAAAACCATCTCCTCTTTAGGTAATCTATATACAGGATGTTGAAATACCAACGAGAGATAAACACCCCCTTGCTTTCTATGGAGGCAAATGACGCCTCTTTCCTAGTAACGAGGGAGCCAGGGTCTATTCTCCTCCGATTTTTTTCTAGCCCACTGGCAAGCTGTCAAACGCCTTCCCCTGGAACATAACAACCTGCAGCAGCCGCCACTCCACATCCTCCGGCAGATGACATCACGCACTTAGACAGGTCCATTTGTCTGTCTGGCCGCCGTAGACCTTCGCTTTTTCCACCGGTATAACCAACGTTTTTGCATATGTGGGAACTGCTTGGCGAGGGAAATGTTTTTGAATAGAGATTGTATACAGTGATATCCATAATGCATTTAATATATATTAAAAAAAAACTCAGTGAAGTGAACAGCATGTCTAAGTGTAGGCTAATGTTCTTTTAATGTTAGTTCAAAAGCATACCCAGTTACAGTAACATAGTTTATAACATTTTAATATTAATAGATCTTGTAATGTTTGGCCTAAGCTAACTTCTCTGTACTGTACTGTAATACTGTGCATATTAGCCGCTCTAGACATCTTGAACGTAAGTCAATTCATCTTATTCATCCATTTTTGTAAAGGTTTAGCTGGGGAGTTCTTTTGCAACATTGGATTCTGTATTGTATCACCTTTCAGACATACAGCACCTCAAATTGATTCCAAATGTCGCGTTTCAGACAGTATCCAGAAGATGGCACTCTTTCACCTTGTAGTCGGACAGATTTTCCTCTGCTGTTGCCAGTTCTTGAATCTTTCTTGGGGGTCGACAACACACTAGTCCCAGTTGTTTTTGTTTATTTGTTTGTTTGTTTGCTTTTAAATATATTATTCTCAAGCTTTTCATTTCTTACAGGAGGATAATGTAATGACAGAAGTCAATTTGGCAAATTCACAGTGGGCTGAAGGATGTTGCCAAAGTTTCCAAAACGTCCCACATGTAGGCCTACTATATGAATGTTTTGGTTCCTTAGATAGAGACATGTATTTCCATTTCTTTATGAGATGCCTCAGTTTTGTCATATACTTCTCTCTTAATTTTTAGTTTTGCAATGTGTCTTTAGGGTATATATCTCATTCTAGTAATCACTGGTATTGTGAACTATTGTTCCTCTATTAACAATGCAATGCAATGCTCAACAGTTAATGAGATTTCTTTTCATTATTTTTCATGGTTAAGTCATGATCTAATTCTGGTTTATTGAGCTATCATACACATATAGTAATACAAGGTGTATGACCAATGTGTTCTTTCCTTTTTAATTACAGTTTATGGGTAGCACAGTATGAGTAATACATGAGACATGATTAGATGTACTATTGTGTTGTGACAGCAAGGAAATTAATAATCTTTCTATAAACTGGTTTATAAAAAAAAAATACAAGTAACCTCTGCACCTGCAATCTTAATCAAACAAGTGCCATCTGGAGTTGGAGAAATCCCTTCATTGCCATGTTTGTGGTACATGTAGGCTTTACTGGATTGACCATGACACAGTCTGTTACATCAATACACTTATGGCTTAGTGCAGAGGAGGGCAAACTAATACCGCACCAGGGGCCACATGCGGTAGCCTGACATAGCCCGCCCATAATACGAATGTTCATCCGTATCCATGGTCTGGGAACGGTCTTCTGGGGCGTGTTTACATCGGTAGAGAGTCTACCGGCCAATAAGCAAAGCTGATTAGACGAGCTGTCCGATCGTTTCAAACCAGAAGTGAATGCCCTCCCCCACGGCAGTATAATCACGTCAGGTTAAAGAACCTCCAGACCATGAATACGGATGAACAGCAGTATTATGGTCGGGCTATGTCAGGCTACACATGCGGCCCATTGGGCTATTTAATCTGGCCCATCGAGCCTTCCCAAAAGGGAATAATTTATCATTTAGGCCAGGTGAATAAGATTGTAGGCCCGATTTGTCAAATTAGTTGTATTCATGAGATACAAATCCCCACCCCTTTTAATTCTGCTTGTTAACATAACATGTCCTCTCAAGAAATTGGGGCTACTGTCTTGTTTCGCTGTTCAATAAAGTGCACACTGTTTCTTATATTTATTAAACTCAATGTATGTACAACATTTCACAGTCGCGTCTCCGTGGACGTCTCCATCTTGACTGCCTGAACTAACTCATGTTGGCGCTGTAAGCACAGGTGGCCAATCACATTACAGAATTAGGGACTATTTCATGCGCATTAATCTGAGCATATCCTGTGAGAATATTACAGCTACTGGTTTGAGATTTACTGTACATCTACTGGCATCAATCCCCATGAACATGTTGACTGTTACGTAACACCCGGCCCATCAGTCAATATCTAAAACCCAGTGTGGCCCCTCAGTCAAAATAATTACCCACCCCTGATGTACAGGCTTTAATTGGATTGGCCATGAGACAGTCTGGTGTATAAATAGAGAGGTGGGCAATGTAGAGGTTGGTAAAATAAGAAATATCATGCAGTCTGTTGGGCTACTTAATATGGCCTGCCCAAAATAGAATAATTGCTCCTTTAGCCAAAGTGAATTATATGATAGGCCAGATGTGTCAAATTTGTTGTGTGGCCCTTCAGCCAAAATAATTGCCCACCCCTGGCTTACTGTGTTCTTATTGAGAAACGTTGTCAAAATGGCAGTGAGTGAGAGTGAGCAGTGTTTCAGGATATGCGTGTGTGTGTGTTTGTTTGTGTGTGTGTGTGTGTGTGTGCAGACAGAGAGAGAGAGAGTAGTGTGTTGGCATATTTGTGTGTATTTGTGTGTGTTTGTGTGTGTAAAGGAGAGACAGTAGTGTGACGCCATATGTGTGTGTGCATGCGCACCTATGTTTGTTTGTTTACATCCCTTCCTCCCCCTCACCTGTCACCCAGTGGGCCCCACCTGGAGGAATCTGCGTTCCCTGTGGGTAACCATGGAGATAGAGCCATGTGTGTTGGTTGGCGTGGTGAGAGGCACGCAGCCGTCGCTGAGCGATGAGAGCAGCGGCTGAGATGTAGACCCGAGTCCTCAAAGCCATCCACCCCCACCTATCCACCCCCCCCCCCCCCCCCTTGAGGGACTTCCTGATGTCTAAGGACCAGTCATCTCCAGGAGCTGTAACCAAGGGTGCCACCTCTGGGATCAACCCAAACTCTCCTCTCTGTCTCCTTCCTACTAACCTAAGCCTCTACATCTTAGCCTTGAGATTTCCTCGTACTTCTTCTGCTACCAATTGCGTTTTCATTTCCTCTCTATGATGCTTCTGAACAGTATTTTTAAAAATTACGAAAATGTCATCATCTTCCATGACTTTTTTGTGTGAGTGAGCATGTGAGTGAGTGCCGTTTTTTTTTAAAAAGCTCCTTTCTTCCCTTTTGTTGTTTACTGTTACTACTTTCATTTTCTAATGGTGGTGATTTTAATGACATCTGTTGTGTTAGTCAGAGATCTGTTGTGTTAGTCATCATTTAAGATTAAAAATGACTAAGGCTGTTTCTTTGGAATGGATTGGAGTTTCTGTACCCACCCTTGTAGTATAAAGTTGAAAGTAAGGATAAGGAGTTCTAGACACATGACCCGAGGATGTGTGTGTGTGTGTGTGTGTGTGTGTGTGTGTGTGTGTGTGTGTGTGTGTGTCAGTATTTGTTTACCTACAACTTAATTTCCTTTGGGATAAAATAAAGTATCTCTATCCATCTATCTCTATCTCTGTAACAGGCGGGAGTGAATATGTTGCAAGAGCAGTCCTTGAACATGTTAGTGGAACAGCCGAACAATGAACATGTTAGTATTCTGAGTGTGTGTATGTGTGTTTATTTGTGTTTGCCTGTGTGTGTGTGTGTGTGTGTGTGTGTGTGTGTGTGTGTGTGTGTGTGTGTGTGTGTGTGTGTGTGTGTATACAAGAGGGGGGATTGGAGAGCTTCTATGAGTATTAAAAAATGTGTGTGTATATGTGTGTGCATCTGTTCTTACTTGGCATGTAAATGACAAAGCAAGTGAAAGAGACACACAGATGTGTATTGGAAAAGGGAAGTATGTATGTGAGTGGGTGCGCACGTGTGTGTGTGTGTGTGTGTGTGTGTGTGTGTGTGTGTGTGTGTGTGTGCTTAAATGCAGTAGTAAAGTAAGTGAGTAAACTCTCTCATCCACTTAAGGAGGAAGTACACTTACATCTTCACAGTGGCTGAACAACCTAATTCTAATAACCCCTACACACACACACACTCTCTCTCTCTCTCTCTCTCTCTCTCTCTCTCTCTCTCTCTCTCTCTCTCACACACACACACACACACACACACACACTTACACTTACTCCACCTTCCTCTGAGATCTCTTCGACAGAGCCAACGTGTGAGCGAACAGCTTTTTATTGATTTTTATTACTTTTATGACTGTCTTCTCATCTCTGATTTATCATAATGCACCATGCTCTTGCATCCTGTGTGGGAGAGATAATAACTTCATAACTCACTGTAGCGTTCTGACTTCTTCATACACACACACATACACACACACACACACACACACACACACACACACACACACACACACACACACACTCACACACACACATACATTACATGTATCCACACACACACACACACACACATATGCACAGGCCCCATGACATGCACCACTCATCCAAACACACACTTTGCCTGTCATGCAGTCAAATGGTGAGAGCCTGTTAAACTGGGCTTGCATTTATGTGTCCTGCTGGCTCTCCTCTCCTGCATCAGAATAAAGAGATAAATAAAAAAAAGACATGCATGGAGTAAAAAATGGAGAACAACAATACTCTACCTTTCCCTTTTGCACTCATCCCCAAATAATATGATCATGTCATAAAGCTCACTATGGCTCCAGACAGAATGTCATAAACTGATGTCTAAAACTAGAAAAGCACTCAGAGAGCGCAGTCCTCCGTCAAGGCAAAATGGTCACTGATGCTATATTAATTCACAATTTTAATTACAGATGGTGTCCTGGATCACCAATTACCAGCAAAATGTAATCATCCCAATACACACTTTGTCCTAAAATTTCATCCATATCCGTGCAGTACTTTTTGAGTTATTTTGTACACAAACAGACAGACACACGCCAGAGAAAACATAACCTCCTTAGTGGAGGTAATAACTTCCACCAGGGTGGTCGAAGAAAAGGTGCAGCAGCCTCTACAGCAAAAAGAGAAGGGGGGAAAAGTCCCTCTTTTAAAAAAAAGACAAAACAAAACAAAACAAGTTCATTCACGTCAACGGCAGGAGGCTTGTGGAAAAAGTTCATATCAAGTCTTATTTGTTCATTTCCTGCGTATAACCCCCTTCATTATTCCATGCCTATGCTGTTACACCCACACAAACACACCTACAGTACTGCAGTGCACTCCGTTTTTCTGTTGCACCACAACAACACTACATGCTATCCATTACATTATCTGTAACATAAGTGCGATTAGCAGCCAACCAGTAATGCTAGCGGCTTAGTCGACTCTGTAGCCGTTGCTTACAACCATGTGGTGTGTTGTGGGGTGGTGTGTTATTTTTATCCTTGTGTATTGAAATGTGTTGTGTTGTTTGACTGGGCTGCAGGTGTTGAGGTTGCAGAAAGGAGTGTTCCCCCGGGGCGATGAGGGATGATGTTGAGGTCATGGGCAGCGCCTAGCCCCGATGCCTGAGTTATGACTGCAGGGGCGGAGGGCTGGGGGGCTGGGGGGGGTTGCTAGGGAGGCACATCTGGACCGATAAGCCACATAAAGACTGATGCACTATCCACCTGCCTGACAAAATCACACACACACTGCACACACACACACATATACACACATACACAGCATACACATTTGTGTAATAACACACACACACAGACATATATATATAGGCGTGTGTGTGTTTGTGTGTGTGTGTATGTGTGTATGTGTGTACATACAAAAGCATAGGCATGTGCTTGTAATTGTTTGTATCTCTGAGGATGTAGTAGTTTTGCACCATGTCACACCCTTTCATTCACTCTTGCCTGGTGTAAGTCACACCTAAACAGTTTCACACCTCTCCAGCGCAAAGAAGCACATGTTCTGTGTTTCACAGACTTACTCATAGCATATATAGTACATACAGCCTTTAATGCTGTCTGTCTGTTTACTCTCTCTCTCTCTCTCTCTCTCTCTCTCTCTCTCTCTCTCTCTCTCTCTCTCTCTCACAAACACAAACACACACATACACACACACACAAAAACATAAACACACACACACATTCTCTCTCAATCTCCCACTCTTTTGCCCTCTTCCATATGACACACACACATTTCTGGCCAGCTACACTGGAATTTGGCCTGCAAACTTCTTAGGAAACAACCCCCTCCTTAGCACATGAAATGCGATGACAAAAGAAGAAAGATAGGGGTATATTTCTGAAAATGATGACTCACACTTAGTTATTCATCTGGCCCTCATGCCAGATGTACTGATGTGAGGAAGTAAAACAGTGCATGCGTGTGTGTGTTTGTGTTTGTGTGTGTGTGTGTGTGTGTGTGTGTGTGTGTGTGTGTGTGTGTGTGTGTGTGTGTGTGTGTTTGTGTTTATGTGTGTGTGTGTGTGTGTGTGTGTGTGTGTGTGTGTGTGTGTGTGTGTGTGTGTGTGTATGTGTGTGTGTGTGTGTGTGTGTGTGTGTGTGTGTGTGTGTGTGTGTGTGTGTGTGTGTGTGTGTGTGTGTGTGTGTGTGTGTGTGTATGCACCCGCACAAGGGACAAGGGTATGTTTGTGTGTCGTGTGCACAAAAGAGAAAGGAGTATGAGTGTTTGTGTTTGAATGTACAGTACAGGGTTTGATAAGATCAATGAATGCCATGTGTGGTTGTTTTTGTTTTTGTTTTTGTTTTTGTTTCTTTTTCTTGTATTACTATGAGAATCATGTTCTGGTTGGAGTGTCAGGAGTGCTTCTGCAGAGAGTTGTTGGAGTGGTGAGAAGTGTAAATCTGCCTGGCTGTGGCTGTGGCTGTGGAGAGAGAGGTGACCTGAGGTCAGACTCAGGGCCGTTTCAAAGGACTCAGGGGGCCCCAAGCAAACAGGACATGGGGGCCCTTCACCTCCCATAAACACCTACATGAATCACATTGTTATAATTTTCAAACATCATCAATATAATTATTTGTATTGTACAGTTGTCTAACCCCAATTTAAAGTCATTTTTTGCTGAAAAACACCACCAACTTAACTGCTAAAATGATTAAACAGTCAATCTTGGGGGCCCCTATGTGCAAATCATTTTGAGACCAACGTCTTTCCCACAGATTGTGAAACAACTACAATGGACTGATAAATAGTCTATGAAAAAAAAAAAAATGGACGCCTGATAAAATTTTCCTCCCCCACTGTTCAGAGCTCCAGTACATGCTGGCCAATGCAGACCTGAAGGTCAGAATAAGCATTTCAAGGATAAGATGACATCAGGATCAACCTCACAAATTCCACATGAGCAAAACTTGGACCTAAAAGACTAAAGACCTTGCTCAAAACAGAACTGCCTGAACAAACACTTAACATGAGGGAGCCATAGCCTGAGGGTATCCATGCTCCTATGCCCGCTCCATTACATTTCACTTTGCAAAGCAGCATGGCGACCACGGGCGATTTTCTCCCTGCTTTAGGTATCCAATAACAGAGCAAAAAGGGACTAACACGGCACTCGATTTCATTTTACATCACCTTGTGGCTCTGTTATTGGCTCTGAGCTATGTACAAATGCTATGAATGATAGACATTCGTAGCGGCCAACAAACGGCTCTGGACAATTTTAAGCGACGCTTCTGCTACGAGAAAAGGTATAGGTGGGTCTCCAGACTAAACATCACTTGTGACTATTTAGTTTGGCGATAGACAGGCTCTGGGTGCCATTCCATAAAGACAAATAGTCAACAACAGCTAAAGGAAAGAGACAGTCCCCACTTAAAAGCGTAGCAGTGCATTCCACTTCCTGCAGCTCACCACAAGAGGGTCTGTGGTTGACTGCAAAACTGCACAATTCATATGTGTGTGTTTGGATATTTATGTAGTAGAGAGCACTGCTTTCATATTGTATAGGTGTGTGTGTGTGTGTGTGTGTGTGTGTGTGTGTGTGTGTGTGTGTGTGTGTGTGTGTGTGTGTGTGTGTGCATACAGAGGGGGAATTTGGGATAAGCACCTGCAATATTGCACTGATCCTGCCATCCACAGGTGTCCCTCGAGGTGGGGTCCAGAGAGCGGGCAGCACCAGACAGGGGTGGGGGTGGTGGTGGTGGTGGTGGTGGTGGTCTGGGGGCTGAAGATGGGGCCGTCCCAGAAAAGATCACCAGAAACACAGACTAGTCCCCAGCAGCTGCACCCCTCTGCAGCACCATACCTACTCAAGGTTCCCAAGGGCCGCCTGGCACCACTGTCAAACTTAACCACAGGTAACACGACACCTTCCCCAGAGACATGTTGCTGCTGCATTGCACTGGAGGAGTTGGGCAGAGAGAGAGAGAGAGAGAGAGAGAGAGAGAGAGAGAGAGAGAGAGAGAGAGAGTATATGAGAGTGAGTGAGTGAGTTCCACAGGAAGACAAAATACAAATGTCATTATTATTTTCCTGGCACTGGGAGGTCAAAAGATGAAAGCATCTCCTTTACTCATACTGTGGAATCATAAAAAAAACTGAAGGCACTGGGTCTATGCCTGCGAACACACACACACACACACACACACACACACACACACACACACACACACACACACACACACACACACGAGCACACACACAGAGAGAGAGAGAGAGAGAGAGAGAGAGAGAGAGTCCCTTCTCTTTCTGTCGCACATATCTCTAGCCACACACCCATCTCCCATGTGGGCCTGACTGTGCTTTAGATCAATAGACTGAGACAGTGAAGGTGTGTCTGGTCCAACATCACCATAAATCTCCCTCCGCTCCACTAATGTGTCCCTCAGATCTTTTTCTGCAACCTTGTTTTTCTTTAAAGGTGTTATTTATGGTGTTTAGAGGTGATCGATAAACCAATGGCACAGGACCCAGTAAAGTCACACAAGCATAGCAATGTGAAGAACCACACATTCTCTCTCTCTCTCTCTCTCTCGCTCTGTAGACTATCCACCTCTCCAACACACACAAACTTCCACATTCCCACAAGACACCGGGTTTTCTGTCTTTTCGCTTCGGGTATGTGTCTGCAATGTATTAGTCAGTCAGCCACAGACCCCCGCCGATTAACCACACACACGCACATAGACAACACTGGCAGCTCTCAGCGCCACGACAGCGGGGCGGTAAAATGCTATTTATGATGTTTTCCCGACTCTCCTACTCCGCTGTGTCGGAGTAGCGAACGAGACCCAGGATGATGCATGGAAATCATTCCCCGTCAGGGGGAGGAAAGCGTTTAATGTCTCAGGGGAGAGGGGGGAGGCATAGCATCCTCCTGTCATATCTAGCCATGCAAACGGATAATGTCTCGCTGTAATCAATTTAGGGCTCACTCTTCATCACTGATAAACTGGAGTTGAACTGGAGATGATCTTTACTAACACAAACAAAGCAACTGGGCACAGCGCACGGGGTTATTTTTAGAATGCCAAACATCTTGGCAGCCTAATTGATGTGGGCAGTCATTAATCACTTTCATTATCCAAATAATTGAAGATAATCTAAAGAAATGTAAACCGTTATCCTTGAAAGCCCAAGCAGAGTTTTAATTCAATAACAGGGTCGTAGACTATCCCTTTCTAGGTTTGCTGCCTGTCATGTTGTGATTCTGCCCTCCTCTGTTCCTGTGTGAGTATATCAAGCTAGTGACTCGACACCGGGGGACTTGTGTGCGCGGTTCTCTCGCTGGCCCGCCTCCACCCTTCGCAAGCTCTTACGGAAACATCATCTCCGTGATTCTTCGATGCGTGACACCGTGACGCTCTCGGCAGTCCATTGTGCCCTGGTTGTACGCCTCCGTACTGGCTCGGTATAGCTTTACTGAGATGGGCACAAGGATTGACCGGTAAAGGAAACATGCCTACTGTGTTCAGAAACAAGGGAAAACTTGCAAACGTTTGCTGTATGCTTCGACACACATTTCAGGTGAGTCTTATTTACTGTTATAAGCTTATAGACTACCGTGCTTGATTTTTCAAAGAGTTGTCTGTCTGTTTTTCTCTAAGGGAACGTGTTGTTAGTCTGATTTAATGTACCATGGTAGGCTACTATACAACACAGAAGCTGATGACAGAACCAGGGTAGAAATGCATTTGTGTAGCCTTTTGACAATGTTGGACGCCCAACTTATAAACTCACGATTTCTTTGCATGCATTTTTATGGTCATGTTTAAATCCCTTGAATGTCTTGGGCACTTGTTGAGACACCCATGTTGATTGTAGCCTTCTGTGGTTTGACAGTTTAAACGATTTCCGTCAAGTGTTGCTTCTTTGCGTTCTCAGCCTACTTTTTCAGTTTTGGTTTCTGGCGGCGCTCAACTTATTTCTAGATCAGAATCGAAACATATTCAAATTCTAACGCATACACTACCCGTTTCAGAAGACAAGCTTTTAACGACCTAAAGAAAGCCACTGCATAGCTTTTAACATTGTTACATCATGTTTATGCTGCGCAGAGGCGCTGGTGGGATTTGTATTTGCCGCTAGAGACTAGCGCCTGTCAAGGGATTCTCGCTCTCTTCGCCTCTAACTGGAACTGTGCTGTTGCTGATGAACGTGCAGGACTCGTGCAGGTGGGAAAAATATCCTGAAGGCAAAAAGGAGCAAATAGCTTATAGCCTACAATCCGAGTTTTTTTTATAGCTTGATGGTCGTGAGATAAATGACTGTTACCTCTACAGGGAGCCTGAGTGAAGTGTAGTATATAGTGTAGCATATTGTGTGTATGTGTGTGTGTGTGTGTGTGTGGGGGGGGCAATTAGGCAGGATGACTGAGGCAAGTGCATAAAATAATTTGAAGCATTTTTACTCACTCATGAAATGTGTCTGCCTCTCTCTCTCTCTCTCTCTCTCTCTCTCTCTCTCTCTCACACACACACACTCTCACACACACACACACACACACACACACACACACACACACACACACACACACACACACACACACACTCAAACACACACATAGAGTATATACACACAAACACACATACACCCCTCCACCTCCCATTTCTTGACTCACGACTGCACATGCTGTCGGAACAGCCCGTCTCTCCGTCACACCAGTGACTCATTCACTCAGACAGGAAGGAATATTAGGGAGGACAAGAACAGGCTCAGGTGTTAGCAGAGAGGGTGTATGTGTGTGTGTGTGTGTGTGTGTGTGTGTGTGTGTGTGTGTGTGTGTGTGTGTGTGCGTGCGTGTGTGTGTGTGTGTGTGTGTGTGTGTGTGTGTGTGAGAGAGAGAGAGAGAGAGAGAGAGAGAGAGAGAGAGAGAGAGAGAGAGAGAGAGAGGAATCTGCAGAAATGAGAGACAGCCAAAAAAGATGGAGAGCCATGAGAAGTGAGAGTATGCCAGGAAGAACAAACACAGACTGTTTTTTGTTTGTTTGTGTGTGTGTGTGTGTGTGTGTGTGTGTGTGTGTGTGTGTGTGTGTGTGTGTGTGTGTGTTTGACTGGTTAGTTAGTGATTTTTTGGGGGGCGGTGGGGGTGAATAAAGTAGGAATGGTACAGCAAGAAAGAACTAAGAAGTAAAGATAAAATAGTATGTGTAGCAGGGGTATTCTCTCTCTCTCTCTCTCTCTCTCTCTCTCTCTCTCTCTCTCTCTCTCTCTGTGTGTGTGTGTGTGTACAGTATATGTGTGTGTGTGAGAGAGAGAGAGAGAGAGAGAGAGAGAGAGAGAGAGAGTGGTGGAGAATCATAGAGCACATATGAGTAGCATAACTTGTATGATGTTTATCTTGTGTTATCTGGTGTGATTGTTTGAATATGACTCAGAGCTCATATCCTGAGCCTCTCCTGGCTGTGCTGTGCTCTGCTGTGCTGTGCTGTGCTGTGCTGTGCTGGGCTGTATTTGCTCTGAGGTGCTCTCTCTTTGTCGGGCCAGGAGGTTCCGGTGTTGTTGTGGTCCACCTCTGTAAACACACAACATGGCCGCAGGCCAGGGCTGCTGTGGCTGCGCTGGTGAGCCCCAGTCTGGGGGAGCTGTGGGGGGGTAGGTGGTGTTGGGGGGGGGGGGGTTGGAGATCTGGGCTTGGCACTGCAAGGACTATGCCATGGTATGCAGAATTCCCAGGAACACACACACACACACACAAACGCACAGACACACACACACACGTGCTTTGTAGAACTGGAACCTTAGTGCTTATGATGGGAAAGTTTGATTTTGTGCATGTGAGTACAGCAGACACACACACACACACACACACACACACACACACACACACACACACACACACACACACACACACACAGTGCTTCCACAAATTGCATACATTCTCTTAGTGCTTCTAGTAGACCGGTTTAGCCAAACTCACTTTCAGGAAACCAACCAAGACATTCAGACAACAGACAATCTCACACACACACACACAGTTTCTTTCAACGCAGAGAACTGTAAAATCGCTCTGGTGGACTGGTTTAGATTATGTAAACAAGCAATAATAGACATGTACACACACACACACACACACACACACACACACTTTTTTTTCTCTTTTTACTTCCTGACTGTCAATAGTGGGCCAGGGTCACTGAGGTGTGAAGGCTGGATGGAAAGATGCATTGACAGTGGCAGGTGGAAACGCTGGTGGTTTAGCTGAGAACTGGCCCTGGTGTGAATATAATCTGGACCTCATTTGGTGAGGCCTTGACATCTACATGACACCAGCCTAGCCTAGAGCCTGGTACCCGGTTCTGCTTTGGCAGTGATCGGGCCCTGGTGTGAATATGATCTGCCTTATTTAGTTCTGGTCCAAGTTTATCTTTATTGTCCCCAAAGGGCAATTCATTTGCAGCCAGCAGAAACACTCACCAACATGAAACAATATAGTCACAATGATAAAAAACATAAATACATAAAAACATACATAAATACATAAATAAGTAAATAAAATTAGGTAAAAATTTTATTTACCTAAAAGTTTAGGTAAAAATGAGTTTTTGAACCTGTTAGTTCTACAGCCTTTTAAAACAAATCTACGGCCGGAAGGTAAAAGGGAGAACTCTGAAAACAGGGGGCGACTGGGGTCAGCTAAAATTGCCTTTGCTTTTTTGAGGGATCTGGATTGATGGATACTGGAGATATTGTTCAGGGGGGAGTTGGCAATTTTACTACACAGATTGGTTATGGTGGAAAGGCGGTTCTTGTTTTTCTGTGTCAGCAACCCAAACCAGCAGATAAAAGAAAAGGTTAAAACAGATTCCGGTTGCCGGTTTATGCTTTACGCTATGGCACTGGTCTCTCATGGGTTCCTACATGTTTAACCCAGTTTAATAAAACTCTACTACTTTAGTATCTTTTTCTCTTTCTTTCTCCCTTTCTTGTTCTTTCTTTATTTCACCACCTCTTATTGTTGCTTATATTTTTGCTTAGGCCTATTGTTTTCAATTTTGAGCCACAACATGGTACACATGTTACTATACACACAGCAGTACAGAAAGTTATATACTCACAATCAAAAGTTATCAAAAGCACTTGACGCATCTCAGAATTGACGCAGTAGGGAGTAAAACGTTGATGCCTTGGGCTTCAGTGTCTGATTGATCCGTTGGTTTGTATTGGGAGTACATTCACATTGACGTATCAGACTGCTATTTGATGCTGAAGGGCGGGACAGAGGCATGACAGGTTGATGACTGGTTGATCGAGATATGAAGATTTGAATTTGAATTCTGTTGTTTGTATTTGAAAATAATGTGTGTGTGTGTGTGTGTGTGAGTATGTGTGTGTCTGTGGTGATGAATGTGTGTGAATGCACACAGCATAGGTGTGTGTGGGTGGGTGCAAAGGTGTTTATGTGCGTGTGTGTGTGTGTGTGTGTGTGTGTGTGTGTGTGTGTGTGTGTGTGTGTGTGTGTGCAATACTGTATGTGGTAATTGGTAGGATGTGGTCTGCTGTGAGCGTGTCTGTGTTGCTGCCTCTCAGGTATGTGAGTGTATCTCTGTGCAGTGCAGACACAGTCATGCACCACTTGGCGAGCATCTTTCATGCGTATCTATTTACAGTTGTTTGTGTGTGTGGGTGTGTGGTTATGGTTAGTCCCTCTTGAAATCATTAGGGTTCGCTGCTCGCATATGTGTGTGTGTGTGTGTGTGTGTGTCTGTGGTGATGCATGTGCACACAGTATGTATGCATACAGCAGGTGTGTGTGGGGGGGTACAAAGGTGTGTGTGTGTGTGTGTGTGTGTGTGTGTGTGTGTGTAAGAGAGGTAACAAGGTAACCTCTATAATGCCTTAACCATTTGTTTTTGTCCTTTCTTTCACAGACCACAGGAAGTGAACCAAGCTGTTGTGCTCAAGATCTTCTGGGGGTAAGAGAGAGAGAAAGAGAGAGACAGAGTGAGTGTGTGATAGAGAGAGAGAGAGAGAGAGAGAGAGAGAGAGAGAGAGAGAGAGAGAGAGAGAGAGTGAGTGAGTGAGAGAGCGAGAGAGACAGAGAGAGAGAAAGAGAGATGGTGGGCTGGGCAGGGGTTGCATTCTGTGACAGAGGCATGATGGTGGTTTTGGTATGAAGATTGTGTGAGGGTAGAGTGAAAGCTGTATGAGGCTGGAGCACAGCCTGCTTGGTGTGAAGAATTTGCTGGGTGAATTTATTACCATGCACACTGTTTGCAGTGTATAGCCTAATACAACATGCACTCTTTAAAGGAGAGTAACGGAGTGAATTCAAACATAGCCCTGTTGAAAGAGGTTGCTAAATGCGCTAGTTAGCGAGTGGAACAAAATAATTTGGTACAGCACAGACCGAACGCGAACGCAGAAGCGAACAGGCACTTTACACTGAATCAATGGGACCTGACTGTTGGAAACCGAAAGTAAGATCTGAGGTTACATTGACTCAAATAGAAATATAAAGTGTTTTGCGTTCGCGTTAGGTCTGTGCTGTTCAAAAATCTTTCATTTCATGCAAAATATATTGGTGTTAGAAGGCTCGTGCAGCAGGGCTATGCTTAAACTTACTCCGGTATATTGCTTTAAAGTAAAGTAAAGTAAAGTAGTTTGGTAACACTTTATTTGAAAGGGTCTACATCTGTAAGAGTAACATGAGCCTGTCATCATCAATGTCATTACTGTTCATGTACTGTACATGTCATGTCACATGACAGACTTCAGTCACTTTAATGTAGACACCTTCAAATACAGTGTTACTGGTAGTGGTGTACTTCTTACACAAACAAAATATGTCTTAAAGAGAGAATATGGAGACATCTTGATGGTGTATTTGTGTTCGAACCTTGAAGAAGTACCATGTACCAGCTGTACACAGCCGTGTCTGTTCACTATATGTACTGTGTGTGTTGCTAATTCATGGATGGGTTAAATATATAAATATATTGAATATATATTCATATATAGTATATATATATATATATGTGTGTGTGTGTGTGTGTGTGTGTGTGTGTGTGTTTGTTTGTGTGTGTGTGTGTGTGTGTGTGTGTGTGTGTGTGTGCTGTGTGTGTATACAGCACTTATTTGTTTTAAACTGTATTCTCAGCATACAGTGGCAGATCCTCACCTGAAATGTCCTTTGATATTCCATCCTATTGTATCCTCCTGAGGGGCTTTCTGTGTAGAACTACGTCTGTGTCTCAACATTCTCTGTGGGTGAAATAAGAGGAGGGTGCAGAGATGTAGCTCCTATGGCGCTTACCTTATGTTAGCACAAATAAGTTCTTGTTTAAAAGGAAGAGATGATGCAGGGAGAAAAGGAGACAGAAAGCAAGAAAGTGAGGGAGGAAGGAAGAGGCAGCCTTTTCACCTGGGAGGGCCGGTTGCCGAGCGAGGAACAGAATGAGGGATGAGGCAGGGTCCTTGGTGACACGGAGGAGGAGAGGAGAAAAAGAGGAGGAGGAGGATGAGGAGGAGAGTGTGAGAGAGAGAATGAGAGAGAGAGAGAGAGAGAGAGAGAGAGAGAGAGAGAGAGAGATAATGAAGCAAGCGGATGAGTGGAGAGGAGAGGGGGGAAGACTTCAAGACTGTGGTCCAGAGGGAGAACTGTGTTTGTGTGGGAGAGATTGCCGGAGGACAGAAATGGATAAGGTGGATACAAGAGAGGTGGAGAGAGAGAGAGAGAGAGAGAGAGAGAGAGAGAGAGAGAGAGAGAGAGAGAGAGAGAGAGAGAGAGAGAGAGAGAGAGAGAGAGAGAGAGGGAGAGAGAGTCAAAGAGGTGGAGAGAGAGAGAGAGGGAGGGAGGGAAGGGTAGTGAGGTGGAGAGAGAGAGAGAGGGAGATAGAGAGTCAGAGAGGTGGAGAGAGAGAGAGAGAGAGAGAGAGAGAGAGAGAGAGAGAGGGAGATAGAGAGAGTCAGAGAGGTGGAGAGAGAGAGAGAGAGAAGGGTAGTGAGTGAGTGAACTAGAACATGAGGTGAGGGGCGGGAGTTAGGACAAGAGTAAATAAGGTGGGAGAGAAAGCGACACCCACTTTGTCTTAACTGTAGATTTTGTGTGGAGAGGTTGAGGCTGAGTGTTATTTATGAAGGCCATGCAGTGCTCCCCCATCTGCTCCATCATCCGTCCTGTTTATATCCTGACACTGGACAGACCTCCACCTCCGGCTCTCCATCACCCTATGGCCACTGCGCATCAGCTTTACACATCTATATTAGAGATACATCATCAGCACATATAGATACAGTACATACATCTGTATTATGCATAAATATCAACATCAGCTTTACACGTCTATATTAGAGATACATCATCAGCACATATAGATACATACATCTGTATTTATAACATAAATATCAACATCAGATTTACAATTCTATATTAGAGATAGCTGACATCATCAGCAGATATAGATACATACATCTGTATTTTACATATATGTATATCAACATCAGCTTTACACATCTATATTAGAGATACAGTACATCATTAGCTTTACACATCTATATTAGAGATACAGTACATCATTAGCAGATATAGATACTGCACATCAGGGGTGGGCAATTATTTTGGCCGCAGGGTCACATTGGCTTTTAGATTTCTAGATTTCTATTCTTTCTTCTATTCGAGTAGTGGGTCGGGTGTTTACAGTCCATTGGTTGAT
>JAODXP020000016.1:21064114-21066614 GCA_027497455.2 Sardinella longiceps | reverse complement strand
GGATTAGAAATTAAAGTATGTTTGTACAGAGGCCTTTAATAGTCCATTCAGGCTTGGCCGTGGTAGTGGCAGTGTAGCTGTCAGGCCAGGGAGCCATTGTCTAATCTGTGCTGATAATCAGAGATGCCATCGGAGCGTTTCCTCCCATTAGGGAAGTTAGTCCATCTGTGAGCACGGCCGTGGCAGTGGCAGCACTACTAAAGACAGATTATGCACAAAGCAGACACTGCCAGTCGGACACTGAGCCGTGGCAGGATGAATGACTGAGCAGTGTGTGTGTGTGTTTGTGTTTGTGTGTGTGCGTGAGAAAGAGAGAGAGAGTGAGAGAGAGAGTGTCTGTGTGTGTGTGTGTGTGTGTGTGTGTGTGTGTGTGAGAGAGAGAGAGAGAGAGAGAGAGAGAGAGAGTGTGTGTGTGTGAGAGAGAGAGAGAGAGAGAGAGAGAGAGTGTGTGTGTGTGTATGTGTACAGTATGTAAATTGTGTGTGTGTGTGTGTGTGTGTGTGTGTGTGTGTGTGTGTGTGTGTGTGTGTGTGTGTGTGTGTGTGTGTGAATAGTTAAAACTTTAGTCATAACAGAAGAACCAGTAAGACACCAGTAAACCCACTCATGACAGTCAGTACAATCAGAGGCTTGTTTGTTTCTCAGTAAAAAACAATTTGTGGTAGTTGATTCACAAGTGATAATTTGATGTAATAGAAATTCTATGACTGTATATTTCCTCAGACACTGGGATGCTTGTTATCACTTGTATCTTAAGACGTAGGATGTTATCACTAGAGGACAAACCCACTGACCCCACAGGGACCTCTCTGACAGGGCCGTTTCAAGGTACTTGGGGGCCCCAAGCAAACAGGACATGGGGGCCCTTCACTCCCCGTAAATACTTACATGAACCACATTGTTATAATTTTCAAACATCATCAATATAATTATTTGTATTGTACAGTTGTCTAACCCCAATTTAAAGTAATTTTTTGTTGAAAAACACCACCAACTTAACTACTAAAATGATTAAACAGTCAATCTTGGGGCCCCTTTCAGCCGGGGCCCCAGGCAACTGCCTGGTTTGCCTGCCTTGTTGCGACGGCCCTGCTCTCTGAAACTCAAACTCTGAAACTGCACTGCTGGACTTAACTGGAATCAGCCATTCTACACTGAGAGAAAGCTAAATTATGTTCTTGTCCATATTTGGGAGAGGAACACTTAACACCCATCTCACATACATAATTAGCCTGAAGCCAATAGCACTGGAACTGTTATTCCTCCTAAGTAATAACTACCATAATTACTATGGATTTTAATAACTACTATGCATTTTTTAAATGAAGAATTTATACTCATGGCCCAACCCTTCTTATATTCTCCGCTTTCTTCTCGGCTCTGTGTAATCTCACAGCTTTTAAAACTTAATACAGTCTGGTTTACGGTGATACACAGTGTCACACACCATCAAGCCCCAGACTGCAGACATAAAACATAAAAAAGTGATTGTAAAAACAGTGATCTGACATTTACTTTCTGTTCTGTCTCACTTTCTTCCCCCTGACACACAGAGGCCCATTAATGCACTAGTAATGTACACTATATCTCATTTCATCCCCAGAATGGCTTGGCGTGCCATAACTCAGTTTCATTACCCTGGAGCAGGCAGACAATGTAAATGTGCACTGAGCTCTGAGCTCTGGCTGGCTGTCTGCACACACACACGCACAGACAGGGGCGTAGCACCAAATTCTGGGCCCTATGCACAAGCAGTGTCCATGGGCCCTCCTCACAGCCCGGAATACAATTCCAGACTCGTCAATGGCCCACCTCCCGTCTCTTGGGGCCCTGGTAACTAAGTTCACCCATTTCCCCCTACTACGACGCCCCTGCACACAGCTCCCTGGAAGGGCTCTCAAATGATGGTGGCATGGTTATAGTCAGTGGTAACTACACACACACACACACACACACACACACACACACACACACACACTGACTGGAAGTCTGGAAGTGACTGGTTGAAGTGATGCCCAGTCATGCCCCCTGGTGGTATTTAAAAAACAGAGCAGTTTATCCGTCCGGGAGCTCTTTTTTGTAGTGAAGGTAGCGTGAAATTGACCTGACCACAGAACAAACTCACTGCTCAATAAAAACAAATATGTTGAGTCGTCAAGTGCCTCCGTGGGACATCCCGTCCCAGCGACCCCTCCCGTTCGCCCCCGCTGTGCACAGCTTATTGCTACCTGTGGTGTCATATACAGAAGCCTTTCATCCTTTATGTCGGGTGACCTTTGACCTCTTGACCCCTTCTGTTGCCCCCCTCACCCCCTCTCCTATCCTCAGGACATGACCCATTCCTGGCCTTCCCAGCAGCCCCCTGGGGGAGGCGGGGCTGAGCGTTTCCTGTACACCTCCAAGGTACGTACACTACAGTCATCATGCTACGCACGGTATTTAGAAAATTCCCTCATGGTGCCGTGAAGCTGTGTGTGTGTGTGTGTGTGTGTGTTTGTGT
>JAODXP020000016.1:21044114-21056614 GCA_027497455.2 Sardinella longiceps | reverse complement strand
CTCCTCCCCCCTCCCTTCGGAGCTCTGTGTTGTTTTTATCCTCCCGTATCTGTCTCATAGCACAGTAGCTATGGCAACATTGAGGAAGGTGGTGAACCTTCCAGGCCAAGCTAAAACTGGACTTAAGCCGGTTGCCCTTCCCAAAAAAGAAATTATAATTGAATAGTTTGAATACAGAATTTTTTTTTCCTTCTCGCTCAGGTTCCTGTTTTCATTTCTGACCAGCTGAACTGCAGAGCATAATGGCCCCTTATGTCATTGTGGAGGGGGGAGGGGAGACCAGGTCAAGCCTCATGGAGAGAGACAGAGAAACAGAAGGGGGTGGGGGTGTGTGGGGGGGGGGTGCAGACCTGCTTGACTGTTGCTTATGAAAGAAAGTGACTGTGTGACATAGGGTATGCTATTACTTAGCATGCAGTATATCAGGAACATATAGCGAAGGTAGTGATGGTGGTGGGGGTGAGGGTGGTTGTGTGTGTGTGTGTGTGTGTGTGTGTGTGTGTGTGTGTGTGTGTGTGTGTGTGTGTGTGTGTGTGTGTGTGTATACGCGCATTTCTGCTGTGGGGTAACACCATGTGTTTTTCATCTGTGTATAGCCCTGGAGTGTCTCTCAGGAGGAAGGCTTGGAAACAGCACAGAGTTCCAGGTAGAGAAAGATAGAGACAGAGAGAGAGAGAGAGAGAGAGAGAGAGAGAGAGAGAGAGAGAGAGAGAGAGAGAGTGAGAACTGGTGAAGGAAAGAGGGAGCAAGGCAGAGAGTGAGTGAGAGAAGGAGAAGGAGGAGGGGAGAGTCGCAAGGAGAGAGAGAGAGAGAGAGAGTGAGGCGAGGGCACAAGAGATGCAGTGTCTTCTCTGGAAAGAGAGAGCAAAGAGAGAGGGATGGGGAGAGTGAGAGAGGGGAGGAGAGGAGAGCTGAGAAGGCGGAGGAGCGGAGCGAGAGAGAGAGAGGGAGGGAGAGGGGGAGCGGAGGGAGAGAGAGAGAGCGGGGGTGACTGTTTGAGTAGAGGTTTAAATTAGCGCTGCTGGTCAGCTACCAGAAAGTGAAGCCTGGAAGGACAGTCTGCTCTCCTGCCTGCCTGCCTGCCCGTGAATGTGGATGTGTGCGTGTGCGTGTGTGTGTGTGAGAGAGAGAGAGAGAGAGTTTGTGTGAGTGTGTGAGAGTGCACTTGGAGCCCGACAGTATGTAAGTAAGTCAGCACTAATCTTGTTCTTCGAGGCCAAGTTAAGCTGCATGTCATACTTTTGAAGTGACGGCGTTGTGTGTGTGTGTGTGTTTGGGGGCGGGGGGGGGGGGAGGGGGGGGGGTTATTTTTATACCAGCTCATCGTCATCAAGCAAGCAGGTACCAGTACGATGATGATTTAGTGATTTGTACTCTGACTTGGCAGAGGGTGGACGAAAGAATTGTGTGTGTGTATTTGTGTGTGTGTGTGTGTGTGTGTGTGTGTGTGTGTGTATGTGTGTGTGTGTGTAACGGGAGGGCCATCTGTGTGCTGGAAGAGTGTGTTGAACTCTAAAGGTATGCTACAGAGAGCGTGAGATTGCTGGAGAAAGTTGGATTTCAGAGCTGGGTTTTTCTGAAGGGGGGGGGCTTGTGTGGTTTTCAGTGCAGCTACAGAGGTAGACAGGTCCAGTTGCCTTGGTGTGTGCATGCCTCTGTGTGTGTGTGTGTGTGTGTGTGTGTGTGTGTGTGTGTGTGTGTCTGTAGGTATGTGTGTGTGTGTGTGTTTGTCTTTGTGTTTGTCTGAGTGTGTGTGAGTGTGCACATGCTGTGTTGGATTCCCAGAAATCTCTCCTCTCTCTCTGCCTCCATCTGACTCTCTCTCTCTCTCTTTCCCTCTTTCCCTCTCTCTCTCTCTCTCTCTCTCTCTCTCCACTCCCCACACTTTCTCTTGGACACTTCAGACTTTCTTCTTCTGAGGGCTTTTGCTCCATTCATCCAGCGGCTGCCCTGTAAATATCCTCTTTTCCCCCTCTCTCTTCCTCTTCTTTCTCGCTCTCCGAGCGTAAATTACACTGTTCTGTCAGCAGCGAAATATTTGCCTGTGTGACCTCTTCTGCCATTTTGAAACCTGAACCCCAGAGCTTGGGCTGGTTTGTTACGTTCACTCACTGCAAGACTCATTGATTTGGAGTGGTTTTTTTGTAAGTGCTGGGAATCGGATGGCTTATCTTTCTGTGTTCTGGAGTTACACCTGTTAAAACTACAAAATGGTGGATAACTAGGCATCACACAACTGAATGAATCAAGAGGATGGTTAAGTGGCAAACGCGGTGAGTTAACCCAGAAGTGGTGGTAAACCTGATAATATAGGAGCCTGCTGTCTTAATTCGCTCAAAATATTATATGCCTCTCTGTCGTTTACCGCTTTCTATGGGTTAACTTACTTGGTCAAGTTTATCACTTAACCAGCTTCTTGGAATACCCCCCCCCCCCAGCTTACATCAATATCCTCCATTGCTTGTCTGTCTGTCTGTCTGTCTGTCTATCTATCTGTCTGGCTCTTACAGCTTTGACTAAGTAGAGTTCAACATGGTGTTTACATCTGGATGCTGATTTAGTGTTTATGTGCCTGTTCTCTAAACACTGGTCTTGTGATGTCATTAATGAATGCTTAGGTCATAGCTCAGTAATGTGACTATTCCTGCATTGTAATAAGATCATTTTGATAGATTGTGAAGTTTAAAAGCACAATTTAAGCCAATTTCAAAGTGACATGACTAATTTTTCCTTCTCTTCTTCTCTCTTCCTTCTATTCCTCTCTCATTATTCCTTCTCTTACTTTTCTATCTTTTACGGGTTCTCAAACCCAATCAGTCGGCCAACCCATCCGACACTCAGTGGCAGCTGGACAAGTGGCTGGAGAAGGTCCAGCGGAAACGAGACTCAACAGAACACGACTCAGACGGGAGAGGAGCCACCGCTGGCCTCCACAGGTCCCCCGTTTCAGACTCTGAGCGTGGCCCTTCCCCAGCCAGGTCGTGGGGAGGCGACTACAGCCCTGGCCAGAGCCCTGCACCCAGCCCCAGGTTTGACTATAGCCCCAGGCACAGCCCTCAGGGCAGTCCTGCTGCCTACAGTCCCTGTCCCAGTCCTGGCCGAAGCCCCCCAGCACCCCCCAGCCCTGTGCCCAGTGAGTGCCTTAGCCCGAGCCCCATACGAACACACGTCCCTCCCAGAAGCCCCAGTCCAACCCTTCCCCCTGTCTGTCCACCGGCGTCAGGACCTGGGCAGTATCCTCATCCCCTTCCTCCCCAGGCCCATCAACAAGATCTCCAGACCCTCAGGACTCCTGTCCAGCCCTCCAGCCCCGTTCACAAGCCCAGAGTCCGACCCTGGGTTCCCCAGCAGCAACAGCATCACCACCTGCCTGCTGACCCCGCCAACCACAGGTCCAGGATCAGTTCAAGCCCCAGGGAGCTGCATTCCCATCAGCCCTCTACTAACACCAATACCAACGTCTCCACATCCACCACCAACGCCACCACCACACCCACAGCCACTAAAGCCTCACACAAGCACTACGCTAAGGCTAAGGACCAGGGCGTGGAGGTTGGGGCGAACCACAGGCCCAGCCCTGTTGCCCAGCACAGCAGCAGTCCCAGGCTTCAGAACACAGGGGGCCACAGAACTCAGAACTCTGGGGAGAAGGTCCGAGCCAAGCATACCTCCAGAGAGACAGAGAGAGGCTACAGACAGAGTGGTCAGAGGCTAGGGGACAGCAGTAGCCAAAACAACCACAGGTCTATTGATTCTGTCTACCAGAAAGCCAGTGAAAATAACCACAAATCTGTTGGAGAGCACAGCCACAAAGCTAACGCTCGCGAGCATAGCCAGAAATTAAGTGACCACAGCCAAAAATTTAGTGAACATAGCCAAAAATTTAGCGAACAGAGCCAAAAATTTAGCGACTCTAGCCTCAAGTCTAGTAATCGTGTCCAGAAATCTAGCAGCCATACCCACAAACCTAACGACCACAATCACAGACCGAGCGACCACAACCACAAACTTAGCGACCGTAGCCACAAACCTAGTGACTCGAGGCTAAGCCACAACCACAAAACCGATCCCAACCAAAACTCCATCCCCAAGCACCCACACCATCCCCGCTCTTTAACAGGCTCGAGCCACAGTCCTACCCCTAAAGCCAAGCCCTTGCCCCCCTCGTCTTCCGTGGATCGCAGCACAAAGACCCACCACACTAGCAGCAGGACCGACTCAGGGTCCAACTCGAACTCCAGGCCTGCCCCTCAGCTTGCCTCCTCTGGCTCCAACTCATCCCTCAGGCGGTATTCAAGCCCTAACTCCAAGCCCCAGGCTAAGGACAGGGAGGTGCCAGTGCCTCCCCTCACAGCCAGCACCAGAGCCCCAGAGAGGGAGGACAGAAACAGGGAGAGGGAGCGGGAGGGGGCCGGGAGCGGGGAGGCTCGGCCCAGACTCCATCGGCAGAAGCAGAAAAGACTGGCGGAGGAGCAGTTACTGAGACGCCGCTGGGTCCAGAGTTCAGACGAGGAGGACGAGGGAAGGGAAAGGGAGAGGGAAAGACATAGGGAAGAGGAAGAGGAGGGTAGAAGGGTGGTAGAGTGGGAGGAAGAGGAGGAGGAGGCGCAGGGAGAGGGGGAGGCAGAGGAGGAGGAGCAAGAGAGAAGGAGGAGACGGCAGACACAGGAGGAAGAGGCAGAAAGGGAGCGGGAGAGGAAGAGAAGGAGAAGGAGAGAGGGAGGTGGTGGAGGAGGCGAGCAGAACGGCGAATGGCTGGCCGTGCAGCCCAAGCAGAGACCGCACACCAACAGCACCCACCGACAGCACTTTCAGCACCAACACTCACAGCCTAGCCAGGACGAAGGCTTCGCTGAGGAGACAGACCAGAGGAAGAAGAAGAAGAAGAGGAGGAGGGGAGAGAGTGAGGAAGAGTCACAGACGCACCTCCAGGACTCCACGGGCGGCAGCGGCCGCCATTCTCCTCCACCGTCGCATTCACCCACTCCCGTCATCCTGTCCTCAGGGTCTTCATCGTCTTCCTCATCCTCCTCTTCCTCCTCCACGTCCTCCTCTTCTGACTCAGAGCCAGAGGCAGAGTTTGTCCCTCCTCTGGCCGGTAACGTTGCCAAGGTCCGTGCAGATTCCACATCAAGACAGCGTGCCGCTGCCAAAAGGGGGCGCCACCGGACCTCCGGTGACCAGCGACCCGGTGTGCTCCACCCCGGCAGGCCGAACACTTCCGACCAGGCCGAGGGGCCTCAGAATCGGGGCCAGCACAAACTCTACACCCTGGTTCCGTTTGGTCGCACCGAGAAGAGCTCCTCGGTGTCCAGCCGTGGCCTGAAGAACCTCCTGGTGAGGATCGACCTCTCGCTTCTCTCCAGGGTTCCAAGCACCACAGCGGCGGCCGCAACAGCAGCAGCGGCAGCTGCTCCACAGCGGAGAACGTCCTCTTCCTCATCCTCATCTTCCTCATCCACTAAAGCCAAAGACAAAGCCACCATGAGGCACCTCTACCATCCAGAGCAGGACCCTGCAGACATCCGGAGGAAGCGCAAGGTAACAACTTCCTTCTTCCCTTCCTCAGACATTTACATTACATTTACGTTTACACATTTAGCCGGCACTTTTATCCAAAGCGAATTATATTCATCAACTATCAATTACATCAGGGTCTCGTTTAGGGCCACTTAGTCTTAAGTGCTCAAGAGCACAAATGCGGCAGCCAGGATTTGAACCCTCGACTTCCAGGCTACTAGCAAGTTAAATCTTTCCTTTGAAGACGGAGAATCTATGGGCAAGCTCACAGATGATTTTTAAATTCTAATCTACACTTTGGGTGGTCAGATTAGAAGTGGACAGTGCTAAGTACAAGTGCAAACAGCCAGCATGATGAACAGTGATCTTATCACTCAAAACCATTTGCAGGGGTAGTTTGGAGATTGGAATAGGAGAAGCTGAGGAACGAGGCTCACCTCAATCAAGACCGAGAATGGGTCTGGCAACAAGGGATTGACCTCTTATTTCCAGAGTCATATTGCTAGCATGAAATCTGAAGTGCATTAAAGCGGAGCAAGAGTTTAAGAATTTAAGCACTAAACTTTCACTCACCAGACCTGTTTGGAAATGTAGCAATCACAACCTTCATATAATAGACGGTTGCAATTGCAGTTGTCCTCTCAATGCAAAGGAAAATACACATCCAGCTAATAACAGTTATGGTTGCGTATCATATAAAGCCCTCCCCCATGCTTTTTAAGCATTTTTGATTGGTTCCTGGGTTTTGATTGATTGATAAATGGGCTCAGTGAGTGACCTCCATGGCCAGATGGGGTTGCAGAGCAAATTTCAAATTAGCTTGCAGTGCGTCTGTGCTCACTCAGGCTGTGTGAGGCAAATTTAAAAGGTAATGTAATGTTGTCTTGAGGCATCATCAGACGTGAGGAGTTTAATGGAATGCGCCATCCATAGTTGTAACAACATAAGCACAGGTGGTCAGCTGCCTCTGTCTGCACCTCTGATCTGGTTTCTTTTGTGCAGGGAGCCTTTTGATTTCTTTTGACTTTTTTCCTTTTTTTAATGTCATAACAGCTGAAACCCATTAAATTCTCTTGAGACCCAGTTTCAGGTGTATGGTTTAAATTTTGATTCTCCTCCTCAGAACTTTTCAGAAATCTCCATAGGTTCTCCACCATTTTACTATATTGTTCTTCTGTAAATCATTCAGTGTTTTGAATTGGCCTCACGCTCAAGGCAACACCTTTACACTTGTACATGAGGTGAATGTACGTAAATGTTTACTTTTATCTTTTGCACTTCAGCGTGAATGTGTGACCCAGTATATGATTAGTGTTTGAAAGCTGGGCACAACTGGACAGCCATAGTTAAAAATGAAATAACGACTGACTTGACTTAACTCTGGTGTGTGTTTGTGTTTGTGTGTGTGTGTGTGTGTGTGTGTGTGTGTGTGTGTGTGTGTGTGTGTGTGTGTGTGTGTGTGTGTGTGTGTGTGTGTGGTCTGGTTTCAGGCTGAAAATGGAGTCAGCCACAGGGACAGCAAGAGGAGCCACACACACACTGACCCCCCCTCAGCTCCCCAGCCTAATGCAGTGGGCCGAGACCACATGGACCCATACCACAGCTACCGGGCCAATGGGTGAGAAACTACTCTACAACCCACTAGGCACCGACAGTATTTAGCACTGTGTTTATTCAAAGCATTTACAGTAAATGATTTTAATGTATTTAAAAAGGGAATGGAAATCATCAAAAATAGACTCAACCCAATTAAAATCTTACTGGGTATTGAAGGGGTCCTTTTGGTTGAGTGGCACCCTATTTAGCAATCATAATTGAACTACAATTGCTCTGTGCTTTTTGACATCACATACAGGCCTTGTTCATATTCGCCCATGTTTAAGTGTTTTTCTTATAAGTTAAAAATTCTCATATGAAGGAGGGCACAACCATGCCTCATGATATGTCTTTGGCCATGCACAACCTCTCGTAAATCATCGTATTCATGGCAAAAAAAAAAATTTTGTTCCACCCTATGGCTATGTCTTTATCTAATGTGTACCAAATATTTTCCTTATGCACCAGAGTCATAACTCACCACAGTATACCAGTACATTGAACAGTACATAAATCTAAACCCTTGAGTCTGCTGAACATCTGCAACGCTGCATACACTGTAGATATACTATATTTTATTTTGTGGAAACATGTAGCTTTGTGTATTGAGTGATTGGCAGAATAGAATATTAGTTAATCTAGCATGCAGATTACATTCCATCAACTAGTCAAAAGAGTAACTGTCAATTCAGGGTACATTTGAAAGAGTATTGAACAACAGCTCAAGGGTGTAAAGATAATCACATTCATAAATGGATATGAAGATGTCTGGTTATGTGTAACCTGTAAATAGTTCCCATTTTTCAAAACACATGCTCAGAAGGATTTCAGTTTGAAAATGGTTTATTTGGTTTATTTAAGGTACATTACCATTATTTGGCATCACTATTATGAACAATTTGCTTGATTCAAGATGAAAAGAGCAAGAAGCCACTGAAGATGTTGTGGTTATTACGGTCACCACGTAGATGGTAACCAACAGGGAGGCGCAAGGTAACCTCATCTCCCACCTCTAGCTCAAGGGCCACACCGCTTGACAGATAAGATTGAAGTCCATCATTATTATACTTGCCCAAAAACATGACCTGCTCACTGTTCTTAAACACTTTTGATAGTCATCCAACGAGATGTAAGCCATAATCCATGACTGTGAATCTGAAATAGTAAACTTCCTTTATTGGAGCTGTGAATCGGCCTGTAGTTATGTCATAGGCACCACCATAATTTGTGATGATTTTAGTGAAAATCAACTCTAACTCGGTGCTGTCAGCTACTACTGAGTCAGTCAGTGCTGCTGAGAATGCCACCTCCTTGGATCGCCCTGCAATCTTTCTCTCCAGTTTCACTAACTCACTCTCAGTGGCTGCCAATCCGGTCTTCTTTGCTGTCAGCTCTGCCTCTTGTGCTGTGTTTTCCATCTTCAGTTCCCTTAACTCAGTTGTACCTGCAGACTGCCTGACGTCTTGCACTGTCTGCTCTTTAATAAGGCTCATCACCTCAGTCTTCATAGTGGTCAAGTCCATACCTTGTGCTGCAGTGTCTTGTCTTTACATAGTCAATGTCAGTCTCAGCGACTGCCAGTCTGTCAATAACTGACCTCACCTCAGATCAGCTGTGAGAGTGGCTGTTTCCTCCCTCAGATTCAGCACTTCAGTTTCACCAGTTTCACTAGCAGCCAGTCTGGTCTGCAAAGCTGTCATCTCTACACCGTGTGTTGTTTCCATTTTGTGCAGCTCGGTTTTGGTGTTCTGTAGCTCGTTCTGTGTGACAGCCAGCTGCAGTCTGAGCCCCGCCATCATATCTCTGAGTTCCCTACACTCAGCAGAGGAGACATCCAGCTGGCTAGAGACTTCAGCGGCAGTGCTCTGGCTGTCTATCTCAACTTCAGTCTGCGTGCTCTGTGTCTGAGCTCCTCACATGGAGACCAGCAGCACCAGTAGTATGACTGCAGCCCTCATCTTCAAATTGCTCTTCTGTCTGGCACACTCAGCAGTAATAGTATGAATAGTAGGCTTAGTTGTTTTTGTGGTTATTGTATCAAGATAGCAACAGTAGCAGTAATAGTAGCCTGGTAGTAGTGGTGATACGGATGCTAATGACACCTTTAATAGCCCTGTGTCTCATTTTCAACTTTTTACTATACAGCTGTTATCCAAGGACGCTAAATAAGATTTAGAAATTTAGATGTATTTTTCTGAAACACAGTTGTTTATTCAGTTATCAGTGTTATGGGAGAATATGTGAAGAGGGGCAGGTGGTGCTTAAAAGGGAAAAAAGAAAAGACAATCTTGTAAAAAAAAAAGGGGGGGGGGGGCAGTCCTGAGTTTGAACATTAAAAATGGCAAATATATGTCTTATGTCTGTTTATATCAGTCATTATAAGTCCTCTTTGTCCGGTGAGTGGGCCACCTTTCTTCTACTGTTATGTCTGTGGCCAATTAGTGACAGGAAAGCTCTTTTCTGATGACAAAAGTCTGGCAGTACAGAATTTAAGAGGAGTATTTCCAAACTTAAATTTCGCTGATTGGGACAACATAATTAGTGGATGATAATACTAACACACCACATACTGTAATATTTTTTTGTAAAATATTATCTTTTCTCTTTTTTGTTTGTTTGTTTGTGTAAGCAGGTACTCAGAGGATTACCTGGACTCCCAGAAAAGGCCGCTATCCCCGCTCTCCCCCCTCTCAGATTCTCCAGAGCCAACCAAGCCCTCCGTTAAATCCCAGGACAGCGATCAGTACTACTCGGACATGACAAGCCATAAAAGCCAGGTGAGAACTCAGGTTAGGTCTGAGATATTTCAGGCTATTTTAATGATTTTCAAATACGGTATACTGTATGTATGTATTAAATGTATTGTAATAGCACAATTTCAGTGTGTATGATGACAGCTACTTGTACTGCATTTTGTCTTTATGGATCTGTAATAAGCTAAACTAGACACAGAGACCAGTAGAGAGTAGAGTCAGTGAGAACAGAGACACGCGCACAAGCTGCAAATTATGAAGTGTGAAAATTTCAAAGATGTGGTTCCTCAAGATGTTACAGCTGCTGTCATGTCAAGGCTAGTCTACATATATCACAAATGTTTTGAAATGTATGTATTGATGTAAATGCACACATGTACTCATATAAAATAAATAATAAACATTTGAAAATAACTGTGAAATGAAGATGAAATAAAAAATATGAGAAGGTACTCTAGTGAAAAAGAGAATGCATTGTTATTATGGACCGGGGGTAAAGAAGATTACAGTTGACCTGATTCTAAAATGACAAATCAATAACAGATTAAATCAAAATAAAAAAGAGAAAAATAAAATAGCAAAATAAACTGAATCTAAATCAAGAACCATTACACAGTAAAAATGAATAATTGCTGGGGCCGCCGTGGCTCAGTGGGCTAGAGCGTCAGACCACCACTCTGGGGACCCGGGTTCGAGTCTGACCCAAGGTCATTTCCTGATCCCACCCCATCTCTTTCCCACTTGTTTCCTGTCCATCTCTATACTATACTATATAAGGCAAAAAAGCCCAAAAAACAT
Organism: Sardinella longiceps; assembly: GCA_027497455.2. Taxonomy (NCBI): domain Eukaryota; kingdom Metazoa; phylum Chordata; class Actinopteri; order Clupeiformes; family Clupeidae; genus Sardinella; species Sardinella longiceps. The sequence continues at coordinate 21,045,947 of JAODXP020000016.1, read as the reverse complement.
CTTTAAAAAAAAGGAAAGAATAATTACTGATTCTTGGCTTTCTGTAGATGCACAGGACGCAGCCTAAGGTGGAGACAGAGTCAGTGGGCGTCTCCAGTCATCCACAGGCCTGCAGTGACACCTGGGCCTCAGGTGCCAACCCAACCAGCCGTCACAGAACTGTGCCCTATACCGATGTGTAAGTCTCTCTCTCTCTCTCTCTCTCTCTCTCTCTCTCTCTCTCTCTCTCTCTCTCTCTCTCTCTCTCTCTGTGCCAACCACCACAGAGGAACTGTGCCTTATACCAATGTGTAAGTGTGTGAGGGGTTATTTGATGTGTCACACATCAGTCTGTCTGTCTCTCTCTCCCTCTCTGTTTGTGTGTGTGTGCCAACCGCCACAGAAGAACTGTGCCCTATACCGATGTGTAAGTGTGTAAGGGGTTATTTGAAGTGTCACACATCAGTCTATTTCTCTCTCTCTCTCTCTCTCTCTCTCTCTCTCTCTGTGTGTGTGGCTCTATGCATAGGGTGTGTCATTGGTGTGTTTGCTTATCTACTGTACGAGTCTGATGTTTAGTTTCTCCTGTTTCTCCTTAGTTCCCAGCATGCAGAATACTACATGCACGAGGCCAAGAGGATGAAGCACAGAGCTGATGCCATGGTTAGAGCCTAACGCAAAACACACTCACACACACAAGCCTGAACACTCACACACACAGGTCAAAACACACTGACACACACAAGCCTGAACACTCACACACACAGGTCAAAACACACTGACACACACAAAACACACCCACACACACACACACAAGCTTGACCACTCCAGATGTTCCCGTGAAACAGCATGCTACAACATAATGAACTCAGTGTCCTACTCACCCATACTGTACATATACAAAGACAAAGTTGCTTTGTCTGTTTGTATGGTTTATGTGTTTACATACAGAATAATAAACTAGAAAGGCGCTCAGAAAGTGCAGACCTCCGCCAAGGCAATGTGGTCACAGACACAAAATAAATTCCAGATGGTGTTCTGGATCACCAATCGCTACCATAATCGAATCAGTTCTTACTTGTCCCAATACATACATTTCATCCAAATCCGTGCAGTACTTTTTGAGTTATGTTGTACACAGACAGACAGACAGACACACAGACACATGCTGGCGAAAACATAACCTCCTTGGCGGAGGTAATAATAAACAAACTAGCGTAGTGCCAATACCAAAGATACCAAAATGTATGTACAGTATGTACACTATGTGCATTTTTCTTATTTGTATCCACTAAATGTTATTCTGTGTAAAGACAAGCAGCCGTAAAAACTACCTAATATCAGCAAGTCAAGGCCTGTTGATAAGCGGTCCACCGTAAGATAAGCGGTCACATGTTTGGATCTGTTCGTTATTTACACCCCCGTTCTCACCGTTGTTGTTGTGTTTCCACCATGTCGTGTTTTGTGCAGATGACTTTTTAATGTGTATATGAAATGACCTATGCATTTGTTTGCATTATCTGTATGTGTGTGTGTGTGTGTGTGTGTGTGTGTGTGTGTGTGTGTGTGTGCTTACTATCTCTGATATATTTGAATCCTTTCTGTACAAATGTAATTGGTGGATTCAAATAAACAATTCAAATGTGTGTGTGTGTGTGTGTGTGTGTGTGTGTGTGTGTGTGTGTGTGTGTGTGTGTGTGTGTGTTCAGGTGGATAAGTTGGGTAAGGCAGTGAACTATGTGGACGCTGCTCTGTCCTTTATGGAGTGTGGCAAAGCCATGGAGGAGGGACCCCTGGAGTCCAAGTCTCCTTATGCCATGTATGCTGAGACGGTGGATCTCATACGGTATGTAC
>JAODXP020000016.1:20904114-21039114 GCA_027497455.2 Sardinella longiceps | reverse complement strand
GGCGTCAAGCGCGTAAACCAAGGGGAGCCTTGCAAATTGGCGCTTGCATCGGTCGAGATGGCTTCTGGAGCTGAAAGACTTGAGGCCGGAGACAGTGAACAAGACGAAGGGGAAGATGTGTACGAAGTGGAGAAAATTATTGACATGCGAGTGGAAGAGGTGAGTTGAGAGAGGGGGATGTTGGCAAGCCGCTTAGGAACCTCTGCTGCTCGCTGTATGAGCTAGTTAGCTAGGTAGCTAACCATCTAGCTAGCATTGTTGCTAGCATGTGGACTTTGGAGAGTTCAAACCAGGAATTTGATTTGGATTTCTCTGGTACACACTGTCGTGTCGCAAGGGAAGTCCCTAAAAGATCAGTGAAATGTGCCCGTTCTAACGTTACTCAGAGTGCAGGTAGATGTGTGCTTTAACTTCAGTTGGTATTGCATTTAGCGATATATTTAGCATAGATAGGTTAGCCATAGCACGATTCCTCCTTGGGTGCCCAGGCCAAGGATAAATTGTTGTGCTCCCTCCTGCTATGGGCCTCGTTTAACGTGAGTTGTTGTTAACTAACGTTAGTCAATATAACGTGAAGACAACTTGCAGGGTGTGCTGAGAGTACACAGAAATGTCACCAACTTAGCTAGCAACGTTATTTTAGATCATTTAAAACCTAAACACATACGTTATTGCAGGTAACGTTATAAACGGTTTGTTGTGTTTAGATTAGTTGCCTCCCCACACTCCCATGCTAACGTTAACTGGCTAGCACGCGCCAGTCGAAAAGAAAATATCCACTTAGCAGAACAGCCATTACAGATACTTCTGAGGGATGTCTGAATAACTAGGATAGGATTGACCAATTGTGCCGTTGCCTGTGTACACATATCCCTACAAAAGTTTGTGCTACTGAATACTCATTCTGTGGCAGTCAATCTGTAACTCTGCTGACGTTTCATATCGGTGTTGCTCACGAGTGAAGTTGTCTTCTGAAACTATTGCAACTGTCGTGTTTACACTGAGAGTTATGTGGTTGGACGAACCGCCTTTGGTAGGCTACATAACGTCCTTGAGTGAACGTTCTTGAAATAAAATCGCCAACCGTGTAGGGTAGTCTCTTTGACGTGTTTTTTGCTTCTATCTGCATCTGTCTGTCAGTTGTACACAAAAAAATGGAAGTCGGGTTATTTGTCAGATAACGTCAAGTGACCTGTAAAGTTGCTATTGGACACTTATCGATACTGGATCTAGAAGGGATGTTCAGTATCTAAACTTGATAACTTTAGCTACAATGTTGTCTTAGTGTCATCTCCTCATAAAAAGTTGTTATGGTCCATCTTGCAGTATTATCATGCCATGCTTGTTTAATTTCGGTCATGCTTCATTTCGTTTTAATCGTTTTAGGCGAAAGTACATTTCGTTGACTAATTAAATGTGTTTCTGACATGCCCACTCGCCACCTCCTCAGCTGTCGTGAATAACTGTCCTCTCCACGTCTCCAGTCTTTACCTGCTGCACCAGTTGCTAAGCACCCATGGGTTACTCACATCTGTGTGTTCTTTTTAAGACTGGAAAAAGGGCTAGGGAAGCTTATTAAGTCAAATTTATGTCCTGGAAATCACTGGATCAAAGCCCTCCTCGCCTGCTGATACAGTACTCATTAACTGTAGATTTGAATGGAAGACAGAACGCACGTTATTGTGACAGGAGATGGCTATGGTCTGTAGAACTACTGCTGTGGCTGAACAGGCTTTCAGAACTGGTTTTGGTTTTTGTAGATTCTACCTGCAAAGCTCCTTTATTGTCAGACCAGCCAGCGGCCTTGACTCCTTTGTAGCAGGTGCAGCCTTTGAGCCTTAGGGAGGGTTTTCCTGTGAGAGGAGGAGGCAGTGCCGTCTGGGCATAACACACCTCTGATACACACACACACACACACACACACACACACACATACACACATACACACACCTTCTCCACCACACTTCCTCCCTGAAACCCTTTGCCTCGAATGTCTGTGGGGAAACAGACAGATGGCCCGTCTCTCATCTTACGGGAGTCGACGGAAGCACCATTTCCACACCCACAGAGACAAAAATACACACATGCATGGCACAAACACACACAGGCAGTGGTAGCTGGCAATCTTTCAGGCCTACAGAGTGGTGTTTACTTCTGCAACTTGAGTGTTTTGAAGTGCAGAGTGCTTGCTTGCTTGCTTGTCTGCCTACCTTCCTGACCCGCTTGTACTGGTGCAGATGTATTAGGTGGCTGAGGAAATTGTTTTGAGCAGGATGATTGATGTGTGTGCGTGTGTGCGTGCGTGCGTGTGTGTGTGTGTGTGTATTTGTGTTAACACGGCAGAATCTCGGATGTGGTTATGTTAAATGTTCTGTGTGTGAGTGTGAGGGAGAGAGTGAGGGGCTGGAGTTGTTTGTGAGCAAGTGAGGGCGAGAGACTGTATGATGTAGGCCTATCTCCCAGCCAAAGCTTTCCAAAGCCTCTGGTTCACCAATGCCAAGTCGAAGGACAAATGTAGTAGGACAATGAAGCCTGAGAAGAGAGAGAGAGAGGAAAAAAAACAAAATTGAGTCAGAAAGAGACAGACAGATTGAGGGAAGCAAACGTGTTCAAGAGAATGAGTAAGAGAGAAAACGTGAGAAAGTGGTCTGTCCCTGTGCGTACTGTATGTGTGAGGGGTGGGGTGGGGTGGGGGTGAGATAAAGGGGAGACGTAAGAGAAGGAGAAAGCCCTGCTGGACCAGTGGGAGGGCTGGCCACAGCTGCTGTGATGGCGGCCTCTCTAGGCGGTGTGGTCAGCCGTGAGTGGCACCTTCCCCTCAAAGGGGAGGAGAGAACCACACACTCCCTTGGGTGTGGTCCAAGCAGGGTAAGGACTCGAGAGCCGTTTGCCTTCAAATTTTTTTAACATGGCAGTGTAGTAAATACATGTACACACACACACCCACACCCACACCCACACAATCTCTCTCTCTCTCTCTCTCTCTCTCTCTCTCTCTCTCTCTCTCTCTCTCTCAATCTCAATCTTTGGCTCCTATTCTCCTACAAAACGGTCATTGAACTCTGTCTGGATTTCCTCTCACAAATGTCACTGTACACTATTGGATTTGAGGTCATTGTGCTATGTGAGAGACAGAACAAGACTGTGTGTGTGTGTGTGTGTGTGTGTGAGCGTGCACGGCTGGCCTTCCGTTCGTCTGCCAAAGCCGTAGTTGCCTGCACATTTCACATGACTGAGTCATTTCTCAGAGTTCTCATAGGGCTTCCATGTTTTGGAAGATCTCCCGGTTTCCCCGCGCGCCTTTGTGTTTGCTGGCTGCGGGCGAGTCTGTTTGGTTTACAGTCTCGCTTTCGTTTTTCGCTTGCTCGTGTGTATGTGTGTGTTGGTGTGTTGAGTGCTCTCTCTTATCAAATACCCACTCTTCCTCCATGCTCCCTCTTTCTTTCACACTCTCTCTCTTTCACGCGCTCTCTCTCTCTCTGTCTCTCTCTCTCTCTATTGCTTTGTTTTTCTCTGGCCCACCCTAATTCTCTCCTAGGGTTTTCCTACCCTCCCTCTCTCCTCCCCGTGTGTGTGTGTGTGTGTGTGTACATGCAATTGTGTGTGTGCGTGTGCACATTTGTGTTACAGTGAAAGGTTCTCGAGCTTGTAACACTTCAGCTGAACTGCCCCAGTAGCCTCCAGTTGTGCAGGAGTGGGAGAGAATAAGAGAGGGGGGGGGGCAGTGATGGTGATGGTGTGTGTTGTTGAAGGCGGTAGCTGAAATCAGAGACAGAGCTGCTGGCTGCCTGCCATCCACTGCCATTCAGTGTTCAACTGACTGGCCCACTGGTATAAACACACACGATTATTCACTCTCTTGTCCAACACACACACACATTCAATCTCTGAACACACACGTCACCATCGTTAGGACACGTCACATTCGCCTCATTGTTAATTAATTCATTGAACAACATTGAACTACAATCACTCTCCTTTCTGGATCACACACACACACACACACACACACACACACACACACACACACACTTATACACAAACATATTGTCTCTGCCCACACCCCCCACACCCCGCTCCCATATAAATTCTCCCCCATGTAGGCTAAGCATACAGTCTGCCTTGTTAATAACAGGTGCATTCACAGGAATATACTCCTCACCACTACTGAAGCCATATTACATTTTACAGAGCATTTATAGAAGCACCTCCTTCTCCACACGTACGCACGCAGAAACATACTTGCACTCACACACGCACGCACACATACTACCCACCCCCTCTCGTTCACCTCTGGTTATCAATCAAAGCTTAACACACACACACACACACTCCTCTCTGGAAACGTAGCATAATGCAGTAGTCGGATTGAAGCACTCATTAACTCTCAGAGTTAATGCATCCCACTCAAAACAGATCTCCAGGCTCGACTCCTCCCATACACACACTAGTACACACACACACACACACACACACACACACACACACACACACACACACACACACACACACACACACACAGACACACACAAACACTTGTACAGACAGAGACACCAATACACAGAGACATAGTCAGTCACACTTTCATTTACTCCCACATGCACAGATGCACATCACACACACACACACACACACACACACACACACACACACACACACACACACACACACAGTCACTGACTCTTCACCCTAGTCTCTTCCACAGCTTTACTTGAGCATTAACAGCAGCTGACATGCACGCCAGGTCTGGGAGCCCATGCTGTGTCGACTACATTTTCTGCCTGTGTGAGAAAATAGGTCCCTGCTAGCCAGTGCCCCAGTATGGGAGGGTGTTTATGTTACTGTTTAGGGTAATAGAGGTGGTGGTGGTTAGGAAATCGGTGGCAACTCATTTGCTTTATCATAATAAAGAGCTGCCTACGATGATGTACAATAAGCTAGTGCTGCTGTCTCTGGCTTTACCAGAGACCAATGAGGCTTATGACATAGCAACAATAATCAGGTTTACACTGGTCTGGTCGCTCTGATCATGTGTGTGTGTGTGTGTGTGTGTGATGTGTGTATGTGCGTGCAAGTGACTGCATATTTGCGTGGGTGTGTGTGTGTGAGTTTGTGTACACATAACTGGCATGTTGTTGTCGATCTTGTTTTTGTTCAACACTGAAATGACATCCACCCCTACAGTTTAATTCTGTCTGGCAGGGAAGGAATGCACACAGCCTCCCCTGCACACAGACTGGAGACAGCAGGAGAATGGACTTTCAACACACACACACACACACACACACACACACACACACACACACACACCACATATATACTTCATGTCCTCACCACACCCACCCACATATACATACACACGCCACATTCCCTCATAAGCCAAGGCACAATATACCAACATATAGGCTGTAGTGTATGCACAGTCTTCCCTTTTAAGTGCATGCTGGTTCTTAGTTGTATCCATACACAATGGAGCCAGCACAGTAACACACATGCAGCAACACAAATGACAAATAGAGTCTTGGACACACACATGTGCACACACACGTGCGCTAACACACACACACACAGTCACACACACACACACAGCACACGCTTGGGCATACATGCATATTCTCGTACATGAACACACACATTTACCTCCCGCGGAGGACAATGAGTCCCTGATTGGTCGGAAACAAAGGACAAAGGCTGGGGCTCGGGGGCCCAGGGACGCTGCGTGGAAAAAGAAACCCAGGGCCGCTTGTCAAGGATTCAGCACGTTAACAGCCACGCCTTTTGTTACGGAGAGCAGAAAAACAACAACAGACAACAACTTAGATTAGCCTAATCAACCAGTGATCATTACATTGACAGTGGCTGTATGGGGCTGTTCTTGCCAGCTGTGGTTGTGTGCATGCGTCATAGTGAGAAAGAGAGGCGAGGCACCACAGAGAGACAGGCATGTGTGTGTGTGTGTATGCGTGCGTCTGCAATTGTGTGTGTGTGTACGTGTGTTTGTACGTGTGTAAAGCAGAGAGAGAATGCCAGGAATGAGAGAAAGAGAGCAGCTGAATGTGTGTGAGAATGTGTGTGTTTATCAGAAGGCTTCATAGCTCGGGGAGGTGTGTAAAGGTGGCTACAGGCCAAAGATCCGCAACGAGGCGGGCTGCAACGTTCTTAAAAACCTGCAACATTCTAAAACTCCGAAACTGCGATATGACATGTTAAATCTTTTGCGACGGCTTGCAACTGCTTGCAACAACCTGCAGCGATTGATTCACACCGCCGCAAGTCCTCTCCAAAACCGTCTCATCTCGCTGCAGATCTTCAGTCTAAATTGGCATGAAGTGTAATGGTTGGACTGATGTGAGGGTGGTAAAGAACTGTGTGTGTGTGTGTGTGTGTGTGTGTGTGTGTGTGTGTGTGTGCACTACTGGACTACTACTGTAATGTAGGACAGGGCAAGGAAGGAGGAAGAGTAAGAGTGGCGGAAGTGAATATGCAAAGGTCTCAGAGGAAGACGAGTAGAGGTCACCAGGAGGTGTGTGCGTGTATGTGTGTGTGTCCTTCTCAAAGTAAATGTCGGCACTGAGTGTGTGTATTAAGCTGTGAGTCTGTGTAAAGCTTGCCTCTGTGCCTCACACACACACACACACACACACACACACACAGAGACAGGCTCCCAGTGGGAGTGTGTCACAAGCACAAAGAGGGCCTGCAGAATGGCTGTGTTCCTGCTGCTTAATAACAGTAATCAGCATTAGAATGGAAGCATCCGCTAGTGGTGTGTACTCACCCATTCAGTGTGTTACCCAGTCAGCACACCGAGATAAACACACAGCTGGGGAATCTCTCTCTCTCTCTCTCTCTCTCTCTCTCTCTCTCTCTCTCTCTCTCTCTCTCTCTCTCTCTCTCTCTCTCTCTCTCTCTCTCTCTCTCTCTCTCCTTTTGCTCAATCATTCACTCCATCTCTCTTTCTTTCTTTCTTTCTCTCTCTCTCTCTTTCACTTTCTCTTTCTCTCCCCCTCCAGTCAGTCATACACACACACACTCTCACTTACTCAGTCTCTCTCTCTCTCTCTCTCTCTCTCTCTCTCTCTCTCTCTCTCTCTCTCTCTCTCTCTCTCTCTCTCTCCTCATTTACTCATCCACACACATACACACACACACGTACACACAAAATCCCACTTTCTCAATCTCTCACTCACACGCTCACACACACTCATTTACTCCATCTCTCTCTCCCTCCCTCTCTGTCAGTCAGTCGGTCTGTCTATCTCCTCCATTTTGCAGGCTTAGGTGAGCAATTACTCAGACTTCAGGCAAATATTATCTGAATGGTGAGTGCCTAGGGATTATATGCGGGGCGTCGTCTTTTGAGTGCGTGTGGCGGTCACAGAGAGTGTGTGTGTGTGTGTGTGTGTGTGTGTGTGTGTGAGCGCGAGTGTGTTATCTACTGAGAGGATTTACTATGACCGGAAGTCCTCTTTAGACTTTTCTGTCAGCATTCTCTTCTGTGTGTGTGTGTGTGTGTGTGTGTGTGTGTGTGTGTGTGTGTTTCTCTGTCTCCATGTCTCCATCTATTGTCCTTGAGTGGCCTCTGTCCTTGCAGGGCATAGTGCACAGTGCACCATGCAGATCACATTCGCTCTCTGAGGATCCCTTCGCAACCACTCTGCACTGAGTAGACAAGTGTGTGTGTGTGTGTGTGTGTGTGTGTGTGTGTGTGTGTGTGTGTGTCACGTGGTCCCCCAACCCCCTCCCCATTTCCATCTCATCAGCTGATATGTAGCCTTGGGAGATCCTACATAGATAACAGCTTACTGCCTTCACTCAGGAATCCTCTTTTTGTCCCCGTTTGCAAAAAAAAAAAAAAGCCCTGGATTGATGGAAAGCGTAGCAAACCTCCCTCCCTCCCTCCCCGCACTGGAGTTCATTGACTGCCTCCTAGTCAGGAAGGAACCTTAGACCCCTTGGTTGTTCTACAACATGCTTATGTGCATCGAGGGCTAAGAGCTAAAAGAGCCCAAGTAACGCTTGGGTCAACCTGAAAGCCCTGAGCTCTTTCCTCTGACAAAAATATAGAAATGAAATATTAATATTATGTTAAATTATTAAACAAAAACCAAAGGTCTTAAGTGTTAGCCAGAGGGCATTTTGACTTAGATATATTTCAGAATGGTCTCCTGTAAAGTTGGTGTGCGACAAGCGTCCAATTGGTTCTCAGCCCTCAATATGTGGATGTAAAGAGAAAATGCGCACGCGCGCGCACACACACACACACACACACACACACACACACACACACACACACACACACACACACACACACACACACACAGAGTGATGCAAGGGCCACTCATTCACTCATGTTACGTATATATTCTACTTGTCAGACTTGATTCTGCCTCCTTGCACAATGTTGAGCAAACTTGTCTTTCCCCCCATGTCACTCACTAACTCTGTGAACTTTGACCCCTCTCAGGGCGAGGTGCTGTACCGCGTACGCTGGAAGAACTACACGTCGGATGATGACACCTGGGAACCTGAGGCTCACCTGGAGGACTGCAGAGAGGTGCTGCTGGCCTACAAGAAGGCCCTGGCGGAGGCCAAGCCCAAGAAGGACTCGAGCGTGGTGAGTGACCTTTGACCTCATTAGGGGATAGTACTGATTGGATCACGTGCGGCGTGGCTGGCCAATCACTGAACAGCAGAATCATTTTACTAAAATTTTTGATTGTGCACTTGCCAGACACCTGTGTCGGGAGTCTTGTTTGTTGTTTTAGGATGCAAATTGGGTTTTTGTTTTGTATAAAGGCCTTGGCGAGTGTGGAGAAGTAGTATTCCACACATGAGAAAGTTGAAGGGGGAAAAGCTTTGGGGGCGGTGAAGATATAAATATGTTTGTTATTGTCTGGAATAGAATATAGGTCACGTTTTAAAAATAGCAGTGGTCCTTTTTACTCCTGGAGACATGTTGATATTCAGAGAACTCGTGTTTTTTTTTTTTTTTTTGAGGGGAAAAAAGTCTTCATGCAATTTGTGGCCTGTAAAAAAATTAGGCCACAGAATACTGAAGGAATACTGAAGGATTTGGAGTAGGAAAGATCACATCTGGAAAATCATTTAAAGATCAAATCCTGAGTCTGCCCTGAAGGTCTTCAGCCATACTTCCAAGACGTGTGTCCGATCCTGCTGTTGGGTCACTGCAGTGGACAAACAAAAACAAAATGACCAAATAAAAACAAAACAACCAGCAAATCTAACAAAAGCTTCTTAAAATCTAGATATATCCCAGTTGTAGCAAATGATTTTACTATGCAGGTATGTCTAGAAACAAGCCATTGGGCCTTGGTAGCTGTTCTCCCAAGTTCTGTTGAACCAATCACATTGCTTGATCCTAATAGAGAGTCGCTTAGACGTACCTTGAGCTTATCAGGCTACTTTTGCCTGCAGAGGCAGTTGGAAAGATAGCCGCTCATTCCGCCCCTTGAGCCTGGTCTATTGGTCATAGTCAAACTAATGTGAGAGTTTGGCTCATCAGCATAGCATCCCAGTTCTCTGATGTTAAAACCAGCCCAAGGAAATGGCCTGTTGTAATCTGAATAACAGTGAAGCTTGTCCTTTACTTGTACCTTGTACTTTCCCCACCCCTATTTTTGGTTAGGATACCATATGTATATTAGATACCTTCTGCTGCAGCAAAAGACAAAAGAATCAAATGAAATTAATGATTTATATTATTTATTATAGGGACCATGTACAATTACATAAATGTTGCCAAAGCACAAATCATTGTAATAATAATAAAAGAATGAGTCGGTGGCGATAGTTCCTATCCCAACGTGAAGCCCCTTGTCCTAAGCCGTTGAGTGTACGGCCATTATATGTGATGCTCTTCGTTTATACTACCTCAGACCCCTCGCAGTGATGATAGCTCTCAACCCACCTCTGCACAGCCCCCTCTTGGCCAGGTAATGCACGTCTAATGACACTTTGGGTTCTCTGGGGGTACACACCTGCACTTGCCCCACGGTAGTATGATGGTGTTGTGATAGTCCTATTTTAGAGGAAGTGTATATTACTGTCCAGTATCACTGTTATGTGTTTAGTTGTTTGTTTGTTTTTGTTTGTTTGTTTATGTGGTAGCGTTAGGAGAATGCTTTGTATCAGCTGTTTGACTCAAGGTTTCTGTTTTGGAGGGTCATAGTGGTGTGATGATAGATTCAGTTCCCACGTGGTGCAATAAAATAACAAACCGATGATGCCATCTACCTTATCCAACAGTGTGTGTGTGTGTGTGTGTGTGTGTGTGTGCGTGTGTTTGTTTTTTTTGTCCCATTATTATTATTTTCACCACGTTTTTTTGTGTCTCCTCCTTGCTCTTTTTTGACAGTATTTTGACGTCAAATGTTTGTTTTCTTTTTCCCAAGCTGCCGATGAAAAGCGACATCTTCAACGCCGACTCGGACAGCAGCGATAATGATCGGCCCGCCAGCGCACCCATCAAAAAGAAGAAGAAGAAGAAAAAGAAGCAGGCAGACCCCGACGACGATGACGACCTTCTGGCGAAAGAGAAAAAGAAGAAAAAGAAGAAATGGAAGGAAGACAAACCTCTACCGGCACCGGAGACCGACGAGGAAGAGGAGGAGGAGGAAGAGGACGCACGCAAAGCCTCATCTCCACCAGCGCAGCAGCAGTCCCGCAAGGACCACAAAGCTTCCGAGAGCAAGCGGAGGCTGCAGGATTCTGACGACTCGGACGCACCCGTGGCCCCCAAGAAGCACAAGAAAGACGGCAAGGGTAAAGATGGCGGCAGTGGCAAGCAGTCGAAGAAGGAAAGCGCGATAGAAGACACACTCGGGAAGAAGTCAGCGAAGAAGAAGAAGACCAAGAAAGGCCTGGATACATCGGAGGAGGATGAGGGCGCTGACAGCGAGGTCGCCGCCGAGACGCGGTCGGTCGACAACGAGGACGTGGCGGAGAGGAGCAAGTCGTCTGACAGGGAGCGGGACAAGCAGCAGCAGAAGGGAGACGGCAAGAAGAAAAGCAAGTCGGACCTGAAGCTGCAGGGCCTGAAGGAGCTCATGCAGGACAAGAAGGCCAAAAAGACGGAGGGGTCGGGGTCGGCGTCCGCGTCCACAGCCACCCCGCTCAGAGACAGCAGCCTGAGCAAACTCAAGAGCCTGACGAGCGCCAGCGGCTCCAAGAGCCAGAAACACCAGGCCCGAGGCAGCGGCACCGCCAGCAACGACGGCGACGACTTGGAGGCCAAGCATCGGACGAAAGGCCAGGACTCGCAGGCCACGCAGAGGGCGCCCTCTTCGTCCTCGTCTTCCTCGTCGTCCTCCGCCTCCGTGGGCCGCGGCAAAGAGGACGAGGGTAAGGAAGGCATGGCGGGAGCTGCGGGCAGCGAGAAGGACCGCGGTGCCTCCAACCTGTTTGAGGAGTTCCTGCTCAACTGCGAGGCTAAGGACCGGGCACCGCCACGACGACACACGGGCACCACTGGCTCCGACAAGGTAGGAAGCTCACAAAGGGCATAGGCCATTTTAACAGGAAATCAATCACTCAGTCCCCTTCACTCCCTCTGTCCCCACTCTCAAGGGAGTTGGGAAAATATGCAGCCATTGTGCCTGAATTACGCATAATTTCACATAAGAAAAGACAACATGTGTTATAATGTCGTTGAAGGTTTCTGCTCACTTCAGGTTCAGGTATTTTCCTTGCTTGAAGCACTGAAATCACTGCATGAAGCCCATGACCTTTGGCTTTGTATAATCACTTTCTACCAAAACAAAGAGATTGAAAACCTTGTTTTAGTCATTTTATTCATTTGTTTAGTTATTTTTTTTCTTTATCTTTCTCACCCACTAAAGCTCATCTGCCCAGTAACTCTAGTTAGTCAGGTTAGGGAGCTCTCTCTCTCTCTTTCCTCTCTCTCTTTCTCTCTCTCTCCCCTTGTCTCTCACTCATCTTTCCTGCTGCTTCAGCATATTCAGCTGTATGTCTAAAGCCAAGTGTGTTCTTGTTGCCATGGCAGGTTGTGGCCAAATCAGACAAGAAGATGCGGCCCATGAAGGAGTCCCCCGCCCGGCGACCAGACGCTGACAAGGCAGACAAGTCCAAAGATGGTGAGCCAGCAGAGCGTGTGTGTGTGTGTGTGTGTGTCTATGTGTGCGTGTTCGCCTATGTCTGTCTGTCACTCTCTTCGTCTGCCTGTACATATTTGTGTGTGTGTGTGTGTGTGTGTGTCAGTGTTTACCCATTCAGTGTTTACCCATTTGTTTATTGGATCCCAATTACCTGCCTGTATTTTTCTAAGATTCTGTATCTCTCTGTGTCTTTGAGTGTCTTTTTTTTTTTTTTTTTGTTCACGGTCTGTCTCTTTACTGTCTCTCTGTCTTTGTCTGTAAACACGCCTCGTCCAGATGCATGACATTTTGCAAGCCTGCGCTATAGAGAATCTGGAATATGCTTGGAATGTTTAATGAACGGCTCCTATTGTTGCCTGACCTTTTATTTCATGAGTACTTATTTCCCTATCTTTTGAAATGGGCCCATTACATGATGTCTGATGTCCATCATACTGTACTTTCCTTTGCTTGTTTGTCTTGCTTATTTGTTTGTTTCCTTGGAGATAAACATTAGTCCAATACACAAATCCCCTCTTATAATTGTGTTAGTTTGAAGTCCCAGAGTCCTGTCTCTGATTGTCTCTCTGTCTCTACCTCAGTCGTTACCTCTTTGGTTTTCTTTTTATTCTCTGCATATCGTTCTCTGCTCTCCTTTTCCCTGCTGCTGTTTGCTGACCTACTTTCATCTCTATTTTAATGGCCATCATCGGTCATCCTTGTTTGTGGCCTCCACGACTCACTGCCTTTGATCGTCCATCCACAGCGTCTCGCTCCGGACAAAGCCCTGCGACCCCGGAGTCGGACGGCGAGGAGAGGAGGGATGAACCTCCAGCGAGGTCAAAGGTCGAGCGGACGACGACGACAGCGGCGGAGGAGGAGGATAGGCGGCGGAGGGAGCGGCTGGAGGAACGCCGGTCGGAGGTGTCGGGGACCAGCGACTTAGACGAGGCCAGTCGGTGGCGGGAGAGGCGACAGAAGAGGCAGGACAGTGATGCCCGCCTCGGCGACGACAATCAAGACACACACGACTCCTTGGAGAAACCTGACAAAACGCCCGGTACAGCACTTGAACTGTTTGCTTGCTTTCTTACAGGTTACTTACACAAAATCTCTGTCTGTCTTTCTTCCTGGTCCTAAATTGTTAGTTTACCAGTGAATGTTAGCGGTGTTTAAAAATACCTGTAGCTAGCAAATAGTAAATATTTGGTGTGTGTGTGTGTGCGCGCAGATCGGGGCCAGGCCTCCCTGAACCTCGGAGTGGATATCAAGCTGGACTGGATGACACTGGAGGATTTTCAGAAACACTTGAACGGAGAGGATGAGATTCTCTCTGCAGAGCCACTTACACCTAGTGAGTGCAAAACACACACACACACACTCTCTCCCTCTTTCCTGTACACACACTCCAACAAGCACGCACACTTGTACTCACACTTTTTTTTCTTTCCTGTCTCCCCTCACAGATACTCACACACACACACCCTCTCACTTTCACTTTCGCTTTCTCTAGCTCTGTCAAACAGCACCACACACATACACATACACACACTGTACACTGACTTTAGTACTAAAACATAATGCTGCATGGACTGATGTTTCTATTTCTGGGTACATGCATGTGGTTTCTGCCCTGTACCAAGCAGATCCTCAGATGTCTGAGTGGGACCACACAAACTGTAGGAGAGATTTAATGTCTCTAATTTTCTCTTTCCATTTTTCCCCCCTTCTCTTGGGTCTCTCTTCTGCTTTTCTCTCTCTCTCTCTCTCTCTCTCTCTCTCTCTCTCTCTCTCTCTCTCTCTCTCTCTCGCTCTGCCTCTCTCTCTCTCTCTCTCTCTCTGCCTGTCTCTCTTTTCCCCTCGCTCTCCCTCTATTATGTTCCTTAGACACATGCACACACTCATTTTTTTGTGGTGACTTTAATATTTGTGTGTGTGTGTGTGTGTGTGTGGCTCAGGTGAGCTGCGTGAAGCAGTGAAGAGTGGAAATTACCTGTCTGTAAAACTTGCAATCGCTTCCAACGTGGACTACAATCTAGATCAGGAGGTGAGTTCTTGATGTGGCTGTTAATCTCACATTAGCTTGCAGAGGAATTGTAGCAACTGTGCAAAAAAAGAGGGGGGGGGGGGTGACTTTTTGATCCATGATGGGCATGGCGCTCACAGAGAGGACAACATGTCTTTATGGGCATGTCCACATCCAAAATGGCAAACGTTCAAATTTTATGTACTGTGATCATTCACAGCATACAAACCCATGACATTTATTTGTGGAAGTTGTGGAAGTGCCAAAAAGTCAAATTGTCTGTGTAATCTACCTACACAAAGAAAGAGGGAGAGAGCGAGAACAAAAAAAAAGACTTAGAATAGAGAAAAGTGCTGTGAAGGCCATTCCTCTCCAGTGCATTCCTTAAGAGCACTGTGTGCAGCTGTGGGAATCTTTCCAGGCGGAGCCCGGAGGACAGTGGGGTATAATTTGCGTGTGTCCTGATGTAATGGTTGGTACGGGAGCTGGTCATGTGGGGTGCTGGTATGTGGCTATGGCAGCAGCATGTAGTGTAGTAGTGCTGATGGTGGTGGTGGTGGTCATGGTGAATGTGAAAGTGACTCTGCTGCCCCCTGCAGGATTCGAGCGGTATGTCTCTGATGATGCTGGCTGCAGCGGGAGGGCACGATGACATCCTGAGGCTGCTCATCAAGAAGGGGGTCAAGGTCAACGGCCGGCAGAAGAACGGCTCCACTGCGCTCATGCACGCTGCTGAGAAGGTATGGCCCATTTTACACACGCGCACACACACACACACACACACACTCTTCCATTTTTCAAGCTCTTTTGCACTGCTAAACAGAGGCTTTTGCACTGAAGGGATCCCAAGGGAGAACAATAAAATGCCATGGGGAGAGAGAAAGTGTGTGTGTGTGTGTGTGTGTGTGTGTGTGTGTGTGTGTGCGTGCGTGCGTGCGTGTGTGTGAAGATCATAGTAAGAATCAACAGACAGAACTGGTTTTCAGCTGGGAGTGATAGGCAGGGGTTAGGAGTCAAATAAATGAGTGATAAATTCAGATGGTCTGTAGCCGAACAAGAGAGCTCTGTATTTTCTGCATTTTATTGCTAACTTCTGCCACTCCCTACTTCCTTGCCAAGGATATATTACTGTCCATGAGGGGTAGTGTATGCTGCTGACTATTCATGCTTATTGAAACAAGTGGTCTAGTCATACAGGGTACAGGGCAAATAAAGCAAAGCAGTAGAATTCGCTTGGTCAACTCCACTCGTGCCCTCCTTTCAGAATCTTTCCAGAACATTCCTTACATTCCCTCACCGCTCTTCTCCTCCCCTCCTCTCCGTCTGCAGAACTTCCTTACCACCGTGGCCATTCTCCTGGAGGCAGGTTGCTATGTCAACACACAGACGCTAGGCGGAGAGACGGCACTAATGAAGGTAAGGTTGTGCGGGATCAGACCCTACAGGAAATGCATTGGTAAAATAAGACAAGACTAGGCTATCATATAAGTTGTTTCCAAGCCATAAGTCTCTCAGAGTATTACTAATGGTGGTACATTTTGATGCACACTTGGGGAAAATTATTATGTCCACTTCTGCCTGTGCCTTGTGAGAAGATGTGCCTCATGGCCTAAATTATCCCATGGATGATTATGTTTTCTTGGATGACTACATGTACATTGATGCACCCCACTGCTGCATTAAACTAAGCTTGGATGTGATGCAAAAATAGCCAAGTTAGTTGGGTAACAAAATGGAACATTCATAAGTCAAGCCATAAGTCAATTTATTTATATAGCACATTTAAAAACAACAGAAATTGAAACCAAAGTGCTTCACAAGGCACGTATGTGCTTCCAATAAATAAATAGTTTAAGAACACAGGAATGTGTAAAAGTTCACAGGCATCCTTTATGAGGTGGTTGGTTGGTTGGTTGGTTGGTTAGTTGGTTAGTTAGTTAGTTAGTTAGCATTGTACTGTCTCTTACGCAAGCAAATGTTTTTTTTATTTCACAATGTTTCGGTCAACAGACCTTCATTAGATTATATATTTATTTAAAACCTCTGAAAAGGCCTATTAATAGCTCTTTCCTCCTCCCCCCCTTCCCAATAGGCGTGCAAGCGTGGCAACACAGACGTAGTGCGCCTCCTGCTGGAATACGGTGCGGACTGCAACATCCTGTCCAAGCACAAAAACACCGCTATGCACTTCGCCAAGATCAGTAACAACCTGGTGGTGTATGACCTCATCAAAGACCACATCAACACGTGAGTCTGGAGCTCTGGAAAAAAGATTCCAGTTCCCATAGTGATGGGTGTCTGTTGTGGATGGAAAACATAATTTGTTATTCCCTCTGGGAGTCATTTAACAATGCAGTAATTTGATCTAATAGTAGTAATATTAATTGTACATTTGCTACAGTTTCTAGTCATACTTTTAATTGTGTTATTGAACAGAGTACATCGAATATAACCAGCTCTACACAATTCTGAAATGATTGAATCTTGGAATTGGATTGCAGCATGTAATTATCCAATTGATTTGAGACTTTGTGTTATTAAATTGATAAATGTGGTTTCTCATTGTTTTTCTCTCTGCAACAAACGCACACCTATACAGGTTGTCAACGGTAGCAGAGGAGACGATCCGGGCGTACTTTGAGACACGATTAGCCTTACTGGAGCCAGTGTTTCCCTTGGCCTGCCACAGACTCTGTGAAGGACCAGACTTCTCGCTGGACTTTAACTACAAACCTCCTGCACACAACCCTGGAGAAGGTACACACACACACACACTGTTGGAATGCATGTTTCCCTAAGGAAGTATTAGTGTGATGCATAGTCATGGTAACACAGTCACTACCTTTTATTGCTGGTGTTTACGCATTGCTGGTGTTTTTGATCAATCGGGGCATCAAATTAACACCTGTGCGCCTCGTAATTTGCACTTTCTAGTCTATGTGTTAAGACTGACGGTGTGATCTAAATTGTCTTTCGCACACACACACACACACACACACACACACACACACACACACACACACACACACACACACACACACACACACACCTCTCTCACTCTCACTCTCAATTCACACATCTCCTGTTGTGTGTCCCCTGATTGTTGATAGGGTCGGGCATCCTTCTCTTCATCTTCCACGCCAACTTCCTGACTGAGATCACAGCCAGGCTGTGTGGCCCTTGCAGCGTCCACGCTGTCGTCCTCAACGACAAGTTCCAGTTACCCATCTTCCTGGTACGTGTCGTCCGCCTTGTCTGATGTTGCTTCATGTTTTGCAACTTTCCACTGATGAGGGTTTGTTTATTTGGTCGATGTTTAGTTGTTTATTTGTGTTTTTTTTGTTGTTGTTGTTTTTTATCAGGAAACTTTTAACCTCTAACACGTCCCCAAATATTGACGTGGTTCAGCTGCTCCTTGCACCTTGACCAGTTGAACATATTTAACTGAGGTCCTGAAAACACATGCGAAAACACATTCTGTTGCATAAATCATAGGTAGCTTCTGTGAACTCCCTTGGCCCCTTAGATTGTGGTGTTCAGCCACCACATTTCTCAATAAAAGCTCAGCCACTTTCATTCCCACCTGTTCTGTCCCATGTTGGAATTACCAAAATCTGGTAGTTTCATAAGTGACCCCTGGCAATAGATTGTTCTGATGTTTAGACCTGAGCAGGAGAGGGGGGGGTTACCGGCTACCAAACAAGGTTACCGGCTAATCCAGATAACATCAGGGCTAACTGTTGATCTCCAAGCAAAGTGTCACTTCAGAGACAATAGGTGCTCGGTGTAGTGTTCTTTTGCGGATCAGTGGTTACTCCCAGTAACCTAAGTTACCCAGGTTAACCAGTAACCTCACAGCCTCACATAGTATGATCCTCATGGTCTCTCTGTCTCATTCATAAATGAGGGTGACAATTGACTGAATTTGTGGTCATTCCAGTAAGCCACATGTTCTGCTCCATGGTAGGCTCCCAGGTGTTGCAGCTCTGGTTGTAATTTATCTGCATATGTAGCCTTATCCAATCTTTATTTAAACACCTCCAGCAATAGTTCAGAAGGGTAGGAGCAGGCTTCACTCAAAAAATATTTTCTTATTTTTAGACTGCTGGCCAAGCATTTATTCAGTTAGCAATCAGGAAAGGAGGCTGTTTTGATGCGTTTTGGCATTCTGCCTTCCTCAGTGTGTTCCTCAGCATTTTGATCTACATTTGTTGATCTCACTCTAACAAGCTGGGGTGTTGAACCTGCTGAGGCCTATTTAGTAGTTCTAAAATAGAATGGAAAACCACTTTTACATTGGATTTGATGAATTAAGAGAGTTTGTGCATGGTCAAAGAGTTATCATGAACATGAGGCATGGTTCTGCCCTCTTTCACATGGAAATCCTACAGTTAGAAATGGCCATTAAATCATGGGTGAATTAGAACAAAGCCTACAAATGATGTCAAATAGCACAAAGCCATTGCAGTTCAACTAAGGTGGCCAGAGTGAGGCATTGTTTAGGCAAAAAAAAAAAAACATTTCAATACACTTCTTAAATATGAGATGTTAACTAGGCTTGTAAATTATCACTTGATCATCTTTTTGACAAAATACAATTGAATATATTGTATTTTAACATCAGAAAACAAGGTACAGTACTCAATTAGTGCATTCTATGTCGCCTTTAAAGCTTTCAGGTTTATCTCAGGTCACTGTCACAATGACTTGTGATTGACAGAGTAATTATGTGTGCTGAGGTTAGTTCATGACTGGTTATTAATGTGTATTGTGTCTGCTGCCCCCTGCAGGACAGTCACTTCATCTACTCCTTCAGTCCAGTGCTGGGATCCAACAAGCTGTTCATCAGGCTGGCTGAGGCCCCAACCGCCAAGGTAAGTCAAGTGTGTGGGGGGCTGGATGCCCTAAAATGCATCCAATGATCAGAGGCCATTTAACAGATTCATGTGGCCGAGGAGCGGCCTAGAATGTAGACATACTTTGGCATTGGGAAATTGTTTTGCTCCAGTCAGTGCAGTCTAGCCAATATTCAACCCGTCTTGGGGGTTGGTGTGGAGGACTAATCCCAACCCTCTCTATGTGGGCAGGGAATCATTGGACAGGCCTTGCATTGTTACAATTGACTTGTTCAATGCTCTGATTACAGTAATTTCCCGCATATAAGCCGCATTGTGTATAAGCCACAGGACAGTGTTTTAGGCAAGTTAAAAAAAACAAAACCATATTAACTCCATATTAACTGCCCCCCTGTTTTAACCTCATAGCGGAATAAATTTAGCAAAATCAATTTATAAGCCACGGCTAATAGTCGGTAGTCGTAGGCAGAGCCTTGGTCTGGTGCTATCCTAGTGTGTGCAGAGCCATTTTGAAAAACGATGCAGATTCTTGAACCAAGGTCTATCTTTCGTTGTCAGACTATACATTGTATGCTATAATCTGGCTTGTCAGGCTAGCCTAGGGGTGGGCCTGCAGAATTTCAACAGGGATTTGTACACCAGGTTTACTCTGCAGTAGTACAAAGCAATGCAGATGCAGATATTTAATCCTGGTGAGTGCATACATTGAGACGGAGTAAAGACATCTCGATCGATTGCTGAGACAAGTGTGTGTGTGTGTGTGTGTGTGTGTGTGTGTGTGAGCGCGCGCTTGAGTGTTAGACAGATGAGGGCCACAACCGGCCCATGTCTTTCCCACAGTTGGTCTATTCGTAAATAGTCCAAGCCTGGATTGGAAACAGGAATGTCTGTCCTGGGAAGGTCATTGGGTACATAAGTAGAGGCTGCCTTTAAGATGTCTCAATCAATTATAGAAAGCTGTTTTGCATTTGTAGTCATGGATACCTATGGCAGGGGTAACTCGATACTCTCATGTTCTCTCTATTCCGAGATGTTGTTGCTATTTTTTGAGACGGTTACTGTATTTATGTGTCCAGTAATGTTAGCATGAAGACCACCTCATAATATTAACAGATACGTTGTCATGTTGGAATTGACTTTACATATTTAGAATTGATGTTAGTGTCATGTGTAGATAGATATAGTTAAATTATAGTTGAAAAATCCCCTTTTCAGTGGCTGTTCAAAAACGTTTAGTAGATTACTTAAATTACGTATTTTAATTCATTTTTTTCAGGCTACTGACCAATTAACGTCACTGATTATTCCCCTTCACCACTTTGTCTTAGGCTTATTATGACTTTTTAAAGTATAGCTTTATTAAATATTTGTTATGATTGAAATCACACCTAGCGTTAGATTTAAATGACCAACCTTAGATTCTAACCGAATGTGCCTTTGTGTTTCCACAGGTCAAACTCCTCATCTGTGCGTACAGAGTCCAGCTGCAGTGATGTGATCAGTGAACATCCTCCAGATCAGCAGTCCAGGGGACATGAGATGATCCCTTAATCAACACACACACACACACACACACACACACACACACACACACACACACACACACACACACACCCAAACATTCACAATATCAAACAGATGTACACAAGGATGTGTGCATATGCAGACAAAGACTTGCGCACACAATTACAAGCTGACCACGCTGCAGACAGGAACTCAAAGTGTGCGCAATCAAACAACTATCACTCAGATAGGAGTGCAGTGGTGTCAGAGGTTTCGGAGACATGAAACTCAGTGGTCCAAATGGCGTAGCCCAGGTTTCCCTTGAAGAAGAGCATGTTGTATCTTGATTTTTTTCCCTCTTGATTTTTTTTTTTTTTTTTTTTAGTTAGTTTGCTTTTGGCGAGCAACTGTGTGTGTGTGTGTGTGTGTGTGTGTGTGTGTGTGTGCGCGCACCGTCCCACATACAACATGTGTTTAAAGATGCAAACACTCCTCTGTACCCCTGCCAGGCAAGCCAATACACACATTAGTACAAAGAGGTGTGTTTATGTGTGTGTGTGTGTGTGTGTGTGTGATTGAGTGAAAGATGGCAAAAGTGAGAAAAAAAATCTGTTTTAAGCCTGATGATTTTTTTTTTTTCTTTTTTTCTTACCTAAAGGTCATTTGTAAATCTTGTTTGTTTGTATATTTTTTGTCATGAATAGAATAATTTATCAGCAGATTTAAGTTGGCCTCCAGCATTTTTTATGTCTTCCATTTTATTCTGTGATTGTGTGACTGTGTTGTGTGTGTGTGTGTGTATGTGTGTGTAAGTGAGCGAGAGAGAGCATTAGGGAGTGCAAGCGTGTGTGTGTGTACTCATGATATAAGTGTGTGCATGTTAAAAATGGTGTGTCTGCACATTTGTGTTGGATACACACCTGTACACGTCAGTGGAGGCAGCAATCACAGTGGAAGAAACTCTCTTGCCCTCTCTCTGGGTTGCTGAGGGACCAGGGCTCTGGACTTGATGTGGTTTGGCTTACATTTGAATCAAACCATCAGAGCTTCTGTCATGTTTTTTTTTGTTTGTTTGTTTTGTGTGGGGTGTGTGTGTGTTTCTGCATCCTTTTTTTTGTGAAAGGACATCCTTTCTCCCTTTCAAGCCTTTCTCCCCAGGTACACACAACCAAGCTGTAGGTGTGCTCATCATGACTGCTCCTTTACTGAGATGGGTAGACTCTTTAGTGTGTGTGTGTGTGTGTGTGTGTGTGTGTGTGTGTGTGTGTGTCCGTCCTCAAGGGCTACTATGTGTCTGCCTTGGGAAGCAATGCATCACATTTCTTTCGTTGTAGGGTGGGGTGGGGGGGACCAAGTGAGGAGCAATCGTCTGCCTTCACTGCAGCAGTAGCAGCTGCAGCTTTGTGGGAGAAAGTTTTCTGCCCTTCTCTGTCCTCTGGGCTACTGGGAAAATCTCCAGGAAGTGATGCTTGGGATACAGCAGGGCCTGTTTCGTACATTTTTTGAAGCTACGGTTAGTGGAGAGACCGTAGTGTGTTTTTTTTTTGTTGTTGTTTTGCTTTTAAATCTGTTAGGGTTTTTTTGTTTGGTTTTGTTTTGTTTTGTTTTTCTCTTGTTTGTTGGTCTGAACCGTAAATCTGGTGGTGTGTGAACACTGAACTTTAGATTTTTAAACTATAGCTGCTAAAAGTTCATTTTTACTGTTCTGAGGCCAATAGCTGCCTTTTATTTTTCTCTCTTTTTTTTTTTTTTTCCTTCAACTTCATGTAGACAAATGGTGTCAACGACTGCATTGTTCAGTTATTTGCATGTCCTAGCCCAGACAGATCCAGCAGTTCCAAAAGCGGCACCATTGAAGCCATGGTACTGAAATGAGCATCATAACTTTAAAAGAGGGAGAGGAACGTTGTGTGTAAAATGATAGTTTTAATTTTTTCTTTTTTTTCCCTCAGTTCAAATCTCTTCCTGCCTTGCTTTGTCCCCAAATGTGTGCTCTCAAATTCTAAGGTTGTGTGTGTCACTCTATAGAGAGCTTGAGGATAAGTCAGAGACTGTGTGTGTGTGTGTGTGTGTGTGTGTGTGTGTGTGTGCGTGCGTGCGAGTGTTGCATCTGTGCTTTGTTTGCCCACACTCTTCTCTATCCTGTGCAGTCGGACACACCCTAAATCAGGGGCTCACATTGTCTCTGGAAAATATATATATATGTATGAAAAAAATAAACTGTAAATATGTTTCCATAACTATGAGGAACTTGTATTCATTTTTGACTTAAGCATATACTGTAGGTAAGATGTCTGTTTATTGATTATTCCTTACTCAAAAAAAGCCATAGTGAAAGTTTCAAAATGGCCTTGTGTACAGTATATCTCCTGACATTAAAAATATCTGACTTTAAAAGCCTTGTTAAACCTTCAACAAAATCTTCCATCACCTCTCTTGTTTGAGCTGTTTATAATCTCTCATCCAAAAATACTATTTAATTATAATAGTAATAAGGTAAGGTACTAGAGCCTAGAAAAACATTTGTGCAAGCTAAATTTTAAACACGCGTCTACTCAGATTTCCCCCGGAAGCCCCACCTCCAGGGTCCAGGACCAGGAGTCTGGAACAGGGAGGGCCAAATGGCAGTATGATCGAATTCAATAATTTTGATGGGACGCTCAGAAATATTGGATGCAGTTTTTCCCATCCTGTTTGTTTCACAGGGGAAAACTATATATTTTTATTGTTGTTAGTGCAATTAATTAATAGGTTCAATCAAGATGTGAAGGAGATTTTAAGCAACCCTGTAAAAAGTGCTCCAGGAAAACATCTTGGACACTCTATATCTTTAACAGACTTCTATGCATCTATAGATCGAGATCACTTTGAATTCCATACCTTGTGAGTACACTGTTATGTAGCTCACGCTTTCATTCAAATTATATTATGGGATTCCTAGATCTGGTATTCTTTCATGTAGCCTAGCAATCAAAATGTAACCTAGCTGTAGCAAATAGTTTTGCTCAGCATGACCACCTATTGCCAGAAGCCATAGGGTTCTTCCAAGGTTTGGTCGGACCAATCGCATCACACTGTACTATCAGAAAGTCACTTGTGTGTCCTCTAGCGATAGCTGCTTGTTGGCATGTAGAGGCCGTTTATAAATAAGGCAAACACTTATTCCGCCTCTGGGATTAAGCCTGGTCCATTGACGAAATTGCTATATTTAATCCGCTGTAGGCAATAGAGGCATCACTTGAATTCTTGAATGTCCTTCGGGATGAATTAAGTACTATATTATCTTACTTTTATATCTACAAACTGTGCATTGAGACAGTAAAAGTCTGCAGTAGCACTGCGTGCTGTTGACATCATCACACAGTCTCTGAATAGTTCTTTGTTGGGATTACCACTGCTTCAGACAAACAAGATGACTTAGGCTATCTTGTGAAAACAAGCACAGACACACATTCAGGCTCAGTCAAGTAAATACATTGCCTTTACACTTAGGGTTCATTTGTTATGAGTATGAAAGAGCTACTTGTTGAATTGGCATGAGACGCCTGACTACCAGTACCAAACCTGTTCTAGTCTAGTGCCTAGTTCTGTGCTGTATGTATCCATGTAGTCCAAGTATACTCGGACTCGGAGCATACAAACTGCTTTGTTTCAATGACACTGAGGAGTGTACATTGTTAGCGTGGTCTAAGGCCAAGGGCTGGCTGTCTCCCATATAGTCAAATACTGTACCACATTCATCACAACACAGAGAGATCTTTATCACCTTTACCTCTGTCTTAACTTACCCAGGTTTGCCACTTATACCTAGGCTACCCCTGCATCATGTGTCTTGGCAAAGCCCCTGTGACTGAGTCCTAAACTCTGCACGCCCTTCCCCGGGTTGATTCATGCCAGTGTTTGAGGGTTCAGAGTGATTGTGACGGTCTGGAATTCAATACTTATCGTAATTGGCTCATTCAATAATTCCCTCACTCTTCACCTCAAGCTAGTGTGTGGTGAGCGTTCTGGCGCATAATGGCTGCCGTGCATCACCCAGGTGGATAGCCTACTACACATTGGTGGTGGTCAGTGAGGTCCCCCTTCCACTGTAAAGCGCTTTGGGTGTCTAGAAAAGCGCTATAGAAATCAAATGTGTTGTTGTTGTTGCTGTAAGTTTTGGGATCATACACTATTTTATGAAGTATGCAAGTGTATCTGATATCATGAATAAAACTTTTAGGTTTTGCATCTTTATGCAAAAATGTCATGGGGCCCCTGCAGTACCTCCCAAAACCCATAGGGGCGCACAAAAACATAGACTTAATGACCCCTCTGATGAACGTTTCTTTCACAGATCAATTTGTACTTAGAAATGCACAGAATTACCTGAAAATGAGTTTTGCTAGGGAAAGGGGTGTATGCTACGGCCCAACAACCAACGCATCGGTAGGCATATCAGATGAACTCATGAATTGACCAGTAAGTCTATTTTCCGATAGAGAATATGTTCGATTCCATGAGAGCTCAGTTTCTGCTGTCCCCACCTTTCTTGATGCTTGCCTTGTACCGCCACCCCTTTTGCAATGCCACGGAGTCACCGCTGGGCTGGTTGAACGAGCCACTGTATCTGCAAGGACAGCGCCCCTGGAGGCTGATCTGGAATCGGCTGTGTTCGCTTGATGGCAAATGGTGAAGGGTGTACGTTCTAAGAGACAAACTGCTCGGAGATCAGGCCGGTAACAGCTCTCTCCTCATGGACCAAGGCAAAGTCCTTTGAGATCAGGCAAGACTTCGTAGGTGAACAGAAATTAACGGTGTTTTTTTCGGTAAGTTTCTTTTGGTGAAAAGGTATTTGACGAATTTACACGATGAAATAGTCTATAGACCATATCTGATTAAACCAACCCACAACTGCACCTGACTCGCCATGTTTTGAAGACCTGATGACCATGAACAGATAGACCATGCGCCGCCTACACCTTAATTCCCGCTACTGTAGCCTGTGTTCAACCTAAAAATAGACCCAAGGTAATCTCGCAAAAATATGTTTTTGGTATAGTAATATATTTATTACGAATGCATCTGGGGATATTGACATCCATTTTGGTTGCATAACATTGTTATAGATAAGCGTAATGCTACTGTTCAAGAGACTTATTCCATTATGTGGTCAAACAACGACCGATTATGCATGATTGACCCAAAGCATATGGAATTGGGTGTGACCTCAAAAGTTTTACTGCATCATCCAACACTTATGTAACAGCTTTCTGGACTTGAAGTGACAGACTGCAACAATATATCATATGGTCTTGCGTCAAGGCAAGCAAGCCTATGTCCGAACAGGCTATGTATTCAGTTGCCTATCTGCAAAGCATCAAAGATATAAACATGCAGTCAAAGCAACTTTAGTGTAACATTGATATAGCTAGCTTGTTCAGTACATTTAATTAATCACATTTCTCAGTACCACTCCTTAAGTTGAATATACCACGAACAACTGACATTCTCAGTCTTAAGTAACTTATGTTATTTAATTGTTGACCACATCGTACTTGATTAAGCGATGTGCGCTTGCGCCACGAAAAAAAACGAGAAGGATCTCGTTGGCAGTGTCCTCCCACGCGCCAGGAACGTCTGTACGTTTCCGCGCATGCGTTCTAGGATTTATGTCAAGGCACAAAAGTGGCGCTATATCGTTTCAAGCTCGACCCCGGTAAGAATTTCGGAGACATATTATTGTGATTTTATGGGTTATTGGTCAAAGTTTGAGCAACTATTCTCAGTGCATGTTTGGCGTTCAGGAAATATCATGTGGCTCCTCCTTTATCGACAAGACTCATTTAGTGACGAATTAGCAGTCAATTTTTTACCCCCGCTTGAGATTTTCTCCCCCTCTGCCGAGGCAGGGTGCTGTTGCCTATGCTTTCACGTATTGTTTCGCTCGCTCTCTAATGGCGGACGTGAGGCAGTGCGACTTGCGTACCGGAGGGGGCAAAATACAGACCGGGTGGAAAACGTATAGTGAGACTTGTTTCACTACGTTTTCACAGATGGGAATTCTTGTAACGTGGATAGATTATTGAAGGAGTGTGTTGGTCTGAAATCATAGTTAGGCATTTATTAAGGCGCAGTTTATACAGTGGGCCAAGATCTAGCGCCCCTTCGGGTAACCACGTGTATTTTTCTTTGATTGCCCGGGGTTGTCGCTCTGAGGTAACTTTCCAATTAAACGGTGTGGTACCTTCTTAGCGTCTCTAGCTTGAACATATCATGGTATTTTAGGGATACTTTCCACTCGGCACGCAGAGTTATAATTTGATATGCCAAATGATTAGGTAATGCGCTGTGCAAGAAGTGTGTTTTCAGTGTCACAGGGTGAGTTGATTGGGTAATGCTAGACTGTAGCTAGCTACAACACTCTAGTTACGCGAATATTTTTTTCAGTGAGTATTTTGGAGAGAATGTACTTTGCTGTGCCTACCTGGCACATATGCTGATATAAGTCTTGAATAATTTGCGATTATTTTCCTGTTATAACAATGGCGCAGTCTAGCAAGCTCTCCTCCCTCCAGTTCGCCGCTAATCCAATGGCTGCATGCGCGAGAAGGCCAGGGGTGGGAACGGAACACTCTTTACTGAAACGCGCTTCATGGTTAGCTGATTCTACGGACTGATCAGCCTCCTGCTCTTGAACTGTTCAGAGACGTCAGAGTCGACGAGCACGATGTTCTGTTTCCAACGCTAGTATTCCATTAAAAGTTTTTTAAACTATCGAGTTTGAGTTTATGAACTGAAATTAGAACTCGAAGACCGAGGCGTGTTGACGTCGGTATCTGATCGCTAAGCAGTGAAGGCGATGGTCAACCAGATAGACAAGGGTTCTAGCTACCCCAGTATTTGACGACAGTCAAGGGCACGGCCTGGAAAGGCCCCACTTTGGGCCGGAGGGGGAAGGCTGTCCTGTAATATTAAAATCGGCACCGGTAGGATATGAGAGATGACGCTGTTGGGGAGAGAAGCTGAGTTCACCAGGTAGAACCTAACCAGCGACCGCATCTGGATGTTTTGAAAATTGACTCGATTGTGCAATGTCTTTCTGCAAAACATAGAGCGATAGCTATAAAAGAATTATTGACTTAAATGTGGAAACTTTGTCATAATTATCACAACGGGCCAAAATAAAAGCACCCAGTCACTGGCGTTATATCAGAGCCAGGGTGACTTGGCCAACGCAGGGTGCATGTGGCTCTCCGTTTCGTTCTAAAGCGGTGGTGAGTAATTTAAAATCTTTACAGTTTTTAAATGCATTTGCCGCAAATGTATTGAAACCATGTGATGGGTAGAACGCTGTTGCATTTAATCTTGCGCAATGGGGAGGGGGGGTGTCTTTCGAATTGCCAGGTGCATGTGGTTGGGTTCACAGTTTTTGGTACATGCCGAGCCGAGGTACCGCAATACGTTTGCGCCTCCAAGGTGCTGTGCGTCAAGGTAGCGCTCTCTGTGTGGTTTCTAGGTCTTAACAGATCATAATCCAGGTTCTTAGCTGGAGATGCAAACACAGCGACGAGACTTCACAGCGCTGCATTGCAGTCTTGAAGCCAGCAGAGGAGTTCAACCTCCCTTGCATGGTTGGCTTAGATGAGTGCTTTTCGCCTCGGCCTGGTTTTCGTCAGCATGTGTGCATGGAAGCCGGCTGCAATTTGCCTTCACAGTTGTACTTTTACCTTTAGTGGTCATGGTGCCTCGGCTTTGATTTTGATTTTTTAAAGTAATTACCTCATGCCATTGTGTGAATTCTAATTATCAACCACTGGTCAATTTCTGTCATATATTTCCACCCAATGCCTAAACTAAAGCATTGCTGGGCGCTGACCCAATCACCCCCCCCCCCCCCCCTACTACTACCACCACCATCACCAATCCTTCTGCCATACATTTATTGCATTCTAAAGTAATGAGAGAAAAAGATGGGGGAGATGGGTGCATAAGGGGAGGGGAATGATGATAAGACTATGAACAGACCTTGGTGCCTGTGGCATAGGTGGTTATGGAAGCTGACTGATGTTCATGCAGTTGTGAAAATAAATAAATAGGCCTACCTAAATTCTAAAAAACAATGTGAGTCGCACAGAAATTTCAGTTTACATAAGAAGTGAATTGTAGAAGGGTACTCGGATGTCAGATGACTACTTGGCCCTCCCCAGAGACCTCATTTTGCCCCGGCAAGAGTTGAAATACCCTAGGTGGCCATATGGGGCAGATGTTTGCCGGCAGTGCAGTAGTGCAGTAGGCATTGGGTGCTCCGATGGCGAACCAGAAATTATAATGCAGTGACAGTAGTGATCTGTCTGATGACGTTCACTTTAAGGTGTGGCTAACCAACCAGTCATCAGTCCTTGTAAGCAATAAGAATAGTGACTGAATATATCTAGGATCTTGTACTCGTAAGGTTTAGCAACTAAACACAGGCATGGTTGATATCTGAAATGTTCTGTAAAGTCACATTTCTCATTGTTGTCTCTCTTTTGCTCTCTTTGGCCTAACCGTGAGTGAGAGTTTCACTCTTGGGTAATGTTTGTGATGTTGACACTGGTCTGTGTGTGTGTGTGTCTGTGTGTGTGTGTGTGTGTGTGTCCAAGAATGCACTGCGTTATAGTGTTACGGCTTGTGTGTGTGTTTTCATTTCACAGGAAACCGACATTAGAGACCTCTGTATCTGCCTTTCTTGGTTTTGTGTTGCCAGAGAGGGTTAAAGCCATCAGTGTTCAGTGATCTTTGGTTTTGCTTAGGGGTCAAATTTGTGCATTTGTATGTTCATTGTTTCATGATATGGCAAAAAATGTCACCATTTCAGAAGGTTTAAGCACAACCAGCCACTTGACAAGGATATTTAAGGTCATTGCTGTTTGTCCATTGCTTAGGCTTAAAGTGTACATAACCGGGTTCAGCGATGGTACTATGATGGTACCAAGTCTTTCCCATGTCAAATTTTTGTGCTAATATTTGGACCCAATGCTAAGTATGTTCTCGCTGTCCTCTACAGCAGATCCGTATGGTTAGATATGTCACACACGTAGGATAGTGCTGATGGTGGTGTGGTAGTTAGCTTAATTTTAGGACTGAATTGATCGCCTGTGAAAGGCGACATTGTTTCTCAGTGGCTCTGCGTTGGGGATGGAGCCAAGATGGCTCCCATGGAAGGGGAAACTGTGACCTTGTTTCCTCTCGGTTTCTGTCGAGCAGTATGGCAGCTTGGTCATTTGCAAAATACTTGCTCTAAAAAATGTTTTATGTTTGTTTTAAAGGTTAGATTATTTAGGTTATTTCTGTTTGATTGTTGATGCATTGATCAGTTACTGTTCCTGTGGTTTGCATCCGTGGTGACGGTTGTCTTGGCAGCCCAGTAAATTAGAGAGAGTTGAGGAGCCATGGTCTTGGCTCCAAATTGTGTGTGTGTGTGTGTGTGTGTGTGTGTGTACACACACATCACCATGACCATGGCTTCACGTATGTGTGTGGTGGTGGGGGGTGATAGTGTGGCTTGCTGCTCAAATCCAACAGATCCAACCTGATGTCTACCTCCAGTCATACAATCCCTCCAGTGGTGTGATCACTACGGCAACCATGGAGTTGCATCAGTGTGAGAGCAGCGATCTTACAGCGAGCAAGCGAGGGAGGGAGAGACGGAGAGCATACATGCAGGGGAGAAAATTGGTTGAATGAGGACTACAGAGAGGAATGGAGGCAGTGAGAGAGAGAGATGGGAGGAGGGGGGGGGATTATCTGAATGGGGAATACAGAGAGAAATGGAAGGAGGGAGAGGAGGAGAAAAGGAAGAATTGGCTGAATGGGGACTACAGAGAGAAATGGAAGAAGGGAGAGAAGAAAAAGAGAGGAGAGCGAGAGAATTGGCTGAATAGGAAGTAAGGAACGGAGATGGTTGAGGGAGACAAAGACGGGGAGGAGAGCCTGTTGATCCGGGTTGATCTAACACCCCCCACTCCCCACTCCCCTCCCATGCAGTCAGTAGCGTTATAGCCCAGAGGAGGGCTTTAGCTTCAGGTGAAAATGACCTCCATGCCTTCCTTCATTGAACATATCAATCATTACTGCTACTGCAACACAAGGTGCTTCAGCTAAGCTAAGGATACCACCTGTGCTCGATTTCACTCCCAACTCCTGGGATGGAAAGAAAAGGTTTTGTTTATTTTCTGCCCAGTCAGGGTTATAGGGTCTGTGCTTTGTTTAGGGTGGAGCATGAACAACTGTGGCGAAAAAGGGCTTTTACTAGAATATGCCTGAGACAAAATGTGTTTGTAAACATGTTCTGTTGAAATCAGAGAGCATAATTTGCAATCCTAAATATTCATAAAAAATAAAAAACAAATAGGCTCTGGCAACCCCTTTGCTAAGCTCATTGCTAAGCTTTTTGGTGATCACATGATAAGCTTATTTACTCTGCGTTCAGCAGCATATCTCTGCAATAATGGAAACAAATTTTTATTGAATCAGCAAATAAATGTACAGTATTAAGACATCCATGCCCCACCAAAAGCTGTTCTCTTAAATGCATCTACACAACCACATTGTCTGCCCCGCCTGTTATTTACGCTGTTTTCTTTTGTTGAACACTCAGTCTATTGAGGATCATATGTTTTTTTTTGGGGGGGGGGGCGTTTGAAAGGCAGGTGTTGGTCTGGCGCCCTTAAAAACAAAGGGCCTGTGTGTGTGAGTTTGGGGGGCTGTCGTCTGTTTGCCCTCCAGCTGTCACACTCTCACCTGTATCTCACCTGTGTGTGTGTGTGTGTGTGTGTGTTTTTCCCCCCATGGCAACAGGTGGTTGCCTGAGTAATGGATGGAGATTCGGAGCCCAGGTCAGACGTAGAGGGCGGTGGGCCAACCGCCCAGGAGTCGCCAAAGCAGCTGGAGCAGCAGCAGGAGGGGGAGGAGGAGGAGGAGGAGGAACCTATGGAGACCACTCCCCCAGAGACCCAACAGGACACGCCCACCACAGCTGGTGACGGCGACGATGGCAACGACGGCGCGGCCGAGGCGGTCGCCACAGCAACGACTCCACCCAAACCTGCAGATGACAATGACGACGATGTGGTACTGGTGGAGGACGGCCAGGAACCCGTCAGCAGTCCCGCCCCCCCAGGTGGGGACGCCACTGCTAGCGCCACCGCAACGACCACCACCACTACCACCACCACAGCCACAGACTGCACAGAGCCTGCTGCCAAGGCAACAGCGGAGACTGTTGCATCTTCCATGGCCTCTGCCTCCCCTCCTACTGCTGCTGCTGCCGCTGCCGCTGCTGCTAGTAGCGGAGCTTCTGCTGCTGCCGCTGCTGCCGCCGCATCAGGGAAGCCCCAGAGCGAGCCCATTGTGATAGATGATGAAGAGGAGGCCGAGCAAAGGGGCTCTTTCTCCTCCTCCTCTTCCTCCTCTTCGTCATCCTCGCAGCAGGCTTTGGCGGCTCCGTTGAGCAGCACGGAGCCCGACTCGGAGATCAAGATCGCCAGCGTCACCACGCTAGGCGGCACAAACGCTGACGCTGGCGACTCCGCCTCGTCCTTGTCCTCCGCTTCCGTTTCTGGTGGAGCTTCGGCGGTTGCCACGGTAGCAGCAGCATCAGCATCATCAGCAGCGGGCTCTGCGTCAGAGTCGTCGTCGTCAGAGTCGTCGTCAGTGATGCCGACGAGCCCTCAGGGAGACATGAATCTGATGATCACCAGCGTGACGTCACTGCAGGGGGAGGCGGGGCAGGCGGCGGCGGCTGAGAACGGCCTGCAGATCAGCAGCACATTCAGCCTCAACCCGGACGCTCAGCAACCGAATCAGAACCAGAGCCAGAGCCCAAGTCAGGTCCAGACACCAGCCTCCTCCTCTTCCTCCTCCTCCAGCCCGGCAGTTAGCCGGCCCTCGCCGACCTTTAACCCTGGCCGTGTCAGCTCCACGTCCGCCAGCCAGCCTGTGCAGAATGGAGAGACGGGCACACACCAAAGGCCAGGTAGGAAATGTAATACACACACACACACACTCAGACAACACACACAGAGAGAACACACATGCACCTTGCATAGAGCCTAGGACACACACACACACACACACACACACACACACACATAGATAGAGAGAGAGAGAACATACATGCTCCTTGCATAGAGCCTAGGCCTAAGTACCTGTCCTGTTTAGAGAACAGAGAGAAGAACACGCACCTGGGGTCAGGTAGGGGGCAAACCTCTGACACGAACAAACAAGCCAAAATACACACCACACCACAATGCTTAGACATGCTTTTGACACTGTGTGCTGTAGTTGTACAGTGTATTTGCGTCTGTGACGGTTATTTAGTCATGTATTCAGAGCACTTCAAAGGGCCAGAGCATACAGGTACACACACCACAACACAGACGCGTTTCAGAGGAGGAACACCATGTTTAGCTGGTGTTCTTCAGGCTTGGCCTGTGTATTCACTGTCTCAGACACACTGTGGCTATAGACGTACATGCTGTACAAGAGGAAGGGAACTTTTTTCTTGTATTCTACATGGGAAATCTATGCTCTTCTTGGCTGGTTAAATAGACCTGCATTATCAACAAATGGTTACTTTGCGGATGCTTGTATGCAGAGCCATATGATGATGCTGTGAATTGCTTTGCAAGGTTGATAGTCACAATTAAGAAATTGTCCTCATAGCCTGGTACATTGCCTACATGGCAGCTTTAAAAGCCAAAAGACAGCTGTTTGCATCACTTGCCCCAAGGCCAAGTCAAGTTCCTTCAACAGTACATTGAAATGATTGGCTATTTTTTTTAGAATGTTAGTTGCACTGCCCTGTCTGGTGTAGCTGGTTCCATTTGTAGAAGCTAGGCTAGTTGTTATGGCTTAACGCCTCCCTATTAGTATTACATGGCCCACCATCGCAAAACCCTTCCTGTGGGTTATCAAAATGAACTTGAGCATTGGAGATAAGGGTGATGAACGATCAGGAAAAAGAATGAAAATTTGTGAAAAATGTCTAGGAAGTTTAGCCTGGGCGAAAGCGACTGTTGACGGTGTCATACAGTCTGGCCCAACGCAATTGGAATAGGTTTCCGTTTGAATATGACGTATTCCCTCGCCTGGCTCTCACGCCTACAACTTTTGCTTTCAGTATTAACAGATCTCTCGCAAGTTCTGATCTATTTTGACATCGTAGTGGCAATAAATCCTCAAGATCATGGACGCTAATGTCATGTACCAATTTTGTGAATGTAATTCGAAAGTGGGGGAGAGAATAACAAACGCGTCCCTATCACTGACCTCAAAAAAAGACTACAACATTTTGAGACATCGCTCTAAACTGTGTGCTGATTGGCTAAACCGTAGAGTAACCGACGGAAAGGCGGGAAGGGGGGCTTGGACCAGACTACGTGCGGAGATAAATGTTTAGCGGAGCTACGTAGGATGGCATCGCCAGGCTATAGGAAGTTTACTACCAATGTGACAATCTGTTTCTTTGTATGGTCTCTACTTGTGCAGTAGGGTCAATAGATTTGCACTCACATTGTCCAACTTTGGATTTTCAGTTTGGCAAAGGTTTGTCAGTTAGTCCACCATGCCTCTCTGACTGGAATGCTGAAAATCTTTTTAATTAGATTCTGTGAGTTAAGAAGTGACCTAAGCAATCAAAACATTGTTACGTGTAGTAACTGCTAGCAACTGCTGCATTTGATTCATACCAGTCATCTGCACTAAGTCAAGGAACAGCAATGGAAAAGTAGCCTAGGCCTAGTGAGTTTAGTTCTACACAGTACCAAACCTCAAATGAATGTGAAGTAAAGTGTCCTTAAATATGTAGGTTGTTGAGATCCTATGATTCATGAAGAGCTTGCCTCAAACAGCGGGCCCAGTGACGGGGCCAAAGAACTGGCCACCTGATTGGCCTAATCAGACTCCTCATGATCCAATCAGATTAGCTCCCTCGCCCTCTTCAACCCCTCGGGTTTTGGGCGAGATGACTTGGCTGGGAGAATAAATTGGGGGTGGCCAGTGGGTGCGGACGGAGGGAGAGAGGCATGCATGCATGCGTAGACAGGAGAGAGAGAGAGCCCTGGCACTGAAATGATTCTGGTTAATTCTACATTTGGGATTCAGGTCCTCTCGTCACCCCTGGGGGGAGCAAGCCGACGATGAGCAGATGCCTGTTTCACTGCTGCTGACTTTTAAGTGTCCTTCTCAGATAGAGGGGTCACAGAGGAGCACTCCTGTAATTGATGCTAATGGAAGAGATTTTCGTATTTCCTGCTAGATTTTGTTGATTGAATCCCAGATCAGTGGACAATATTTGACCCAGATTCATTGTCATTCTCAGACTTGTGTTTTAGGCTAAGTGAGTCTTTTTGTCACCTCTGTTAAATACAAGAAGTATTTCAGTACATCAGCTGTCTGTGGGCGTGACCTGACATTAACAATCTGACATTTTGTATAACCAGTTAATTTTGTATAATGGCAGTGTGGGAAGGCAAGACATTATAGCATATATGGCTGTGTGAAATTTGTGAAGAGCTGTTGTAGACCAGACTCTATAGAAGAGAACAATGGCACCACATATTTTATTTAGCAGATTCCGATTCAGCATCTTGTAGAGGTTGATCAGTTTCAGTTTTAATTATTTTCCCCATGTATAGTCTATGTATTAGAACGTATGATGTCACTCAAGACCTCAGAATTAGAAGCTTTTCCCGTGATGTACTGTACTGAGTGCAGTCCAGCAATCTTCCCTCAGACAGACAGTCCTGTCTTTTTCCTTGCACCCGTGTTCTGTCTGTTCTTGGGTCCTTCCATCACATCTGTGTGTACATGTCGTCCTGCTCACTCCCTGCCTCTCCCAGAGCCTGGTCTGGTATTTATGATGCTGTCGTCAGTGGTAGAGGACGGATGCTGCTGACAGTCAGGGTCAGTGGCTCAATCACTGCCTATCTTGACTGCATTGAAAATCTGTTAAAAGCAACAGTATGAAAAAGGTTGTGGTTTCTACGCTGTCTGGAAAGTATGGTATTTGATTTTAGTATTTTCAAGGTCTGGATAAGTATAGAAAATAGGAAAGAGGATATGGAAAAATGTTTCTGTTTCCAGACTATTGGAGCTCTACTGTTCTCTCTTAAAGCACCAGTTGTGATTGTGTAAAAAGTACTTTTATAATATCTGAGAAATACAAAAGCAAATCAGAGTTCCCAAGAAATGCACATCAGTTGTCACCACATTAGTTCGTTCAATCAATCAATCAATCAATCAATCAACAACTAAATAAATAGGTCCTAAGTGATGTCTGTTTCTGAGACCTAGCAAGTTCCTGAACACAAAGCCTGATTGGTTGTGGATCCTCAATGGCAAAGTGAGTGCACCACTCTAGGCCATGTAGACTAGTTAGCTCTCACTAAACTAGAGGTCATACGTTCCCAAAAGCGTTGTTGCTAACCAGTTAGCAATTTAGTAAGTTGGCAATGGGAAATTGTATTGCAATCCCCAAAGTTGCTAAATTATGCTAGTCGTTTTAATTCATTTCAGTGCAGCATGGTTCTGTGAGGGATACAGACACTATGAGTTTGCTGTTGCTTCAGAGCGCAATGGTGCCATAGCAACTCCTAATTTTCAACTGTATTGCTGAAAGGATTGAAGCCTTGTGTTTTTTTTTTGTGTGTGTGTGTGTGTGTGTGTGTGTGTGTGTGTGTGTGTGCGTGCGCTTTTAACAAGGTTGTTGCCTTGTTAAAAAGCTGAAGGTTTGCATATGAATGCTACCACATTTATTGGTTTTTATCACAGTGCTCTTCTTCCTCTTCCTCTTCCTCCTCCTCCGGCTCCTCCTCCTCTCTCTCTCTCTCTCCTCCTCCTCCTCCCCTCTCTCTTCCCTCTTTCTGCCTCCTCTCATCCGTTCCAACATGGCAACAGACTCTTGGATCTCTCAGTCGGCGTCGTTCCCCCGGAACCAGAAGCAGCCGGGCGTGGACTCGCCCTCCCCAGCCGCCTCGCTGGCCAAGCCGCCGGGCCAGTCAGGCTCAGGCGGATCCCAGCAGCCCCCACGCACCGTCAAGGTCACGTGCGCCAACTGCAAGAAGCCGCTGAAGAAGGGCCAGACGGCGTACCAGCGCAAGGGCTCCTCGCATCTCTTCTGCTCCACGCCCTGCCTCTCTGCCTTCTCCCACAAGCCCCAACCCAAGAAGAACTGCACCATGTGCAAGAAGTACGGCCCTCGTCTGTCTTTCACGGCTCTGTTGTTGACCTGACTGATATTTCAGATGGATTCTAATTCTAATGCTTCTCACTGAGCCTGGTTACATGGAGATGAATAATCTGATTATAGGGATTCCAAGGTGCATTCTATAGAGGAGTGTTCAAGACCATGTACTCATAAACTCCAATTGAATGGAATATATTCAGTTAGATTATTAAATTATCCATGTCCATGTAACTGCATCTAGTGTATGATTAATCATCAATTTGTCATCATTTGTGTGTTTTGAGTTTGGCATGAATACCAACAATTTGAAATTGAAAAAAATTACATTGTGCAAAACAATTTGATATACACAATCTGTCTATCTATTGTCTATGCAAAATGTGTTTTGCAGGCCAAACTTGGCAGATTGTCTGGATGTTTCTAAATCTGTATTCTCCTTGATCCACAGGGACATAACGAGTATGAAGGGCACTATTGTGGCCCAGGTGGACTCCAGCGAGTCCTTCCAGGAGTTTTGCAGCACCGGCTGCCTGGCTGCCTACGAGAACAAGCAGGTGCCCCCTAAGAGCGCTATCAAGACCAAGTGCACTGTCTGTGGCAAACTCACTGAGGTGAGTGTGAGATGAGCTCTAGCCCTAGTGCCTAGCATCGGCTCTGATGAACTATGAAGGAATCAAGGAAGTTTATATGTCACATAAAGATATTTACTGGTGTAACAAAGGCGGGGATAATGTGTAGTGTCAGCCTGTTTGTGCAAAGTACAAAAGTACTGTAGGAAAGGGGCCACATTCATGTAGGATGGTTAGTTGGACCATCATGACTATAGTTGAATATGCCCTCTGACTGCCATACTGTGTGACTCTCTGTCTGACGCGAGATCAGCCAATGAACAGCTTTGCTATGGAAACCGATCTGACAGTGGTACCCCGCAGGCTTTATAGAAGATGTATGCAGTACGAAGGTAGAGTAGTACGCCATTTCAGAACCACCAACTGCCTCAGGGGTGCGAGGGACTCATTAGTGCACACCTGCCAATTACTGATCTCAAACTGTGTTTGAAATGCAATGAGGATTAGTTTGTACCTGTAAAGGTGAAACACATGGGAGATGGTGTGAGGGATTTAGTGACCTCTATTGGTGATGGAGGGTACTGTATGGCAGCTCAATTCAGATTTCTAGATTGTATCTACTAGTTAGAATGTTTCGAAGTCCAGCAGGAAACCAAATGAAATTATGTTTTTTTCCTAATCTGATGATTTTTATATATTTTATATATCAAATGTCCAGTATTGATTCCTCATTTTATGTATCTATGATTCAAATGTATTGCTTCCTTTCAGTGTTTTATGTGTGTGACACACACAATGGCCGAGTGGTCTCTAAAAGATGTGTTTGTATCTGTTCTAGATCCGGCATGAAGTGAGCTTCAAGAACGTGACGCACAAGATCTGCAGCGACGCCTGCTTCAACCGCTACCGCATGGCCAACGGGCTGGTGATGAACTGCTGCGAACAGTGCGGCAACTACCTGCCCAACCGTGCCACGGCCAACCACTACCTACTGGTGGATGGACAGCAGAAACGCTTCTGCAGCCAGAACTGCATCCGAGACTACAAGCAGGTCAGTGTGTCCACACATGTAGGTCTAAGATGGACAGGGAGTGATCCCGGGGGATGTAGGTAGCACAATACAACACAAAACACTGAGGGTGGTTCAGATGTTTACAATTATTTGCACACTCTCGTCTGTTGAGGTGGTCATGGTTACAAAATACAGCATCAGAACAGGAAATGGAGAGCACTGTTGTGCCATCTTCTAATTAGGAATGCTTAGACAGGAGCACTCACATAATAATAATAAAAATAATAATAATAATAATAATAATAATAATAATACATCTCAATTATTCATCGCCAATTATTTGCCTCTGTTTAATCAATCTGAATGCACCTTGTTGTTTTGTTATTGCGTGTTGCAGACTCATGGGAAGATGACTCCATGCACCGGCTGCAAAGCCCTGTGTCGCTCCTTTGACGTGACTCACTGCATCGGAACCAACGGAGCCATGGAGCCCTACTGCTCCACCGCCTGCATGAACAAGACCAAGATGGCCGCCGTGCAGAGTGAGTGCTCACTGGTTTGTTTGTTTGTCTTTTTGAGTGTGTGGGACACACATCCTAGTGGGCGACTGTACTGTTTACTGTTTAAGTAATTATTACCACTTAGTAATCCATAATCAGATCACTTGCATGTACTGCACTACACTAATATGCAACATCAAAGAGGGTAAAAATGGAAATGGAGGGTAAAAGTGCAACTGTTCGTTAAGCTCTGTGTTCTATTTTCACTAGGGGAAAGGGGTGGGGGGTTATATGCTGTATAAGTTTACATTTGTTTACATGTGTAATGCCCATACGAAGACCAGAATTATTAGTCTGTTTGCTTCCATTGTAACATATGATTTTGCTGTGTGTTTGTCAGTATTTAATGATCCGTACTATCATCTATTGTGTTCATCGAATTGATTGGCTATTGTCAGTATTTGATGGACTTCCGACATGACGCATTGAAGTGTCTCCTGGGTCCTAGTGTTCCCAGCTGGTGTGTTCACTATTAGAAGGAATGCTGCTCATTGTCAGTCTGAATGCATCGTCTTTGTTAATGTAGGCTAGCCTAGAAATCTAGATGTACTCTAGCGGCGGCAAATGGGTTTGCTCAGCCAGAACGTCTGATAGAAAATTTGATTGGACGACATTGTTGGTGTTCACTAATCACAACGCTCTATGTGCCTTGTTCCACCCACAATTGAGTTTGGTCTATCTATTGATGCCAGACTATACATTTTAATGTTATAGGATGGCTTGCCAGGCTAAGTGTAGGCAGTATGCACATGTTAACTTCCTTTATTTGTCTCTCGCTCTCTCCCTGTGTGTCTCTCATCCCCCATTCTGTCTCCCTGATCATCATCCTTCTGTTGGTCTCTCTCCGTCTCTCCATCTCTCTCTCTCTCTGTGCAGATGTTGAGCCTTCGTGTCACTTCTGTAAGAGGAACTCGTTGCCCCAGTATCAGGCCACCCTCCCCGAGGGGAAGGTCTTAAACTTCTGCAGCTCCAATTGCGTCACCAAGTTCCAGGTGCGGCAGGCACGAACACCTACACCTCTCATTTTGACACCACTTTCCGTTCTTTTCCTATCCCATACATACACACACACACGCACGCACGCACGCACGGACACACACACACACACACACACATACGCACGCACACACACATACGCATACGCACACACGACTCATCTGGAGGTAATGTTGCCTGAAATGAACAACTGCAACCTGCTGTTGCATTCAGAAGCCATTTTGTGTTTTTTTATGCAGTAAAATACAGTCTTGTGAAATCTGCTCCAGATTACAATGATGGCAGAGACGGAAAATTTTTCAGTGGAGGAAAAATACACACAGTTCAAGTTTCTTTCGACAGAGGCTTAAAGCCAAGCAGAAGTAGCAGGGTTGTGTGTACATGTTTCTTGTGTGTGATTCTCTGTGTGTCTGTGTGTGTCTGTGTGTGTGTCTCTGTGTGTGTGTGTGTGTGTGTGTGTGTGTGTGTGTGTGTGTGTGTGTGTGTGTGTGTGTGTGTGTGTGTGCGTGCGTGCGTGCGTGCGTGCATGCCCACCGTACATGTGCTTACTTGTGTGTGTTTGAGTGCAGATGGTTATCTAATACAATCTCTACTCCCTCCCACCCCCTCCTCTTCTATCCGGCCTCTCCAGAGTGCTGCGGTGCAGACGTCCACCAACGGCCAGACGCCCCTCTCTGCGGCAGGCAATAACGTCCAACTCAAGTGTAACTACTGCCGCGGAGCCTTCAGCCTCAAGCCAGAGACCCTCGAGTGGGAGGTGAGTGTGTTCTACTGCTGATGATGATGATGAGGTGGATGAGGAGGAGGCTGCTGAAGCGGCTGGTGGCTGGTATTGAATGCTGTAGCCAAATATGATTCCAAACTAGTTATTTATGCTTCCGGCTCTGGCATGTAACTGATGGCCCAGCTCAGATGTGTGTGTGTGTGTGTGTGTGTTTTTTTTTTTTTTAGTTTTTTTAGATGAGGCTAGGCTAGGCTCTGTTTTTAATTGGATCATCTTAGAAGTTCAGAATTTTTGGATAAAATCACAAAAGTGCGGTCTTATTAGCTACTGGGAAATTAAACTCGCACCTAATGGTTACAGTATAATTATCCGCAAGTATACAGTTCATAAGTTGTGGTGGTTTCTTGCTAATAGCTTTGTGGTGGGAAGGGCTATGACTGCATGAGAGACCTGGATGGAGTGTCCTCAGATTCCTGAAGGAATGCAGGAATCTGAAGGCAGAGATCATAGGACAGAGATGTGACGTGGATGCTCCCGGGTTGTGCTTTAGGTCTGGGCCATGTTTGATGTTTCTCATTGTGTATTAGGCTTCCTCACTTACACTCTCTCTCTCTCTCTGTGTGTGTGTGTGTGTGTGTCTGTGTGTGTGTGTGTGTGTGTGTGTGTGTCACTACAGAGTAAAGTGTATCAGTTCTGCAGTAAGACGTGCTGCGAGGACTACAAGAAACTGCACTGCATCGTGGCCTTTTGCGAGTACTGTCACGAGGAGAAGACGCTCCACGACACGGCCAAGTTCTCCGGGGTCAGTCGGCCCTTCTGTGGAGAAGGTTTGTACCAGCTTCTCCTTAAGCCCCTAACCCTAACCCTAGGTTGCTTCTGTTTTGGGAGCTATCCCCATTAAAATTAATGGATTCCTTTCACCCAACTAAACATCCCATTCTGAACTTTTAAGTTGAGTGGACTGTGGTACTCCATAGCTCTTCATTGGTTCTAGCCTGTTGTGTATGAAGCCAGAATGTGCATGGCCACGAACGTGTGTGGAACCTTCCTGGAATGACCTACTGCTTCTCACGTACAAACTCAATGCAAATCCGCTCTTATCATTCAATTGTATGTACCATTTTAAGTTTGTACTTTGCAAATGCTCTAATGCGGCTCACAAAGGAGCTAGAATCCTGATATGAGAGTGTGTGTGTTTGAGGCGCATTATGCATTAGGCTCTCAGGCTCCATTAGTTGCCAGGCTGTCAATGTTGGCCTAGTTGCAAGTCTGCGCCAGGAACAGCAGCAGCCGCAGCTAGCCAACAGAGACCTCCCTTCTCTTCTCTCCTCTTCCCTTCTTTTCCCTCCTCTTCTCTTCTCTTCTCCTCTCCATTCTCTTCCGTTCTTCCCTTCTCTTCCCTTCCCTTCTCTTCCCTTCTTCTCCTCTCCTCTCCTCTCCTCTCCCCCCATCACTTCTGAGCAGAGTTGCTGGCGACTCCCCTGCAGCATGTAGACATTGCACCACTACATTGTACAATTCAGTTTTCTTATAATTGTTTAATGGCAAATGTCTACAATACTTCAGGGCATGTTGTTGCACTAGGCATGTGTGTGTGTGTGTGTGTGTGTGTGTGTGTGTGTGTGTGTGTGTGTGTGTTTGTCAGATGTGCATTTCTGATTATGCATTTGTCATGCTTGTTTGTTTGTTTGTTTGTTTGTTTGTTTATTTGTTTGTTATTTATCAATTGTTTGCTTAAGGCTTCCCCATGCCTGTTTTTGTAGTGGACAAGGAAAGATGAGTAGCGAAACAGTTTAAAAAAAGTGTGTCGCTGTTATAACGATCAAGTCTTAAACGGCTAAGCCAACAGAATGAAGCAGTGATGACCTCTGAATATCTAAGAGCAC
Source organism: Sardinella longiceps (assembly GCA_027497455.2). Lineage (NCBI taxonomy): Eukaryota > Metazoa > Chordata > Actinopteri > Clupeiformes > Clupeidae > Sardinella > Sardinella longiceps. Next base: position 20,996,656 of record JAODXP020000016.1, on the reverse strand, counting down.
ACATTTTCAGCAGGCAACCATCTGAGGGGAGCATCCAATAGAACTCTTCAGACGACTGCTCATCAGTATTGTGTTAGTGGCCCTTTAGCGCCTCTAGGTGGAGCTCTTGTCCACACATATCCCTGAGACCATAACCCATGCACACATACTGGCACTGCAGAATATTGCCACCAATAGAATTATACTCACAATTAGAATGAGGTTAAGGTAGCTATTTAACATGACTTCCCTTTGATGGTATGTCTAGTGTAGTGATGGTAAGTATTTGTGAAGTTGTGGCGTCCCTTTGATTCCCAGTCTGCACACAGAGCATGTATGATAAAGCACCGTGTTTTGGATCATGATCATATAAGATGCTTCATCTTCCTCTATCCCTCCTCTCTCTCTCTCTCTCTCTCTCTCTCCTCGACTCCCAAAGGTTGTAAGCTGCTGTTCAAGCAGAGCTTCGCTCGGCGCCTGGGTCTGAAGTGCGTCACGTGTAACCACTGTAACCAGATGTGCAAGAAGAGCGTCACCAAGCAGATTGACGGCGTCACCCGGGACTTCTGCAGCGAGCCCTGCTCCAAAAAATTCCACGACTGGTATTACAAGGTCAGACGCGAGATCTAAACAGCGCAACAGCGCAAGAGGGAATTTGCTGGGGTGGATTGTTTAGTCCCAAGTGGTAGTGGAGGAAATCGTCTTAAGGAATCGTCCCATTCCTGTTGCAGAGTGTGCTGGTTAAAAAGCACAGTTAATGATTCTTTGTTATTGTTTGGGGGGGCCTGCCCCTAACTGTTTGTTTTCAGTTTTCAAAGCCTGTATCACTAAAAGACTGGATTCTTTAACAGTGACCCCAGCAGAATGAAGATCTCGCAAGTCATGTGGACGTATTATCTTTATGTTAAAAAAGTGTTATGTGTTTACAAACCATAAATAAAAACACTGACTAAGCCTTTAATGGTTGATGAGCAAAAAAGGTCATTAGTGAACAAGTGTTGAAATTGTGTTTGGTATTTGATGCCTGCTATTAACTTGTCAACAATTATGTACTCAGATGGTTTGCCTCTTCATCAACATTAGAAAGTGTAAGCTTGAAACTAAAAGCACCCTTGATAGCGCTAATTACATCAATCAGATATCAAATCTTTTTGTACATATGGTTACTCAGCATGTAGCCTGACTGCAGTGTTGCACTTGCTCCATCTGTCCACTAGGCGGCGCGCTGCGACTGCTGCAAGGTGCAGGGCAACCTGACCGAGTCGGTGCAGTGGCGCTCGGAGATGAAGCACTTCTGCGACCAGCAGTGTCTGCTGCGCTTCTACTGCCAGCAGAACGAGCCCAACATGAATACCCAGAAGGGCCCGGAGAACACGGCCTTAGGTACCGTCTATCTGTCCTTCTGTCCGTCCGTCTGTCCGTCTCCACCCCACTCCCCTCACCTGTGCTCACCTGTCACCTGAGTGTGCGGCATATGATCTGACACTGTGCTGTCTGTTGTCTTTTGCAGGGATTGGTGTGCAGACGCAAGGAACCAAAGTGACAGTGAGTGTGTGTGTGTGTGTGTGTGTGTCTATGTGTGTGTCTGTCTGTAAGAAGTGCTGGTGTGCTCACTACAAGAAACAAATCAGTCAAATGGATAGAAGCTGAACTGTGGTGGAAACTATGTTGCCCTACTAAGATTAAAAGTTCTCTCTGTGTTCCCATAGCTGTTTAACCAGGGTCCGGTGTCTTATGCGGGCGGAGGGATCCTTAAAGATGTGAAGAACAAGGCTGTGTTATGCAAACCCCTCACCATGACCAAGGCCACCTACTGCAAGCCACACATGCAGAGCAAGCAGCTGCAGACAGGTGTGTGTGTGTGTGTGTGTGTGTGTGTGTGTGTGTCTGTGTGTGTGTGGGTTTTGATCCCGTTTTTAACTACAGAGATCATGTGAAATACATTGACTTCTGTATAACTCTTCAGTTAGCTCTCCTAAAACATCCAAAGAGGCTTGCAGTGCACACTCAACACAACTATTATGTTAACCCACACAAGCTCATCTTGCACATAGGTGCAATACTGTTCAACTTTTCACCTTGAGTTTTACATCTTTTTAACTTGGGGTGGGAGAGGGGAAGAGGGTTTTTAGCTTTCACATGTAAAAACCTCCATGTGTTCTTTGTAAATAAATGGTGTGTGTGTGTGTGTGTGTGTGTGTGTGTGTGTGTGTGTGTTTAGATGAGGCTGGTACCGATATGCTGGTGAAGAAGGAGTACGTCCCTGTGCCTATCCCGGTGCCTGTCTACGTGCCTGTGCCCATGAACCTTTACGCCCAGACCACCCCTGCGCCCATCACCGTACCCGTCCCAGTAAGTGCTCTGGCCTCTGTTGACCTTTGACCTCTGGCTTCCTTCCCACCTCTCCTCATTTGTTTTTGTCACCCTTTTCACTCCTTTTCTTCTTTTTTTTATTACACCTTTTCTTCTGGTCCCTCCAGAGAAGAATTAATAAATAATCTGTCTGTCTGTTGCTCAATTACCACCATAATCCAGTCCTAGTTATGGTACATGTTGTTTTACCTTTTTTGTTCAGTTGAATACCTAGGATGGGTATGAAGTTGTCTCTGTCTCTTCTTTTCCTTTTTGTATCTCAATCTAGCCTCTTTAAAAACATCCATTTCTTCCTCCATTCCTTCACCCATCCCTCCTTCCTCCTTTCCTTTCACCCATTACTCTTTTCTTCCTTCCTTATTTTCTTTCTTCCTTTCATCTATCCCTCATTCCTTCCTTCCATCCCTCCATCCTTGAGAAACGAACTATTATTTTACTATGTACTGTATGTGTATATGGTTTAAATGCCAATGAAATCCCCCTGAAGCCCCTTCTCTCCTCCCTCCCTCATTGCCTGACTGGTGGTGTTGTGTCCCCCCTCTCCCTAAGGTGCCTGTGCCAGTCTTCCTGCCCACCACGCTGCAGAATGTGGATCAGATTATGGAGGCCATCAACGAGCTCAAGGCCAAGTTGCCCCCGGACCTGCTGCCCGCGGAGGACACAAAGCCCGACCTCATAGGTGAGCAAGACGAGGACCTGAGAGAGACAACCATTTTGCAGGTCATCATCATCCAGATCTGGGTCTGGGGTGTGCACTGCACAATACAGAGAAAGCAGCACGATTCAAAAAGCAATCGATCGCATCAAATTGACCTTATTAAGATGATTTAATTAAAAGGAGGATTTGAGGATTTTGCTAATTGAGCCCTGGGAGTACTCAGTCTCCTGTGTGGCCATGCTTCTCTGTCAATCTCCGGAATATGACCGAAGCTTATCTACTGTGTGTGTGTGTGTGTGTGTGTGTGTGTGTGTGTGTGTGTGTGTGTGTGTGTTTCAGTGGTGAAGTCTGAGGAGGAGCTTTCAGCGGGAGGAGGACTGCAGAAGAAGGTGAAGAGCGAGAACGGCGGCAGCAGCAGCAGCAGCAGTGATGGAGGCAGCAGCAGCAGCAGCTCTGAAGATGAAGAAGAGGAGGGGAAGGAGGAGGATGAAGAGCAGGGAGACAAGTATGAGCCTGACCTGGATCTGGAAAACGACTTCCCATTAGGTACATGCACACACACACATACATTCATTCTCTCCTTATGACGTGGGGTTGTCATTGCATTAGTACTCTAAGTACATGTATCATGTTTACATGTACATACTGACTATATATCCCCCATTTTATACATATACACACATACATTCATTCTCTCCTTATGACGTGGGGTTTCATTGCATTAGCACTCCCATTATGTATGCAAATATAACACATACTGACTATATTACCCCCATTATGTATGCATATATATACCCCCAGTATGTGACTATACTGTATCATTGTGCAGCCAAACCCCGTGCCTATCCTCGCCGTGCTTTGTTGCCATGGAGCTGTCAGTTACCCTCGCTGGTTGCCGTGGCAACACTTTGCCACTTGCCAAAGAGGTGTTGCATAATGGCAGCCGTTGTGGTGATGGTGGTGGTGATGGTAATATGGAGGGTAAGGAGGGTCCTTGGCCTCCGGGAAGAGGGCACAGTCATCTCCTATTGAAATTCCACGGGTGGCTATTTGTAGGCCTACAGTCATCCGTGGACTTTTGATGGACCGGCAGAGGGGATTTGAGGATTGGGTATTTATAAACAGTGAAGGAGAGAGGGAGGTAGAGAGCGAGAGGCAGGGAGAGGGAAAGAGAGAATGGATTCCACTGTGGAAACACAAGAAGGTCTGGACTTCCGGCGTGCCTCCATGACTTTATGCAATGACGCGTGTCATGTGTTGGCCAGAGGAGCTCTGTGTTCTTGGACAGTGGTCAGTCTCTCTGTGTAATAAAGTCTGTATTGGGCTCAGGCCTTTATCCACTGACCTACGTCTGCTGTCTAAACCTGGCCTCCTGTTGCACCTGCCACTGGGGAACTGGGGGTAGTTTGATTATCTATGCCCAGTATGCAGAACCCTTCATTAGTACTACACACTCAGCTGTTAATGAATGAGTGTGGGCATGCTTGCTTGTATTATTTATGTGTATAAGGCCACACATCACCATTGGCACATCTAATTATAGTCAGGGTCTCGTGCTGTGTTTATTGATTTGAGTCCAGTGTCCAGTGATTATAACCTTTGCTGTTCACATCCTGAAACATGGTGTTGACAAAGTTGATATGAGGACACTGTCTTAGCTCTGAATGGAACAGTTGAGTTTGGCACTAAGGGGTAATTCAGACTGAAGATCCGTGATGAGACGGGACGGTTTTAGAGAAGATTTGCGGCGGTGTGAATCAATCGTTGCATGCCGTTGCAAGCATTTTCAAGCCGTCACAAAAGATTCAACATGTCGAATCGTAGTTTCAGAGTTTTAGAACATTGCTGGTTTTTAGAATGTCCCAGCCCGTCTCGCCACGGATCTTTGGTCTGTAGCCTCCTTTAGACACAAGACCTCACATCTTTACAAGCAGAAAAATCCAACATCCAACTCTTGTTGCACTATTGAGATATGGATTATCTATGTGATGGTAAAAGTAAGTGTGTGTGTGTGTGTGTGTGTGTGTGTGTGTGTGTGTGTGTGTGTGTGTGTGTGTGTGTGTGTGTGTGTGTGTGTGTGTGTGTGGTTGTCCATACAGCCTCTGAGCCTGTACCAGAGATGGCTGGGTTGGATGCAGAGATGGGTTTTGCCCTTCCCCCTGTATTGACTGAGGAGAAAGAGGAGACGTCTCGACCCAGGGCCAGACGGAAGGTACACACACACACTCACACACACGTTTTGCATACAAGATGTACCATTTCCCTGTACACACTGCTATGGTTGTGTCCTTGGTTATAAAGGAATTGTACATTTTGTATGCATGATGATGCATAATTAGATCCATTCGCTGCTGCCATACATTATAGTTGTTATTGCTACTTCCAAAACTTTCTCAAACACACACACACAGTCCTGTGATTATACCCAACTCTACTGCTGTTCACATCCTGATGAGTTGTGATGATGGAGTGAAATGAGGACATGACATCTGTCAGACAGGGCTCTCCGTTCTGCGCCTTTGAAAACAACCCTGTGCTGCCTTATAACACACCTTAAATAAATCTCCTGCCTTTGTGCCTAATCTAGCTGGGGATTTTATAAACTTTTTTTTATGACTTTCTAAGAAAACTGAATTTGTTGTTGACACTTTTTTTTTCGTTTTTCGTCCCCCTGTTTGATTGTGTGTGTGTGTGTGTGTGTGTGTGTGTGTGTGTGTGTGTGTGTGTGTGTGTGTGTGTGTGTGTGTGTGTAGGGATTGAAGCGGCAGGCTGTTGAGGAGGACTCTCCCGCTCCTCCATCCCCGTGTGCCGAGCCCGACCCCAACCCCGATCCCGACCCCAGCGCCAGGTCTGGGGAGAGAGCCATCCCCCTCCGCCCCCACTACGGGCTCAACGCCTGGAGAAGGTGGGCCGCCACTACTTCCCAACAGGAAACGGCAGACGCCCCCGCACAGGATGCACCCAAACGAGGTGAGGCCTCTGAAGTTCCCACGACACACACGGGGGGGGACAGCCAGCTCAGGAAATGTGGGGCGATAGATTTGGATTGTCAAAGAGTCGCAAACCGAGGGGGGGGAGAGATGTGAGGGAAGCTTCTAAATAGCCCCCTGGAATGTTAGGAATGTCTTTTAATGTAGGACTTATGAAATATTGTCAGGAAATGTGATGACTGTTTGTAGTGGTTGCTGATTGCTTTTGTTGGCTTTTGTTGTTGAAGTCCATGACTGACTTGGTGAAACGACTGACTTTCAGAGCAGTCAGACTCCCACAGTCTCATTCCTGTTACCAACTGGCTGTCCATACTGATGTCCATACAACTGTTTGTGTTTATCCTCATATTTAATATAACACAAACACACTCATTACAATAGTTCACTTGAAGTTAACCCTTGGATGCGTTGCAAGTGGCCACATGTGTATGTCAAGGAGGGCTCATAATATGGCTGAATATAAGATAGTACTCTTTTCACCCTAAAGGAAATTCAAGACGGGTTATATGCTACATTTATATCTGTAGAGAGATAACAGTTGAGATTGTAGTTGATTAGAGTTGATTAGAAATCCTCTGGTAGAGATCAATAAAGTTTGATAAGATGCATGGCAAAGTTCTATGATGAACTTAAGTCAAGGAAGCGCGCTCAACACTCCGCGTTATATACACTGGGTGCTTAAACTTAATGGATACAATCCAATACTAATACCGACTTGAATAAAGCAAGCACTCAACAGTTGTGTTTGAGGCGATTAAAGAAGTCAAAGTTCTATGGTGGTAACAGAGAGAGGGAATGAAAAGGAGGATATTATGATGAATGATTGGGTCATGTTCTCATTATGGTGCTATTCTCATGTCCGCAATATTGCAGGTGTCCGTGTGAAGAGTAACCTGCTGTCTCTGAAGGCGTCGCGTCTGAACCAGGCGCTGGCCCGCTTTGTGCGGGAGGTGCGGCGGCCCAATGGAGAACGCTACGCCCCGGACAGCATCCTCTACCTCTGCCTCAGCATACAGAAGGTGAGATACCTCTTTGTCTGTGTGTCTGTGTGTCTGTGTGTGTGTCTGTGTGTGTGTGTGTGTGTGTGTGTGTGTGTGTGTGTGTGTGTGTGTGTGTGTGTGTGTGGCCAAACTTTTTTTGCTGATAGATATAAGCTGGCAAGGGCCGATGCTAAATGATGAGCACCACTTTTCAACCTATTACAAGTGAGCTATAGCTAAAATTAGTATTAGATTAATGTAATGAGCGGACACATTAGCATTTTTAAGACATCATGTCGCGCTGCATGAAAGATATCATAGGGCTGCAGTTAGCCCCCGGGCATTCCCTGGTGTATGTCTTTGTACAGTGTTCTTGTCAAGCTATTTGTGGAAATACACTTTCACAGACTTCTGTGTGATGCTACAATGTATGTCAAACAAGGGATGGTGGTCTTTGCTTCTTGTGATAAACTATAATAAGCTGCTTTAGCTTCATTATCCTTAAAATTAAATCACAGACTATAGCAAATCAATCAACCTTAGTTATGGGAACTGCTTGTAGTTCGGGCCTTTGGAAATCACAAGGTCATCTGATATGACCCCTGAGATCATGGCCGTTAAACACAATAATTAAAAGATCGCGGTTCACTCCTCCAGCTTTTAGAGAAGGTTGTTGTGGCTGTAGTCCCACTTCAGTGTAGCAGAGTAGGTTAAAGAGGTCCTATAGCATGGCATCACCGTAGTGACCGCCTGTGAAAACGCTCTCGATTTCATTAGCGTCTGTCTGAAATGGCGCGGCTGACCGCTACATGGGAAGAGTCACAGACGGTGGCGTGGGAAATAACCCCTTGCTATGACCCGTCCCCTTCTAAGAATCTTCCCCAGAGGGTGACGGAGCGCTGGGGACGTGAACTTCCGAGCACAGCCAAGCACGGCTCTGCCTCTGCTCCACATTCCCAGAATTCATTGGGGTCTGTTACCCTCCTTCCTCCGCCCCTCACGGTGTCCAGTGATTAGAACTCTATTGCTGTTCACATCCTGAACCCAGGTGTTGACTGTATATGAAATATGAGGACACTCATTGGTGGACCAATATCCCATCGTCTTTAGGACTTCCCACACCAGTTCCGACAAATTGCAGAACACTGCTTTTCCAAAAGTCTATTCCATTGTTTTCAATACAGCCGTGCCCACCAGCACCCAACTCTGCCACCTCCACCCCTGACTGTTGATTACGATTGATGTCTATTTTGTCTGTTCATTAACATCAATTGGTGATTCCACAGAATACTGTACTATGTTTGTTGCTTGTAGTGCCTGTGTGTGGGGGGCAAATAAAATTGTTGAATTGGAAAGTGCTGTGCAATGCCGTCGGAACCGGTGCACAGGGGCCTTCACCCTACGTTCTACTCAGTCAGTGCAGTGACATGGACCTGAATAATCTGATTACAGAGATTCCACGGTGCATTCTATAGAACGGTCTCCAAGGAGATGCATTCATAAACTCCAACTGTGAGATTAATGAGATTATTCATGTCCATGTAACTGCAGTTAGTTGTGTTCTGAGACCAGGGGCTTATTTCTCGTCCACTAGCCGATAAATACCTTAGCCGCGGCTCTCTCCAGATGCTATTTAAAGTTAGGTAGAAAGGCTGGAAAAAATTCAAGGATGTCCTGCCCTTGTTTTGCCATAAATTCCTACAAATATTTTGGCAATGTAAATAGTGCTTAGTGAATAAAAACTGATGCTCTGCGGTATTAGTGACCTTCTGTGTGTGTGTGTGTGTGTGTGTGTGTGTGTGTGTGTGTGTGTGTGTAGCATTTGCAGGACAAAGGGAGGACAGATGACCTCTTCAGTGACCCCTGTTATATGCAGTTTGGAGAGGAGCTGAACAAGGTCCTCAAAGACTGGCAACCCAGCGTGTTGCCTGATGGTGAGTAGAGCATGATCACACCCACAGACATGCATACACACACACACACACACACACACACACACACACACACACACACAATTCTGCCATTTCCACATCTTTTCAAAGGCCCAGATTGCGAAGGTTGGCAGAGCTGTGTGCTTGTGTCCATTAGTAGATATGTCCCATGATTATAACCTTTGCTGTTCACATCCTGAAACATGGTGTTGAATAACTTGATATGAGGACATGGTCATATTTAAGTACAGTTGAATTTGCCATTCACAATGCCTAAGCCATAGACTTGCTGTGGTCTACCGTGATAGATCTATTGTGATATGGATGTCTGTATGAGCATATTTGTGTGTGTGTGTGTGTGTGTGTGTGTGTGTGCGCGCAGGCTCTCTGTGGGGGCGTGTGCAGGAGCGGTGCCTATGGGACAGCGGTCAGCTGGGCAAGGGAAGTCCCGTGGCGCTGCTGCGCTCGCTCGTCTACCTGAACACCAAATACTTCGGCCTGCGCACCGTCGAGCAGCACCTGCGCCTATCTTTCGCCAATGTCTACGGTCCCAGCCACACCGACCCAATCACGCAGGAACTCTCGGTCCGCATACGTGTCCCCTCTATCTCACAAGACGAACACCAGGGTAGGCCTCCGAAATGGAATGCTGTGATCATGGCCACCTTAACATGAATGACATTTTAATGATTAAAGTTGGCAAGCTGTATCAAATAAGCTGAATTGATGGCCAGAGCAATCTTGTGTGGAAATTGCAAACTAAACCCAAATTGAATTTTGTTTGAGTCACTGGGGTTGAAGCAACTTGTGGGCCAGTTGTGCTAAATACAAAATGTAATGTGGCCCATTGTTGCAATGATCTAATATTAGACCTTCCCACATTAGCATTTTCTACAGTGGTTTGATACTTTAGTACTTGGGATACAAGTCCATCGATCCACTGTTGCTTCACTTGTAACTTGTTGAAATTTTAGCATTGGCCTTGAGAAAAATTCAAATTTTCACTGTGTGACCACCCCTGCTCTAGTTGATTGTGCTAAGGTCATGCTTATAATGGAATACACTATTTTGGATTGACTCGAGAGCCCATCTGTTTCAGTATATTAAGATGTTCTCCTTTTCCTTTTTCCTTTCCTTTTTTCTTTTTTTAAACCCCCTGCCAGTACAAACAGGAAGTAAGCGTAAACGGCAACAGAATGATTACGAGCCTGATGACTGGTCGGGAGGATCTAGTCACTGTCCAGTGAAGAATCATGAGTGTCGTTTCTATGAACTCTACCTGTCTAAGTGGTAAGTCTCGCCGGCCTTAAAAAACAGCAGTTGTCATCTTTTTTTCTATGACCGATAGACTATATCTCCAACAATGCATTGCTAGCAAAATGTTTGGAATGTCATGTTTTATCTAATTTTGCCTGCTTGTTCATTACATTCCCTTTGATTTCTTCTGCTCTCATCACATTCTTTTTTTTTTTTTTGACGTATGCATCACCACCAAGCACCTTCACATGGTCTTTGGGCTTTTTTGCCCTCAATGGTGCCTTCCAGGTAGCACTGAAGGTTAGGGTGAAGGTTAAGGGGGTTAGGGTTAGAGTTGGAGCCTTTGAGGCAGTGCTGCCTAGAAGGTTCCGTTGAAGGCACAAAAATACGATTGAGCCCTTGATATATACACGTGCATAGTCACTTGATAAGACATCTGTAGTATATAGACATCTGAACGAGTAAGTTAAGAGTCTCTCTCTCTCTCTCTCTCTCGTTTCTCTTTCCCCAGCCCCGTGTCTGTACGGCAGCGAGCGGACCTGTTCTACATGCAGCCCGAGGTGTCGGGCCGAGGCGGGGACGGCGACGCTGGCAGCGGTGATCTGTGGTTCAGTAACTCCCCTCTGGAACGAAGCGTGCTGGAAAGCCTCCTCATCCGAGTCCTCCTGGTCAAAGACGTCTACCAGGAGAACCGGCCTGATGAAGAGGAGGAGGAAGAGGAGGAGGAGAGGGGCGATGAAGAGAAAGGGGAGCAGAAAGATATGGAGGTTGCTAAGGATTAACTACCCTTAGAATACTCCTTATATCCCCTTTAGACTGTTTGTCACCATATAAGACACACACACACACACACACACGCACACATGGCATTATACCCGCAAGCCCCCTCCTTTGTCCAGGACGCTGTTTCCATAGCCCTCCCCCCCACCTCACTCTCACCCTCATCCACACACACACACACACACACACACACATCACAACCGGTCCGAGAACATTGGGGGTGGAAGTGTGTGATGAAACAATGCGCATAAGGACTGATCTGTGACCTCTGGGTCACCCCAGAAACGGACAAGAAGAAGCGGACCTTTGACGTTTCAGTAGTGGGTGTGAGCGTGTGTGAGTGTGGTGACGGTTCATTAAGCAACCAAGAAGAAAAAAAAAAAAAACAGGAAATAAAAACATCTAAATATATATATTAACACGAAAAGCAAAAACCCAGACTCTGCTGCTTTTCATATGATTTTATTTGTTTTTTGTTCTGTTCCGTTTGTCCTTTTTTTTTTTTTTTTTTTTTGGTTAGTTTTGTTTTTGTTTTTGGTTTTCTTTGCATTTTCCCAGGGGGAGGAGTGTGTAAATGTGATGTAGCATTACGTACCATGCCCAGATTGGGCAGCTCTGACTTGTAAATACCTGTAGTAGCCAAGCTAGGGTGGGAAAGGGGGAACGGGGAAGTCCAAGAGAACGTTTTGTGTTCCTGTTTTGGAGAAATCAGATAATTAAAAAAAAAAGAAGAAAAAAAAAAAGGAATCCAACCCAAATATACGACACAAACAGCTTCCTGAATCTACTCTCTAACTCTGACCCTGTTTTTGTTCTTTATACTTTTTTTTTCTTTCTTTCTTTCTTAAGTGACTTATTTATTATGATCGATTGGACTTTGATTACTGTGTGCTATTCCGTTCATAAGTGAAGGGATCCCCTGTGTGTGTGCGTGTGTGTGTGTGCGTGTGTGCGTGTGTGTGTGTGTGTGTGTGTGTGTGTGTCCTTTACTCACTCCTTCAGTACGAACATTAAAGACCTGACACAGGCCAGGAGTTGTCCGTGTGATTTGAGTCCCATCTCTCCTCTCTCCTTTCCCCTCCTCCCTCTCTTTCCCTCTCTTTCTTTATTTCTATTTCTGCTGCTCGTTTTGGAGAGGAAAAGATGCAGGGTGTTTGATTTCTGGGGGGGTCTGTTTGATTTCTAAAGCCACTTCTTCTTCCATGTCAGTTTACTCATTGACTTCTCTTTTGGTGGACATTAAGTTTGAAAATAAACAAAAGCACTTGGCCTGAAGTGCGTTGAAGACTTCGTATCCCCCCCTTTTTTTTATTTATTTTTTTTTTTTACTTTTTTTTTGAGTGAAATATGGGTGTCTCTTGGCATCCTGTTTGGTGAGTTAATTTTTCTTTTCTTTTTTTTTCTTTGCCACATCATAGCGATTTGCATCCAAGCTATTTGAACACGTCTGTTTCTGTTCAGTGTTGGAATTTTATTTATGTGAAGGAAAAAACGGTTACGTCATACCTTTTCATTTAAGTTTTTGTTGTATTTTTATTTTCTTACAATAAATTCCAAATCCATATATTCACTGTCCTTGTTCTGTGTGTGTGTGTGTGTGAGAGAGAGAGAGAGAGAGACTGAGAGAGGTGTTCTGTTGTGCCATATTGGTTAAGCAGACTGCCTTATTCTTAAAAGTTAGGAAAGGGGCTCTCAAAAAGTTAGGAAAGTGTGTGTGTGTGTCTGTCTGTCTGTGCGTGTGTTTATAGTACACTGTATACACACACATACTCAAACAGTAGTATTTCCCTGCGGCATCATGAAAGTGTGTAGTGCCTAGATGCCTTCTCTGTGCTTACTGTACAGCTGCTATATATAGAGGAGGCCTGCCAGGCTTTCCATGTTCAGGAGCGGATAAGCAACTGTCTTGCTATTAATATTCTCCCATAAGATCCTCCTTACTCCATCAGCAGTCCCTACTCCCTTCAGTCAGTGCAGTTAGGATCACACAGCTCTATACAATAAACCAACCATTTATATGAAGAAATTACATACGCCACTTACGCAATTTTTCAAGAAAATTTGTATTTACCAATATAGGTTAGGGACCTAAGAACAAATTTCAGAAAATTCTTGGGAAGACATTAGTGAATGCAGGCTCATTGACTTTGGGATGAGAAAGCGGTTTTGCCATGGCCGAGGTCGTGGTTGAGTGTAATTTTCGAGGTTGAGTGTTTGACGAACAGGCATGACTCGAGCTGTGTTATCGGACAGAGAGTTTTGGAGTTGGGTGTCTCATGTCAGCAAGTCAAGGCTCATGGTCGCTCAGCATGATGTCACATACCAGGAGGTGGTACACGACACGGGATTGGTTACAATCCTGTCCTGGTTGGTCAGTCACCCTGTTGTCTGTCGTTATTTGGAAAAGCTTCTAATTCACTGTATCCATGATGTGGGTGAATGTGGAGCCTAACTGGCTTCACATCCGCTTTGGCCAGATATTTATAGCTATGAACTTCAGGCTACTTCCTTAGTGGTCATAAACAAATGCATGGATGTTTTGTCTGTGTACTGTGAGTACGCGCTTGTGTGTGTGTGTGTGCGCAATTTAGGTCACTTTTGTTCCCACAGACGAAACAAGTATTCTCTATTGTAATTGTTTAAATTTACACTTTAAAACTGCGTATTCTGCTTTGAATAAGCCAGCAATGCTTCTACAGTGTTCTTACTGTATAATTAGCCCCCTACCATTGACAGTATTACTCGGCCAATGACATGTACCCTTCAGAGCTGGCCAGTGAGAAATATAGAGTGCTATCCAAAGGCCTCTACACCATGTGAAATGTGCAGTGAGAGTGTGAGTAGACCCTATAGTAGAATCATGAAGTTGTAAACCCCGAAAATAGAAACACTTCTGATCGATGATTTTCGAGAAGTCTTTAATGTCTCATGCCAGGATAATTAAGCTGCACCACACACACACACACACACACACACACACACACACACACACACACACACACACACACACACACACACACACACACACACACACACGTAGACACTGGTGGCACATTGCAGTGTGATGAGCACAGAGGTCACTAAGGACAGCTCACTATTGGGCTAGAGGTGAGAGGGGTGAGTGGTGCTGTACCCACCTGTGATATGTCAGTGTGAACACCTAGGTTACAGGTCTACCTTAGAAGTGTGGTGTAGTCACAAGTCCTATGGAGACCAAACAACTTTTCTCACTATGTTTTTTTGTTTTTTTTCGTTACCCCTTCGTTTATTCATTTTGTCTCATCTGCTTTTGTCAGCATGTGAATTGCCATGCAGTCCTTCCCTGTGTAATTCCAGGCTGCTATGACAGGGGGCACCACTGTGCAACTAGCAAATTTAGTGTGAGTCCTGTAAGTGTGTAAGTGTGTGAGTGTACGCAAGCGCAAAAGAATTGGTTAGGGGTTATGTCACATACCTACCACTGGGGACAGTATGATGTATTCAGGGGAGAAAAACACACACACACACACACACACCAGATTCATTAACATCACCATCCTACACCCATAATAACATGCTCCTACTGCATGTCTATAGGGTGGTTGGGAGTGGTGGTGACAGTTGACCTTCAGGGGCAGGTGTCACGGACATCAGGGAAAGCCTCCTCCTCTGCCTCTCCAGTGAGACTGACGTAAAACCGCCCTGCATCTCCCCACCCCTGTGTCAGGGTACATGGACCTCACACCCATCTGTGTGTTTGTGTATTGGTGTGTGCGTGTGTGTGTGTGTGTGTGTGTGTGTGTGTGTGTGTGTGTGTGTGTGTGTGTGTGTGTGTGTGTGTGTGTGTGCTTGTACTGTATAAGTGTGAGGAGGTGAGGCTGTGTGTTATGTTTTAGGATTCCTGGCCATTAGATTAAATACTGTTTTAATCCGGGACAGTTATTCCAGAAAGTATAATCTAATCTAAGGTTCTCTTGGAAGCTGCAGGTGTTGCATGACAATCCACTTTTTTCAAAAACAATATGCTGTTTTTTATGAGCATTTGTGTGCAGGTATGACAAACCCTCCATTTTTTTTTTTTTTTTTGAAGAGGCAGCTTTTTCTTTCTTTCCCAGTCTATCGGCTAGAGTTGGCCAGACTCCAATAACTTGTCCCATTGATCTGCAAGCTCAAAAAAAAAAAAAAAAAAAAAAAAACCCGGCCCTGCGCTGCTCGCATAGACACAGCCTTGCGGGAGTGCGAGCGCAGTGTAAAAACATTTTTCACCCTCGTGGGGCTTTTTTTTGTTCGGGCTCAATCCCTGGCCCTTTCAGAGGACATAAAGGAAACGCTTGGCTCAGCAGGGTCCTGGGGGATAGACTCTCGGCAGAGGCAGACCACAGACTATAGGGGGCGATTAGTGTCTCTAATGTGCGATGAATCCTCTTTCAAATCACATGATATGAACTAATGTCGCCATTTAATTATAAAACAACAGAGGCCTGGCTTGGGGAGGGACAGGTTGGTGGTGGTGGTGGTGGTGGGGGGGGGGGGGGTACAGCTGTGCCACCACACCAGAGAGAGAGAGAGTGAAAGAGAGGGAGGAAAGCAGAATAGATGACAACTGCATTTCTCTTTTTTAAACACTGTGCACTCAAAAAAATAACCCACTAAAGAATAAATTTTCTCCAAATTTCCAAATTTTTCAAAAATTTCCAAATCCTCCAAAAACTTTGTTCAGCCCAAAGTAATTTTCCTCTGGCAAAGACTGATGATGATGCAACAATGTGCTTGTCTGTTCCCACTGGCTGCCCAGAGAGGGAAGAGGTCACAGTTTTGTTATGACAGCCATGACATCGGCTTCTCTGGGCAGCCCAACTTAACCTTGGGCCAGTCTGTTTTTAAATGGTCGTCCGTGGAGGATTAGGTTAAAATTAGGATGACCTATCCCTGTTTCAGAAGACACAGGGAGCCGGTGGGTGTCACCCATCTGCCTAAACAACCGACTAAAAGTATTCACTACAACCAGTGGTGGGAGGTCTGCTTTCTCCCTCCCCAATGCTCACTTCCATCCATCTGCAAAGGGCCTGTAATGTAAACAAGAAAAAGAAGAAGGTAGGTAATGATATCATTAGTCGGATCAGGTATAGAGTTATGTGAGTTTCATAACCTAAAGGTATACACACATCTTCACTATGTTTCAGATCTACATATAATACTTACCAAGCCCCCACCCCACCCCCACACCCCTTCTCCAGAAGAACTATTCCAGTGTGTTGAAAAATAGAAAGATAAATAGACACCCTGACTGCATGCATAAATGTCACATACTGACATCAAAGAATTTTTATGGGCAGGTGGCAAGGGTTGTGACGGTGGAGGGTGGGTGGGTGGGTGGGTGGTTGGATTGGGTTGGGTGGCAATGGGTGAGTAACTTTCATTTAGTTATTCTGCCAAGCTATGCTGGTAAAGTCTGATTCTAAACCTGTAGGTGTTGCTGTAGAGCATCGACCTCTGGCTACGCTCATGGCATATCCCCTGCTCTGAAATAACACAGTGGCCTCACCACTTTGTAACCATCCTTCAAAAAGTGACAGGCTCCCTACCTCAAGTGTAAGCACTGAAGCTCCATGAGTACAGGAACGCAACACAGACCAAACTCATCAAGCTTTCCACAGTGGCATACAGTCTTAATCCCCAGTAAATTCTCACTAATCATACCTCCCACAATATAATACCACCAAATTAAAACCCTTCTCCATTATAAGGACCACTGTAAGTCTCGTAAGTGCTTGAGAGATCATCTGCCTCATAAACGAACGGTGTGCTACATTGTTTTATTAATACCAAGTTCGTCATTTGTGTTCAAGCTTTATAATCAGTTTAACCACTGTCACATTACTCACACCGCTCTTAATGGAAAGTTTATACTCACATAGACTTGGGGGCCAGGCCAGTGGACTGAGTAACATACGGTGCGGAGGCTCCTTGCAAACATCCAGGACAGTCCTGAAATAAACAACAGGGAGGCCAAAGTATTCGGGCAGCGGGGCCCGTGTGAATTTGTTAGGTGATTAAAGGCTATAAATAAACCCCTGTCTGTTTTAGGCTTTGAGCTGGAGCAGACGCAATACCCACCACCAACCACCAACCCCCACTGACCCACCACTCACAACACCCCTCCACCCAGTTCAGTCGCTGGCCTTCAAGACTCACGCTGAGGCGCTTGACCAACAGACAGGCCATCCACCAACACTCCACAGCTACTGGACTCTCCACTCCAGGACCTATCATCTCCTCTCTCTCTCTCCTCGCAAGTCCCCCAACCCCCAAACTTTCCCACTCACTTGTCTGTGAGTTCTCTGTGCGCCTGTCACTCTCTCTTCTTCTCACACGGTGGACTTTTTCTCGTTTTTCTTTTGTCGGCATCATAAACCATCATTTTTGTGCTGAAGCAATGTGACATTCTGAAAATGTTTGACATTAGCCTACAGCTAAGCTGACATGAATTCATGACTATCTGATAAACCTACATAGCCAGCATTTGCATTCCCTCACTCATAAAAAAAAGTATTGCAATGGAACACAAAACAATTTGCGAAAGAGCAACAGAAATAGGTTCTTCTTCATAATAAGGGCTGTGACATCATGGCTGGCCATTTCTGTCTCCCATAACCACCACAGTTCTACAAGAGAGGGTAAAAGCAGTCAATATCCAAGGATCTTTAGTACTACTGTGCTTTGTCAAATATAGCAAGTTAACAGAAGTTGTTTTAACCTTTAGTTTCTTGATTGTATTATTAATTATAAACAAACAAGCTTTGTGGCAAAGGCTACTGTGCTTTCCTTGGTCTGCCATAATTTGATCAGATTGAATAATTAATTAAATTGTGTACTGTGTTTGACACTGCTAAGGTCAAATAGAAGGCCTACTGCTCTTAATGTAGCCTAATATCACCAAACAAGTTTTTTAATGAGAATGAAGCTAGAATTTGTCTAAGTGGACTACCTGCAATGTAAAGACAAAGGCCTAGTAGTTTACTGCATCAGAATTAAGTGCGTATTATTTTATAATAATGAATGCTATTCGAATGTAACAATGCTACCTTTTAAAAGACACTTATCATGTAGTTTTACTTGATTTTAAATTGAGAAGTAGGTATCTATCTACGAAAGTGTACACTGTACTATGTCAATTATTCTCTCCCCATATAAAGTCAAAGAACTGCTCTTAGCTTCCCTTTCGATCTTTGGTATTTTTTCCCCTCAATGGTGCCTTCCAGACAGAGCTGCATTCAAAGCACTACTCCCCTCAGTTTAGGGTTAGGATGCGGGTTGAGGGGGTTTGGGTTAGGAATTGGGGAAAGGTAGTGCCTTTTAGGCTGTGCTGCCTTGAAGGTGCCATTGGGGGCAAAGAACACCATAGAGCCTTCACTTTCGGTGCCAGTGGCCTTGTCATTGCTCCTAACAAGGTATCTCTGTGCCCTGCTCTAGAATCTTTGGTCCTGACTCCTGACCAATTAGAAAACTTCCTTTGTGAAGGGATCCCCAGGTACACCACCCCATTGCATCCAGTATATCCCAGCCAGGGTAACCCTATGGGCCCTATGCACAAACAGAGGACATGGGGCCCCTTCACCCATAAATTACATCAATATTTAAAGGAAAATAATATTCCAGGGCCTTCCCCCTACTTAGCCCCCCATAACACACACACACACACACACACACACACACACACACACACACACACACACACACACACACACACACACACACACACACACACACACTACGATGCCCTTGATCCCAGCTCTCTCTCACATCCCTGGTCTACCTGACCTGTTGTCCTGTGTTCCCTGCCGGAGGTATTAGTTAGGTGAGAAACAGTTAAGGCATTGATGTGGATTAACCTGTTGTTGGACTTTAGCCCAGGCTATCCTATCGCATAGCTGTTATGCTAAAAATTCAAATGCCTGCTTAAGCAACAACTCCCTGCCGGAACACAACATTCTTTATGCCTTTGTGTCTTAGTCTTATGTTCAGATTAGGACTGTTTTCAAGACATATGTCGATAATGTTATGGCTTATTTGTGGTGGACTGTGAACTTTATCCGGTGTACACCTTAGCTGATTATGTGTGTGTGTGTGTGTGTGTGTGTGTGTGTGTGTGTGTGTGTGTGTGTGTGTGTGTGTGTGTGTGTGTGTGTGTGTGTGTGTGTGTGTGCACATGTTGGGATTTCCTCTGCTGCAAATCTTGTACAGCACGCAGTTGTTAATTGTCACAGGCTGTGAGACAGGCCAGAGTGGCGCTGTGATAGATGTTTCTCTGTAGGTGAGAAACAGTTACAGTGTTACTTTAATTGCCTGTGTGTGTTTATGTGAGAAAGTGTGTGTACGAGTGAGTGTGTGTGTGTGTGTGTGTGTGTGTGTTTGTGTGTGAGTATACTGTATACTCGTCTGTGTTTATGTGAGTGTGTGTCTTCACCTCTGTGTTTATAGGAGCTGTGCATGCATATACCCGGTAAATGTATGTGTGTGTGTGTGTGTGTGCCTACACATTATGATGGCCTGTGGTCTAAGTATCATATTTGGCTCCTTCTCAGCTCGCTCTCTCACATTCTCACATCCTCATGCGGCATTTGGAGTCCAGGGGTGATAACTTTAAAGGTTATAAGTCAATGAGATGGAGCTCCTCTGTGATGTATGCTGAGCTACTTCATGTATCTCTGCTTAGATTGTGCTGTATGATGATTCAATATTTGATTATGTGACTCATTTGGTCTAGATTAAATGTTCATGCTGTCTAATATTTGACTTTTGCGAAGTAACGGTCCTCCCATAATACTATATTAATATCAGTTTGGAAGAGAGATTGTGTTGTAGTTCTACAGGCGTGTAAGATCCAGTTGCAGGCAAGGACTGGCTGTAGGGCATACAGGGTAATGCCCGGTGGGCCGACGGTCACTTTTGAGCCGGGGGTGTCATAATTTACACATGCTTTTTTGAAGGGTGTTGGGTTAGTCCAATTAAATCTCTCATGTTCATGCAATGTGTCCAGCTTATACAGAGTTATTTTAGCCTGCCACGAAGTTATCAATAAAATCATGGTGGGCTGCCATGGCCGAAAATGTTGGGGCCATTTTTTGGTCCCAGTCCAGCCCTGGTTAGTTGTGTACGCAAACATCTATCATTCTGTCTCTTGTATTTTGATTCTCTCTCTCTCTCTCTCCATCTCTCTGTCTCTCACTGGGTGTGCACGTGTGTGTCTGGAACTGATTTGGATTCCTGTCATCAGCACAGTAAGTTCTCTTGGTCATGTGAAGCTCTCTATGCTCTAAAGTAATAGCGTCCGGCTATCAGTCTTGATAAAAACTCATGTTTAACACTCTCAAATACTCTGCATTTAACATGCCAAGGTCCTCTTAATGTATTTCATTCTCAAGTGGTGCCCTGGTTGTGATGATCGTCTCCCTGCAGACTATTTAACAGCAGACGCAAAGGAACGACAGCAGGGCCACGGCGAATGTATATGGTACAAAAAGTTTATTTAGTAACAGTTTTGTAAACATTTGAGGTAAATGAACATTTACATCAACTTGTTCTTACAAAATTCAGGTAACACAAGGCACTTCTACTTCTCTCTTAAGACAGCAATGAAACGGGCTGCTGTTCTGAGCATGTGATGGTTGCTCCTTCTCCCTGACAGGCCAGTGTAATCACACTCTGCATGAGATATACCAACAGTTCAAGAAATCAGTTTTTGTTTTTTTGCTGTTTTTTTGTATCCCAGGATGACTGACTTGATGGCAACTCAAAAAAGACACATTGTTATTATTAAAATGTGTTTTAGGCACAAGGGCATAGGAGAAATGGTGGTGGGGGGGTTGGATGGGGAGGGGGGGGTGGTTGGGGGGGGTGAAATGGGGTTAGGGAGTAAAGTTTAGGGTGAGGGGTTTAGCTACCTAGCTAACATTTTTTCAACGTTAGTGTGGCATAACACCATTGTAACACCAGAGAATCACAGGAATGTAGCGAGTACACTGTGAAATAAGCACTGTAGTGAGCACACAAGAAATACTCACAGTCTCTAAACCCAGTTTCTTTCCTTATAAATAGTCAAACTTTCTGCACTTCCTCTCAGACCGGGTTAAGTGTCCTAAAAATCAACAAATCAGAAACTTAAATTATTATATCCTACAAGCCATTAAAATCACATTCGATTTTTTTTCTTTTTTTTCTTTATTTTTTATTTCATAATAATAGTATCTTTAATGTGAAGAGCCGCTGTGTTTTCATAGTAAGACATAGTCCTTTAAGGATTATAAACACTGCCAATCACAAATATTGGCAGAGTCTGGTGTTTCGTTCCCCTCTGCTACCATAAGCCTTGTAGAACAGCATGTTGTTTTTGACCTAAATGTGCAAATCATCTATTTACTAAAATGTAAACTTTAAGAACCAAAAACTCTGACAGAACACACATTTTTTTTCTGTTATGAATACAGTGAAAATAGCAGAAAAAAAATATCACAAACATCAGGAAACACTTTTGTTTTGATGTTTAAATGTGTGGCACTGTCACAAGCAAAGATATGCATTAGTCTCTCATCGAGAGCATAATTTGGGAAATACTGTGTGTTCAAAGTATGTGCTGAAATATATGGAAATAAATGTCAATTACAAGTCCCTTTGAGACTATAAACTATGATGAAACAAACCTAAATTTTTTAACAACTACAAGATACTTGAACACAAACGTTTTCCTATTGCATCATTCAACAAAACCTTTTTCCGTTTGGGCTTTATAAAAAAACCTCAGTTCATTACTTAACCAAAAGTATGTAAGTAGTTGTAAGTAGTTGTTTTGTGCATTGGTTTTGCTTAAAGCATATTACAGCAAGAATGTAACGCATTTATGTCTTCCAGACAGAGGACAGTGCATACCTTTGCTTACTACAGTGGTAGTAGTCAGTAAGATTGTTGGGGGAGGGTGAAAATAAAGAAATAAAACAGTACAGCAGAAAAGGTGGGCTCAGACTTCATACAGTATTTTGCATCTGGACACTTGTGGAGTTTTCACTTCTGTACACTTTGCATATTGTAACCACAAACTGACTACAGAAAACCAATTTTTTAATCATTTCAAAATATTTTTTTTTTTCATAACTGTTATATGAATAAAACCTAGGGTAAATTTTAGTCACACACCTGATACATGTGAGAAAGTACCCCATCTATAAATTATTCCTTACATGTAGATAGCTAAAAAGTGACAGTTAGCTCTTGACAGCCGTGAACACAGGTATATCCTCAAAACTCAACCTGCTCATGTCAACTCTCGTTTACATCTTTCCATCTCATTAATTTAGATTACATTGCCATTTGGCTTTACTTTTTAAAAGTTTGTATTCATGGCCATAAAAATTGCAGTCTAATTTTAAGAAATTTTAAACTCTGTATCAGTGATTGGGTAAGATGTTTAAAAATACTTTTTTTAAAAAAACCTTGAGTCAACTGTAAATATCCTGAACGGGAATTGAAAATGTATTAAATAATTTAATAATTTATATGTTAAAATAATTAATTGAAGTGGGTTTACTTGTTATTTGTACAGTTAGTTTAATTGTGTGATAGGCCTACTAATTTTTTAAACCAGCAGAGCAAAATGCAGAGGCAGGAGCTGGAATGACAGTACCCAAAATGCATCACTGTAAACGTACTAAAGGTGACCTTATACAGTGGTCACGTAAACACTGAGGGGGTGGGGGTCTCGAAGCCTAACTTGAACTTTTGACCTTGACATAGTTTAGACACCGGAGCTTTGTGTGGGTCACTGTGTGGGTTGAAGAGAAGGTTTTTTTTCCCTACATAAAAAAAGAAAAAAAAAGAAGAAAAAAAAACATGTTCTGTGACATGCCTGACTGATATGTGTCTATTGTCAGCATCAGCCTCAGTCACTACTTAATGAACAGTGAAAATGACATTAATTGTCATCTCAAATGTCAGATAGCAAACATGCTTTTTTACAGGCAAGGAAAAGTGCAGGTAAAGCATTATTTCAATAGCCAAATTAAGCTCAGTATTTGTTAAGCCTATTTTTTTAGTTAGTTTGGAAGTGAGTTAGCTGTGATAGTGAATGCAAGCCTGCAGTCAGTACCCTGTAGCCTAGTCTCTGGAGTCAGTGGGAAATGTTAATGTCCTTCATTGTGAAGTCCATAGAAGATGAGGATGCAGGGTCAGTAGGGATAGCTGGGACATGAAATGTAGTAGCGAAAAATCTGTTCAGGCTAAAGATTCAGGCTCGTGTCAACAATTTGGAGTGCATTGTTAATACAAAAAATAAAAAGCATGTCAGTGCCGAATTAAGTTTCTCTCATTAGATCTGTATTTTTTTTTCTTTTCTGTTACACTGCAAACATCAAACATGTATTCCAGGTTTACAGATTTCCGATTTTTGTACCATGAAATATGGACTGATCCAGTTTTCCTTTATGGGACCGCATCAACAGCACAGAAAAACAAAACAGTGACAAATGTCAATACTGCAGTAGGCAAATAGATGTAGATCTCAATGCCTTTGCAGGCACATCATAGTTTTCTTCTCCATAATTTTCATGTCACAGCCTAAGGGCTAGTGTCACCTATGTATTTCCTTATAAGCAACATCAAGACATAACAGTTTGTCCCAGTTAAACCAGGCCACAACAATCCAGTGTTCAATAAATTATTTAAATAACCTGATTAAGACAGCATGCACACAACAGAAATTCACATTGCCAGAATGCATCACATGACCCCCAAATAATAAAATTGAAATTCTCTAAAAAGGAAAAGGAAAAAAAAAAAAGAGAAAGAACTAGATGTAGACATGGAAGACACATGCATCGCGTTTACCCCTGTCTAAAATCTCTCTCACAGCACAGTCATCATGACAAGTCGTTTACAAAACTCACCGGCGGCGTTTACAAAAAAGTCATCATCACGTGAGACACTCAGACTCACTGAAGTTACTCTATAACTCACCGGAGGATATATGGAATTGTTGTCAAGATCTCTTTAGTTTCCAGCAACCTGCCTCTCATTTTCTCTTTTCATTTAAATAGAATTTTGGGCATTTTGTTTATATATATTATATATATATATATATATATATATATATGTGTGTGTGTGTTTGTGTGTGTGTGTGTGTGTAAAATTTCTGGGGTGAGGGGTGGGGGGTGGGCATGTTGTTGATGTTGTTGTTGTTGTTGTTGTTGTTTGAAAGGTTGGGATCAACTAAACTGCCAAGTCGTTGGGCCTGGCTCTAACGCTGCTGGTCTTGCTAGCTCTGCTAAGCCGCCGTGGGTCTGTGAGCATGAGGGGCGGCTCATGCATCTCCACCGTGGTGATGATGTGGCCCTCATCGGGCTCGCTCTTGCCGTCGCTCAGGCTGCCACCGCTGCTCGAGCTGGGGCTGGTGGTGGGCAGAGCGGCCTCTTTGGGCTGCCTCTCGTGGTCGGCAGAAGAGGAGGAGGAGGAGGGGGAAGGGGAGGTGGCCTTCATCTCCCGAGTCTGCTGCTCGGTGGCCAGATTGGCCCAGTTCTGCTCGGCAGCCAGACGGTGGTTGTTGTTGTTGCTCATGTAGAAGGGCGAGGGCTCGCGCAGGTCCTCGTGGAGAGGATCCATCTTGAAGTCGGTCGAGGGCGGGGGTGGAGCCACCGCCTGGAGGAAGGCCGCGTTGCCCGCCGTCACGTCCGTGTAGGTCGGCGGGTAGCTGAGGGTGGGGGGAGCAGTTCTGGGGCCCGAGCTCAAGGGCTCAGGCCCGATGCCCTCCCGAAGTGGCAGTGAGTGGTTGTCAGGTGCGAACTCATTAGTCATGCCTTGCTTGACTTTCTTCCAACCGAGGTGATAAATCTCTAACAAATTCAGCAAAAGGGACACGCAAGCCACCACAAGCATAAATATGATGAAGATGGTCTTTTCCGTAGGCCTGGAGATAAAGCAGTCCACAGTGTTGGGGCAAGGCCACCGGGCGCACTTGTAGAGGGGCCTTAGTTGAAAGCCATAGAGAAAATACTGCCCTAAAATGAACCCCACCTCAAATAGGGTTTTAAATATGATGTTGAACACATAGGTGCGCAACAACGCACCCCTGATACGGATTTTCCCGTGCTCGTCTCTGATTGGTGGCTTCTCCTTTTTCCCGCCTCCTCCACCGCCACCGCCACCACCCCCACCCCCGCCGCTGATCTCCCCTCCCCCTCCCCCATTCCTGTAAAGGAGTTCTTTCTCCTCCTGGAGTCTGGCTTTCCGAAGCTCTTCCTCCTTCTCTTTCCGCTTCTCCTCCATTCGAACGATGTGTAGTACGTGGCCCAGGTAGATGAGCGTGGGCGTGGACACGAAGATGATTTGCAGCACCCAAAAGCGAATGTGCGAGATTGGGAAGGCCTCATCGTAGCAGACATTCTCGCAACCGGGCTGCTGCGTGTTGCAGGTAAAGTCCGACTGTTCGTCACCCCACACCTCCTCCGCCGCCGCACCCAGCACCAGGATTCTAAAGATGAAGAGGACAGTCAGCCAGACCTTGCCGATCACCGTCGAGTGTTCCTGGGCATTCTCCAACAGCCGCCCCAGAAAACTCCAGTCACCCATGCTTCACGATTTCTAGCCTAGGGAGAAAGTACAGTCTGTAGTAGTGAACAAAGCAAGAGAGAGAGAGAGAGAGAGAGAGAGAGAGAGAGGGAGGAGGGGGGGGAGAGAGAGAGAGAAAGAAGGAAAAGGAAGAGAGGAGACAATGGAGAGAGGAAGAAGGGGGGAAAAAGGATGTGTGAGAGAGAGGACGACAGCAGGAATTGTAAGAAAACACAACAGCTGTGAACACAAAACAGGAACACACTCAGACAAATCAGCAAAGCAGCAGCACATTTTAGGGGCTCAGCCTCGATAGTATCCCTCGTGGCGGACGGACACACACCACGCCAGGCCCGACCAGCCAGAGCAATGGACACAGAGCAATGGCCAGGCACAGAGAGCACACGACGCTAACACGTATAGCAGTGTAACTATACATACTTTCGATGCCAACCCTGGTAACATTTACAGTGTCAACGTGTAAAAAGAAAAAAAAAAGTCGATCAGTTTTTTTGTCGATCAGTTTTAGACAAACAAGCGGTGTCTTTCTGATGAAAGAACACAGTCTTGGACCGAGGAAAAAAAAAAGCTTGATGATCCCAAATTTTAGCCAATTGTGAATCATCCGAAATCGACCTAAGTTACATAAAAAAAAATCCCCTAAGCTCAAGGATTTGGTGAAACCCCCCCTATTTAACCATCCATCTGATTGCTATGAATCTGGCATGCACAGTGTAAGCAAACTCTCCCTCTTTCTCTCTCGCACTCTTTCTCACTCTCCTGTCATACACATACACGCACATATACACACACACACTCCTGTACACACATACACACACACACACACACACTCACTTTTTCACTGCACTCTCTCTCTCTCCCTCTCTCTCTCTACTACACACACACACACACACACACACTCATACACACACGCTCTCACCTGCTCGCTCCACTGCTCAGCTGGCATGTGCTGAGATCAACATTATAATGTTCGAAAACAGCCGTGAGCATAGAGTGGACTGGACGGTCTATGGGATACAGTTCAACCACTTCAAGTAAAACTTTATACTAAAAAAAACGAAATGTCTTACCTCAACAACTATATACACTGAAACAGACATCAGAAACAACCAAAGTGTATCAATAGCAGTTCTGATTGATTTTTTTTTTTTTTTACGGAATTAGGGTCTTCCTGATACAGTTGTCTTTTTCTTTTTCTTTTACACATCTTTATAACATTCCTTGTTCAACCAGTGCTTACCCATAGCTGTTTTTAATATTTAGAAGAGAGATTTAGTCAGAGAGAGAAAGAGAGAGAGAGAGAGAGAGAGAGAGAGAGAGAGGAAAAAACAGCATGTCAGAGCACCCATTCCAATTGAGAAATAGATTTTTTTTCTGGTTTCTGTGTTTCAGTGTGCAACAAGTATTGGAACTATGACTGAAGCAGCAACCTATAAACCCACCTCAACAACAGCTGTTTAACACAAACCACATGCAAATGCAGGGGAGGATTAACTTACAAAAATGCTCTTGTGTTGTTGGTAATAAATCCATCGACTAAGGTTCAATATGTATTAGAAACCTGAAGAATAAAAAAGCAAATTAAAAACAGCGTATAGAACTTAAAGACTCTTCTTAAACAGAAATATAAGTTTAAGTTGATGTTCAGAAATTGGCTTTACAGCTCAAAACCACTGATGATGGCTGTCAGTGTGCTTGTACTGTCCTTTTGCATCATGAGAATCAGCTTTGATTCTGCCCCATCTTTTATAGCACACAGGAATGTAGATTACACAGGAATGTAGATCTTTTTTTGTAAGAAAGTATTATAGTGCATTTCAGGAGATTGATATTAACACATCAGCATCATATAAGTTAATTTTTGGCATAAATAAAATGCAATTTCGGGACTTTGATGAAATAATGGACCTCTGCATCCTATTCTATTAATGATTGTCTCATCACAATCTGATTTTTTTTTTTTTAAGTAGCCAAGTTTGAGTAAGCTGATTTTGTAGATGAAATGGCTTGGAAATGTCTTAATTGGCTGCAATTACTGTAAGAAGTCCCTCTTTGCTCAGTGGAATTATGTAATGTGAAACTACAGGTGTGCGTTTTATTTTATCTCTTGGCGATTTGATCTGTCCTTGACCTGGAACATAGTACTTGTTGTATATATAAGTTGTATATATAAGTTTGTAAAATTTAGACGCGATGACAGTGCGTGCGCCACTAACAATATGCGGAAGGTGCCAGATTTCCTTTGAGCCCATTTGTACCATTGAGGCAACAAGCCTTTGTAAGTGGCTCTTTGTTGAATGAGAATTTTAGCCATGAGGTCCATAACATAACTTTTTCAATATTTTAAAGAAAATTTGAAAAGTTTTCGGCCTATTTTGAAGATATGGCGACAGCATCACCTCTTACTGTCCTGGATGTGATGTGATAACAAAGAATGCATCTATCTAAATCATACCTTAAACTGCAGTTATCTACTGAAAGAAATATCCGGCGGCCACTGGCGAGTTTTGAGTGCGCTGGATAATATACAGACTTCCCAAGGTAGCTGAAGCCCTCCCCTGTCCCCTGTCCCCAAATCCTGGCAACTCTGCCAGCTTACCAAACTTTTGAAAGCAGCCAGCCACCTTATTCATGCAAACTTCTTCACCCGTGGATTCGAGACCAAACTTGCGCAAGGTAAGTTATTTTTTCATAGCGAATTCAACGTGGAGATTTGGTTTCGCGAAGCGCTGCAGCCTCCCGGTCCCAGCCATCGCGACTGTCACATTGTGTGGCCATGCATGAGTGAATTCAAAGTCATCAAGCGCACGCCACGCCCCTGTCAATCCAAACTTCAAATACCCACCAACTATCAACTAAGTGTAAATAATCATTTGATTATTTATACAAATTAGCCTTTTTCCACTTGGGGAACTGAGAACTCTTTTATGCATATGTGCGTAACGTTGGCCTTCATGCGCGCGTAATGATCGTAAATAATTTACTTACGTGTTAAGTACCAACATTTATTTAGGTACGAAAACTTCGGCCATTGGAAACTGTGTAGGTCTGTTTACAAAGTTTAACGTTAGAAATGACCGTAAACAAACATCTTGAAAAACGAAGGCCAGAGCTAAAGTTGTCAAAGTGGCCTACCTCTGACTAGACTAGAAACGCACCGCCCTCACCCGGCTAGACAAGGGGAGAACAAAGCCAGAGCAAATGGTCAGCCCCTGACCTACACCAGGATATCCATCACAGAGACAGGTACACAGGTAAACATGCTGTGTCTCTTTCTCATTTAAATGTAAAATGTTTTTATTCTATAAGGGAGAGGAAAACGCAAGATAACATGGCGCAACTATCCGTCCAACGTATTAAACATCAATTAGCCTTCATGTAGGCTGAAGTCCTCCATTTTCACTACTTGAAGGGTCTTGATTTTCTCTTTCTATGTGCAATCTTTGAATCAATGTCCGATTGGCTATGAAACTCATGTAGACTTTTTTGACTGGGCGGGTAATCATTTCAAGATATTGGACAAAACTTTTACAAAGTGTCATTCTGGAAAAAAAAACTGCCATTCTGAAATGAAAACAAGTTGTAGAATGAGCAAGCAATTACTCTGAACAACTTAGATAAATAATAACTTACGTGACCAAAAAATCACGTCCCACCCAAAGCGCCCCAGTGAAAACATGGGGTGGCGTGGGTGGAAAATCCATTTTCTGAGGCACAGGTACGGCAGCTTTGCTTCCCGTCATAATTCCATGGCCTACTCACGTTAATGATGAGCTCAGAGACAGAAACACATGGCAGTAAGCCTGAAGTGCAGGAGGGCTAAAATAAACGGACTGAAAAGTGATACGTTGTCGCCCGAGTTGGGTGCTCGTGGAAGCCTATAGGCTACCTTTCTTAAGGCAACATGTTGCAATTGTTTCACTTGCTGTAGCCTTACCAAGTGGGCAAATAGATAACAAGTAACCTAGCTCAACGCAACTGGAGACAGAAGATTGAGCGTGGCAGGTGGTAGGCCTACCTAAACCCACGGATGACGCGCCTTTGACATTTGACTTGACGCCATATGACCAGAGAGGCTTTGTTGAGTTATTTAAAAAAATAAAAATAAAAAATGAATCACTACAATTTGGCTTCATTACATTTTGTTCGCAACATCCACCTCAATATAAAGTGGCATAACATTTAAATAATTTTAAACAATATTTTGATATGTTTTTCTGATATACCTCATTACAAAAAGAATATATGGCACATATGACATTTCAGACAAACTTTCCACTTTTTTTTTAACTTTATTAAAGAAACTAAAATAAGTCTTTGGAGTTAGTTTAAAAAAAAAAAGGAAAAAACAAAAAAAGACAACTGACAAGAGACTGAAGAATATCTCGAAAGACCTAACAGAGTACATGTCAAAGAAACTTCCAAATGACTCGTACTACAGCCCTTGATGGGAGTTTGTGTCACTAAACACTAAGGCACAGCCTATTTGTATTTCAGTAGGTGGTATGAAATGATCTTTTTTCTCTTTGACAAGACAACACTCTACTGTTGTGAAATGATAATGGCTGATATTTGCCACTAGATGACACTGCTAGTCCACCTCACTTGTCCACTCTAAAGTCACGTAATTGCTAAGGGGGTAGGGGGGATTTCTTGTATAAATTACCTTCATTTCATTCATGTAAACAACGTAATGACATTCATTGCTTGTCTAAATACAGGCACTCCATCTACATAAAAGATGAAGCTAAAAAGTAACAAAGTTGATTAAACCTTCACATAATCGTCTTTAAATATGGCATTTCTACTACAAATGGTAACTGGAAATTTTTTTAAAACGATAACAAAGAAAGAAAAAACAAAAACTAAAATCTGTTAAAATACTGAACACTCTCATGTAACCTTCTGTGGCCTCTAGTTAAACAAGGGTCAGAGGTCACATTGCTAGGGGCTTTTTACACCGACTTGCCCGTGCTAGAGTCCGTGGAGGACGATAACAACATCTCATTCTTTTTGTTCTGCAAGTAAGCCTTGTCCTTTGCTGAATTTTCGGGGTGAGAGTAGGCATTCCCCTTCCTCGCTGAGCGCGCCGAACATCGCATCAGAGCCTTGACAATCAGGTAACCCAGCTCTGCGACGTTCAGAATCATACAGATGCACGAGGAGCCCACCATGAAGATGGTGAAAATGGTCTTCTCCGTGGGCCGGGAGATGAAACAGTCCACCTTATTGGGACAAGGCCACTGCTCACACTTGACCAAGCGGGGCATGTGAAAGCCGTCGTAGACAAAGTAGAGGGCATACATGAAACCACCTTCAAAAATTAAACGAAAGAACAGACTGCTGGTGTACGTCCACCAGAGGGGGCCAGTGATGGGCAGTCGGCGCTTCTTGAGGCTCTCCAAGTCATCCTCCTTGGGTTTGTCGCCCCGCGTGGACATGAGGTCCCTCTTCACACCCCGCTTGCGGTAGGCAACGTGCATGGCTACCAGGAGTGCCGGCGTGGACACGAAGATCAGCTGCAGACACCAGAGGCGGATATGCGAGACAGGAAAGAAGTGGTCGTAGCAGACGTTCTTGCAGCCAGGCTGCTGCGTGTTGCAGGTGAAATCGGACTGCTCATCGCCCCACACACTCTCAGCAGCCAGCACCAGGATTGTGATGCGGAAAATGAAGAGGACAGACAGCCAGATCTTGCCAAGGCTGGTGGAGTGCTTGTTCACGCCGCCCAGCTGGGCATACAAGGCCCCCCAGCTCATGTTGCTTAGATTGCTTCAGGCCACCTGAAAATAGGGAGACATGAGTTAATATATTTCTACTGTTTTGCCAGAACTAACTCAGATTTGTTTACAGGGAAAAGAGACAACTTCCTTTCATCACTGTACCATTACCAGATTTTGTATAAACAAACATCAACCCAACTTGTAAACAAAATGTCAAACATGTTGTACACAACTGCAATTTACCCCACCAACTGTTCTCAAACCAAATAAATTGATAATCCAAATCTGAATTTAGGCCTACCAAATATGAAGCCTAAAAATTATAAGAATAATCAATTTCAAGTCAAAAGCTGGTAGGGTTAAAGGAACACCAGGCAACTTTTTGCTGTAAATCAAATAAACTAGCTACATAAAAGCCATACAAAACCTTCAAGCTTTTTTTTTGTTTAAGAGTCTTGCAGCTGCTGCTGCTAGAACATGCTTGATATCTGATGGCAAAAAAGTTTGAAGGTTTTGTATGCCTTTTATTAAGCGACTCACCCCCACCCAGAACTGTGCAGTGCGTATCCAGGGTGGCTAGTGGGAATAAAACTTTAATTCATCCAACCACCCAATGTCATCCAAATAAATTTGGAGATGTACCAAAACAGAAGTGACAAAGGATACCTCAAACAGTGGCGAGAAGTTGCCTGGTGTTCCTTTAAACAAGTTTGCTGGGATTTTTGAATATCCTGTAAACTAATTGAAATTACTGGCTTCAAGTGTTCCCACCGAAAGTTCATCTCGAATATGGATAATAATGATTCAAAATATTTTTTTTGTGTGTGTGTGGATGAGATCTTGTAAGAAGCCAAAGTTTCTGGAATTGGTTCGGCTACTTCAGAATCAGCTTTACGTCAGTAGTAACGTTAACGTTACTGAATCAAAGTTCAAGTAATTCTAGAAAGTTTCAGCGCCTTTAATAGCTTCCTTATAACAGATAAAAATACACAGACACTCACCTTATAGTTAGGAAAGTTGTTAATAAACCTCCATTGGTAAAATCTTGACGTTTTAGCCCCACAAATAGATGGTTTATCACCGCGTCAAGAGCGGGAATATGCGTGGCAAGACGGCGTCTGAGCTCCTTCACGGAGTGCACCTGATTTTTGTCTTGAGGATGATCATGAGGGGTGGAGTCCCCACTCCCTTTGGCAGCTACGGTGTCCCACCCGGTGGAAGTTTACAACGAAGTGAACGAACAATCCGAGGGTTAAGTGAAATGGCCTTGTCCAACCTAACTGGTTAAACATACCCATGAAGGACGTCATTTAACATTACAGATAAGCCATTTACGTTTAGTAGTTAATTCGAATATAGTTGTTGTCTTGATGTCAAAATAACATGGAACTTTATAGCCTACAGTTTATTAGTGCTTAAAACGAAATTTAAAGATTCAACATAACACAATAAACAGCCTGACCACAAAGTAAGGCCATGATTGTTTATTATTAGTTTACATAGTAATAGATTTTGATTCTGTAACAGTGAATTAATACTAAGGACATAATGAACCACTGTAATCACTGAATTAAAACTATCCGATTCATTCCAGTGCTTGGCCATGTACTTGCAATCGACTCAGATTTCATTTTGTGGATAGATCTCTTTGCCAAAGAGCGCTTTTGGCTGGCTTCCCTGAAGGCTAGTCACATTTAGTGTTGATATCACTAAGAGGGTTGAGCACCATTGCATTCTGGTCCGCAGCCGGGTTGACCAGGAGGGCTCCAGATGGAATTCTGTTCCGAGACCTAGACCCCTGCACCGTGCCCCTCCTCTGCCCGCACTGGAGAGGTCATCGGCGGAGCAGAGAGAGTTCATTTCTTCAGCTTGGCCAAGGCCATCAGGAGCTTGTCCCTCCTCTCTCTCCTGGCTGACAGGTGCTCCTGATCTGCTGGGATGAGTTCACAGATCTCCTACCGTGCAGGATCACACAAATAAAAGCATTTTTTGTTAGTGTGATGTCATGTCTTATGAGTTACTTGAGTCTGTCTATACTTATGAATATTAAATAGTCTGCTAAACAACAGCTAACAAACAAAAACAGTCCTCTCAGTACTTCTGTACAATGTACTGGGTTACTATCTACCTGGGACAAGTACTGTAAGAACCTGCAGTGTGAGAAAAAGCTGGTAAAGGTTATATGCTATGACACAGGCCAGTGCACACCCACACCGACCTTGTTGACCAGAGTGGCTGCTTCTCCAGCAAACTCAGGTATGGGTCCAAACGATGACAGTACCCTCCTCATTCCCACGCGATAGCGCTCCAGGTAATCTTCTAGACCTGAAGAGATAAGAGAGGAAATGATACACCCATTGATTAGGCATCCACCTAATACAACCACCAAAGCCCTGTTTTAGTCATACTATTTTTGCTGTTACAATTCTTTTGTGTGCACTTTCACTTGAGAACTACTGTCACTGTCACTGACTGTTATAATGTTGACTGTTGAACAGCATATTGTGTTGTAATATCTAGTTGATACATTGGCTTTGTATTTATGACAAAAAACATCCAATGAAGACAAAATAAAGACAAATAAAGGAAGAAATGGAAGGGACAAGTTTGTTATAACTGGTCAGTTACTGAAGCTCAGTCAGTTTACCAAAAAATTACCAAGAATTACCAAAAAGTTTACAAAATTTATTTAAATATTTCATCCCCCAAAAAATGTGCAAAAAGTTCACTGTGAATTACTAATGTGACCCTTTGACAGATTTGTTTTATTCATCGTGACTAAGCAGTGTTGGCTGGGAGCAGCCTCTTCCAGTGGATGAGTTTAAAAGGATGCTTATTCTAGCCAAAAACCTTAAAGCATGACCTGTGTTTTTTTATCTACCTATCGGTCATGGTCTGTCACTCTGAAGATTTCGCTCTCCTGACATTCCAGAGCTAATAAGAGGTGTAGCCTACGTAACACAAAATCATAAAATAACAACGAAACAAAACAAAATTATATTCTTAAGCGTTCCAAAAACAAGCAGACAACCCACGGAGCGCCAACCAACCCAAGGCCCTGAATCTTCTGAGACATTTGGCATTGTTCTTGGAACCAGCGTGTCAATGTGAGGCCATCCATTCATCTGCGCCTACAAGGGGCATGGCTTTACTCACGTGGCCAGACAAGAGTCCAGGCCCAGGGTCATTCTCCAGATTTCACACAGTCCTCTGATATTCACCATGTCTGTGAGGTCCCCCCCCCCCACTCTTTACCCCACCAATGCCGTCCCCACCCGCACAAAACACATATAGATACGTACAGCCCAACCTCCTATAATAACTATTGCTTGCTTACTCTTGCTCACAGTCACACATCACTGTTAACATCGTCATGCATAGACGCCTGTGCACAGGACACGTGAGCTGTATGGTGTCAATGTAACAGAATAATTAAGTACAGGTATTTATATTAACACAGTAACAAAAAATCAGTGATCAGTCAACATCCCATACAGTCTTTGGAGTGTTCATCCAACCACAAATGTCGACAAATTTGCCCATTAGGACATTTGACATGCCTTTTGGTGCGTTGAGATGCATGGTTTCGATTGGCCCGATAAAGGCATAGCGCATGCCCAATCCTTCAGTCATCACCAGGTCTATGTCCTCCACAGATATTATTCCATCCTGGAAAGGAATAGAAAACAAACAAATATACCTAAATATATATAACAAATATACAAACAAATAAACAATATAAACAAATAATTTCAATTATCAAATCAACTATCAACAGCTTTACTCTACATCTACCGACCATCAACAATTATCAAGGCCCTAAATCAAAAACAAAACTTATTTGTTTGTCTCTTTGGGTCAAAGGTCAAACTCCTTCCTTTTTTCATTGGCTTAGAGTGGCACTAAAGCATCTCCCACTGTATTGGGTTTCACCAATCATCTGATTCTGTGTTGCTAGAATAATGGGAAGGCACTCTTGGGGGAAGTCAGGACACTGTGCCAGGACAGGGCCTGTACTTGCCACTCCGATTACCTGAGCTACGGATACCGGCTGGCCAGTCTGAGTGAAATCAAAGCTAGGACACAGAGCAGGAGCGGAGAGAGAGAAAGAGAGAGAGTGTTTAGGATGGCAGTGGGGGGGGACAGGGTGGTCTTTGTTCCTGGTTTTTCCTTTTTTTGAGGCAACAACGAGTCCGTTATCTCACCGTTGCGAGACGGCAGTCAGGCTAGGGTGTGTGTGTAATTGGGGGGGTGGGGGTGGTGTGGGGGTCGTGAAAAGAGGCCTTTCCTCTGCAGTAATGACCGGGGACAGCAGTCGGCTTTCTCAGCTGATCCACTTTCCACTGTTGGCTCACTCTCAAAGCTCCATCCTGGACCATGAATGTTTGTGTCGGTGTGCAGGCACGGATGAGGGTTACCTGTGTGTGTGTGTGTGTGTGTGTGTGTGTGTGTGTGTGTGTGTGTGTGTGTGTGTGTGTGTGTGTGTGTGTGTGTGTGTGTGTGTGTGCTTGATCCACTGACAGAAGAGACCTTTACAGAACAGCAGGCGTTTCCTACATCTCTGATACATAAACAGATACATACATTGCCTTTACATTTTATTGGGTACAGACTCTGAACGCCTTTCTAAACACCTCCCTTATAAACCTATGGAGAGATAACATACCCCTAGATAAGAACATGGGCTCTTCTGAAGAGCTTACTTGAAACCTGTTTGTGAACAAGCTGCAGACATTAAGCATCCCCTGAAGGCATACACCTGACTCTAAGATCTCTATTGACTGAGAGGAAGCCCGTTCTCTTAAGGTTAGTATAGCCCTCGTGGACCGGGCCCCCACCAGTGTCTCAGTGTGTTGTGATGCACAGAGGCTTTTTACACATCAGAGGAAGAGGTGAGTTCTTCAAGCACCGGGCCAGACCACATTCTTGACCTACATCCGGTTCCTTAATCTACCTGTGCACTTCCCTCACCTCAGTGAAAAGTAACATTTGTGTGTGTGTGTGTGTGCATTGTTGTAATAGCAGTTGTACTGTATATTTCCAAGGAACAAGCATTTTCATATCATGATTCATTTCATGCTTTTCATATCAATGTTTTATGATAAAAAAAATGAAAATAAAAGACAAATGCCATCATTTTGTCCTTCACCAACAGACACCATGAAAATTTGTACTGCCGGATGTCTATAAATGCTCATTAAATCCTTGTTGTCCCACTCTATATATGAATGATGTGATTGTATGGTGCCCTATGCCTGATGTATCAACAAGTCATCAGTTCAACGGAGGTAGAGACAAGATTATCTGTGGTTAGATTTTCCATATCCGTGAAGCTTCTACGGATCTTAGACACAGTCACATGGCAATCATCATGGTTGCCATTTCATATTTTGACCAAAAGAAGACAAAGATATGCTTTGCTTTTACCAGAGATCACCCTAAATGAAAGTACAGTTCTAGCCAGTAAAAAGGCCTCCTTGGAAAAAGTACAAATACCGGTACATTACTAAGGGCTAAGGGCATTTGGTCACAAATCTGAACACTCTTCTTTACTCAATCTTCAGTCTCATATCTAAAACAGGGTCCACTGTAAGGGCTTGGTCAGATCACACCATATCAGCCTGATTTTCCCCCAAAATTTGTTGAGAGACAGACACATTTACGGCATCAAAATGGGACGATTACTGCGGTGTTCTCCTACACCCCAACAAAAAGACATGTAACTTGTAGACTTTTGCCACGTAACGACTTTGTTGACAATAGGCGAGTTTACATGGACACTTCTAATCTGATTAGAAAGATTCCATGTGCATTCTATAGAACAGTATCCAAGGAGATGCATTCATAAATGCAATCTAAAATGGAATATTGGGTTAAATAATCAGATTAGAAGTGTCCATGTAAACGGGGCTAATGATGACGATCAATGTGAACAACACTACACTTGTGTCTTATACTGTGGCCACTCTATCGACCAAGGGCCGCAGAGATACTAACAACAACAACAACCAATTACATGAATCAATCCAGAGCCATATATAGAGATCTCAGGTTTGTACGTTTTCAGTGCAAAACTTGGTAGACAGTTTAACCACAAAAACTGAAGCAGTTACAGTATATGTCTAGAACAGTTTTTTTTTTTTTTTTTTTTTAAAGCCACGTCAACCCTGCTAATAGCACAAGTTCAAGCAATAACTACAGTGGGCTATTTCAGAGTCTGGAGTGAACTGGTTCTACAGTTTTAAGAACTCCAAGAACTTCTGCGAGTCCTGGAAGCACCTTCAAAACTTACTTAAGAGAAGACTGCTCCAGGCCTTATGAATAAAACACACACACACACACACGTGCTTGAAATATGACCGTCACAGGCTAGTCTGGGCTGCTCTGACTGGCCTAGTAGGTTGTGAGTTCATTCTGTTTGGCACGCCTTCAAGACTTCAATTTGATTCTCAATTGAGACATATATCACAGATCCTTTTGACAAAGAGTCTGGACTTACTAGTATGTGAGTGTATGGGTGTGTGTGTGAGTGAGAGAGAGAGAGAGAGAGAGAGAAAGTATTGTGGGTAAATGAAGGGTGTGTGTGTGTGTATGTGTAAGAGAGTTCATTGTTACGTAAATTAAGTGTGTGTGTGTGTGTGTGTGTGTGTGTGTGTGTGTGTGAAGGAGAGAGTGTGTTGAGGGTAAATGAAGGCTTTTGCATAGTTGCAACCAGATGAATCTAGTCGAATCCTCCTCCTCAGTCACACCTAATAGGTGAGGGTTCAAAAAGAAGATGAGGAGAGAGTACCGGTAGAAGAGAAAAAGGGGGGCCTCATTACACGTGAGAGAAGTACCCCTCCTCCACCTCTTACAAAACATTTAAGTCTAAATCCCACTGTTCCAACTCCTTATCTGTCTTGAATCAACAATCATTACTGACTGACGTAAGTATTTGAGGGCTCAGGGTTTTGAGTAAGGGGGGACGCTGGGATGCGGCCAAAAGCCTTGAGTGCAATTAGAAGCAGCAGCAGCATGTGTGTACATGACAGTAGGGGAATGTGGATTCCAGGATGAGGTTACAGTTACAAAAGAAGAAGAAGAAGTTACAGAACACTGAGCAGCAGGACCACTATTATATCCTGAAAGTGAATGACAGGGTCAGCTTGATAAGTTATAATGAGTGATTAAGAAAATCATGTCTCGTTTTTGCACACTCATCATCTTACAGCTGAGTGGAGCCGCCGGACTGAAAAAAAAAAAAAATTACTCAAAATTGTTACAGTATCCTTTAGGAAAGTTAAGAAAGAGACTTCATGAACGTACTTCATGTGCAGATTTGCCCTTTTTGAAGCTTTGCAAAGCGTGGGTGCTACGGAAAAACACAGTGTTTGGGTGTGTGTGTGTGTGTGTGTGTGTGTGTGTGTGTGTGTGTGTGTGTGTGTGTGTGAGACTGTTTACGTGGACACATTTCTTGGGTATCTCAGGCCTAGGGATGGCCTTGAGGCTAATGGTGCTGCATCATCCATTTATTGCCCCCTGAGTGGCACATTTTAACTCCCTCCTCCTCCTCCTCCTCCTCCTCCTCCTTCACCTCTTCCGCTGATAGGTCACCCTAGAGTGAATATCAGGTCACAGGGTGCAGGCCTATCCTCCCATCAGACCACACTGGATACAGAAGGTCATTCTCACTACCAACCTCCTGATCACAATGAAGGAAGCTAGAAACTTGTTTTTTTTTTTTGCACAACAACAAAGAATAAACAAGAACCCCCCACACTCATTGGTTTGGTGATGCTGATCAGAGTTGGCCTAAGACAATCGGATGTCAGAACAAATGTCAATTTTAAATAGCTCGACGCACAAATATGTGTTTATTGGCATTAACAGCATACCTGCCTGTCACTTTTTTGTTTCTTTGCGCTACCTGCTTGCAGAAGAAGTCTCTACCATTTCTGGTTCAGAGCATGTTGCCGTGGCAACAGCGACAGCGATTCTCCTCCTGACTCGGTTCTTTGTCTGTGTAAGCACAGACACCACCAGAGGCCAGGGCCCAGGAAGAATGGATCACCTCTCTCCCTCTCTCTCTCTCTCTCTCTGAGCCTATCTGATACACTGTAACTCAGGCGCACTGTACAGGGCCAAGGACAAAACGCTCTGTGTGAGTTGTGAAGGAAGTGTTCAGTGCTAATCTTGTGCAAGAGAAGAGGAAAGAAGAGGGGAAAAAAAGTAACGAGGGAAAGAGAAGCATAAAAGGTAGACGGTGAAAAAGATATTCAGTAGTCACCGGGGTCTCCATCACCATGAAAGGACCACGGTAATTGTGAGTCCCAACAAAGACAGAGGGTTTACTGTACGGAAGGTCTCACTCTATCTCTCTCTCTTTGTTTTTCTCTGACTTGCTGTGTTTTCTTCCCCCCGACAGTGGAGAGGGCACGAGATTGGCATAAGCTGAAGATTGCTGCCATTAATGCCATTCTCTGCCAACTGCGGTTGAGTGACGAGGGCTCTTACCGCTTGTGCGACCCAACAAAATGTCTGAGGGGGGGAGATACGATTTCTATTTATGTGTGCATATATTGTCTTCTACAATTGTGGGTTGTGGTAGGAGGATTACAATAGAGGGACTTGTCAGTGTCAGTGTCAGGGAATGACAAGTGAATTGGTGGTTTTTAAATGCACTGTATGTATTTGTGTGTACTGTATGTCTGTGTGCTAATGTATGATGTCTAATCCTATAATCCTAATAACAATCATACACAATCAACACGTTTACCTGTGAGGACAGGCCTGGGATTACCCATGCAGCCTAGCGTGCCCGATTCCATTTCACCCTGCGATGCAGCATTTGGTATCCAATCACAGAACGGGGAAGGACTAGCCTAGCAGTACCCAAGCTGCCTTACACACTTGATTTCAATTTCTGTCATCTGGTGGCACTGGTAAGATAGGCTATGAGCTACATACAGATGCTTATAATAGATAGAAATTCGTAGTGCCCAATAGATGGTTATGGACAATCATAAAGCCACACTTCCTCTAAGACAAAATGAATATCACTTGTGTTCATTTAGTTTGGTGTTAGCCAGGCTACATTACCCCTAACCTTATCTGACCTACCTTGACCAGCCTCCAGGACTCTGAGATGATGGCATACTGCACACGGTTGAGGGCGAAACCGTCGATCTCCTTGCGGAGCCGGACAGGGGCCTGGCCCACCTCCGTCATGAGGGCATAGGTCGTCTCCATCACGGCCGGCACGGTGTCCGGGTGAGGAACCAGCTCCACCAGACGCACGTAGTAGGGCGGGTTCACCTGCGGGGGAGCAGCGAGTCGAGCTCCATTACTCTCTCGAGTCATAAATCTCACACACACCTCAAGGTCTGATTACTGCTGTTTGTTCACAAAGCTTTTAGCTAACAGTGCATTCACTAGGAGGCAATTGACTGGCAAATGAGTAAAACAAAAGGACTGTCAGCAGCGAGTCTAGATAGATTAACAGAGAATGATTTGACAAATGCCATTAAAAATAGCCTGAATAACAAAAGACTACAGGAATTCTTGGTACAGAGTGAACTACACATATATGCCTCACAGCTAAAAGGGCGTAAAAAGTGTAAGCAAAGTTGGAGGCAAAACTAAAAGGTCTGTAAACAGATAGAGTAAATTAATATCATTTTAGATCTGTGCTTCGATATTACATACGTATTACACCGGATTAATCTAATACACTTGCTAATATGAAGAAAGAATCTGATCAATGTTAGGCTTTCTTTAGCACTACAGTAGTACTAATACATAGAGTGCATTCCCCTATCGGCTGTGAAGAATTCATCCTGCCTCACCACAGTGTGTGATAGTCTGCCTGAGGTGAGTGTGAGTGTGTGTGTGTGTGTGTGTGTGTGTGTGTGTGTGTGTGTGTGTGTGTGTGTGTGTGTGTGTGTGTGTGTGTGTGTGTGTGTGTGTGGGGGGGGATTAAACATTCACAACATCAAGGTAAAAAGAAGGGTACAGACTCCGCTGACTCAATAGTGACTGAGCTGCTCTTGCTAGCTCATGTGATAAGGCTGGAATTTTTGGGCAGTTTAAAAAAAATGAGATGCAGAGGGACAAAGTCCAACCAGGCTTCAATAACTGGGCTCTACTGGGGGTTCTCTGGTCTGGTTCTGTCCACGTGCAGAAATGAGAATAAAAAAAGAGACAATGCCAATGTTATGTAAAACTTTTAAGACACTGCCCTAATGAGAGTGACAATGGGAATGTGAGAGACAGTTGGAAACTGACACACCTTAGCTATCAGTGATGACTTTCTACTGTCAAAGTCAACGTAATGTCATTCACATATGCCGCATCTCTTGCATTCAATGTTAATCTACCTTGACCTGTCTTTGTAGTTCATACACCTGAGTGAACCAATACAGTAGGCACATCCGGTTTCCTAGCCACAAAATAAAGCCTGACGTTCAGTGGAGATGAACTTATCATCAAGGACTAGTCTTAAACCCCACCTTGGAGCCTGACACAAAAGCACAGGAAAAGCAGGTGTCTTGTCTTCATTGTTAACAGTCTAGGCTTGTTTTAACCTACTGTCTATAGCTCTGTGTATGCATGCTCATACCTACTGTAGATGAGCTCAACGATTTAAAAAAAAAAAAAAGCTTGTGTTAATGTTAACGATAGATAACACAAGGAAAATTAAACGGAAAGCCTGTGTAGAACTAGCCTGGCATGCCCCCCCAGTGACACCTACGGCGTTCCTATCGCTGGTCTGGCCAGCTGCTGATCTGACCGGATTTCTGAGTTCCACCAAAATACTGAACTCCACCTCCTTGGTCAGGAACAAATCAACTTTGAGCAGCTCCAAAGGCTCTCAGTCCTGTTAGCAAGCAGCACCCTTCGCGTCACATACGTCAGAGGAAAGAGTGGTGTGAATATGCCGTTTACAGATGGATGGGAAAACTGTCAGTAGTGAGGAGCAAAGATTCTAGCACTCTAGAATCTTTGGTGAGGAGTCTTTTAAAAGATTCCGGAGTTCAGATCCTGATCCGGATCATCTCTAAAATTGAATGGGTTCTTCCTTGGGCACAGACACACCTCTGGTAGAAATCTCATAAGAATTTGTCAGAAACTTTTGCCATAAAGTTGCTAACAAACAGACAAAGAAGAAAAATAAATTCCAGTAAAAACATAACCACCTTGGCAGTGGTTATGAAATGAATTCATTTATTTTAAAAAATAAATAAATAAATAAAAATAATAATAATAATCAACCTGTTAAAATGCTCTATTGACACTATATAACCCCCTAAAGAACCCAAGATGGTGGCAAAAATAGGTAGATGGCTCATCAACCGTCTCTGACAGGGGTTTGCTGTGGATGTGAGTCTTTGGTATTTTTTGCCCTCAACGGTGCCTTCCAGGCAGCGCTGCCTTTAGGGCACTGCTCCACTCAGTTTAGGGTTAGGATGAGGGTTGAGGGGTTAGGGTTAGGAATAGGGTAAGGGTAGTGCATTTTAGGCTGTGCTGCCTAGAAGGTGCTGTTGGGGGCAAAAACACCATTGAGTGTGGATGTGAGAGTTCTACAGTACTAACCGGATGGGATATGATGCAACGGGATCGGTTCTGGATTTTGGAGAAGACATTGCTGGGCATCAGACAGGACGTGGAGCTGCTAAGGATCACGTCCTCTCCAACGTGAGACTCGACCGCCTGGAACACACTCTGCTTAGCCTCCAGCTCCTCAAACACAGACTCCTAATAATAAAGAGAAATAACACACACACACACACACACACACACACACACGTATGCAGGTCACATATACATTTTCATTTACATACACATCACATCACACAAAGCATGTCACTATCTTCTAATGTTGTGATATAATGTCATGTGTGGACCCCAAGAAGAGTAGTCATCAAGATCAGCTAATGGGGATTCAAATAAAACAAACAAACAAACTATGATATTTTAAATTATTTCCAGCTGATCATTTTCAATGATACAGTGGAATGAGGGATTGATTATATGTCTCAGCACCAGAACCAAAGGCTCATTTTCCAGTATTTCAATAAAATGGATAACAATATACAGAGTTGTATAACGTACTGGAGTAGAGGAGTGGAGTAGAAGTAAAAGTACCATATCAAAAAAGTGACTTAAGAAGAAGTTAAGGTGTTCTTTAAAGATTATACTTAAGTGGAAGTAATAAAGTATTCAAAATGTTTTGTACTTAAGTATTGCAAGTAGAAGTATTTTAAAAATTACTACTCAAGTAGGCTACTGAAGGTAAAAGTAGAAGTAGGCTTACTGTACATGTTAAAGAAATCTGTCAAAAGTTCAACATTTAGAGTTTAAGGCACAATCTATTTGGCTGACGGGAAGCAGAGTGGCACCTCATTTCATACGAATTGTCGTAGGGCCAGAGGTTGTCACTTTCATCACCCTCACCATCATTCAAAGTCAAAGAACTGGATATGGTAGGCTACGATTTGTAACATTTTTATAAAAGTAACGACTAACGATTCAAAATGTATTGGAGTAAAAGTATTAAATTCATCAAAATTATGTAGTGAAGTAAAAGTGGAAGTAGGAGAAAAAACAAGTACAGATACTATATTTTAGTACTTATGTAGGCTACTTAAGCAGTTCTACTTCGTTACTATACAGTACATTTCTGATAACAATCAAAATGTCTAATGTAAACAGAAGAGACTGTACTGTTTAAAACTATGGGGCCAAAACAGCAAAACCCCATCTGTTCATTAAAAACACATGTTGTATTGAGGATGATATTCACTAAAACAGAGACAAGGTGACTTTTAAATATTTCAGTTTTGGTATGTGCCATGGTTATGAGTTTTGGCATATGGGAGGGGAGTTGTTTGTAATACCCTGGCAAAGACCACAACAGGATGTCAAGTTTCTCATTTCGGTACCACAATCAAAACCTCAAGAATCTCTGCCCTGGCCATGATGTGGGCACTATTTGTCTAGTCATCATCACAATTTACTTCCCACTTGGAAATTCAGACATAAAAAAAACAAAAAAAACCACACAGTTGAACTCTGAGTCACCATCACTGGTTTGTTATGACTGACTAAGCACTGTACTAGGTGTCCTCAGACAGAAACAAATGGACAGATGTCTTTCTGTTGCAGTGGGATGAACGCGACTAAAACAGGCTGGGTGGGATGCATACCAACCGGTAGTACAAGTATGACTCCAAATCTTGATTCTGTGAGAAAGCAAGAAATGTCACCACTGTGGAGCACATAGCGCAGTGTAGCTGTGTAGACTGTATGATTATAGCAAGAATGTTAGCTATGTGAACGCAGAGATCTAAATATTAAGTTTCTTATTTACCAGAATAAAACAGGGCAGGTGGATTGTTCGGTGTATACTGTACTTTTCCAAAGTTGTGTTATGTATGGGTGTGTGAGCATAGGTATGTGTATGTGAGTGAGAGAACCTGAAAAGAAGGCAGTGATGTTTGAACATGGGCAGGACAGAATACAATTAAAAAAAAAACAAAAAGAAAGAAAATACTTCACATTACATCCCAGCCTCTTCTAATGCCTACGCACCTCACCTGTAATTACCCAGTAGCTGATAGTTGGGTAAGGATTACATCAATCAAAACAATATGCCATGAAAATGTGGAGGAAAAAACAATAGAAAATGCGTGAAGGTGACATTGCTGGCACACCTGTTGGCAATATCATAACTAAACAG
This sequence comes from Sardinella longiceps, assembly GCA_027497455.2. Lineage (NCBI taxonomy): Eukaryota > Metazoa > Chordata > Actinopteri > Clupeiformes > Clupeidae > Sardinella > Sardinella longiceps. The sequence goes on along the minus strand of JAODXP020000016.1, from coordinate 20,951,676 downwards.
CAGTGGTTAATCTTCAATAGAGATCTTTATTAACAGCGTGTGACACCACAAGTTTCCCTTCCCTGTTACACAGCCTCATGTACACATGCTCAGATCCTTATATTGATTATGTCTACAGTGGTTCAATGCACTGCAATGATTAATCAAATGACACCTAACAGTCAGTGTTAAGCTCAAACGGAAACTTCCATAAGGAAAGGTTTCGATACATCCACGAGAAAAGGACGTCATTTCAGGGAATTTGAATTGATTTCTTCTAGTTAACCATGCCCTATAAGGCTAGTGTTGAATATCTAGGCTGGCTTGTCACATATTTCATGATCAACTGAGAGTTTCCTGAAAAGCATGTCCCTCATCAAAGGAAATACACAGAGGATCTTTCTCAGACAAAACTGTTGGTGAACTGTCTGTGATTTACAACTGTCTTATTTTTTTTCTGCTGTGTGTATGAAAGTGGTTTATACAGGGTCATTATTGCTGTTAATGCACTAAAATAAAAGGCGACAATTCAATTTGTTCCATCAGAGATCACAGATGAACATCAGAGAGAGATTGTTTTGTGGAGAGACCATCCAGTGGATCAGGACAGCAAACTTAAGCTTACCAGCCAGTGAACCCATGGGATGATGTACTGTACTCTACCTGAACGAAGAAGGCGCCCTCTAGTGCCTGCTGGAGGTCATCGTGACTGCTGACCAGGGCCAGTTGTGCCGACGCATCCAGACTGCCCCTTAGCATCTGGGCCTGCTGAAGCTCCTCCAGCTGCTTTCTGATCACAGCACAGACAGAGACATCAACACACACACACACACACACACACACACACACACACACACACACACACACACACACACACACACACACACACACACACACACACAGACAGACAGACAGAGAGAGATCAGCTCACTCTTTTTTGCCCATGCTTTTTGCTCATTCGTATTCATAGTGTTTTTTCTGATAAGTATCTGATGTTTAATAGCCTTTAGAAAATAATCAATGGAAACATCTTCATTTGCCACAACAGCAACCAAAATGGTTTCTCTCTCTCTAAAAAAAAAAGCTTTTCAAATGTCTTCACCATGATTGTGATATCATATTTTTATCACAGCCATTTCTGATCAGGAGAAAAAAAAAACACATACACAAACAAAAAGTTTGGCAGGGGCATGAACCATTTCAAGCTCAATGTGTGTATGTGGACAGTGTGGTCCACACACATCCACACACACACACTTAACATTACAGGCTCTGTAAGAGCACCGATGGGTGGGGAGAACAGCATTCTGAGACATTTGCAAGATTGAGTGACTTTAGACAAACAAAACATACTCCAAAAGAGAAAACCTCTGTTTACGGAACAGAATCACCCCGGCTGCAGAGCTGTAGATCTATCTACGGCTCTGTCCAGCTGAAGACAATGGCTCCCTCTGCTGAAAGCCGAAGGACATTACACTGGAGACTCATCCTCTGGCTCGCCGTTCTGTTTGGGTTTGCTCATTGAGTCACATTGAGTTACTCACAACACATGAACTGAATTTTTATATATATTTAGATATATATATTTAGTTATATATATTTAGATTATAAATTTGACAGGACAGTGGAGAGTGAGCCAGCAGCCAGACCAATGGTACCCTGTCTCAGCTGAATAGCTGAAGCTAAGCAGGTGTGGGCTTGGTTAGTACCTGGATGGGAGACCTCTGGGGAAAACTGGGTAGCTGCTGGAAGTGGTGTTGGTGAGCGGCCAGTAGGTGGCTCTCTTCCCTCTGGCCTAAGATTAATCCCAATGCCCCAGCACAGTGACGGGGACACTGTGCTGCAGGAGAGGCCGTCTTTCGGATGAGACGTTAAACCGAGGTCCTGACTCTCAGTGGTCATAAAAGATCCCATGACACTTGTCGCAAAGAGTAGGGAGTTTCCCGGTGTCCTGGCTAAAGTCCCAACCTGTCTCATTCAATCTGGCCCCCTAATCATCCCCCGCTGTAATTGGCTCATTCAATAATTCCCTCACTCTCCACCTCAAGCTAGTGTGTGGTGAGTGTTCTGGCACATAATGGCTGCCGTGCTACACACTGGTGGTGGTCAGTGAGGTCCCCCTCCACTGTAAAGTGCTTTGGGTGTCTAGAAAGGCACTATAGAAATCGAATGTGTTGTTGATAGGGAACAAGCAAGAGAGAGAGAGAGATGCGAAAGGATCAGGAAATGATTCCAGGCATGGAAAAAGTTCTAATGCTCTGCTTCCCCTCTGGGGGAAATGTTAAAGTAACTCTATAGTCTACATTCAGTTCCTCTATCAACATGCATTTCTTCGACTTGAGGGAAATATCTTTGATGCTCACTTTGGGTTTATTGCTCTAAGTGCATCAACAAGTACGGCAAACAAATGTGATTTCATTTTACTTTGTGTTCTCCCCTATGTGATTCCCATAGAACTTATTCAGCATAATAAATGTCATGCTGATCATTTAATTCTACCAACACCATTCAAAGAACTGAAGAAAACTAAGAAACAGCAAAATGAAAGAGAAAGGTATTTTACTGGTATTTTGATACCTTTATTGACAGTGACACGGGCTGGCAGTGGTCACCCCTTTTATATTGCACTCAGCAGAGGTTGGCTGTAAAAGTTTATATCAACCTGGTCTCAAAGGTCCGAACATGATGACTCAGAAAAACTGTGTCTTGTGAGGCCGAGACTAAAAATGCAAAGTCATACAACTCTCTGGTCCCTCCCCCATTCTCTACTACGCTCCTCAACGGCTTCTCAAACCCCTCAGTTGACAGCAGCTTGCTCACAGCTGTGATTGACAGGCAGCTATCCCTCTCTCCGACACTGATTGGGGAAAGGCTACAGGGAGCGCTGGGTATTTGCAACCATGATTACAGTGTTAAGATGGAGCTAGAGAATTCATTTTCATGTACCACTTCCAGAAAAACATCTTTTCAGTTAATATCTTAACTTTTCACATCGAGTTCCTGTGAAATTATAAGCACAAGTAAAGATAAGCAGCAGCAATCATAACTCTAGTCTCAACAAGTCTAAGTGTGTGATGGAATTTTTTTTTTTCCATGATAGCATGATAGCAAATCCCTCTGCTTTAACCCTCTCTGGTGATAGTATGATCATTAAGAACATACAACAAATGCTGGGGAGGTTCTGAATTTAAACTTCAACTCACTCACAACTGATGTGACAGACGTGAAAGTTAACATTCACTCCAAAAGGGTTATGTACTATGGTCATGTACATGTCATGTGTAACGTTATAGCATTCAATAGGCCTACATTTGCTTCAATCTTGATTGACTGTTGAGCTAAAATATTACTAGGCCTAATAGTAGTTGTCTGGAGTCAATTGTTAATCCATGATGACAATGCATGCATGTCTGTCCTCATGCTCCCTGCATGCCCTCACTTGTACATTTAAGAGATTGGGTTAATATTTTTCTTATTTTGCACTAACCTGATCTCAGTGATGGCCTTGGCTGCCTGACCAGGCTGATTATCGTAGATCTTCACTTTGAAACCCCCACTGATGAACACCATGGCCCAGGACCTTCCGATCAGCCCGCTAGAAAAGATCATGCATGTCAACAAATACACACAATTAGCGTGAAGGAACAACACTCTAATCAGCAACCACATTATTGACACAATGACCTTTTCCACAGTTATTTCTGTACCTCGCCTACACGATGAGACCCCTCTTTTTTGTGAGGCACACATCATTTTTTGCTGACGACAGTAAAGGACAGTTTACCCTCCTCCAACATCCGCTTTCCTCTTTGGAAAATAACGTTAAGCTTCCGACCTGGCTGTCAGTTGCATTCAACATTCAACTTTCTGGAGGAATGTTAAGTGACTTGAAAATTGTTTAATGTAAAACTGCAGCAGGTGCTTATAGCATCTTTATGAGCCCTAATGAATGAATCCCATTAATAAATCAACACTCAGTAAGCAGACTGCTCAGGCCACTGAAAATCAACATAAAGGTTTTTGTTGTGGTAGGCCTAGCTCTATTACTTAATGGAGTCAGTCACTTGACTGTAAACATTGGTCGAAGTTCAAATTGTTGACAGCAAAATTCTACCACCCTGCTACCTCCTTTGCAGAAACCATTACAATAGACATTCACTGCATGTAACATTACATTACTGAAGACACCACTCACCTTCCAACAATCGTGATAACTTTAGTTCCTTTTGCATTGCTCATTTTCAAGCCGTGGTAGTTGATTCAAAAACAGTAACTGGAATGCTGAACATGCATAGCCTTGCAAACTTTAGGCTAGCTAATCACATGAACTGTGGGAGGGGCTATATGGACGGTGTCCCGTAGTGGTCAGAAAACAATGTCAGGAGGATATGATATTTGCATTCATTTTTATTTCTTTTAGTATGGTGGGATCCCTTGTGACCTATTCTTAATCAGTTTGAGTTTAATGAAAACATATTTGTAATTCTTTTGTGTCGGCGACATTTGAGAAAGCAACATATCGATGTCGCCAGATGTCGCCTTTACATCACTTGACTGCAACGAGGTATCTTAGCAACGGTAAGAGTAGTCATTTTAACCAATAGCAGTGCAAGAATAATGATTGAGTAAATATCAGACCTATCACAGAGTTAGATGTAGTACACCCGCCCATTCAATGTTGCGTCTTGTTTAGAGTTTAGAAGACCATCGTAGGATTTAGCAGTTTAGCTAAGGCTTTTAGCTAAGGTTTGCCACAGGTGAGTCACGATAAGGCGTATGCATTAACTTATCTGACCAGATTTTGTCTGATTCCTTTGATTGCATGGTAAAGTTTGAGAAACGACCACTGTCTATCCGTTTAAAATGCTATTGGATGATTTACAAACGTTCTCTTTGAGCTACCTAGCCTAGCTAGCTCTAAAGCCAGTGTCCAGGAATAAGTTAATTTGCTTGGTGATTGATAAAGAGGAGTTTTACATTTAATGTATTTTTGAAGTTAGTTGTTTAATGTTTTTGTAACAACGCATTGCAGTGCAATGCAGTAAAGTGAAATGATGGTTGTAAACTGTTCCTAGCCTAATTGGTTGTTGTTATGTGACATGTGAATAGAAAACCATGGAGAACGTTCATCTTGCTGCAGAAGATGAAGATGACCTGTATTCGGGCTATAATGATTACAACCCCACATTTGACAGCGAGGTAAATAACAAAGACATATCAACCACGACATGTCTCTGGATTCTGTGTATAGCATTTGCTTACTGATGTTATTTGTTATTACAGGAACTTGATAATGACATTGGTTTCCAACAAGCTGTCAGGACTAGCCATGGACGAAGACCACCAGTAAGTACAGCTTACGAGCAAAATAGTACTTTTTTGAATTACTTCATTGTGAATTCCATGGTAGCCCTACTGTTCTTCTGTTATGATCATTTTGACTGTTGTTATTCTCCCAGATGACTGCCAAGTTTCCTGGTACAGCTATTGGAGCGCGACCTGTAGGGACTTCTTATGGGGTGAGAAACTGTGCCAGTCTGCCCCAGTGAATCTGGGATACTCTGAAATCATTGTTGCTTAACAGAATTTTCTATAGATAATCATTAATATGCTTAAAAGTGAGTGTACCGCACATGTGTAAATTGCATGGCAAATGATGTTTTGTGTATAATTCCATAATGTTGAAGTGTTTTGAAAGTGTCTTTTAAAGTCTTCAGAGTAACATCTCCAGTCAAAAGTTCATTTGTCCATAGTAGTGATCATGTTCAAAAGCTGAGTTTTCTGAGCCTTCAGTGTGTCTGCTGTTTCTACACACTCAGGTAATGAGCAGTCAGGGTGGAAGGCTTTTGCAGGTGAGGAATCAGAGCAGTGTTTTAGGAGAGATGAGATGAGATGAGAATGAGAGGCGATGAGTTCAAGAACACAATGCACATCATGTATTCTGTCATCAATTCATTTTTGTTTGGTCACTTTATGTTGCTGCTGAAAGTCATTTGATTTCACATTCTTGTAACATTTCTGGTGATGTGATGTTGACAGGCGAGGAGTCAGATGATGTCCTCCATGGGTCGGCCTATGACTGGTGCTGTGCAGGTGAGATATCATATCTCACTGTCTATTCTGTCACCTCTGTTCTTCCATCTGTACTTAATGGGAGTCAACTCATAGACAACCAGTAATAATAACCTATCTATTACAATGAAGCACTTTAATGGCTGAATTTGCATTAAGGTTATTACTAGTAATAATAATCAACTCTATGGTGGTGATTTAGTGCATGTTTTGGTTGTCTCTGTCCATGCAGGATGGAGCAGCGCGACCTATGACGGCAGTAAGGGCAGCAGGATACTCCTCTTCTTTGGGGAGAGGCAAGTCCATAGAGAATGACAATTTAACACTGTTGAACTGTCCATACAAAAATCACAATGCCAATATGTACCAATATGTCTGCATGACTGTGTTTCATCATTACAATCACTTGTCAATATAAGTGACTGTGGTCTATTTGAATTTGTCTCAGGTTCAGCCTTTGATCCACTGGGACAATCAAAAGGCCCTGCACCCCCACTAGAGGGAAAAATAGAAGACTCGTAAGCTTTTCAGTATTTGTTTATTTTGTGGGTTTTTTTTATTAGCACTGTTATCCAGTGCATGTAGATGGACTAAATTGATACAAACTTTGTCCCTGGTTGTTCATAGAGGTTGTTATGCAGACAACATTTAGAGTCTATGAGTTTCACAAAACCTGTTGACAAAACACCACACATGATTAAACATCACTCACATTGGTCAGACACTTTTCTTTAAATCTGAGAGGCGTTCCAGGCACAATATGCTGCTTTAGAGGCATAATACTGCGTAATACACATTTTATTACCACTGTGAGCTGTGTTCTCCCTAATGTTCTCCTTTAATGAAAATATGCTGTCCACCTTTGGTGTTTTAGTCCAGAGGAGAAGATCAAGATCCTTGAGAAGAAGGTGAATGACCTGATTGAGGAGAGCTGCATGGCCTACAGTCGGGGGGACCTGCAGCTGGTGAGTTAACAGGGTGTCCCCCTTGTCCTCACACTTCTAATGTTTTAAAAATGGTGAAATTCAACATCTTCACATCTCTCATTCTCTAGTTATTTATTTATTTTTTTTTTTTTAAAGAAGAGGCTTTTGTGTTTGAAGGGATAGGAAGTGACGAGTCAACACAATTACAACACTGACTACATTACTCAGCAAAACATGATTGTCCCCCATTTTTAACTTGCTCTTGTGGGTCTTGTTTGTTGTTTGTATGTATGTATGTATGTATGTATGTATGTATGTACTGTATGTATGTGTGTGTGTGCGTGTTTGTAGTCCTTGGAGAAAGCCAAGGAAGCGGGTCGGAAGGAGAGAGCTCTGGTGAGGCAGAGGGAGCAGACAGGAACCTCTGACCACATCAACTTGGACCTCACTTACTCTGTAGGTTCTGCTGCATTTTTTTAAGGCTTAAATTGCCCTTGATTTGGGAAAATGCTGATATCTGATGTCTATGACCTCTCTGCACAGGTGCTGTTTAACTTGGCCAACCAGTACGCCAACAATGACATGTATCAAGAGGCCTTAAACACTTACTCTGTCATTGTAAAAAACAAGATGTTCAGTAATGCAGGTGATGTATTGATTTTATATTAAAATAAATCATATAATCATTTAATTATCATCTTGAATCACAACAACATTAAAATCCCCATACATAACAGATTTAATAAGCTTACTTGTGAATGTTTTGACTTCCTCAAACAGGACGATTGAAAGTAAACATGGCAAACATCTACTTCAAGCAGAAGAACTATCCAAAAGCCATCAAGTTCTACCGTATGGCTTTGGATCAGATATCCAATGCACACAAGGAGATGAGGCAAGACCAGTTTTTGTCCTTCGTCCTCTTTTTGTTACTGTATTTCTTACTGTGCGTTCAGACCGAGACTGATAAATTGCCAAGAGTCGCCGAAGACTCCCAAGAAACATCGCTTGAGCACAGCAACCAAAACGGCAAATTTGCCCATGACGTTAGCTTTCAAACGTTCGATCCTGCTTCCCTACTGGCATCTCCCCAGTAAATCGACATTCTGATTGGTAATCGGCCAACCGCATCATAGCTCATTACATAAAGTTAACCAAAGTTTAACTTGATTTTATTGCCCAAGTCGCCCAAGTTTCGTCACCCAGTTGCCACATTTGTCGCCGAAATCGCCGGTGTCCATACAAAGTCAATTACTTCCGTCGCCCATGTCGCCTGAATCGGTCTCGGTCTGAATGCACAGTTACCATACTCTTAATTGACAGATATCATCAGAAACTTTATGAAATTATTATTATAATTGTCATCATCATTCCCCTCTTATGTTTTTGCAGGATAAAGATCATGCAGAACATTGGTGTGGTGTTCATCAAAATGGGCCAGTACTCTGACGCCATCACCTCCTTCGAGCACATCATGAGTGAGATCCCCAACATCAAGTCTGGCTTCAACCTCATCCTCTGTTACTACGCCATCGGGGACCGGGATCGCATGAAGAAGTCCTTCCAGAAGCTCATCACTGTCCCCCTTGGCATCGATGATGAAGATAAATACATTGCAGTAAATGTGAGCAATGCTGTTTGCATCAGATCAGTACAGTACACTGTCATTCAAGCAACTATAGAAACCTGTAGATAGCCTGACATAGCCCGACCATAATACTGCTGTTCATCCGTATTCATGGTCTGGAGGTTCTTTAACCTGACGCGATTATAGGGGGGGGGCATTCAGTTCTGGTTTGAAACGATTGGACAGCTCGTCTAGTCAGCTTCACTTATTGGCCGGTAGTCTCCCTACCGATGTAAACCCGCCCCAGAAGACCGTCCCCAGACCATGGATACGGATGAACATTTGTATTATGGGCGGGCTATGTCAGGCTAACTTGTAGACACTTCAATACATTATTTATCTCATAAATCCATTTATTTGCTATTGTTTGCAGGACGACCCTAAAACTAACATGGTTATTGAGGCCATAAAAAATGACCAGCTTCATCAAATGGAGAGAGACAGGTATCTTACCATACTGTACATACAGTACACACCCCCACACACACACATACACACACACACACACACACACACACACACACACATAGATATTTTACATTTATTGTTAGACATTCATGTGTACTGACAGTATGAGTGGCTTTCCAGGCAGGCTTAGCATTGGGAAAATCCACACCATGGCCTGCTAGCAGGTGAAAGAAGAAAGATGGCCACTCATGCAACAAGTCGATTATTTTACAGACACAAAGCCTTTCAACTTATACAGTAGTTCAACATACAGTACAAGTAGTATACTGTACATAAGCAATGAGTTGATGATTTTGGGTCCCAAGCAACAACAACAACAAAAAAGCATGTTGTTGTTGATGTTGATCATGGCTCCTTTTCTCTTCTACAGAAAAGCACTGGCAGAAAAGTACATTATGACTGCAGCAAAGCTTATCGCCCCTGCTATTGAGAGCAGCTTCGCTGCAGGGTTTGACTGGTGAGTGTCTGTCACAGCCACACCAGAGGGCGCTGTGGAGCACAACTTACAACTTACAATTCTGAACCAATGATTTAAAAACTATGATTCAAGAACTGAAAATTATTCCATGTATAAGTACTTAAAACAGCTTCAACCTGTTGGCCTCATCCGCATATGGTGAGAATTGAGTTGTGTAACAAGAGACGGTTGGGTTCTAAAGGTTCTAAAGGTTCTAAAGATTTAACTCTGTGTGCAGGTGTGTAGACATGGTAAAGAGCTCTCAGTATGTGGAGCTGGCCAATGACCTGGAGATCAACAAAGCCATCACCTACCTGAGGCAGAGGGACTTCAACCAGGTGAGAGACTGAGAGCCAGGACAGGTGCAACAATCCAATCCAGCGCTCAGTTTGTTATCGCACTATTAGAGGGAATTAAAGCATGCTCTAGTCTCTTGATTAGGGATGGAATTGTTTTTGGTCACAAGATGAATAAAATGTTTGTGTCTCTGAAAAATCAGCAAGGGTACAAAGGACTGGTTTTCATGTGGAACAGTCACACTATTAAAAAAAAAAAAAAAAAACATTAAAAAAATGACTGACCCCGTGAAGAACCTCTGCTTTGTTCAGAGTGTGGACCTCACTGTGTGATTTGTCAGATGTGCGTTGTTAATTTCACATTGTTCTCCTTAGTTGTTCTGCCAAGTCTTTTGGTTCCTTCTTGTTACTGGTACTCCTCGCCCTTGATTACTTCCCATATATCCTCCCCCTGTGTTATTTTCCCTGCCTGATTACCAGCTGGTTTTCCCCCTTCTCTCCTCCTTGTTGTTTGTCTGTTCCTGCGTGTTCACTGGCCATGTTTGTTTGTGTTTTTCTTTTCTTTTGCGTTCCCCACTGTCTGTCCATCTGCATGGCTCTTGAGGCCGAGGTATGTGCATCTTGCATGTCCGTCCTTTTGGTGGTTGCATGGATTCACGAAAGCTGTGACTGCAGTAGTCTGCTTGCTGTGTAGATGGTAGTGGGTTAAACCCTATAGACATTAGGTTGTTGATGGGATTATTTAAAAGTCTGAATGCAAGTTACATTTGTAACCTAAGTGGAAAGTTGTAAAAAAAAAAAAAAAAAACAGCAAAGAAAAACATTACTTTTGGCTCAACACGTAACATGTACATTGTACACTTATGATAAATAATCAGTTTCTGAGAATATGCCCTGTGTCATTGTGAATAGCTGGGTACTCTAAATGTTGAATTGTGAAACCAGGCTGTGGAGACTCTGAAGACGTTTGAAAAGAAGGACAGCCGGGTGAAGAGTGCTGCTGCCACCAACCTCTCATTCCTCTACTTCCTGGTAAGGATGCCTAACTATGCTGCAGCCATGTTTGATTGCCACATAGCCAGAGGGTTGAATTTAATGGGCAGGGCAGGGTAATAGCTTTTGTCAGCTGTGTTAAGACTAATCATTGGTGGTTAAAACGTAATTACTGGCATGTAGTCGGTCCTGAGAAGATTTTTTATATTATGTATTCAGAACATTGATATTTACAAATTCATTTAGTAATTTAGGAGCATTTATGAATGTCTCTGGACACCCCCTGTAACCCCCCTCCTCTCCCCACCAGGAGAAGGACTTTGACCTTGCTGACCGTTATGCCGACATGGCCATGAGTGCTGACCGCTACAACCCAGCCGCGCTCATCAACAAGGGCAACACTGTGTTTGAGAAACAGGACTACGAGAAGGCCGCCGAGTTCTACAAAGAGGCCCTCCGCAACGACTCGTCCTGCACCGAGGGACTGTATAACCTAGGTGAGGCGTGCTGTGATGCACACACCGCTCATGTGGGGATCAGAAGGACCTTAGGGTGAGAGGTTAACCACAGTGCATGCTCAGGCTACATGAGTAGCACACACAGGGATGTTTTCCCACAAGCTAGTTATTATAAGTGTGTACTCATCGAAGATTCAGAGTTACTTATTGACGTGAATGATGGTAATTGTTTAGTGGTTTACATGTCATTGTAAAGTACAATACAATACATTACACAACAACAGGGTTTTTAAAAGATTTTTTTTCATCTCTCATATGTTGAATGAATGAGAGAATGAATTTAGTGGTTATTGCTATCATATTTATTTATTTATTTATTTTTTTTTTTTTTAAAACAAAACAAAAAAAAACATGTACATTTAAAAAAAAACAAAAAAACATGCATTTAAGTTTCTGGTTTCCCAGTTGTTGCACCGCACTCTTCTGGTCATCTTGGCACTGATTGGCACTGTGTTTACTGGCCCTCCTCCCATCAGGTCTGACCTATAAGAAGCTGGGGAGGCTGGATGAAGCCCTGGACTGCTTCTTAAAGCTCCATGCCATCCTAAGGAACTGCGCTCAGGTTATGTTCCAGCTAGCCAGCCTGTATCCTTGACTTTAGGGCCCTCAGGCAGACTAAATCCAGCAGTCTGATAACTCAGTATTGTACCAGAGAGGGTAAAAGCGTTAATTTCCGTGTTTCCGTGTAACCTCCTTCGATGTCTCCTGATATAGGGAAATAATGGACTTGGCAGAACCAAACAGCACTCTTTCTTTGTCTTAGCCGGCATGCTGTTCTTCCAGCTTGTCCATTATTCACCTTATCGGGACACCTCAGTGGCCATTATCCCTAACAGAATGGAGGTACTACATTGGCACAGCAAGGTCAGAAATGTGTGTCCACCAGATAAGATGTCTAAATTACTGACATGACACATGGGCCAGAGCTTCTGTCCTTAACCACTGCACAGCTATGAGTTGCTGGAGGACCCACATCAAGCCATTGATTGGCTGATGCAACTGATCAGCGTCACGCCCACCGACCCCCAGGTGCTGGCCAAGCTTGGGGAGCTCTATGACAACGAAGGGGACAAGTCCCAGGCCTTCCAGTACTACTACGAGGTAACTGGGAACCTTTTACTGGCTGTACACCCCAGTAGCTACTAAATACGTACTGTAACATTCCCAGAAGTAATTCACTTTCCAAAGCAACAAGAGTGATTGAATGTCAGTCAACAAAATAGTGTGATTAAGTTGTTTTAATTAGTTCAATGAAGCACTGTTACTTACCTAACTGACTCATCGGCAATAATTGCTCAACGTATGTGTAATATTATTGGAAACAAGAGGAATACTCTGGTCAGTGCTCACACAATTTTGAATTTGTTTCAGTCCTTCAGATATTTCCCCTCAAATATCGACGTCATCGAGTGGCTGGGAGCATACTACATTGACACCCAGTTTTGTGAGAAGGCCATTCAGTACTTTGAGAGAGCCACACTAATTCAGTAAGTCATTTAGTGTTTTGTAAAAAGAATTGAACCTCAGTTGTCACTGTCATTTATTTATCTTTATATTTCTACAATTTTTTTTTGCAAAAAACTTTTTTGCACTTGGAAGGCATAACGGTTGAACATAAATCCGTAATGCATTTAGCAGACGTTTTTATCCAAAGCAACTTACATTTGTCAGTTGTCCATTTCTCCAGTCTCCAATAGAACAACCAAGAGTTAAAAGCCTTTGGATTCAAGGATTCAAGGAAGTTTATTTGTCACATGCATATAATTCCTAACGTAAAAATACAGTTAAATTATTATGTCTGTTGTCAGCCTATATGTACATTAATGTATTATAAAGTACAGAAGTGGAGTAGGGAAGAGTCTACATAGGATGCTTGGTCGATTTATGGATTAGGAAAGGGTCTACATAGGATGCTTGGTTGATTTGTGGAGTAGGAAAGGGTCTACATAGGATGCTTGGTTGATTTGTGGAATAGGAAAGGGTCTAGGATGCTTGGTCGATTTATGGATTTTGCTTAAAGAGGCCCTATGATGGAATAGACATTTCTTTGCAGTTTTCTCACTTTGCACCCTTCCCATTTTTTAGAATAGTTACACAGTTCCTCTGTAAGGACACAGTGGTGGTAGCCGTTGTGTTCTGGTGTTTTGCTCTGTTTCGTAGTTTATTAAGCCTGGACATAGCAGACCCCTGACCCTGGTGTGTTTGGTGGCAGGGTTGTGTAATTGTTGATGTTTATCTGCAGGCCCACACAAGTGAAGTGGCAGCTGATGGTGGCCAGCTGTTACAGGAGAAGCGGTAAGACTCTTGCTGTGGTGGGAACACTAAGCGGACAGTATGGAGGAATGTTACCTGCGTCAGTAGTATTAAGATAATGTTGTTGTTTTTTAACCAATAGGAAACTACCAGAAGGCCCTGGACACCTATAAAGACATTCATCGGAAATTTCCAGAGAATGTTGAATGTAATGCATCCGATTCTACTTATTGACATCCATTGTCAAGTGAATGATTTGTCCTTTATAGTTATAGTGAATGAGTATTTGATTTATTTGTGTGTGTGTGTGTGTGTGTGTGTGTGTGTGTGTGTGTGTGTGAAGGCCTGCGCTTCCTGGTGAGGCTGTGCACAGACATGGGGCTGAAGGAGGTGCAGGAGTACGCCACCAAGCTCAAGAAGGTGGAGAAGATGAAGGAGATCAGAGAACAGGTGCGCTCACTCAGTCTTTCCTGAAAACACACACACACCATCCCTTCACCTGGTCACAATAACTTTCTCTTACGTTGCATGTCTTTAGACTCTAAAATCATATCATTTGTCTGTCTACACTGTGCTCTGCAGCATTAGATAGAGCCAGATTACATGAGACGGCATCCTGTTTTCACAGACCATGGTTAACGGCTCCATAAAGCACTGGATAGCCCTCTAGAGCGGCTGCTGTAGGTCCACAGCATTTGGTCTGAGGCACAGACCTCTGAAATGGGACTGGGAAAGGGGACGTTTGGAGAGAACGAGAGCAGAGAGAGAGAGACAGAGAGAGAGAGCAGAAAGAGAGGGAGAGAGAGATAGAGAGGAAAAGAGAGAGAAAGGGACAGAGAGAGAGACAGGGGAAGAGAAAGAAAGGGGTGATCCAAAGCAGAGCAATAAGGGAAAGAGAGAGATGAAGTCTGTGTGTGTTTAAGAGAATAAAGAACAGCTGTTCCTAAATCAGCCCAGAGATGTTCTTGGAATCCGAGGCTCAGGGAGGATTTGTCTTCCAAAGTTTTGTCGCTCTCCCTTTTTCTCTAGCTCGTTTCCATTCTGTTGGCTATAGTGCTCTCTCTCTCTCTCTCTCTCTCTCTCTCTCTCTCTCTCTCTCTCTTTGTCTCTCTCTGTCTCTCTGTCTGTCTCTCTTTTTTTCTCTGCTGACATCATCAGAAATCAAAATCAGTATCTGGTATTTGTACTCCATGGCTTTTTTATTTCTTATGTTTTCACCATGGCAACTGCCAAATATAAGAATGCCAACAAACCAATATTCTCCATAATCCCACACTCTATATCTCTTCTTTGATACACACACACACACACACACACACACACACACACACACACACACACACACACACACACACACACACACAGTCTCTTGAGTGTATTTGCCTGGTGTGAAGTGAAGTGCAGTTACAGTCTCTGGGCTCAATACAGTCCAGATTCATCAGCTGCAGAGAGAGGAAGGTGTGAGGATGAGCGAGATCCCGCTGTTCTTCATACATGTTTGCCCAGCACTGCCCTCTCGTCTCACAATGGCTGGGATTTGGGAAGTCAGTCCACTGAAAGATAACAATTTTTCTGTACATCTGTATGCTACATTCTGTGATACAGTGTATTCATGTGTTGGCCACATTTTCCCTTCTGTAGTCACAGGACAAGTAATAGGATGAGACAAGTCAGTCCATGTTTACATTCTCCTGATCTTTATCGGTTGAGTGATATTAAGCATGTTTATCCATGTAATGTTTTTCTCTTTCTCTGTCTCTCTCTCTGTCTGTCTGTCTGTCTGTCTGTCTCAGAGAGTGAAGTCGGGGCGAGAGAGCAGTGCTCGAGGCCGTAGAGAGGGCAGTGCTGGCAGTGGTAAGTTCAGCCCATCCAATCTAAACATTTTGAGAACCTTGGATACTTCCAAACTCTTTATAGCTGTTAACATAATCTTTCACCTTTTTTTTTTTTTCATTAACGGCTGTCATGTCTTTCTCAATCTTTCTGCTCACTGTGAAATAAAAAGGCAACTCCCAATCCACCCGCACTCCTCCTAAAAGCTCCGGTGGTATGGCTCCTAATTGTAGTAATTAGTGTAAACAAAGCTAGAGCAACTACATTTAATTACCCTTAGCATTCAGAGCTGTGTAGTATACTTGGTCCTTCCCATTAATGGTACATACTGTAGAAGTCTAGAAATACCCTTAGCATTCAGAGCTGTGTAGTATACTTGGTCCCGCTCTGCTTGGTCCTATCCATTAATGGTACATACTGTAGAAGTCTAGAAATACCCTTAGCATTCAGAGCTGTGTAGTATACTTGGTCCTGCCCATTAACGCCACATAGAAGTCTAGAAATACCCTTAGCATTCAGAGCTGTGTAGTATACTTGGTCCTGCCCACTAATGGTACATAGAAATCTAGAAATCCCTTAGCATTCAGAACTGTGTAGTATACTTGGTCCTGCCCACTAACGGTACATAGAAGTCTAGAAATACTCTTAGCATTCAGAACTGTGTAGTATACTTGGTCCTGCCCATTAACGCCACATAGAAGTCTAGAAATACCCTTAGCATTCCGAGCTACAGCCTTTGTCCTAGTGGGAAATTAGCATGTCTGTCTGTCAAGACCTCTTGCTTTAGTGTATGTGACTTGAGTTTTAGGACCTAACAGACATTTCATGGCTCAGTAGAAATTGTTTGTTATGACAGGCAACTATGTGAGTGGTGATGGAAAGTGTTGGTGGACTGTGGAAAGTGTTGCTAAACATTCCTGAGCCTGAGCAAGGGTAGCCTACAGAGCAGTAGCTGCAGAGCTGTGAGCTGCATAGCAAGCAGCTAGTCACAGCTAACTGTCTCTCACAGAATCCAGAGAGGACACGTTTGATGAGCTACAGTACATGCAATGGCTTTCCACCCACTTGCTGTAACAAATGTGTTTTGAATTGAGAGACATTTTTGCCTGCTATAGTCAGTGATTTTGTTGAAATCCACAAAATACCAGACATCCAGATTGATGTTACAGCACAATAGATGAGACTAAGCACACACAAGTGACTTCAGTGTTTTTTATATGATAGACTTGAAAATAATTACAGAAATTGTCTCTTTTTTTGTTCCAGATTTCGAGGTTAGACCAGGTGAGAGATGTAGATCAGGTTGAGATAGTCAATTACTGTACACACACACACACACACACACACACACACACACACACACACACACACACACACACACACACACACATCCATCACCCTTTCACTTCACATCCTTCATGTGGCCACCCTTCACCTTCTACCTGACAGTGTGATTTATTTTCTGCCATTGTGCATTTCATTCTGCTTTCTCTTCTCATTTCTCTCTTTTTTTCTTCTTCTTCTTCCCTCTTTCCTTGCCTTGCCCTCTTGGACTCTCTGTGCCAAGCTGCTGCAGCCTCTCCCAGCCTTGTCCACACTCCCCCAAAGAGAGTGCCTGGTAGGAGTCCAGTACATTCAACCCATTTTCCTCGTACATGCATTTTGAGCTTTCAGACTAGTTAAGGGTAGTTTCTGTTTCCCTTGCGTGAAGGGTACAGTCGATACACACTTGTTGATGCCTGTAGCTTTAGTTTTAGTTATATTATATCATATAATTAATCTTATTGTGGTGTGATGGAACTCACTCACAACTGCCAAACAATTTGTTGAATCAAGGAAGTGGTACTGTAGTGTAGAACAGCAGTAATGTCACTGACTGACAATCGATGTCGCTTTAGGTAAAAGTACAAATGCTAAATACCAGCTAAATATCAGTCGACTTTAACTCTGTGCTAAGACAGGATTTCCCGTATTTGCTGGGTGTCTTTTGCCATGAGTTACAGCTATTACTCTTGCGTGTGGCTCTTCGGGTAATTCTGTGTTCTTGCTTTTGCCCTCCGGATGGCGATGGGTCGTAGATGTGGACATGAGACCAGGTGAGAGCAGACGAGTGTAGTGAACAGAATCATTCACAAATATTTACTAATGGAATTAGCTTTGCTTACAGATTCCCATCTCAATAATCCAACCCTCCTTTTGTTTTTGCTGTAGCTGAGTCTTGTAATGCAGTAATTGATTTAAAAGGAAAATCCTTCTGGCCCTAACTTATGTAAAAATGTATTCAAGATATATTGCAAAATGACTGACAAATTAATGAATCTTTGGACCTATTTAGATCATTGTAGCTGTGCACAGGCGGTTTAAAATGTTTTTTTTAGAGGGCTGAGAAATGTCAACAACATTCTAGGAAGAGAATTTAGGTGGAACTTTAAAAATGAAAAGAGAGGGCCATCAATAGATAGGAGGGATATAATTATCTAATTATTATTATAATCTTAACTGTTAATCATTACTTCAGAATTACCTCAGAGAAACTATGATTACCCCAACATTAGGCCACTAACCACTTATGTTTAATGACAAACGCCTTCATTAACTTTGAGGTCCTGCAGTCAATACCACTTGAGACAACTACTGTAGTTTGACTTTTCTCTTTCACTCCTTTGAGCTTTGCTTCTCCTCTTGTCTTCCTTCTCCTCCACCTCTGTGGCTCTGCAGTCTCTCAGTCTGAGGCCAAGCACAGCCCTGTGTTGGAGCAGGCAAGAGGTACGTACTTGACTCTCTCTCTCTCTCGCTCTCTCTCTCTCTCCCCCCATTTCTCACCACCTTTCTCATTGTGTGTGAGCAGGGGGTTCCAAGGTCACGCTCACTTTACAAACACGTCATGAAGCCAAAGGTCAAACTGATGGACATATTTTGACATTGTGTGAGAACTTGAACTTGCAAATTTGTGTTTAGTCTTGAATTTAGGGTATTTTTTTTTTTTTGGCCAGTGAAAAAAGTGTGTATCCCATTCTTGGAAACCTAGCATGTCGTGGTGATGGTTGGCCAAGCGTCAGCTCTCCCATTAGCAGACAGGGCTCTAGGCTCTAGGCTCCAGACCAGCAGCGTGATCTACACCGAATGCCAAACTGTCAGATTCCTGGGCGCATTCTGTCAGGCTGCTGCTAGGCCTTGCTCGCCACCAGCGGCCCGCTTCTTTTCCCAGCAGCCCCTGGGCTTCACTCAGTCAGTCAGTCAGTGCTGTGTTTGCAGCGAGCGTCAACAGCGTCAGCAGACTGATGCTCTCAGGTGTCTGAGCATGGCCTGGATGCTATGTGTATGTGTGTGTGCGAGAGTGAGTGTGTGTGCATGGATGTGTGTATATATGTGTGTGTGTGTGTGTGTGTGTGTGTGTATGAGTGTGTGTCTGTGTGTGTGTGTGTACGTGTGAGAGAGAGTGTGCGTGCAACACAGCACAGCCTCCCACCTAGCCTCTCTCTCACAAAGGCCTCATTATACACAAGGAATATACGATTTTCACACGAGTGTGGCGTTCCTCCCACCTAACACACTGTATTGTGTACTTTTAGCAAGGGAGAAGAACATTGAGACGCCTGCCAAAGGGTTTATTGACACAATGCTGGGAAAGTGCAGTGCATGTTTCAAATAGCTGTCTTTGCATCCCTATAACTTTGCTAGGAATGAGAAACTCAGCAACAGTCTCTGAGGTCTGGGGAGTGTGTGTGTGTGTGTGTGTGTGTGTGTGTGTGTGTGTGTGTGTGTGTGGGGGGGCAGGTTCTCGTTTCATGAAGCGAAGCTGAGGGGCCTTCTAAAGGGGTCAAGGTCTGCTGATGGAAAGAATGAGATATGGAGGAAAATAAAGAAGGGAACCTTCCACTCTCGCCATGGTTACGTGGCGGCCGCACAGACACAGAACGTTTAACGTGCCACATCTGCCTCCCGGTGCTGGAGCGGCGGTGTCGGTTCTGAGTCCAACGGGCCGGGACGCTAAGCAGAGCCAGGTGACTCAGGCTACTCCCGGCCTGAGAGGAAAGTGTTGGCCGCCTCCTCACAAACGATCCTTCTGCAGTTTATTATGGAGGAGGTGTCCTTACCAATCAGGGGGAGAGCAGCGAGCAGAGCATTGTCCGTTCTGAAGACAATCAGAGACAGACTAGATCTCTTGGTTCACTTGTTGCATAACTAATTACGTCATTTGGTCTCATCCATGACTTGGAGGATGATCAACAGGTCCTGCATACATTATTATGCATTTTTTACTTTTCTCGAATACACGTAGATACAATCTTCCTGTAAACTTGATTTATAGTATTGTGTGTGTATAAGCCGTAAGCACGAAGGCCGGTATTCTCCCATGTGCTTAAGCCCAAAAATTGCTTAACTCCATGCATTTCAGCCTGCACTAAGCACTTTTATGGACTTGGGCACCTTGGAGAATACCACCCATCTAGAAACACTATTTTCAATGCTGAAAATATACCCCAGCCAATTTTTTCCAGTAAAAAGAGATTAATAATAAATTGTTTAGTTTGTCAAGCAAACAAAAGTTTCTCTGCAAATGCAGGTCAGTGGTTCTGTAGGTGCCTGGTTTGAAAGGCCCAGTTGTTTCTCACGGCTACGCTCTCATGTGGTTTGTGGTCCTACAGACAGCAGTCACAGTGGCCATGGCACAGCTACCCGCAGCGAGAGGCTGAGCGCCAAGCTCAGGTCACTGCCAGGCAACCACGAGCCGTACGAAGCCAGCACCCGAGACATCGGTAAGTGAAGTCATTTATCGGAAACTTCCGTCTTCCAAGACCAAGAAAAATGATGTAACTAATTTTCTGTCATTAAGTATTTTCACTCCAGTGGTCTAGAAAGGAGCATCTCTCTTGTTTGGCTAAATATAATTTATTACAATTCATGATAATAACACTGATAATGTAGTTGTCATCATTTACATGCAACTTACGCAGCTGTCAGAATTCTGTTGTCTTGTGGGGTCTCCTGGCTTCAATCTCTGGTATTGGTTGCCATATCGCCCACCTGTAACAGTTTTGCTTTCTGTCCCCTGGAGGAGGATTCTCCCTCTCTCTCTCTCTCTCTCTCTCTCTCTCTCTCTCTCTCTCTCTCTCTCTCTCTTTCTCTGGAAGGACCATTAGAGCAGGGAGATTTCTCTTTCTCCCTTTCCTGTGTTCCCCCACCATACTGCCCCCGGACCTTTAAGACTGTCTGCTAATGTCATTTACAATCCCCCATTCTCTCCCATTACCACACTTCCAGTCAGAGACTCTACTGGGGTCTGGTGAACTGTGATTGGGCCAGACCAGTGACTTGGAGAATCACACTGAGCATCACTGCATCTCACAGCATCTGCCTCTCTTTCCGTTTGTCTGTTACTACTGTGTGGTCTCTCAGCCTCTGTTCATCCCCTGGTGTGTGTGTGTGTGTGTGTGTGTGTGTGTGTGTGTGTGTGTGTGTGTGTGCGTGCGAATTTGTGTGCGTGTGTGTCTAAGTGACTGTGTGTGTGCGATTTTGTGTGTGTGTGTGTGTCTAAGTGACGATTGAGTGACTGTGTGTGTGTGTGTGTGTGTGTGTGTGTGTGTGTGTGTGTGTGTGTGTGTGTGTGTGTGAAAGAGTGACTTCATGAGGGTCTGGGGTGTGGTTCTTTTCTCGTCACATTCTCTGCCTGATCTTTATGCACAGAGTGTCTTGTCTGGGCAGGGATGTTCTTTTGCTGGCCACAGAGTTAAGTCTGTCGTAAATGGTATTAGAAGGAATTTCTGCTCGTAACTCATGTCAGAAGGAGAAAAATTAGATCGTTGTCTGAGTGTAGGATTAGATACCAGATGGATACAAGAACAGGAACACTACATAAACATATTTGCTTCTGGGTGTGATCCATTTGACATGTTCCATTTGTAGGATTCCACACACAGGGGGAAGCTTACAAAAGTGACAGATACAGACTCTGTAATCATGGCATAAACATTCATATGGATTATCCCAAGTTGTTTTCTTCATGCTTGTGATTTTTTTCCCCACAATGAAAATGGGGGAGATTTCTGAATATACATATCGGACAGATTTGCTAAATATTATATTATCTCAAGTGTTTTTAATCTAGAAATGCATCTCTAATTAAGATTTTATTTCATTCTTTTATTCACCCCTGTCATTTTACGCACTGGCCTTATTAAATGAACTCCTATACTCTTAGATGCATCGTATGTTGATCCACTGGGACCTCAGATGGAGAGACCAAAGACGGCAGCAAAGAAACGCATTGATGAAGACGAGTTTGCAGATGAAGAATTAGGAGATGACCTTTTACCAGAATAGCCTTAATTCTACAGTTCCTTTTTCATCTTAATTCAGTCCCCAGTTCATTTCAAAGTCTGTGTTTTTTTTTTTTTTTTTTTTTCATTCCTCCACGCAAATGTCAGAACTGTCCCATTGCTGCACAGCATTCCACAAGAGTAACCGCGTGTAAGGGAGAGAGAAAGGGAGTGAGTGTGTGTGTGTGTGTGTGTGTGTGTGTGTGTGTGTGTGTGTGTGTGTGCCAGCTCTGGCATTCCAAAGTTAACTCAGATGAAAGCTATTCCATATGTGACCCACAGGCGCAGTTATCACTTTCCTTCAGTTCTGATCTTTTTTTGTTTTTGTTTGTTTGTTTGGGTTTTTTTCTGTGTGGAAAAACACCAACAGGAGACCACTGTCACTTTAGTAGCCTACACCCGTGCAGTTCTGGACAATATGAACTTAACATTTCACTCTAATATTAACAAACAGCAGTAATATAGCCTAGCATTAATAACTTTCAGGTATCATTTCATCCAAGGCTTTACAATATTTATCCATATTTATGTTATCCTTGATTGTGTTTGATGAAACTAAATTGTATGTGAGAATAAATATTTTCAGATGAAAACCAAAGGTTTTTTATTATTATTATGTATTTAATTATTATGATAAATACATGTCAAAGTGGCAGCAGAGCAGACATCGATTTGATTTGTTCAGTGGTTTACTTCTGGAGTCGTGATGGGTTTCAAACGCATTCCCTTGAATGCGCACAGAAAGCATTTGAGGAGCGCCAGTGATTGGCAGACGTGCTCCGATTACTTTTTCATTCGTAGGTGTCACCAGCCCTCTCCGAGTGAACAGTCAACAAATTGGGTCTCTTAAACTGAAGTCGGGTGGTGTTACTTTTCAGTACCTATTTTACTCTTATTATAGCCAAATGTTCCGTTCACTGGTTTTCAGACCATGGTCGGAGGAAAAGCACTCATGGGGGACAGAATATTCTCTCCGTTGTCTCTGACAGGCGGCCAAACTCTGTGAGACTTTTACGCAACGACAAAGGATTCTCCTGTAAACCTTGCTTTTTTTCTGAGGGAAATATTCCTTGATTTTCAATCCACTCAAATACCCAGCATTTACCTTTCTATCATAGTGGCTTGAAGATGTTAAATCAGACCTGCGTCCTGCTGGTAGCTGTGGTTTTTCTGTGGGGTGACCATTCCTATGGATCAAAGGTTAAAGTGTCCAGAAAGATGTCGCGGCCGCGTCCATGCTTGGATATTCCTGAGGAAATCCTTGAACAGATGTTTGGGCGACTTTCAGTGGGAGTCCTGAGCGCTTTCCATCACACGCTCCAACTTGCAGCTGTGGACCGACTGAATCTCACATGTCCCGCTGGTCGTCGCCTGTCAGCGGATAGAAAGTCGCGCATTCCCGTGAACCTCCTCAGCATCTCTCCTTGGGCATACCGGTAAAGTCCCTTCGGATTCAAATAGTTTAAGATTACACTGATAATCCACTAATTAATTTAGCTTATTGTAATGCTTGTAGATACCTGTGCAAAAACTAAGGGTACGATTGCAAAGGGATGGGAAAGCTAAGTGATCATTTTGTGTTTTGAATAGGATCTCTCATGACCCAGCGAGGTACCCCCGCTATATCCCAGAAGCTTACTGTTTGTGTAAAGGATGCTTGTTGGGTCCCTATGGGCAAGAGAGCGAGCGGTTCCGCAGCACTCCTGTCTACATGCCGTCTGTGGTCCTGCGTCGCACGGGTTCGTGTGTTGGTGGCCGTCATTCATACACAGAGGCATATATCTCTGTTCCAGTTGGGTGCACATGCGTGCCACTGTTGGAAAGGGACAGGCAAGCAGCACAACGGACCAACCAAAGTCTGGACATTGCCAAAGCTAAGCCAGGCCAGAAGACTTTCCATACCAACCCAATTCGGAAGAACAATTAAAAGACTTCATGAGGAATCTATACACTGCATTGCATTATTACCAGAAGAGCTATCTTGATTCCCTGCACCCAGCTTTGAGCCACTCCAGTGATGATGTGCAGTGACACCTGTTGATCAAGAAGTCTTAGATCTGCTACCCTGTCCATAGAAGGGAGTAGTGAGATCGACCTAGCTTTTTATAACGACCAGCAACACACTACTGTAACCCAATAAAAGGAAATATTCTTGGAATTTACTGCAATCTGTAGGGAACTTGCCAATGTTCAGCTATTTTCTTTGCTGTCCAGAGAAGACTTCCTTAAAAATATTACGGGTAAAAATGTTAAAATCACAACTTCTTTCAGACTAAGGTTTTATATAATTATTCTTTATACATACAGTATTTCAACATTCAGTTACTGGACTGTAACTATTTTTTTTTATTCATTAGTGATCCATGCCATTGCAAAAGAAAAAGCAAAACCCTTCAGTACTGAATGTCATGATTTTACAGAGTCGATTAAAAAATATATATATATACAAAATCAGGTCCAAGGGTTAACCTGCTTGATTTGTTCAACTGTTTATCTCAGGAACCAGCATCTGACAGGCGTGACTGTATGAGCCTTGATCACTGACAGCTGAAAAGTCTGATAGTGCGTGGATGACCCGTGTTAGGAGAGGAGCTTTGAGTCATAGTTGGTGAAGCAGCGGAATTCGTTGGCCAGATTATGGCTGTGTTTGGGCAGGAAGTTACAAATATTCAGGTCCATTAGTTTTTTTGCATGTTCCTCCATGATGGCTCCTGGAAAGATTGATTTGAAATTAACATTAGTATGAAAAGATAAGTGACAAAATGAGAAGAATAGGAGAGGAATTTATTTTAGTTTTCTAAATATTCACCTTTATACTTCACATTTACTCTTATTATCTTAATTATTATTGGGTTCATTTATAGAATACAATGCCAAATGAGTCACCACATTTACACTTTCAGTTACTCAAAAAAACAAGCAAACAAACAAAAAAAAAACCCACTACATTCCAGCCATGTCATAACTACATTTGAAATTAAACTCACCTGTGCAGAGCAGGATCTTTCCCTTGGACAAAAACTTGACTGTGACGGCCACCTTACTGAGGCACTCCTCCGACAGGTAGGGTGGATCGGCGATGACAATATCAAAGCTCTGTGGACCAGTACTCTCTGGCAAACTAAGTGGGTTGTTGTAGTCGTAGAAGATGAATTCATCACCATATACTGAGAAGCGCCGGTCGTACTCTAACACCACAGCTGTCACGTCGTTGACACCTTCAAGGTCCCCCTTTTTCAGTCGCTGATACACACTTGGGCAGCTGAGACACGCTATCCTGATAAGAGATTAGGAGAGATTAGCCATTCTTTCTAGAATCAATAATGACACTGTAGGAAAACCAATAACACAGCTTGCTTAATTAATCTCTGTTAAGTGCCAATTGTGCACAATGTTCATTAAATTAATTTGGTGGTCCCACTGGCAGGTTTGTTACCATATCTATTCACGTAACCTAATGCCCTTCATCAAGGCATCAACTGCTTTACAATTAAAGAAGAAACCTCACAAAACCCCAATTATATATAACAGCACCCATAACAGCCATCTTTGCTGTGAGAAATTGTGTATTACCTGGAGCAATGAAGTAGTGTTGGCATTGGTGTTTGAATAAAAGTGTCTGCTAAATGCATATGTAAATGTAAATGTAAATGGTGTTCTCCTTGCAACTGAGTATTTGAATTTGTTAATATTATTTTTTGACAACCCTACAATGCACTGTGCACTTCTATGTAGCTGGTAATAACCCTGTGTGTGAAAATCTTTCACACTATGTTTAAACCTATATGCTATGTTACACTATACTGTGACACTTTTTATGTAAGGTTACAAACACTTAATGCATCATTATTACCAACACTCTCGACAGACACTGAGAATATTTGACTCACCTGCCCCCTTTCCCAGCCTGCTGTATGGCCTCCTCTGCAAGACGTGTTGCTGTCTCATCATTATACCAAAACTGGCTCATCCCCTGGAGAAGACATTACAGAAGACATACAAATATGAAACCTTCGAGTTTCTTTCATCTTAAACTTTCTGCAGCCTATATTTACACAAACTTTCAAGAGCCCTGATGCACAGGTCAATCTCAGGTGTTTAGAAGAGCCATTAGGATAACAAGAGGAGGATGAACTTGAACACAAGTATGAAAAAAAGAAAACCAAAATACACATAATGTCAGCCGCTATGTGCACAGCCACATACTAGACTACAAACCGGAGACTTACCCAGTCCTCTTCCACAGCCCCGACCGAGTAGATATTTTTGTCTTGTCCCTGATCCATCTTCTGTTCATCATAAAATTCCTGCAGAGCCGCCAGCGTAGCCGCAGACAACTGTGGGACATCATCGTCACTGTCGCTCATGATGGTGCTTTTGTCTTCAAAACAATTTAAAAAGACACATGCACAATTAAAAGACTATACACAAACGTTACATGCGTACACGAGAAACGTCTAAAAATATGCACTCAAATTGACATTAGTGTACGTCCATAGAAATGCAGTTACGTAGCAGGCTAGCCATAGCCATAGCTAACGTGAATCCCCCTGCTACTCACCAGAGAATATTCATACAGAAACAAAGCATAATCTTTAACGTGACCAAACTAAGGCATTAGCTTAACAGTACAGTTACAATTCAGCCCTTAAAAGTATATAAAAGTAAATAGGCTCCTCTCAGTCTGAAAGTTGATAGTTCACTTACTCACTTATCCCTGAAAACCCTGTTGACAGTCAGTCACACGTGGAGTTCCATTAGTACGGCAGCCGACAGAGACCAAAATAGTCGAAGTCGGAATGATTTGTTGTAGGAGTCGGACATCAGTACGGTAAAAGATTCCGAACCAACAGGGATGCTTGCCAGGACACTTCGATAATATAATAAGCGTTTAGGGGTGAGAACGACTCCCTCTTGTACATTTCAGACATTTAGTAGAACTTTGCCCCAGTGACTTCGGAATTGTTAATAAAAGTTAGCTCAACTGACCAAGGTGAGTGCCTGTGTAGACAGACAGTCATAGGCCTGGCATCCCAGTTTTCTCTTCAGACTGCCTGTGGAGAATTAATATGTCGGAGCAAATTTAAATGGGCAGAAGTTGGTCATTTTGTCCAACTTTGAACATTCTGAATACCTTTGATTTGTATGAACAGCTTTGAAATTTGGTGTCCTGATTCCAACTGTAGAATCCTAAGAAAAAAACAGAATGTACTTTATGAAAACAGGTAGGCTAAACTAGTAAACTAGTTAGCTGGTTTCCTGCTGAGGCTAGGTCACTTCTTCATATTACTCAAACAACACACACAACAGCCATCGGATCACTTTTTCAGCAGCATCTAAAGTACAGATATATCCTACACCTTCTTTGCCATCATTAGGCTAACCTTCTACAAGGTAGGCTATAACTTGGACAGAGGTTGACCTTGCCCTTTGATGTGACCCCTAACAGAGTTCCTTATGGCACATTGAAGAGGAATACATCTGCCACTACATCTGACCACACTGGACCTTGACCTTATGACATTAAATACTTGGGCAACCAAGTTTGCTAAAGATTCTTCAATATCTTAACGAGATATTGAATTCAATGGAGATGTAGGACAAAAGGGACTGTAAAAAAGCTGCTAAATTAAACTTGCTATCAGGTAAAATATATAGGCCTACTTCAGAGATGGCTTTCAGAAAAATGTTGTGAGAATTTGCAACTCCAAATCAACTCCAAGTCATGGCTCATGGACTAGGCATTAGTCATCTCTTTGAAATTGCCATAGGATCCAAATGTCTAACTGTGCCCCTGCTCCATACACCTCTGTAATTAAAGTACATCATTCACCCTTGTAAATGAATACTGAATAAAGCTGAGCACCTGACACTTATTTAGGCTCCCTATAGCTTCAGATTTATGGTCTAGATTAAATATTTATAAAAACCATCACAATCATTCACTTCATAAAATAATACAGGCAATCATACTTTTATGAATGAACCAAACCTTATAATAAAAAGCATGTAAACATATGACATGGACATAACAGCAAATAAATTAAAAACATTTCATCAGAATAATCCTTAACAAGTTTTGAAAGGGAGCACATACACAGAAGTGTAATAGTTGATATGCTGTTCGTTATATTTCTTTCTATCTGCATTTGGCAGCATTTTTTCCTTTTCAAACATAGTGCTATACTGTATGTCAAATCTGGCATTCAAAACAGTAGTCCTAAGATTACAGTTTACTGTACACAAAGTGCAATGTGTCCAGGATGTAGTGTGGTGGAAGGCAACGCCACACACTCCTGCAAATGATTCCACTAGGTCAGGGGTGGCCAACCAGTCGGAGACCAAGAGCCACATATCTATGTTACAGCAAAGAGCCACATCGGCACACGGAATCATGAACCTGTTACAACTAGTACATTACCCATCTTTCTGACACACACACACACACACACACACACACACACACACACACACACACTCCGCCAGTGAGATGAATCGTAAAAGTCACACACCAACATTATAACAGAAATGTACCCTGGTCCTGGTCGAGGTTAGCATGGAGTGAGCTGTAGTGACGCTAATATTTTGTAGCCTTGAAATGAACCTAAGAGCCGCATGACTCCAGGCAAAGAGCCGCATGCGGCTCCCGAGCCTCGGGTTGGCCACCCCTGCA
Source organism: Sardinella longiceps (assembly GCA_027497455.2). NCBI lineage: Eukaryota > Metazoa > Chordata > Actinopteri > Clupeiformes > Clupeidae > Sardinella > Sardinella longiceps. The sequence goes on along the minus strand of JAODXP020000016.1, from coordinate 20,923,261 downwards.
CTAGGTGAATAATGCAATGTTCCTGCAATGACAATGTGTATACCACAGTAGTTTCCGAGGTGCATTCCTGAATCTAGTAGTTTTCCAACTATAACTTCCTCTTACCAAAGGGTCAAGGAAAGGAAGGAAAACTGTAACATGGGAAAAAGTAATGTCCCAAATATCCATTTTGATACAACCAGTAATAAGAACACTGGTATTATACCATATCGGTAAAAACAGTAAGTATAAGTACAATATTTACAGTAAGTACAAGAATATGTAGAGAATACAATTTGGCAGGTTTAAAAAAAAAAGGGGGGGGGGGGGGTCACACCAGAAGGAAAGGGATGATTAAAATCATAAAAGAAAACCAAATGCGTACAATTTTGTTATTAATATTGTAGCATGGATGCTAAAATATTTATTAGGGAAGAAGGGTAAATGTAGCCTGATGTGACCATCTGTTTTCACTTCTTCCAAAGCATTTGGTGGAATGAAATGAGAAGTGAGCAGGGCCACTAGGCAGCGCTGTCTGGCTAGGGTAAATGGGGGGGGGGGTGTTCCATGTGGTGGATGCTCTCAGTTGAGGCGGCGGCAGGCCTGGTTAAGATCCAGGTCTGAGGAAAGGGTTCTGGAATCAGAAGGTGGGATGACGATCCGGCGGCCTGTCCTCCGCCTTACCAGCTCACACTTACGGCCACCACTGCTAGGGTCGGTGCCCTCCTGGTTGGGGGGAGGCCTTGGGACCCACTGCTTGGGTGAGTGAGGGGTCCCATGATCAGGGGATGCTGTCACAGCCACCTCCTTGGGAGACTTGTTTGTGACCCCCTGCCAGGAGGAGGTCTCAGTTGCCTGATTGGGGGATGTTGACACCTTATTGACCACCAGCTTATGGGTCCTGTGCTTGGCTGGCCTCTCCGCTGGCTGCTTGGGAGGCCTTGGGATGAGGGACTCCTGGCCCGCCAGATTGGGGGATCCTACAACTCCTGGCTTGGGTGACCTCTCATTGGGCTGCTTGGGGGACTTTGTGATCCCCTGTTTAGATGACCTCTCAGCTGCCTGCTTGGGTGTGCCTGTGACCATTAGTTTGGGCGTCTTGAGAGCCACCTGTTTAGGAGACCTCTCAATACCCTTTTGATGACTGGATGCCATCTTGGTCATTTTGCCAGCGCGGTGTTGGGTCTTGCTGGCGGAGGTGCTTTTCTGAACCCTGATGGGACTCCTCTGTGCCTTGGTCACAGACTGGGGAGGGGTGTCGATCCTCCTGTTGCAGGCTCGTGTTTGGCACCTCTTTTGAGCCTCAACAAACCAGTCATGTGTTATAGCCTCATCAGGGGTCATGCGCTTCTTTGGGTCCCATCTGGAAGGGTCAAAGAATGTGAATAGGATTGAAAATATAACTTACCTACAAAATGCTACATTAGCCCTCTCTTAGTACCTTTGTTTACCATTTAGTTCCCTCCCTCCAGTATGTTACTTATACAGTATTTCATGTACTAATACATACTCAAGGCAGCGCTTGACGAAGTCGAGAAAGAGAGGATCGGTGGACCTCAGCACACTAGCCAGGTCTTTGGCACCAGGTATCCTCACCATGCCCCTGGTGTTAGCGTAGGACTTTGGGTTCCCGTTGGCATCTGTGGAGAAGAGAATACAGTACTTACTCACAAGTCTCACCAGGCCACTCTATCCTCAACAAAATGCACTGGCATGTCCTGTGGGAACATGACAGCATCTGAGTTTAGGAACTCACCAAAAAACTTTTTCTTCCTGGGAGCTGTTTGAAGCACTTCCTCCGGAGGCAGTCCCAGTACCTGAGGCACAAACAACCCCCACCCAAGACCATCATCAGGACATACAGTACAGCTGGATCATTCATTCGCCAATGGACCACCTGGGATCCTGTATGATGGTTATGCTGAAAATCTGCTAAGAGACAGTACAGTACCTCCATGATGAGGGCCATCTGTTCCTTCTCATTCTCGCCAGGAAAGATACACCTGCCGGTGTATAGTTCAGCAATGATGCAGCCAAGGCTCCACATGTCAATCTCCAAACCGTAAGGGGTACCCAGGATGACTTCAGGGGCGCGATAATAACGGCTCTGAATGTAGGTGTACACTGCAGATCAAAACACAGGCCAGAGGTTAGTGGTGTGGTGAGGTGAGAGGAACATTCGAGATTGCTGATAATCAAGAGGGGAGAAAGGGGCCGCTGGCTCACATACCTCTCTCGTTCTCATGACAGCTCGAACCAAAATCGATGACTTTTATATTTGTCGAGCCTGGTTTTGTGAGAACAATGTTCTCCTGCAAGAAACACCCATCAATTCAACTTGTGTGACAGTAGTGATTGGAGATTCTCTACATCACTCACTTACATACAGTATTTGAGATTTTAAGCACATAGGGATAGAGGGATACGCCAGCATACCGGTTTGAGATCGCAGTGGATGATTCTTTCGTGGTGAAGCACCTGCAGGCATTTGAGGATGGATCGTGTGAAGCGACGAACTGTCGCCTGGCTGAAGCCCTGGCGCTGGTTCTTAATGGCCTCATAGAGATTAATTCTTTAACAAAAGAAAAAAAACAATTGACCACATGTACATTGGTTTAATGATACCATATATACAGTAGATTCTAGGCCTATGTGCCAAGAAATCCCATAAATATCCTCCACTTCCGTATTCAAGCTATTCCAGCTTCAAGGCTATTTTTTTCCATTAAGATGTAAAAACTAAAACTTTTTGGCTTGCATTTTGCTGTATTATTTTGAGGCTGTAATCTTTCCTGCTCACTATGTTTCTCATGTGTGTCAAACTAATGGGAGTTAGTTTTCATATACACGAATTCGACAAAACTACCGGAAGTAAGCGGGCGCCATTGTTGAGCTGTTAGATCGCCAATCTGTCCATAGCGATAACGTGATAGCACACCATAAAATGCTGTGACTTACAAGATTCACTACTACTTGTATAATGTCATAGTATTCCATGGACCTTGCCGTTAACTGTCATTGACTGTGCATTGTCAAAAAGGTTTGTTTACAGTCCAACAATGCCGTAGCCACCAGATAGCAGCCTACACAAAACGCTCGTCGGATTCGTCTATACAGTACTGTATGTCTCATATATGCCTTACCCCTGGAGCTCAAATGTGATACAAACGTGATCACGAAAGACAAAGTGCTCCTTCATATGGATGATGTTGAAATGATTGTGTTGGTCTTTCTTCCGCAGTAGCTCCAGGATCCTGAGTTCTTTCTGAGCCTGATGGTGGTTTCTGTCCACAATGAGGCCAAAGGCCATGAATTAATGACAAAATTTGACAAAAATGAACATTGTCTATGTACATATTATGGGAAATAAATATCTACAGATAGTCTTTTTTTTACCTTGGTCTGTTGATAAGCATCTTCAGAGCAACTTGTTCTTTGGTCTTATGATCCAAGCATTTCAGTACTTGGCCAAATGACCCTTTCCCAAGGAGCTCGAGAACCTCATACCGGTACTGTATGTGGTCATTTAAAACCTTAAATGTCAATAAGGAAAAAAATAATTAACATCTGGACGTCTATGAGGAATGACATTCTGATACCTACTATCTACATGTTGACAGCTCTAGCAAAAGAATACCGGTACCTTAATGTACACCCCATTTGCATCATCATAGCCGTGATTCTTGGGAGCCCCTTCAACGGCTCTGACTTTCTGGGCATCCAGACCAAGGAAATATATTTGCGGGAACTTTGTTATTTCCTCCCGCTCAAAGTCTGTCAGCTTCTCCCCAAACAATTTCAGGGCCTCTGTGGGAATAATAATAATAGAATTTAAAAAAGAGTTTAGATAATAAAATCTCTATCCTATCATAGAGCATCACCCAATATGCTTGAAGTTCCCTGTACCTTTTGGTGTAATGTAGAGTGCCTTTGGCGTCTCAGGTTTTGGCCTGTTGCGGACGCATGCTGGCAGGCTATCAAAAATGGACTTGTTAGCCCTGGGCCTCTGGTCCTGTACAATGGCATATTGACAAATCATCACACACAGTTCAACTTGGGCATTCCTGTCTGGATATCATAAAAGCATACAAGCACAGTTCCATGGAAAACCCCAACAGTTTTATCACCTTTCCCCACCTTTTATCAACCGAAAAAATGCTATGCTTACAGTGCCTGGCTCAATCACGGGTGGAGTGTTGTGGATAGCTGGCAGGGTCTCCTTGGGGCAGCTGACCTTAAGTGGGTTCCGAGCCAGTGGCTTGCGTTCCAATTTAGGAAATGGGCCAGGGTGGAGGTGCTGAAGGGAAGAGACAGAGACACGTCAATCATGTAATCTGATTATTTAACCAAATATTCCATTTCAGGAATTTATGAATGCATCTCCTTGGATACTGTTCTATAGAATGCACCTTGGAATATTTCTAATCAGATTAGGAGTGTTTCTCAAAGTTGAGAATAGCCCTGTTTACATGGACACTTCTAATCTGATTATTTAACCCAATATTCCATTTCAGTGGGCATTTATGAATGCATCTCCTTGGAAACTGTTCTATAGAATGCACATGGATTCTTTCTAATCAGATTAAAAGTGTCCATGTAAACCCGCCTAATGCTTCCTAAGTAGCACACTAGCCTTGGAAGCCGTACACTTCAAAAACGAGGTTCCATCAGTGCATCCTTGAAAAATCTATGAACAAAGGTCTCTGTCCTTGCTAGAATTTAGAAGGATGTTTGACTTTGAAACAGTACTTTGTGACTGACAATGACGTGGAATGCTCGAAAAAGCAGCCTTCCAAGCATGCTTCCTCGACTTTGAGAAACGCTCTAGAAGTGCCCATGTCAACAACCTTCCTGTAGCATGTGAAAGTCTCTGTGGTGTAGAAGTTCAAAGGACAGGGAGGAGAAAACACTGTTGCTCGCTGTGACCCACAGGCACTACTGTACCTTAAGCTCCTGAGAGGCAGGTAGGGTTACTGCGAGTGAGAAAGGGATAGGGACAAAGGCTGAGAGGTTCGGCGCTGACACGGGCCGTCAGCTGCTGCCAGCACACCCTCAGTGAGGGACCTTATTCTTGGCAAGCCTGCCTCATTATCAACACTGCTTGGGGCTCATTGGGGCCACGGTGCATAGTATACAGTTAAACAACTTCTGGTTCGACCTCTATGTGTATGAGTATGGAGGTTTGATCCTTAGAGGGTGTGTGTGTGTGTGTGTGTGTGTCTATGTGTGACAGAAAAGCCCTGTCCCAACACCACTAGCCCTAGCAACTTTTGCAGGGTGGATGGATTTTAGAAGGATGTTATAATATATGTGAGGATGTCATCAAAGGAGACTCACCTGCTGGTAGGGTCTGCCTGCAGTTCCCAGGCGTGCTGACCTCAGCCGTATGTTTGAGCGAATCTGATCATCACAATCAGACTTCACTTGTAAGCTGGACCCCGAAGTCCCAGATGGGGGTTTTGGCCAAGTGGGACGCTCATCCAGCTGTATCGAAAAATAATAGGGAGGTAGTTGAGGTAGGGGCAGATAAGACACAAACATTGTTAACTTTATACATATAAATCAAACTAGTAATCTTTATCAATCAGCAGCATTTGTAATATTAAATATAAAAGCTATGTAGATAACATCTATGAAAGTTGGAACAAAGTAAAAAATTCTTTCTTAAATGGGTGTGTCATGATACTTGGGCTACTCCTGCCTACTGTGTGGTATCTTAAGAGAGTGGGACTTTAGTTACATAAGAGGGAACTCTCTGCCCTCCAGCAACAAATAATCTTCACCATTCTTTTGGGCCTATTTTCCTTTCTCACACATCATGGCATACAACAAACATAACCCTAGAAAAGGACTGTTAGAATAATAATGCACGAGCATGTAAAACCACTTGTAGGCCTATTTCTTTGGGTCTTCCTAATTTGTGGGCTTCCCATGTGCATTATTTGAAAGAAAGTGAATTTAGATTATGCTTTAAAAGTTATCTAAATGAAAAGTCAGAAACAGGGATAAGTTCAATGCATTTCAATGATGGAATATTCAATTTACCACCATAGAATGCTCTAGAATCTCGGAATGTTTATTTTAGGCCCAAATCCGTGGAGAGAGTTTATTCCGCAAAGAGAATTCTGTTCCATACACCATCAGAAAAATCTAGAAGTCTACAAGCTTTCATCCACAAACGTGAATATAAACACACTACACACACAAATGAATAATGTATTATGAGTAATAACTCTCATAACAGCAAAACCTTTAGGGAAACATGTCAAGTCAAGTCAAATCACCAGCTGGCATTGGCTAAGTTTGAATAAATAAAATGCGTAGAAGAAGAGCTGCACAAAGCAAACACTGGCTCTATTCATTTCATCCCAAAACATCAAACAGGTATTTAGCCTGTTAGATTAATAGATTAAACAAGCCATTGCAGTTCCTTTGGTTTGCCATTTGAACTTACCCCATCCACAGACTCAGTGGACCTTGACTTAGCTGAGCTATGTATCTCAGTCCAGGGAGCCATTCCATGTTCTATTCTAAAGAGCTCTATAGCGTCTCAGAGAGGAGGGATACATGGCCTGCCAGTTCAAGCGTGTTGGCCTTCCCTGTGCTGATAGCTGTGTCCTACTGTGGGGGTCACAATCAGTAGCAACTTGACTGGCCTGAAATGAACCCCATCCTTTGGGAATATTACACTGGCGGTGATACACCAGAGGATGGCCAGGTGAAAGACGTGCACCCAAGAGTGTCTTTTGAGCTCTACTGCCCCAGGTGTAGGCAAAAAGCACCCAAAACAGGCAAAGGTCTTGGAAGTACTGTAGGTGAGATGCCACAAATTGTGACTTCAGGTGATACAAAATAATGAAACTGAATGAATCACAGAAGCTGCCTCCCATGTCACACTCACACGGATGGGCAAGTTGAGCCCCAGCCCCTTTCAGTGTAAGAAGGTAATGCCCTGCAAGCTGTTCAACACCATGTACAGCATAATGGCTTAACAAGAGACTTCTGGCCCAAACAAAGTGTAAGTGACCAGCCTGCATTGTCCCAAGCTCTGAGGGCTCTATCAACGGGCTGCCTCACAGGAGCTAGGCTGTCCACTCGCTGGCCTCAGTCCATGGGCCTGCTAGATTGACAGCCTGGTCTGGCTCCCTGTCAGCCAAGTAAGCAGAGAGAGGTTATGTCAGCCTCCCAGCCCCCACCTCGAGTGTGATGACTGACAGCTTGGCACGTGTGTGAAAAAGGGCTCTAGTTTGGTAAGCTGAAGGCTGAATACTTAGATGTTGAAGTGTTTCAAAGAAAGTCTTGTCATTTTGTGCCCAAGGATGGAAACAATATCAGATATTTAGCCTAGCTCTGGTGAGTGGGCAACCCAGAAATGTCTCAAGGAAATAACAGAGACATTGTGTGCTGTGTGTTCACAGAAATGGGGGTCAAGTGCTGGTATGTCACAACCAAATTTTACATCATGCTACATTTCCCTTCAGGGTGTGATTGGCACAGCGATGCCAAATTATCTGGGCCTTTAGGCGAGTGGCATGGCACAGTGCATGGGACATTAGACCAGTAGTGCAGAAGAGGAGTGGTGCAACAACACTTAACAGTTTTTGGTTCTACTGTGTCTAAGATAGGCCTACAACTTAGAAAATTGAAAATGAAAAATAAAAATAAATATATATATATTAAGCCACAGTTAATCATCATTAAATACCTTTAATCGCCCTCAGTGTGGACGTCAAAATACGGCCATCGCACACCTAGGCCTAAGACTCTGTTCATTCCATTCAATTTTAGTGTACAAACCACAAGGAAAAATATATTGACATTATAGTAATAATAGTATGTAACAACAAACAAAAAGGCAAGTGACCTAAAAATAAAAAAATAAAATAAACATACAGAAGACAATGTATGATAATTTAAATACAAAAAACTAGGCCTTGGTGGCTAGGACTCGCGGTTGCAATTTGATCGTTAGGGTAATGATTAAACTAGAACCAAGCAACTGAGATTATTAGGGTACCCTGGAAACCAGCACAGTGACCATAGTAACTACCCTGGAGAGAGCCTAGCAACCACTTCAACAGTCTAACAATTACCATAGAAACAGCTATCACCATATCAACCTGATAGCAACATGATTACCCTAGCAACCAGTATACACCTTGAATTACCAATGCCCTTAGAACCATGGCAACATCCTAGCAACCAACTCAACTACCCTAGCAACAACTTCCACAATGGTTGCTTAGCAACCAGCATTGCAACATGATTACCATCTACCTTTTAAGTACCAACCTATTTCTATGTTACACCTTAAATAGCCTACCCCAGACAACTACCATGTGTCTGCTGCAAATCAAATGCTATGAATCATGCAGACTTTGCCAGCTAGTACTAAAACTACACTTTTTCATGGTAGGCCTACTGGTAATTCCTTTATCACAGGAGGCTATTCCACAGGTCAAACAAGGGCCAGTCGACATGAGTAGCCTAGAAAGGATTTTCTAGAGCTTACAAATGAACCTGCCACAATTTCATCCATGTAGGCTAATAGCCATGGGATGCCTACTGTACCTTGTTCAGAACCGGCAGGATCTCACCCGATTCCTTCGGAAATTTCGCAGTTTTAAGGCTGGAATGAAAGAAATACAGGCTGTTAGGGTCATCCAACAGCCCTATCGGCATCGGCAACGATTTAAATTTATTATATTGATTGAACACTGATGTTAACTTCAACCAAATAAATATTTAATAACGGCATGTTAAATTCCTCACAGTTCACTCACCTCTCAGGGAGATGATCCCCGTTAAATTCGGAACTCATCCGGTTTCAATTAGGGATGTCTTCGTTCGGCGTAAAAGTAATCTTGCTCAGTCAAATGCAAAAATTGTAATGACACCCCTGGCAAAAAATTATATCTGGTAGGCCTATTTTTATATGTCATAATAGCGCACTCCTGACGTCATAAGGATACCCCAAACTAGTCAAAACAGAACCTTCAGATGAATTCATTGGTAACATTCTAAAATACCAAGCGATGTGGACGTCAATGCCGTCGCACACCAAGGCCTTCAAGCTATTTAACACTCCGTTCATTTCAAGTGTGCAAAACGCAAGGAAATTATATTTTATAAATGTGTAGAATTCAATTGACTGAAAATGTCAGCCTGACAGTTTGACAGTTTGACCACTGTAGCCTACATGATAGATGGCACATGAAGGCCCTGTCTGGCCTGAAAATATGAGGATACTCACAGCTAACCCATTATGTGTTTGGAGAAGGTTTCACTTTGAACACTTGAATCCTAATAAAAAAAAAAGAGAAAATATTTAAAATATATAGATTTTACCCATGTTGGATTGTAGCCTATGGCTGGCTGGCTGTTTATGCAAAATAACTCAAAGCTTTGCATTGATTTTGATGAAAAGTTCTTAAGTCACCTGAAAGCTCATGATGACCTCTTTCTAATGGTAGAATTAGAAGTACAAAATAAGAAATAAAATTTGCTTAAATGAAAATTAACCTTAATTAACCTTAATTTAGTATAGAGTCATCCATTTGTCTCCGTAAATGTGCTTTGCAACTTCCGACCACTGTCTGAAATATCGTTTTTGTAAGACAACATGAATTGGCACCATCTCCAAATTCATTTGGATGACGGTCATAAGAGGGGTGTCACAGCCACATACAGAAAAATCTAAGCTGCTAAGGCAAAATTAGAACAATAGTTTTTTTTTTCTACACCAATGTCAGAAAACCCACAAGCAGTGTAATGCTACTGATGATACTACTGACTAATATGGGCCACAAACAACTGACAAACTGAACAGAGGACTGCAATTGGCGAGGCCCCGGGCCACACTCTGGTCTGTGAATCCACTGCATGAATAAACTGGTGTGAATCTGCCAGGCTGATGAACGTGTAGGGCTTAGGGCCAGGCAGAACTTTCAGACTCCATGGTCTTCCTCCATCCTGATGAGGGCAAAACACTGGGCTACTATGTGTCTGATCATGTGATGTGAAGATGTGGATTTAGCTTGCGGGAATAAAGCCGCTAATATAAAGGATTTTGTTAACCTTGTTGTGATAAAATGAAGACAGACAACAGTAGTCAAAATATTTTATATAATAAGTTTATGTACAGTTTTACATTTCATTACAATTCAGGCATTCCAAAAAAAAAAAAAAAAAAAAAAAAAAAACAGAACAGAATTAGTGCTCTACGGAGAGGGGTGTCTGGGAGTCCTTTCTTCAAGCAAGCCCCGGCTAAAACGCATCAACTCCTTCCATTGTCTTTTCTTTTTTTTTCTTCTTTTTTTTTCTCCAGGTTTTTGGTTTGTTATTGCTACGGCAATATAGGCTTCACTACAGTCCCAATGCGCATTTGTGATTTGAAGTCGTGGGCAATGGTGCGTTAGCAGGTGGAAAAAAAAGAAAGAAAGACTGGAAGAAAAGAAAGAGAAATAAAGAAAGAAAGAAAGAAAGAAAGAAAGAAAGAAAAAAAGATCAAGAAAAAGAAACGGACAGTGGAGGCCAAAACCTCAACCGTGGGGCTGTGAGCAACTCGACACAGTTCCACAGATGTCTCGATTCTGTAGCGTAGCAGAGGGCCAACCAGGAGTAATGAGAAGGATCCTGGTGAAAAGATTTCAAATCAAGGGCACAAGGTAAAACTACAATGCATTAAAGAGTGAGAGGGAGGACAAAAAAACAAAACAAAAACAAAAACACAACTCACACTAGCGCCTTCTATCTTCAGGTGATGTCATAGCAATAAAAAAATCTGCTGCTTTTGCCCTCTATTATTTTATAAAAAAAATTCAGTCCTTTATTTTTTTTAAACACATTTTTTCTCCTTTTTTCTTTTTGAAAATATATGTACACCCTTAACAAACACAAAGTGATTTTGGTTTTTTTCTTTTTCTTCTGTCCAGTCTCCTCTTCCTCAGTAATTTGCAACCCTCTTCCTCCCCACCCCCCCACCCCCTTCCCACCAGCTGTGGTGACGTGGTATAGCAAAGGAAGGCTTATTATTTTTTTTCTCTCTTGTCACCATGGCGATGCGATGCATGCTCGCCGTGGCGACGAGCGGGCTTTGCAGTAAGACACGGTTCCGCTCGTCTCTGTGAGACGGCCGACACGACACGAACAAGAAAAACAAGAAGGCACTCTGGGGAGGGGGAGAGGGGACTCTGTGTGTGTATGTGAGTGTGTGTGTGTGTGTGTTTGTGTGTGTGTGTATGTGTTTGGGGTAGGGGGGGAGGGTGTGGCAAAGAAGGGTTCCTGTGGAACTCTGTAAAACTATAGACATACTGGAAAGGCGTGTCCCCCCTACCCACGATCCACACCTCCCTACTGGCAAAGTAAACAAAGATCAGATTGGACTGAGATGATCTTGGTGATCCACCCCCCCACCCTCCCCCCCCTCCCACTACAAAACCACAACCCATCGTCTCCACACCACTGTAGACTGTAGGTGCTAGACACGTACAGAAGAGATATAGTGGGAGTCAAAGAGCCAGAGATACACCCTGATTCTCAATTTTTCAAGCATCCTCACACTCACACGCACACGCACACACACACACACACACTTCGCCTTGCCCTCCCCTGAAAACCTCCTCTTGTCACTTCAGTGCTCTGATCCAGTCCAACAGTGCAGCTCACAGATTCTCTTCTCAACCAGTGCTGGGGAGGGGGGATCGCTATATGTGTGTGTGTGTGTGTGTGTGTGTGTGTGTGTTGGCCAGTAAAGCCTGTCATAGCCAAGAACCTGACAGATTAAGTCCACAATTCAGTAAATGTGTGTGTTTGTGTTTGCATGTCAAGAGTGTCCATGTGCATGTGTGTGTGTGAAGGGTGGGTGGCTCCAGAGGAGTGTGTGTGTGTGTATGTGTGTGTGTGTGAAGGTGGTCAGTTAGAGATAGAGAGTCAGAGAGAGGGCAGGGGGGAGGGCAGGGTGTTTGGGGGGGCAGTGGTTATTTAACGCAGAGCAGGCCTCCCACGTTGGCCACAAACTCCTCCAGGCTCTTGAGGAAGGCCACCTTCTGCTTGCGGTCCATGGTGGGGGGCGTGCTGCTCGCCGTCAGCTTGTTGAAGGCGTCCGCCAGCCGCTGGTAGATCACCGCATCCCTCTGGCTGGACAGCAGATTCTCCACCAGCTCAGAATACTCCGCCTGACGACAGGGAACATGAGAGAAAGACTTTTTTTTTTAAAAAAACTAATTTGTACCAAATAGCCATCTGAAATAGAGGCTATATACTGTATATACAGTATGTTATTATTATGTAAGGGATAATGCATTTCCTGTCAGTATATGGAAATATTTCCCCAGAGGTCAAACTGGATACTGATGCGCAGTGGAGGTCTCTGATTCATCCTCAAGGGAAATATTTTCAAATATTTTTATTTCTTGTCACTTCATGGCTTTCCATTGATAAACAGGAAGAGGATGTGGGTATGGGGTGGTGAGCAGTGGCTTAAGTGGGACTTAGCAAGAGAAATGTATAGAAGAAGAATGGGGTGATATATTCTTGATTTATCTGAGGCGCTGCGTTCCGCTGCATTCACACCCCTCCCCCCTCCCCCTCCATCTATTTAACCCCTGGTGGTGTGGAATTGGGCAGTGAGGATGTGAAATAGCTGTGCTGCTGATGCAGGTGTGTGAGGACTAGAGCTCACCTGGTGCAGGCACACAAGAGTGTAGAGAGCCTCTCCTGCTGCCACCGTCATCTCAGTGTTGTGCTTCTGCAGCACCAGCATGTCAAACACCAGCTACACACACACACACACACAAGATGAGAATCAAGGCAGACAGTTTAAGATATTTACCAAATCTGTAACACAAACATGTATTACAGCGAGTGTTGGATTCGGGTCCACTGACTGATGTCATCACACATGGACACAGCACTCACCTTGAGGAAGTGTCGGGTGGCAATGAAAAGGGGCGTGTCAGTTTCCTGGGTCTTGGCACACTGCTCAGCCAATGGGGAGAGAGCCTCGAGACAGAGCTGACTGATCTCAGAGCTCATTCTGTAGGGGGCGGGGTTAAGGCAAACACAGGATTCCTACTACCTGATCTTTGGCGGGTTCAGACGATGCTACAGTTTGCTACGGTTTACCAATTGAATAATCATTTATAATAGCCCAACAAAAAAAAGATCCGATTCTTGAAATCACTTGATGCACAATGCCATACACAAAGCAAGATCACAAACATTCATACCACTCACCCACTCACTCACACACTCGCACGCGCGCGCACACGCACACGCACACGCACACACACACACACACACACAGAGACTCTGGTGAGGATACGAGGTCATGCCGAGCTCCAGTGAGATCATGAGGCTCTTGAAAAGCTCCTCAGGCAGCTGAGGGATCTTCTCAGGGAAAATCTCACAGATGAAGGTGATGAGCTTATAATACTGGTTACACAGAGACGGAAACTGGAAGGAGAGAAGACAAAGACACTTACACTTAAAATCACTTACACACACTTGAAAGAATTATTAAAATCACATTGAATGAAAATAAATACATTTTCTAACAATTATGGGGCGAGAGATGAGTGACAATGTGAGCAAGTGATAAAGTAGTAATATAACTTTGATATTTATATATGATATTTGCTTGTTTATTTATAGTTTATTTACTAGGGACATACAATATACACAGACTCATCCTTGTAGCTTATATCATAGTGTTTATAGCAGTTGCTAATTTTCAACACTGTTCCCTAGAAGGACTTGGTAGCACTTTATAATAACTGTCCTCTATAAATGGTTATTAAATAGCTTATTAACATCAGTAAGTAATTATTTAACTGTTAATAGATAACAGTTGACAGTTAGGTAGCAGTAATTAACAGAAATTTTACAGCATAGTTATTTAGAAAGTAAGTTAACAGTTAATTTACAGTTTGTTATGGCTAAATGATAAAATGGAAAAACCTGATGGAATTAAATGATCTGACTGGTTGAAACCACAAACTTTCCAATTAACTTCTTACTAATGTTAATAGGCTATTTAATAACCATTTATAGAGGACGATTATTAAAGTGCTACCAAGGACTTTTTTGAGAAAAAAAAAGAAGAAAAGCCGAGGGTCTCACCTTGAGCAGGTCCTGAGACATGAGGGGCAGCACGATGTTGACTCCAAACAGAACCACGTCGGCCGCTGACACCGACCGGCCGGCTCCCGAGCTTTGCTCCTGGCCCCGGAACACTTCATCTGGACACAGACACACCAACACCATGAGGATTCAACTCAAAAACATTACACACAGTATGCAAGTCAAGAGATGTACATTAACACTATGGACATGGAGAATGAGCAAAAGATAGGTGCAAGGCATATAAAGAGGAAAACAGAGAGAGAAAAAAAGATTCTTAAAAATTCTCTTACAAACTCATTCCCCAACTTAACAGGCTTTCACACCAGGGACGATAATTATTTTGATAAAGGCAGAAGCAATACATGGAAGAATCATTCTCCTTAACATGAATGGCAGCGCCCAGAGCCATAGAGAGATGCCTCTCTTTGGCTCTGGCAGCGCCCACCACATTCATACTTTAACTGTAATGACACATGATCATCATCATTAACAATCTTTCAGAGTGGAAAGTAAATGATAGAAAGCTGACAATCAAAAACCACAATTTATTTTAGCCAGGACTTTCATAAAACATGAGGGTAGAGTTACCATTGGTCAGTGTGGACACTGGTCTTTCTGCAGTTAATCATGACCAGTTACCTTATTATTGTCTCTGGTGTGAACACCTTACATCACACAAATGCACACATAAATCGGACACACACAGACATACCCTCACCCTCACCGGTGTCGCTAAAGTCGATGAACTCTTTGGACAGCAGGTTGGTGAGGAGCTCCATGATGAGCAGCAGGTCCTGGTACTGATCCTCTTCGGCTGTGACGTCCACACGCTTACGGCCCAGGTTGTTCTTGGAGTAGACCTGGAGTAGCGTCAGACACGCCTCGTACAGTTTCATAGACTTGGTCTGGAGAAGAAAAAGATGGAGAAGAGACGGAGGAGGATGGGTGTGAGAAAGAAGTATGATTTGAGTTATATCTGTGTACAAGAACGTGTTTAGTTTGCCAGAATGCCTTTGCTTGTAGGAGCAGTCTTTTAGTAGTGTGTCTGTGTGCGTGAGATCACGGAAAGGAAATGAACTGATGTGGCCCAACTCATAAACGCCTCAATGATGAGGCATACCGTGTGTGTGTGTGTGTGTGTGTGTGTGCGTGATTCCCTCACCTCTCCCAGGTAGCAGATCTGTTTATGGGCCACCTCCACAAACACCTCGATGATGAGGTTGACCGTGTCGGGCGTGTTACGGTAAACCTCCATCAAGCCGATGCAGCTGGAGAGGAAGTCCATGAGGAAGCTGAATAGCGATGCCACGTTGTCGATCTGCGTTGCCTCGGCGATGCCGCACAGCGCCTCTAGCGTGGCCACGATCTCACGCTTGACTGCCTCCTCCTGGCAGATCTGGGCGAAATTCTCCTGGTTGATGAGGTTGAGGAAGCGCTGCTGGAGTGGGTGCAAGACCTGAGAGAGAGAACAGCAGAGGAAGCAAAGATTAGACACCACCAGTATCAGGACACGGGTGAAGTTACATGAAACTATGCAGGTTTGGACATTTCTTTGTAGAGATGGTGAGAAAGCACAGTGAGAAAACGGCAGAGTTGCCCTATGCAGACGTTCTTTTCCCAAAATCATTAGTTGGTTGGTAGTGAGAAATCCCAATGCCACTAACAAAGTTTTTTCCTCTATAACAGCTCCCCCTACAGCATCACAATATTTGACTACGGGCTGATGGCACAAACTTCTCATCCATTAACACTCATTTCATCTATTCTAGATAAAGTCCAAACAGATACCAACAGACCAGAAAAGTTACATATAACCACTACAATGAATTCTAAATTAAGGTTAGTTTAGCTAAAATACTTAGAGCATAGTTCCTCTTTAATACTTTAGTATATACTTTACTATAGTACAAAAGTTACATAATAATGCATGAAATAATATAATGTACTGTAATGCTTGTATATTTTGTGAATTATATTGAATATGTGTGTATAACTGAATTGTACAGACATATGAAAACTATATTTACATTCCATGGCTCTTGTTAGGTTCTGAGTCATACTGGATCTATATTATACAACCAAAACAAGGCTCTCTTGTTGAAAGTATGAAGTATAACAACATTTCTTTGACACAAATGATGGATTTACACATTGCAAGCAGAACTCAAAAGGGTGGCTTAAAAATGACCGAATGGCTTTGAAGAGTGGGAAAGGCGCTGGAGATCTTTTCATAGCTTTATAGAGCTGTGTTTATGGGGCAGCTTTACGACAGTGTGGCTTTCATAAACAAGTTGTCATCTTCTGTTGCTTTTTTCTTTTCTTTTGGAGTAGAAAAATAAAAAGAGAGAGACTGGCGAGACGTGCATTCACCATCTTGCGTTCCATGTGAACCACTTTAAGGCCGTTCATATGAGCCACAGAAACCATCATACATTCCCATAAAAACAAACACAGACACACACACACAAAAGAAGCAAGGCTCTGAGATGACGGTGAATGGAGATGAAGGGCTAAGTGTAGCTTGTCAGAAGACATTTTTGTATACGAAAACATCAGATGGAGGAAGATAAGAGGGTGAATGAATAGTATCTCTGATCAACAATATCTCCAATTCAATTGGTTTGGACATTTAAGATTACATCGGTAATGGCCTGAGCCCCCAGCTAAGTTTGCACGGGTGATGACCCCAGGTGACCCCCATAAGCTTGGTTGCCCGTTGGTGTTTGGAGGCAAGTGAGTAAATAACGACCAATTCAGACTGAAGATCCGCGACAAGATGAGACGGTTTTAAAGAGTAGTTGCAGCATGTTTCAACATATCAAATTGCAATTTTAAAATCAAGTTTTAGAGCGTGGCTGGTTTTTAGAACGTCACAGCCCGTCTTGTCGCGGATCTTTGGTCTGTAAGGCAAGGCAAGGCAATTTTATTTATAAAGCGCATTTCATACACAAAGGCAACTCAATGTGCTGTAGCCACCTTAGAAATCACATAAAGGTGGCAAGTTGACCCTGTAACCCCATGATCCCCCAATGAGTGCAGTTGCTCTGACCTCTGCCCAGTACTGCTGCTTGGTGTCGGAGTCCATGTGTGCGAAGCCGCCCAACACCAGTGCCTTCATGAGCGTGCGCTGGACGGAGCTGGACAGCAGGTGGAGGGGCGGGCTCCGACTGGCAAACTGCTTGGCCAGATTCCACCAGTTCTCACACTGGACTACAATATTGGCCCTGAGAGAGAGAGAGAGAGAGAGAGAGAGAGAGAGAGAGAGAGAGAGAGAGAGAGAGAGAGAGAGAGAGAGAGAGAGAGAGAGAGAGAGAGAGAGAGAGAGAGAGAAAGAAAGAAAGAAAGAAGAGAGAGAGAGAGAGAAAGAAAGAAAGAGAGAGAGAGAGAGAGAGAGAGAGAGAGAGAGAGAGAGAGAGAGAGAGAGAGAGAAATATGTATATTTTTAGAATGAGACAGCAGCTTACTTCATAACAATATGGAATACTTTGTTAGATACACTAAACTAGTTTCACTACCTACAGCACTGTGTACTGACATTTCACCACCAGCAGATGGAGCTGTTAAACATTCACATTTTTAGTCACACACACAGACACACACACACACACACACACACCTCTCCCTTTTCTCCACCAGGGTGACGAGCAGCTCCACTGTGTCGTTGGCCAGATCGGGCTCGGAGCTCCATACTGACAGGTTGCTGATCACCTTCTCCAGCAGGTATCCCACTATCCACTGAGCCCCTTCCGTGTCGGCTCCAAACGCTGTGCTCAGGCAGATACTTATCTGGGGGGGGGAGAAGGGGAGATGAGGGAAACACATATTTAGAATGAAGGGAGAGAGAGAGAGAGAGAGAGAGAGAGAGAGAGAGAGAGAGAGAGAGAGAGAGAGAGAGAGAGAGAGAGAGAGAGAGAGAGAGAGAGAGAGAGAGAGAGAATAAGGACGGACAGGCATATAACCAAGAATATGTGTCTAATCTCTGATGACGGAGAGAATAACAGGACAGAGGGGGCAGGCAGATAGACAGACAGACAGACAATGCACTCTTCCCATTGCCAACTCACTCAAGTTTCACAAAGGAGGGACACTTCAATGGGACAGCGATGAAGTGTGTGACCAGGTGGATGCAAACACACACACACACACACACACACACACACACACACAGGGATGAGTGCTTGTGTGGTGACGCACAAGCTAAAGCTGACAATAGCCTGCTGATGAGAGCTGGAACAATAACCATGGAGAGACAGAGTCATGATGCCCCCCTCAAAATCCACCTGAACCCCTCGCCACTTACTCCTGTTACTTCTTTGAAGGGCAAGCACGCGCACACACACACACACACACCTACACAATCACACATACTCACACAACCACACACACTCACAGATTTAAAGAAGCATCAAAATGGGAGTGCTCTTTGACAAACATATAATAATTATAATAAAAAAAAAATAAAAGCCCTATAATGTCTTGGGATGGCAGTTACTATTCCTCACCTGGCTATAGAGTTTCTCATCTACCAGCAGGTAAGTCTTGGCCCATCGCCGTAGAAACCAGACAATGTCCTTGCCCATCTGTGGACTGAGCAGTTCCGTGAGACTGGCCCGCGTGGCCCGAGATTCCACCTCCGACGTCCGCAACACCGCCGACAACAACCTTGGAGAGGGAGGGGGAGAGAAATAGACAGACGGATATCTTTAAATCCAAGAAAAGGAAGGGATTTCATTCGTGCAGTTTAAAGAACCATGAAGATCAACACCCCAGAGAGTGGAGAGGAGAATGAATGAGGGAGATGTAGAGGAGACCTTTAAGATCATTCATCACTATCAAAGCCTATCAAAACCGTTAAGATCATTTCATCACTATCAAAACATAGTAATTATATAGCTGCAATCATGGGTAAGAAGTATTACAATATTAAGCAATAATAATAAAAAAATGCTCTCCCCTGCTTGTCTGTCTGTCTTTACACATACAGTACACACAGACAAACACAAACACACTTTGTATTAGTACAGTTATTGAAGTATCAAAACGG
>JAODXP020000016.1:20886614-20899114 GCA_027497455.2 Sardinella longiceps | reverse complement strand
CTAGTATGAGCCAATGAATGTCTTCGTAGAGGTCATCTAGAACCTTCCGATCGACCGAGCCGGGGTCCGGCGAGGACATGAGGTGCTGCTGGTGTCGCTGGAGCTGCCCGTGCAGTCGTGTGACCCGGTCCTCCAGTAGGCTGGACAGAAAAGGTCAAAGGTTAAGAAAAGGGAGCCTACTGTAAGGCCAATGCAATTTGAATGCCAATATTATTATTATTATTCGTTCATTCGTTGGTTGGTTGGTTGGTTGGTTCGTTCGTTCGTGAGTGAGTGTGAGTGACTATGTGTGAGAGTGTGAGTGAGAAAGAGAGAGTGTGTGTGTGTGTGTGTGTGTGTCTGTGTACCTGGTGAGGAGGGGTATGCAGTGGTCTGCTGCGATGCGGCCCAGCATGCCAATGCTGGCCAGCTGGTCTGAGAACAGTTCTCGGTCATCCTCCTGGAGCTCATTGATCTCATCCTCCTCATGAGATGCCACACCATTCGCCGTCTGAGAGAGAGAGAGAGAGAGAGAGAGAGAGAGAGAGAGAGAGAGAGAGAGAGAGAGAGAGAGAGAGAGAGAGAGAGAGAGAGAGAGAGAGAGAGAGAGAGAGAGAAAGGAAAGGAAATGAAAAAAGAAAGAAAGAAAGGAAGAAAGAAAGAAAGGGTGAGAGAAGGAAAGAAAAGAAAGAAAAATGGAAGAAAGAGCATGTGCAAGGTTGGAGGTAGATAAGGGGAATGAATGGAAGGAAGGAGGGAGGGAGGGAGGGAGGGAGAGAGGGATAGAGAGAAAAAGAGAAAGACAAAGAAATAAAAGCAGAGATGTCAATAATACAGAAATTGTGATGCAGACTGACAGGAGTCACACACACACACACACAAAAAAAAAAACACAAAAATGACACCAAGTGGAAGATGAGACACTCTAGCCTCCGGTTCAAATAGCTGCCTGTGACTGATCCCTCCTGACAGGCTTCACTGGGACACACTGGGGCCCACAGGCTGGACTCCAGCACCACTAGACTGACACAGGAGCTACAGTGTCTGGACACCTCATCAGCCAACAGGAGGGGATATGATGAGGTGTGAGGGGAAGACACTTGTGCTCACCAGGAGCTACAGGCAGAATGACTACTGGGCAAAGGGCCGTCAAATCACAGATGGGGAAACACACACACACACACACACACACACACACACACACACACACACACACACACACACACACACACACACACACACACACACACACACAGTATTAAAGTGATTTGACATACAGATATAGCTATGGAGAGAACTGTAGCAAATGATACAAGACAACGTGCACATGCAGATTGACAGTAGACAAACACACACACACACACACACACACACAAAGCTCTCACCAGGTTCCTGGTGCCGTCGGGTGCTGCCAGGTGGCACTGAATGTAAGAGTTGAAGACCTGCACGGCGGGCTGCACAAAACAGCCACGGGGGAAGTGCTCATCGTCCTGCACCAGTGTTAGCCACGACTCCAGCAGCTTGTCATACGCCTCCATATACACCATGTCATCTTTGTCCAGCTGTGACACACACACACACACACACACACACACACACACACACACACACACACACCATGTGCCAAAGCATATGGACAAACACCACACACGCACACATAAGTGCAAGACACACAGTTAATATGTCATCAAGCCATCAATAGCATGTGATACAGTTTTATATAGGGAACCAATTTAACTAATGATGGGTTGCTCACCACTTCCTCTAGGGCGGCGCTACGTCCAAACGAGCACGTGAGCAGTGTCAGGCAGTTTATGAAAGACGAGAAAAGGTCGCTAGGCAACGCTGTAAGGATGCTGCGGGGGAACGTGGTGATCAAGTTGCTGATGATGTTGGAGATGCCTACAGCCTCGGAGTCCTCAATCTCGATTCTGGAAAAGAGAGAGGGGAAAAAAAAACATGCTCGTCATTGAACAAAATGGCAGCAATATTGAAGGTGCCAAACCTAGATTTCACTTTTTAAATTTATTTATTCAGTACATATAAATGTATTGCCCCGCAGTTCAATTCTACTGTACATTTTCAAAGAACATTTTCTTCACCATTGGGTAACAGGACAGATTTCATGTCGGATTATTAATATAGTCATCATAATTTTCAGATAATTCACACAAATGTGATAAACTAAAAGAAGCACCAAATCCTGATGATTTTACAAATGTCTGACATTACAATTTCATTTCACAGACATTTTAGGAAGTTTGTCATGGAGAAAGGTAACTTTGACCCATACTACCATGTACACACCCTTCACCTTGTTTCACCTTGTGAAGAATAACAGGTTTGCACATTCCCAAAACAGTGATATCAATCTCCGGCAGACCTCTATCGCTTGCTTCCCTATATTTCTGAGAAAAATATTTTTACCTCAAGGTTGATGAAATGTATTGCGTAATGATTTGCTAAGGTATAAAAATGGTGACCAAGACAGATCTTCCCAGCTTTTAAATACTTCCTCATTGAAGTAAGAGCCAGACACTGTTTATGATTTTAAGCATGAGGGCTGTGGCTACATTGCTAGTGCTGCTGTTCTCTATGAGCAGGGCTCAAATAGACACCCAGAACCCCATCGCTGCTGATGTCTCTACCCAGTTGGATGTCTCTGCTGAGCTTGCCCAACTCAGAGACATCATGGAGAGGCAAGGGGTTATGCTAGTAGAGCTAAAGGTTCAGCTAGCCAACAGCAGAACTCAGCTAGTCAAAGTGGAATATGAAGTTGAAGATCTAAAGAGGCGCAATACAGCACAGGAGGCGGAGGTGACCATGCTCAAGTCTATGCTGGACGCAAGTGAAGCTGAAGTGGAAGACCTCAAACAGCAGAACACAGTGTTGCAGACAGATGTTACCACCATGAAGACTGAAGCAATGAACTTCATCAAGAAAAGTGCAGCACAAGCGATACAGCATCTGCAACAAGAGACCAACAACAAACTGGAAGCCACGGACACCAAGGTGGAGGATCTGAAGAACCAGATAGCGGCAACACCAAAGGTGGCATTCTCAGCAGGTCTAACCGACAGTGGATACATTGAAGCGGTCAGTGGAGAACTGAACTTGGTGTTCACGAAAGTCTTCACCAATGTTGGACAGGCTTACGACAGTGTGACAGGTTTTTTCACAGCTCCGGTGAGGGGGGTTTACTACATCAGATTTACGGTCAAAAATTACCTTGAAAATCGCTGGTTCGACATAACAATGTATAAGAATACAGAGATGCTCATGTATTTGGAAAAGTTTGATGTTGATGGAAGGCCACATTACAACGGTGCTGGTTTGGCACTGCTGCTGGAGAAGGGTGACATAGTAAACATGCGACTCCCTCAAGGCATGAGACTCCATGATAACTTCAAAAATGCCTGTACCTTCACTGGTTTCCTTCTCTTTCCGTTGTGAGAACACAATCAAAAAGTAAATGATAGTCTTGGCAAATTCTGTTATCGAATGACAAATAAAATTCATTCTGAATCTGCAATGTTGCTGCCTAGTCACTAAGGGGAATACTGGGATGATATTTAGCTTAAAACAGAAATACACACTACAGAAATATACACTACAGAAATAAACACTAAGATTCTGAATAACCACATCACTCTTACACATGGGTCTGACACTGACTTCTTTAATAAATGATATATACACATGCATATAAAACATAAGCCTTCATAATCATCATCAACTGTACATCTCTCACTCCTACCCTGTGAGGATGAAGGGATCTGTCTATGTGCTCTACTACAGTATTAGTGCCAACAGTCCTGTTCAGCCTCTTTGTAAGAGTGGCTGAGCTATGGTCAAATAAGAGTGATAAACTGACAGAGACTGACACAAACCTACCGTACAGTTTTGCCCAACTTATTCCGAGCTGCCAATATGACCTGCAAGGCTGTGGCCAAACTCTCCCTTTAGAATTTCAGCATTGTGTCAACATTTCTCATACTTTAAAGCAGGATTTAGTGAGATATTTCCTCTTTAAATGTATTGACACCCAAGGGAACACCAAAACCACTATGTTGGGTTTGTAAATAATGCAATGATACATTTCACAATCTTAGCCTTTTCGTCGATTGGCAAGCTTGAGACACTGATAACTGATGACCCATAAGACTGCATCTTGCTCACTTGTGTACAGTACCCCCTCAAGCAGATGAAATATCTGGGGACAATCCGCCTTATAAATGGTACAGTAAATAAAATTTCATGAAAAATAATATTTATGAATTGAGAAGTGTGATATGGTTACCTGAATCTCTACACACCCCTTCCCCACACAATTTGTATTTGATCTGTTACCAGATTTGCATTTTCCCACAACACAGATAATTGAGCAAACAGCCACAAGATGGCTGGCAAAGCCTGTGTTTACACTTTCACTCACATTGCAGAGTGTCCCTGGACTTTATTTCACCCCCTGAGATGCAACAATATTTGAACACCGACTCTGCTTAAAAAGAGGATGCTTAGATTGCAGTGGCTCATAACCTGTACTCACAACCTGCACATACTGACTGAGACAGAGACTGATTTTAAACATAAACATGAGGGCTGCAGTCACACTACTGGTGCTGCTGTTCTCCACAGGTGGAGCTCAGACTCGGAGCACCCAAAGTAAAGTTCAGACAGAGATCCAGAGTACTGGGGTAGCTTCTTCAGTCTCTCCCCATCTGGACGTGTCCACTGAAATCAAGGAACTCAAAGACGCTGTATTCAATCTGAACACTGAGATGCTGGAGCTCACAACAACTCTGAGCTTCACTCAGGAGCAACTAGACAACACCAAAACCCTACTCTACAAAACCACCGCTGACACTGAGAACCTGAAGGAGGCGCGTGACAACCTGACTCAAGAAAATGCTGCACAACAGCTGGAGATTACCACTCTGAAGACCAGGCTGGACGCCAGCGAGGCAGAGGTGGAGGGTCTGAAGACAAAGAACACAGCTCTACAGAGTGATGTGACCACCCTGAGGTCCGATGTTGTGAGTCTGACTGGATCTAACGCAGCCCAAGATGCAGAGCTGACAGCTTTGAACACAAACATGGCGAGCCTGACTGAAGAGAACGCTCTGCTACAAGCCAACATTAGCATTGTGAAGACCGAAACGACAAACCTGATCGAGGTAACCACAGCACACGAGACAGAGCTGTCCGTGATAAACACACGACTGACCACCAGCGAGGCGGAGATAGAGGACCTTAGCCAAGGCTACGCAGCCCAGCAGGCAGAGCTGACAATGCTCAGGGGCAGACTCGGCACCACTGAGGCAGAAGTAGAGAATATGAAGGGGCAGAACACAGCGCTACAGGCCGAAGTAAACACCATTAGAGTTGAAATGGAGCATCTTGCCCAGGCAAACGGAGTACATGAGTCGGAGCTGTCCGTGATGAACATACGACTGACCACCAGCGAGGCGGAGATAGAGGACCTTAACCAAGGCTACGCTGCCCAGCAGGCAGAGCTGACGATGCTCAGGGGCAGACTCGGCACCACTGAGGCAGAAGTAGAGAATATGAAGGGGCAGAACACAGCGCTACAGGCCGAAGTGAGCACCATTAGAGTGGAAATGGAGCATCTTGCCCAGGTAAACACAGCACAGGATGTTGAGCTGACTGCGCTGCGGAACAGCCTGGCTGTCAGTGAGACTGAGGTGGAGATGGTGAAGGTAGAGAACGCAGCGATTATGGCAGACATGAACATCATGAGGCCTGAAGTGATGACTCTGATTGAGCAGAATGCAATGCAGGACTCTGAGCTGGAGGCGCTGAATGCGGGGCTGGTAATAACCAATGCTGAAGTGGAGGCGATCAAGGCTGGCACCACTGCCACACCCAAGGTGGCCTTCTCAGCCGGCCTGCTGGACAACTTCGCTGGTTACGTGGAGGCAACGGAGACTAGTCGGAGTCTCATCTTCCGGAAGATCACCACCAATGTCGGTGGCGCCTACAGCGGCGTCACCGGAGTATTCCGGGCACCTGTACGGGGCGTCTACTACTTCCGGTTCACGGTGAAGGATTACCTGGCTATACGGAATATGGACATCTCCATGTGGAAGAACGCAGAGCAGGTACTTTGGCTAGACGGTTACGACACAGATGGCCACTCAGCCTACCTGTCCACAGGTGTCACCCTGCAACTGGAGGCCGGCGATGCGGTCAACATGCGGATCCGCGCTGGCAGTCGGATCTACGACAGCTTTGGTGAGCAGAGCACCTTCAGCGGCTTCCTGCTCTTTACTCTGTGAAGAGGTCACGGGGGTCACTGAGAGGTCACTGTTCCGGTCAAAACTGACCTCAGCAGGATAAACCGGTATTTCAATAGTTTGGTCTCTCATCATATTGTAGGACAGACAAAAAAATCCTATTATCAACACACTTACAAAGTTTAAACTCTACATCTCTTTATTCCAATTTAATTAAACACGCTAGTAAATTCTCTCATCCACTTGCATACAAGTGTTTTTGTTCTAGTGCATTTTTATATGTCTATGTGGCAATGTGGTACTCATATCTGTAGGTCCACACATCTGTGTGCATTATACAGTATACTCGTGTGTGTGTGTGTGTGTGTGTGTGTGTGTGTGTGTGTGTGTGTGTGTGTGTGTGTGTGTGTGTGTGCGTGTTCATATGGCAAGTGTGTACTAACTAGAGCGCACACTCTACCTGTAAGCTAAACCCAGTTTTTAAGAGAGTATCCAGCAGTCACACACACACACACACACACACACACACACACACACACACACACTTTCTCTCTCTTCTCCCTCCCTGGCAGTAAGAGTGTGCTGGGCTGTGGAGTTCGCAGAGGGGCTTCCCGCCGCGCCTCTAACCCGTATCAGATGGAGTTAAAAATTACAAACAGAGCAGCGGAGTGGAGAAGAAGAGAAGAGAGGAGGAGGGTAGGAGGAGGAGGAGGAGTGTGGAGGAGGAGTAGTAGTGAGTAGTGTGGATTGCGGAGCAGAATGGAGCAGATTGGAGCACAGTGCAGCGCAGCGCAGCATAGCGCCTCAATCACGGCTGGCTGGCCCACTGGCTGACCTGCCGAGGCCGCGCTGAGCTACGCCGCACCACTGCATGGCTTTCCGATGATGCAACTGGAAAAAGGCTCCAGGAATAGGTGATTACTGAGAGAGAGAGAGAGAGAGAGAGAGAGAGAGAGAGAGAGAGAGAGAGAGAGAGAGAGAGAGAGAGAGAGAGAGAGAGAGAGAGAGAGAGAGGGGGGGAAAGGGTAGTGAAAGAGTAAGGCAGAGAAAGAAATAAAAGCAAGAAAGAGAGAGAGATAGGGAGCAAAAAGCAGAAATGAGAGAGAGAGAGAGAGAAAGTGAGAGCGAGAAAGAAAGTGGGGGCAAGAAACAGACGCAAAAGAGAAAGAAAAAGAGCTAGGAGGAAAAAAGGAATAGAGTGATAGAGCAAAAGTAAGAAAGCAGGCAGAGATGAAGGAAAAGGGAGACCCCCCCGATTCAGTTTGTTAATCTATGCATTGCAAATTTATAGACTGTTGGCATCAAACTAAAATGGGAGAAGAGAGGGTTACAGACTGATTTCTGGAGAGGCTAAATGTTGTAGATGAGTGTGTGTGTGTGTGTGTGTGTGTGTGTGGTTGAACTGGTGGCATTAAACTCAAATGAGCGAAGAGAGGGAGAATTCCTGACTGATTTCTGAAGGAGGCTAAATAGTGTAGATGGAGGGGTATGAGGGGGTATGAGTGAGTGAGTGTGTGTGTGTGTGTGTGTGTGTGTGTGTGTGTGTGTGTGTGTGTGTGTGTGTGTGTGTGGGGGGGGGAGAGAGAGAGAGAGAGAGAGAGAGAGAGAGAGAGAGAGAGAGAGAGAGAAAGAGAGTGAGTGTATGAGTATTATTAATACATGACCACAAAGACACCCCTCCCTCCTCTCCCTCTCGGTTACGGACACCAACCACAGCCATTCCGATGACACACACACACGGAAACGTGCGGACATTAAGAATGACACACGCCCTCATCTTCAAATAAACACCGGCTGGCAGCAAGACATCAGTGCAGCCGCCACGAGCACCGTCCCAAAAGAAACACACACACACACACACACACACACACACACACACACACACACACACACACACACACACACAGCGTAGGGCCTCAAGGCCTACAAAACCACATACATACACACTTGAAATTCTGCTTTACCCTGCACTGACCTCTTTCAACTCATGAGAAGGTTAAAAAAAAAAAATTCTCTGTGAAACCACTTCTTTAGATCAATATTATTTTACCTTTACATTACCTGTAGTACTTTGCACTCAAGTCCCTAAGGACTGCGTGACAAAATGGCAAGTAAGTGCATTCAATGAATAAGTGGACATTTAAGATCAAGCAGGTGTCATTTTTGTTGTGCCAGTGCTACCAATGAAAGCATATCTAAGTCTAGTAGTAGTTTCATTAGGTGGGCAGCATACAGTACACTCATTGTATTAATACTTTCCCACCACACACACACACACACCCACGTGTGCAACCTGAGGAGAGTTCCATCATGTTGATATTAGTCTCTCTGGCACAGAGTCCACTGGTCTGAGTGGACACTATAATATAATCAGGATTTGTCGCTCATTAGTGTCCGCATTAGGGCAGAAAAGCAGATGACTGTACTGTGCTGTGCTCATCCGTTCCCATAGCAGACAAATGCTTGACTAATCCACGTGTCATCCCATACAGTGGACCCCAAGTGCACCACGCACTCGCTCAACCCACACAAAAGCATTATGCATGAATAACAGCAAAGCAAAACGTAACAATAACAACAAAAAAAGAAATGCAGCCAGTCTTTAAAGCCTGAATCATTATTCTCTACCTACATGTACATTCTCTACAACGGCTCTTGTCTGCTTCCTATGGTTAATAAACTAGAAAGACACACCTATCCGTGACCTCATGATGTTCTTCAGCCAGGTCAACGAGGCCCACCTCCCCCCCTTCCCCAAAAAAGGTGACCTTTGACCTTTGCGTATGGATGCTTGCACAGAAGTTCTCTCCCTCACTCACTCACCCATTGATCATGTTGAGGAGGCCTTCCACCAGGTGGGCCAGGTAGGTGACCTGCGCGTTCTCGTCCGGGAAGATGGGGCCGTGCATGGAGGCCAGCTGGGCCAGGCACTGCAGGGAATCCTGGGCCATGTCCGAGTCCTCCCGGATCTTCCTGTGTACCTGAGGAAGGGAAAGAGAAAGGGAGGGAGAGAGGGAGAGAGAGAGACCAGTAAAGAGGAATCAGTCATCCTGACAAAGCCCACAAGAATCACATTCAGCTTTTGAGGCCCTTTTCACAAAAATCTGAGGGCAAATGTACTTTGTTTCCACTGTATTGCCTGCATTACCTTGCAAAGTCTTCCAATAAATACGGTTGGGGAAAAAAAAGAATCACATCCAGACAATGAAGGAACAGAACAAAAACAACAAAATAAAAACAACAACAGATCGCGTTCATCTTCATATTAGACGGACAGAGCTGGCAAACAGACAGCACTGAGGATGAGAGGATGAGTAAGAAGAGATCGAGCTGAAAAAGGAATGGTGAGGAGAGAGAGAAAGAAAGAAAGAAAGACAGAGAGAAAGACAGAGAATGAGAGAAAGAATGCAATAAAGAGATTTTATTAAAAACAAGTGACCCAAATGTGAACTTCCAACACAACTGGATAAGGCTAAAGCACACAGATTACCATCAGAACTGTTTGCTTGTGGAAACAGTAAAAGCTCAAAAGCCCAAGAAAACCCTCCATTGCGCTACGCAAAAGTGAGGGAGCGGTGGAGCTCAAGAGAGGAGGGAGGGAGGGAGGGAGGGAAGGAGGGAAAGAGAGACAGAGACAGAGCGAGAGAGAGAAGAGAGTGTGCAGGTGAGAGGTAAGATTCGTGAGAGTGTGTAACTAGAGAAAGACAGACAGATCTGATGGAAAGGAAAAAGAAAAGGAAAAGAGAGTGTGTTTGAATGAGTTAGAGAATGATGATTAGAATCATCAAAACAAAAAATTTAATGAACTACAAGTTCACATAATACAAGATAAGAGAGCGTGAGCGAGAGAGAAAGATTGAGAGTGTGAGGGAGAGCGAGCGAGCGAGAGAGAGAGTGAGAGAGAGAATGTGTGTGTGTGTGTGTGTGTGTGTGTGTGTGTGTGTGTGTGTGTGTGTGTGTGTGTGAGCAAGCGCTCTGGCCAGAGCTTCACTGGATGTAGTGCAGAGTCCAATGCCAGCAGGACGGCCAGACAGACCCCCTCAAAGAGTCCAGGAGACACTCCAGATCCCCACACTGGCAGCTGACCAAACACACACACACACACACACACACACACACACACACACACTCGCACGCACACACACACACGCACACACACACACACGCACACACACACACACACACACATTTACACTTATACACAGGCACGCAAACACACACACACACAGACAAAGATACATGCATGGACAACACACAGACACACACAAACTGGACAGGCACACCCACACGTCAACACAAAGCATGTCAACCAAACATTAATACACTGACATTATACATCATCTCAAATGCACACCTCAAAAACGTACACATCAAGTCGCACGGATTGAACACAGCATTTCAAAGAGATCCAAACACACACACACACACACACACACACACACACACACACACACACACACACACACACACACGTGTGCATGTGAAAGGAATCTGACTTTGATTTTACACAGTGCGCAAGCCAAGAGTCTGTCTCTGCTGAAAGTTCTGCCGAAAATCTGAGGCGAATCGATAGCGATCTCTGTGAAGGGAAGTCACTCACCTCTCTCTCTCTCTCTCTCCCTTGCTCTCTCTCCTTCTCCCTTCTCTCTCTCTCTCTGATCTCAAGTTGGAAACTGTTTAGAGAGACAGGCTTGCAGATACTGGCACCGGTGTAACCACAAGCAGACAACCTCAAGCCAGCATGTCTCTACACGTCTCAGTCTGATCTGGAGTCATCAGTGGCCACAGCCTCGATCATTCAGTCAGCTGATCGATCAATCAAATCAATCAATCGATCGCTCAAAATGTCAGTTGATCAATTCGAAAGTGGAGACATCAGATGCGGTTCCATAGAAAGCCACCGCAGGTTCTTGTCTCCAGACGGGGACGACCCAACTCCTCACAAAAGCCACGAGCGTGGCATCTGTCTAGCACTGAGTGATGGAGGATGGAACTGTGAACGCTAGTCCCTTTTTCGCTCTCGACTCTCTCGCTTTCCGGCTCGCACTGTTTCTCATCCCCCTCTTTGCTCCGTGTTTGAAAAAACAATAACAAGTCGCTCAAGGATGCCACAAGTTGCAGAGGACAAAAAAGAGAGAGAGAGAGAAAAAAAATCTGAACAGAGAGTAAAAAGGACCTCGTCTCTTCTCCGCTCCTCGCTCAACTCTCTCAATTCTGTGAGCGATTCACACCAAATTCCCCTAAAACGAGTTCTCCACCCCTCGTTTCCCCCCCCCAGTCTCTTCAGCCCTTCTTTCTTTCCCTCTTTCGCTCTCCTTTCCTTTGTTCCACACCTCTCTTCTCTGTACCAGCTGTAGAGCTGATCACCCGCCTGTGCGCCTGGCTGCTTAAGGCTCGGTGGCTAACGCTAGCGCTAACCCTAGAGCCTCGCAGTCTTGCCTGCTTCAGCCGCACGATCCCTCTCCCTTAGTGTGGAATCACGCTCTGTGCGCTGCGCCGAGAGAGAGAAGAGGAGAGGAGAGAGAGAAAGACGGAGAGAGAGAGAAAAAGAGGGGGGGGGTGGTCAGAGGTATGGTGGTGAAGGGAGAGAGAGAGAGGAAGGGAGGGAAGGAGAGAGAGAGAGAGAGAGAGAGAGAGAGAGAGAGAGAGAGAGAGAGAGAGAGAGAGAGAGAGAGAGAGAGAGAGAGAGAGAGAGAGAGAGAGGAGCACACTCTCTAAAAACAGCTGCGTGGAAGAACACGCACGCCATGCCAACTATGCCAATCGCCTTGAGTCTGACTATAGTTAGAGACTGGCAGGAGGTGGGGGCAAATCAAAACAAGACAGTGCACGCCCCCCACCCCACCCCCCCTCCAAAAGAACAGAGCGTGGGGAGAAACAGAATGAGAGAGTGATACAGTAACAGAATGATCGAGCGAGAGAGAGAGAGAGAGAGAGAGCAAGCGACAGAGAATGAGAGTTCTATTTTTAGAAGACAAAGGCTTGTGTCTGTCTCCTCGGGGAGAATGGATTTGCACTTCCCCTCTCTTCCTCTCTCATTATCTTTCTCTCACTCTCATTCTCTCTCCAAGACACCCCCCCTCTCTCTCTCTCTCTCTCTCTCTCTCTCTCTCTCTCTCTCTCTCTCTCTCTCTCTCTCTCTCTCTCCCCTCCCTCTCCCTTCTCTCTCTTTCTCTCCTTTCTTTCCTTTCTCTCTGTCTCAGTAAATTGGGGTCTGGTTACTGACACGCAATGCAATCAAGCGTAGCCATCATGACGGCTGCA
>JAODXP020000016.1:20876614-20884114 GCA_027497455.2 Sardinella longiceps | reverse complement strand
ATCTGTCTGCTGTGCCAGTTTGTCTCTCTCTCTCTCCCTCTCACACACACACACACACACACACACACACACAAAGACACACACACACCACACACATAAAGCAGTCCAGACATGTCTGATGCCAACCCACCACACTTGACATCATCTCACCAGGGCCTTCCCATGTTTACAACAAGGCCCACAACCACGACATCAAAAAAAACATCACCAAACACCACTACAGAAACAACAACAAAAGCGAGACGTCAGCCTGAAGGAGGCGGTCACTTAACAGCCATCTCAGGTTGCCCGTGGCCATCCTTCAGTGGAGCCGTGTAATAACGGAGCGCTATTTGGCACCTCCGGGCCCTCAAGTCCCTGAAGGCCAACGGCAGTGAGGGGGAAAGCGGAGCACTATCTGGCAACCGCGCGACCCCAGCCCACCCCTGTGCCACTGGCATGAAGGGGGAAAAGGCTGAGCAGTATTTGGCAACGGGGACCAAATAGTGTGAGTGTAATGGAGGGAGAGCAGCACATTATTTGGCAGCGGCGGCTGCCCTCGATGTGGGAGTGGGGAAGAGAGCTGACGGGATTATTCCACACACACACACACACACACACACACACACACACACACACACACACACACACACACACACACACACACACACACACACACACACTTCAGTGATGAGGACCAGACAGGGCACCAAGGGCCCTCTGATATTCTCCCAGTCCCTTACATTACCCACCCACCCAGCCAACACACACACACACACACCTTCTCTCACACACACACACCTTCACACACGCACAAAAGAGCATGTCCAGAGACACATCTTGACAGTACTCCACACATGCTTTGATCCGACCAAATTCTTCCTGACAGTTCCAGCAGAACCAGCATATGGCAGTCTCGCTCGCTCACACGCAGGAAAAAATACACACATCTCAAACCCCTGTCTGTCTACTCTATACACACACACACACACACACGCTAACACACACCTCAAACCCGTCTGTCTCCTCCACACACTCACACATGCACGCAGCATACCTCAAAACACATTTGTGGCTTTGTTCCCCGATTGTGCGGTGTAGTTCCGACACACATTTTTTGGTGGGGACTATTTCCAGACGTGCTGTTTAAACCAACACTCTAAGCCACAGGTCAGTGACCATAAAATAACAGCGCTTTCGTCTCTCTCTCAGGCACACACACGCATTCACACACACACACACACACACACACACACACACACACGACCTTTCAACATCACACACACAGAGACACGAGTGAGAGACAGACATACAGACAGACAGACATATAGACAGACATAAACATATGAGAGAGAGAGAGAGAGAGAGAGAGAGAGAGAGAGAGAGAGAGAGAGAGAAAAAAAAGAGAGCGAAGGAGAATATGAAGGGGAATCCCATGAGAAGGATCTTCAACTTTGAGGAGAGTCCAGGAAAGAAGGGAAATGAAGAGAAATAAAAAGATGGAGAAAATATGGCAAGGAGGTGAAGGAGGTGAGAAAATAGGTGAAGAGATGTAGAGACAGAGCTGTGACAGGGAAATGCAGGAGAATGAAGGGAGTCCAGAGGAGAGGAGAGGAAAAGAGAGGGACAGAGAGAGGAATGGAAGTGAGGAGAGGAGAGGTGTAGAGAGCCGAGGAGAGGAGAGAAGAGGTGAACTCGAGAGGACGGAAGAAGAGGAGAACTCAAGAGAGGAGAGGAGAGGAGAGAAAGGGAGCATAGAACCAGGGAGAGAAGAGGAGAGAACTCAAGAGATGAGAGGAGAGGAACGGAGAATAGAAGAGCAGACAATTCAGAAACCATGAACAATGATGAGAGTGAACAGATGAATGAGTGATTAGAGGATGGGGGGGAGAGAGAGAGAGAGAGAGAGAGAGAGAGAGAGAGAGAGAGAGAGAGAGAGAGAGAGAGAGAGAGAGACGTACAGAACTCCCAATTTAAACACAACAGTTAAACCCATCAAATTAAACAAACAAATTAAAATCATTTCCAATCCACTCAAGTCTAGAAAAGACTACAAGACAATCTGAAATATAAGTCCCAACACACACAGGAAAAGGGCAAGAGGAAAACAGTGAGAGACTTACAGTAAAGAGGTCCACTTACGAACCCGAAATACACACACACACACACACACAAGGAGAGGGAGGGAGAAAGAGAAAGAGAGAAGGGGAGCAAGAAGAGAAAGAGCGAAAACAAAGATGAGGAGTGTGAGACTTACAGTGATGAAGAGGTCCACTTGCGAACCCAAAATCCACACACACAGAGGGAGAGGGAGAAAGAGAGGGGGAGCAGGAAAGAGAGAGTGTGAGAAAGAGAGAGAGAGAGAGAGAGAGAGAGAGAGAGAGAGAGAGAGAGAGAGAGAGAGAGAGAGAGAGAGAGAGAGAGAGAGAGAAAGAGAGGATGAGGAGTGTGGGACTTACGGTGAAAAAGAGGTCCATGACGCGCGTGTCCAGCAGGGCGTCTCTCCAGGCCTCTGTGGGCTTCAGCATGACGTTCTGGGTGGCCTCAAACATGGCGATGTAGTGCCTGCCCAGTGAGCATCCGGTTAAGGCCAACAGGAGCATCACACACACACACAGACACACACACACAGTCCCAACAGACCCACAGAGGGTTGACTTTGTCTTCCTTCCTATTGGTCTTTTGTTTTGGTTTCCAATCTCTCCTCTAAGTACCTTCTTATAGTTGCTATCCCTGCAAAGACTCCTTCAACACGCTTTCAACCGCCACGCTTCAACTTCCCTCCTCCTCCTCCTCCGCAATAATCTCTTCTTCTCTTTGACCTCTCGAGACCTCTTGGAATATCACTCCTGATGCCTCCCCCCTTTCGCTCTTCTCCTCTTTCTTCTCCCCTTCTCTCTATTTCTTCAAAATCTTTTAAGAAAGAAAAAAGCCAGCTTCCCACTCTTTCCCCTCCTTGGCAGTGGAAACTCGCTGTAACTCACACGAGCGCTGTCTCTTTTCCCACCCTCTGTCTGCCTGCCTGTCTCTTTCTTTCTCTTTCTCTCTCTCTCTCACTCTCTCCTTCTCTCTCTTTCTCTCCCTCCCTTGCTCACTCGCTCGCTTGGCCTTCTTCAACCCGTCTGCCTCCTCTGTCAGAGGCTTTGCCCCAAGTGCTCTCTCCTTCTCCTTCTCTCCCTCTTTTTCTCTCGCTCTCTCTTTCTTTCTCTCTCTCTCTCTCTCTGAGGAAACTCCCACAGGAATGTCTGATCAAAGCCAGTCACCGGCACAGGCCAGCATTCCACTGGGCTGGACCCACAGTCACTCCCTGCACGCGCACACACACACACACACACACACACACACACACACACAAGACAGACAGACAGAAGCGCACTACTACTGGGCACACATGTACAAACACACGCACATCCCCCAAGACAGGTGCCAGCTTTAAGCTACAAACTATGTCTTGGGATAATGCTACCCCCCCTCTTTTCCTCCTTCCAACCCAGTCTCTCTCTCTCTCTCCCCCTTGCTTTTTGTCTCCCTCTTTCCCTGCTCTCTCTCTCTGTCCCTCTCTCCCACTCTTTCCTTCTCCCTCCTCCACAGTCACAGAGCCGACTTTATGGCATGGGTAAAAATAGTGCAGCCGCCACAGAACTCTGGGTGAACCTGCGGTAGGAGGCCTGGCCTGGTCTGGAGGGGAGGGGAGGGGGGGAGGAGAGCTGCTCTGGAGCCCAGGGAAAAGGGCCTGAGACTGGGGCACTGGTGAGCTTGACCAGCCCTGGGGCCCGGAGATGGAGCTGGAGCTGGAGGAGAGCCAGAGGCCATGAGCATGGGTAGAGAGGCGGGGAAGGAGGGGGGGAACGGAGGACAGGAGACTGGCTGGCTGACTGAACCACCGGTGGGAAAGCGGCCGGACCATGGCCATGACTGTGGGTACACTGAGAGTACAGTGTGTGTGTGTGTGTGTGTGTGTGTGTGTGTGTGTGTGTGTGTGTGTGTGTGTACTTGCAACCTGATGACCACTTGTGAGGAAAGAGAAGGATGGTACGTGTGTGTGTGTGTGATTTTATTGTGTGTGTGTGTGTGTGTGTGTGCTCTCTGCTCTCTTGGCCTTATTTAATCCGTCTGCCGCCTACACTTGCCATTTGCACTTCTTAAGCACAGTGTGTTTGTGAACTGATGCCTAAGTGGAAATGATGGCAGTATAGAACCAACTATGCCCACCATGGAGGAAATGGGCAAATATAGAAGCACGTCCAAGCTCAGCCAAAACACCACACTTCAGATTAGATACTATGACTGCTTTCAATATATACAGTACATTACTGATTGATTATAAAATAAACAATATAAAATATACTAAATATACTAAAATATACTTCGACAAGCCGTACAAAAACCTGTACAAAATGCTTAACGTGCATTAAATTCAATATGTAGCAATTATGGTGTACAGGGAATAAGGACATTTTGTTGTCTCACACACGCGCATGTGTTTGTGTGTGTGTGTGTGTGTGTGTGTGTCACACGAAAGGTGACAGATGAAACGGGATCTGGGATGATTCACACACACATGACCACTCTTTTTCCATCGGCCTGCTTCTCAGCTGCCCTCTGACACACACACACACACAGAGAGACACACACACACACACACACACACACACACACACACACGTCGATACTGGGGCTAAACTGGCTACTCGTGCAGATACAAGGGTAGACTGGCTGCTCGTGCCGAATAGCCAAATACTCACCACCACATTATCACCTCATGAGTGTCTGAGTGAGTGAGAAATGTGTGTGTGTGTGTGTGTGTGTGTGTGTGTGTGTGTATACACGCTTGAGCAAGTCTGTCTGGGTGAGCATGTCCACTTAAGACACGAGTCTAGGAGTAAAAGACTGCTATTGTTATCCCTAATGACTTGTTAATTTCGCCTTTTTGAGTGCACGTGTTGACAAGCGTGAATGTCAGAATGCTTTATGATATTCTTTCTCTTGGCTGATCACATCGGCTTTGATTTGTTTGAAGGAATAAAAGGTGTTTGTTCAAAGGGAGTTGGCAGGATATTACGGGGATAAGACTTATGCGAGTGAGACAAGTCACTGAATAAAAGATTTCTCTTGCAGCAGATATGAAGTCATGTAACAGAGTGGGAGTCAAACCACAATGACCAGCCAGTACTTGTAAACAAAATTACACTCAACTAAACAAGACTGTGAAAAATATTCCGTCATTACAAACAGTTTTACACACTTGAGCACTAAAACAGACTCTCTCTGTTCCCCCCAAGCGCAAACACACACACACACACACACACACACACACACACACACACACACACACACACACACACACACACACAAATACTTTACGTTCACTTGAACACCCCTTGCCCCTTTCCTATATCAGGCTGGGTGCAGTTGACAGGCTGAGGAATTTTCCGACCTCCCGCATTTCAAAAGCAGCATTGCGGTCGCAGACAAGGCAACTGATTTCTTTTTTCTTTTTTTCTTTTTTTTTTTGAAGGCAGCTACCGCTCAACCACCCGCCCACCAGGATTGGTCTAGACCTCCACCATCACCATCACCATCACCGCAGCCCTGGCAATCCCATGAGTCTTAAACTTGCCATTACGCGTCGCCCCTGATCACTCAGGAGAAACCTGGCGAGACCGGCTGTGACGTTCTAAAAGCCAGCGACGTTCCGAAACTGATATTTTAATTTTTTTTGCGATGGCTTGTGACGACATGCAACGATTGATTCACACCGCCACAACTCCTCTCTAAAACCATCTCATCTCCTCACGGATCTTCAGTCTGAATTGGCCTTTAGGGACGAGTACACAGAGGTTTCACCTCCTAAGAGACCTAAGGAGACACAGTGACTGTGGTCTTGTGGACAGCTTCACTTCACTTTCCGTTACAAAACCCCAAAGCTGACCGAGACAAAACTTCTGTGGTCACCATAACCAAAGGCTTTGTTTTGTCATGAATTCTCAGAGGGCTGCTCTCCGACAGTAACCTTTCCTTTAACCCTGCTGAATACTAGCATGCTAACAAGCCACACTCCACCCCCCACCCTCCCCCAGCTCTTAAAAAAGACAGAATTTTAAGGGGTGATAAACAATTGCTGGGATATAAACTTGGGGTCGTTGTGAAACACGTTTCCTTGAAATACGACGTGTGCAAGGCAGCGCAAAGCCAGCGGAGAATGAGAAAAGACTGTGTGTGTGTGTGTGTGTGTGACAGAACGATGAGGCGCTTGGCGAGGAAATGCAAAGCCGGGAGTGTGTATTGAGTTATGGAGTGTTAAGGTCCAACCAGAAGAGGGCTGCTGGGAAGTCGGTGAACTTTAGCGACTTTAGGTCGGGTCGGAGGACCAGATCAATCAGCGGCGGGTTTATGAAACGGCTCCGACCTGTGTGAAACGAGCTGCCGGCAGAGCGGGTGTGTATACGAGTGTCAAACAGACGTGCTGGTGCGTTTATGCTCCCCGCCGTGGTTACTCAGTTGCCGGGGAGGGGCCGCCTGCCAGCTGGGCCTGGATAAGAGGAGAGGAGAGGAGAGGAGAGGAGAGGAGACGAGATGTGGGTCCGATCTTCCGACTGCCCCAGTGATAGACGGGGTTTACGGGTCATACCCTCCCTCTGAACGCCACCTCTGACACACATACTGGACACAAACACATTGCCAAACTGAGTGGGTCATTTGGAATAACACTTGAGGGATTCCCCACTGATCCGCTTGCTCCTCTCTCTCCCTTTCTCTCTCTCTCTCTCTCTCTCTCTCTCTCTTTCTTTCCACTACCTCTCTTTCATCACCCCACCCCATTCTTCCACTCCTTCTCTTCCTCATTTGCAGCTTCCTGTCATGCCATGGCACTGCGAATGCCCATCTCTCTCTTCCATTCATCTCTCACTCTTGACCTCTGCTATGCTCTCGCTTCTGCTCTACACTCATTA
This sequence comes from Sardinella longiceps, assembly GCA_027497455.2. Lineage (NCBI taxonomy): Eukaryota > Metazoa > Chordata > Actinopteri > Clupeiformes > Clupeidae > Sardinella > Sardinella longiceps. Next base: position 20,877,182 of record JAODXP020000016.1, on the reverse strand, counting down.
TACATTCTTTACTGTCTTTCATTCTGAGATCTCTCTCTCCCCCTCTCTTTCTCTCCCTTTAACACCCTACAAATCGATCTCCCTTTCCACTTCTCTCTTACATCTCTTCTGGTCTTCATTACACTCTTCCCTCGTTCCACCTCTTCATCCCTTTCTCCCTTCCCTACACCATCTCACACCTATCTGTTTTTCTTTCTTTCTTTTCATTTTACTTATTTTCTTTTCCTTCGTCTACATTTTCTCTCTTAGCTTACCAAATTTTCCCCAAATCTCTGTCTCTTTCTCTTTTTTCCATTCCCCCACTCGCTGGTCTCACCTGCTCTCTCTATAGCCCCCTTTCTTTTGCAGGTCAAAGTGTACCCTTCCCCCCAATCTCTTCCCCGGAGACCCATTGGTTCAGACAGCTGTCTGTCAACCATCCCGTCCCCTCCCACTGGCCATTCAGAGCCACACGACTGGCATAGGGCCCAGTAATGAGTCAAACCGGCCCCCTGCCACTACAGAGGTCAAGGGTCGCGTGGAAAGACATGCTGTACTACAGGCGCATCTGCCAGCTCGCACAGATGAC
>JAODXP020000016.1:20789114-20871614 GCA_027497455.2 Sardinella longiceps | reverse complement strand
AGTAACAAATGCCGGTCTGCAAACCCAGCACCTTTAAACACTTCCTACCATCTGCTGATACAGCCCAGTATGAGCAATCACCACTTGTGCGTAGCTGAAACTTTCCCACTGACGCACTTTCAAGGGTTTTCTTGTGTCACCCTCCATTAGTCATTAAAACCTCCCTGTAGGACATTATAGCCATTGCTACAACTACTGAAGCCGAACATGATAAACTGCCTTGCCTCCAGACATTCCCAATTAGCGGCCTACAACTCTGGCTTCTGCTGCTACATCGACTCATTAGTCCTTTGTTGGCATTCCAGAAGGTGGTAATGATTCGTTTTCCGGATCCTTCTCTCTCACACACACACACACACACACACACCACATAACTGCTTTTCCCGGCCTCCCTCACACCTTGCTTTTTTTTTTTTTTTTTATCAAGTGAGATTAGGGCAGAATAACGCACGGCCATAAATCCTGACTGCTCATGAAAGGCGTAAGCATGTCGGACGTCAACGCATCGGCCCGGATGTGTGAAAGAGGAGACGAGTGGATTCATATGGAAGGATTCAGTTTCACATCAGGGTCCTGTATGGTTTTCATATGGAAGTGGAAGTGAAACCAAAGGAATTTACTGGATACTAAGCGAGACAAAGAAAAGGGTGCAGCATTACGATGGACCACAACATGACTAATGGCTCCCACTGAAAGACCTGCAGCCGCACTCAACATTAGACTGATGTTGAAGCAGCAGTAGGGAGTGTCCCCCCCCCCCCTTCCGCTCAAAAGCAAGCTAACAACCTAAGGGAAATGGGAGAAAATTCTTGATAACACCATTATCCACACCCCTAGTCAGGGGTCTATTTCCCAAAAGCAGAGTTGCAAATTTATTGGTTGCAATGTAATTTCCCATCACCAAATAAATAAGCTTCCCATCAGCAACTAACTAAGTACGCTTTTGGAAAAAGGACGCCAGGCCCAGACTACTGCCATGTTGTGTTGTGTTGTGTCTAAGATTAATATTGGACGTCATTACAGTGATGCGTCATGGAGCTCTTTGTTCTGCAGAACTGATTTTTTTCCTTTTTCACTTATAAGGGACCACAATGGAAATAAGCCATAGGGCTTTTTTGTGTTTTATCCCTGTCTATTTATTTTTTATGTATGGTCACTGTTACCATGCAATGTTTTACATCTAATAGACTAAATACATTCATTCATTCATTCACCAATCAGCCCAGAGTCACATACAAAAGCAGGCACTACATGACTTTTACTGCTTACACCACTGAGTCCTCCATGGGAATGGGAAAGTTTTCATTTCTGGTTATGTCAAGGCTGATTCAAAAACATCATAGCTATTTTGGAAGAAAAGAAGGACCGCTCATCAACTCTGCTATAAACACAGTTTGACCAAAAAGACTGGCAATGGAAAAATCTGGGACAAAGTTCACAGAACAGTCTGAGACAGAAGAGAACTTTTGTCCCTTAAACGTCAGGTGAGTTTTTGCACTGTCTGACTTTCTAGGCTGAGTAAGCCGACAGATAACAGCCTAGGGGCTGCCTGGTTACACTGTCTGTCTAAGGAGTCGAAGAGTCAACTCCACTGCAGTTATTTCTGCCTCTCTCATATATATTATAGAAAAAAAATAAAATAAAAAAAATAAAGTCGCACAAAGATGCTCAAACCAAACAGTTGTTGTTCACACTGCTTTGTGTTGTGTATATTGTGCCTTAGTGAGTTGGCAGACGACCAGTCTCTGTCGGTGGGCCGAGGTCACCTGAGAACCCAGCGTTTCAGTCAGCTTAAAGGCAGCTGACACGGTTACTTATCAGATCACACATTGGGGCTGCCGTTTGTTTGCTGTGTTGTGCTGACTGTTTACATGCTGTTGGTTTTGTTGATTGTGGTGTGGTTTAGTGGAACTGGCAGGGTATTCCAAGTAGGTGGTTAAAGGAATAGTTCACCTCTTTATGAAAATTGGTTATTTACCCCCTTACGTGGAGTTACATATGTGGGTAAAGGCATTTTGGTCTCAGTGCTTGCGTTTTCCTGGTATGGCATCCCCAATTTCCTCCATTTTCTAGCTTTATCTTTGCATAGGTGCTGGAATGTAAAAGTTCCCAGATAGCAACTCTTTGTCAACTTTACTTTCCAGCGCTTATGCTAAGCTTAAAGTAAAATTGGGGTTGCCAGACTAGGACAACACATGCATTGACACCAAAATGCTCGTACCCACATATGTAACTCCAGGTAAGGGGATGATTAACCAATTTTCATAAAGAGGTGGAATATTCCTTTAAGTGATAAACCTGGCTAAGCTAACCTAGAGGAAGTCATAAATCTGCTAATAGAGGAGCCTGCTGGCTTTGTTTAGTCAAGAAAATCAGGAGTTGAGGGCTCTTTATTATGAGGTTTACGACTATTTTCAGCCTAACTCACCCAGGTTTGTCACTTATCTGCCTTCTTGGGATACCCCCCAGATGAGGCGTTTCTCTCAGGTTAACTCACCACTGTGGGGTTGCCACTGCTGATTAGCTGGCTGACTTCATGGAAGATGCCCTTGCAGTTGATGGACTTATCGAGCGAGCCTCGCTTCACGATGACTGCCACGGCCAGCAGGACCTGCTCACGGACATACTTCTGAAGACTACAGGACAGAGAGGGAAAGAAAGAGAGAGAGAGAGAGAGAGAGAGAGAGAGAGAGAGAGAGAGAGAGAGAGAGAGAGAGAGAGAGAGAGAGAGAGAGAGAGAGAGAGAGAGAGAGAGAGAGAGAGAGAGAGGGGGAGGGGGGGGGGGAGAGGAGAGATGCTTGAATGTGGAAATGTATTCCAACAATTCAATTATGTTTATGCAATGAACAAACTGCTGATGTATTGTTCATTATGCCGCTTGCATCTTCATTAACTATTTGAATGCTTACAGCTTGTACAGATAGAAGAACAGAGGACTAGTAATTACTAATAAATATAAATCTCTCTCTCCCTCTCCCACACACCTATTTGCAAGTGGACAATAGAGAACCGGAATGCTTTAATGTGTTAATTTTGTATTGAACACATTCGTGGCTAAACCTGCCAAATCTAATGTATTAACCCTCCCCAACCCACACACACACACATACACAACAAGACACACCCACACACACACACAAGTCTCATACACAATGACACACACACACACACACACACACACACACCGACACCCAGGCACAAACAAACGGGAAGTGTTGTGTGTGACTCACTTGGGTCTCTGTAAGACATAAGTAAGGAGGAATGTGCGCAGAGACTCGATGCTGGCCTTCTCCAGGAGGATCCACTCCCGCACTACTGCCTCCATGATGGCTGTGGCCGCCTGGAACAGCACATAGTCCACCTTACTGGTCTCTGAGGGGACACGAGAGAGAAGAGAGGTGGGTTAAACACACACACACGAAAATAGCATGTAAGCAACTTAGTGATCTCTGGGAGGAGAGGATAGACATAGACAAAGAATAGTGAGAAGAATAGACAAGAGGTGTTAACTCTCCCTCTCTCTCACACACACACACACTCACACACACACACACACACACACACACACACACACACACACACACACACAGCTGGCATCAACGTGCCTCCCTTACGATTACAAATACATCAAGCAGCCAGTCTCATCATGTCCTGACACACACGGTCATAGTACATGGATGACTCACTGACATGACATGACACACACACAAACACACTCTCAACTGGGCCTCTCTGACATTCAAGCAGTGAAAGCAGTCTCAAAAGCTTTCTAAATTCATTCTGTCCAACACCAAAATTAGCATCAGACCACTAAACCCTACTCCACTAGTTAAACAGAACCAATCAATCACACATACCAATCCCACTAAACTAGAAGCAGACAGAACTAATCAATGGCACATAACGACACCACTCAACTAGAGGCAGACAGTACCAATCACACTGAAGTCAAGCTGAATCAAACAGAGTCAGACCAACCCCATTCAACAATACAAGCAGACAAAACAGCAGACAGACCAGACAATGCACACACAATGCACACTCAATCATACCAGCAAAACAAACACACCTCACTCTAAAACAAGAACCACCAAACTACAATAAAATTCCATTAGCCATTCATAGCCATGGGTCTGTTTCCCAAAAGCATAGTTAGTAACTTAGTTAGCAACTTTGTTGGTTGCAACGCAATTTCCCACTGCAAAACTAATTGAGTTGCTAACTGGTTAGCTACTATGCTTTTGGGAAACAGACGCCAGAACAAGTCGGCTGTACTCAGCTACCAGCAGGCCACTTTCGTCATGGTGGAAAAATACCACACCAAGCACACTCACCAACAGATAACCAGGACATTGTCAATAACAACCCCCTCACCAATTGCGTACTCTCTCTCACACACACACACACACACACACACACACACACACACACACGTGCTTATTCATTAAGCCAAATCAATACTGCCCCTCTATCAGCCACCACCCCATCATGATTACTTGATACCTCATAAATAACTGGTTAGGACCTCGACATTGCAAATGAAAGGTGGCAGGTTCGATGCCTGACCAGTAGGGAAAACATGGAAGGGGAAAGGTATTGAACATCTCCCATGCCCACACAGCCACAGAGTGGAGTATCCGATGCCAGGACCTAGTGACCTCACCCCTACACTTCCCTTCGCTTGCGCGTCCACGTGAAGGCGAGTGCCATCCGCAAGGAACTTACCGAAGTGGAAGTGGGTTACAAAACCCTTCAGCGTTTCGAGGGTGTGTTCTGTTATTTTCCGCTCGTGATGGAGCAGTTCATTCAAATGTTAGTTCCGCATGTCAGGTGGATGAAAACGACGAGATCCATGTTGCGTCAGATCCTTTCACGCCTACTGTAGGAAGTTCGTCCGAAAGCATCTTGCCTAATTATACCCTTCCCACTATGAAGGGAACTCGTTTAAGCCACGGAGGTGACTTCCACCGAAGTGATTAGTGGTAGTGATTAAGGACTAGTTTCGGAAATGCCGGTGGAGTATCCATGAGGAAGGGACCTCACCCCTCACTGCTCACTGGGCCAAGCAGCAGCAAGCTACCTAATGGGGTGTGTATTGACTTAAGGTGGCATTCTCCCAAGTGCTTAAAGGAATGCACCGGAGTGAATTCAAGCATAGCCCTGCTGCACGAGCCTTCCAACAGCAATATATTTCGCATGAAATGAAAGAATTTCGAACAGCATAGACCTAACGCGAAAGCGAACAATGTAACCTCTGATCTTACTTTCGGTTTCCAATAGTCAGGTCCCATTGATTCAGTGTAAAGTGCCTGTTCGCTTCTGCGTTTACGTTCGGACTAGGCTGTACCAAATTATTTTGTTCCACTCGCTAACTAGCGCATTTAGCAAGCTCTTTCAACAGGGCTATGCTTGAATTCACTCCGGTACTCTCCCAAGTGCTTAAGTCCAAAAAAGTACTTAACTCCATGCATTTTAGCCTGCACTAAGCATGTTTTTGACTTAAGCACCTGGGAAAATAAAACCATTATTATGTAGGATGGTACTGTGTGTGTGTGTATGTGTGTGTGTATGTGTGTGTGTATGTGTGTGTGTGTGACTAATCAATGGATGGGATAAAATTATATTATACTACTGCAGTATAGGTAACTAGCTATAATAGCATTATAGCCTATATAAAACAGCCCTGTGTTTGCTCTTTCATAACATTGCATCTAGTGAATAACCAGCCGGTAGTTGTTAGTCAGTAGCTGGACGTTTGAAAGGGCTTGCTAAGAAATAACGTTAAGTGAGTAATGGGGAAAGGACAAAAAAGAAGCAGAAGACTGTCGATGCAGACAGACAGACAGACAGACAACATGGACGAGCTCTCACATTAGACTAGCCATTTCTTTCCTTTTACTGAAGAGGGACATCATCTAAATGGGAGTATTTCTGTACAGGATGTATTGCCATGTGAAATAATTCAAGAGAACTTTCTGAACGGTCTTTCTGATTCAAGTCTGATCATTGTCTTGCAGTTAGACAAATAGATGGAAAGAACATACTGTACTGTATATTCATGCGGACACACACACACACACACACACACCCCTACACTCACCTAGTATGTGCTTGCAGATAGCAAAGGGTGATTTGGACTTCCTGAAGGAGAGAAATATGTGCTCAGCATGCTGCCTCTGTTCTGTACTGACCATGGACGGCGGTGCCTGAAAACACAACACACAAAAGGAAGAAGAAAACACTGTTAACAGACAATACATCGGAGCGGACACACACACACACACACACACACACACACACACACACACACACACACACACACACACACACACAAATATTTGCTGACATAATAAAAAAGCAGAACTAAAGCAGAGATTAAAAAACCTGAACATTGACAAAAACAATTCAGCATACACCATATTACCTAAGTTTTATATCTAAATATTTATCTGAACTCAGATGTCCATTTCCCCAAACCATATTTACTAACTAACTTTTTACTAACTAGCAAGTATGTCGGTTGGCAATGAGAAATTTCCCATTGGCAACTAAGTTGCTAACTGGTTAGCAAGTATGGTTTTGGGAAACGGATACCAGATCAGTTGTACTGTATGTACACAGACAGACATCCAGCACAGTCTGGCCCAGGCGTGTGTGTGGACACAGCAGAGGTGTGTATTGGCCTGCACTGAGGTGCAGAGGTAGGGAAGGCAGCTCAGCATCGTAGGAAATTCACATTCCTGCCTTAATTGCAACACGCAGGCACTTCCAGACCGCCAGCAGCCTGGCTAGCAGGGAGAAGGCTTCTTTTATCCACGTGCCACACACACACACACACACATATTCAGATCACACACACACACACACACACACACACACACACACACACAGAACACATTTCACAAACATGCTGGTTTGTGAAGTATGGCTGTGTGTGTGTGTTGTGTAGCATGAATTTGTGTTTGTGTGCACATCCACCTTTACAGTCAAAAAAAAAAACGGGAAAAGGGCTCTTTCATCAAAGCTGTGGCCACAGGAATGTAGCACTCATTTCTTCTGCCTTAATCTACTAAATCACTAGACAAGGCGTATGTCACATTTATGAGAGCACAGACACAGACACACACACACACACACACACACACACACACACACACGTAAACAAACACGCAGATTTGTGAGCCCATCTTCAGCCACATAAAGATTTGTGATCTTTTTTGGCTAGTTGGAATAGCTTTTCCCCTCCATTTCAAACGGGTGTGCTAGAATGATGTGTATTCTGCTAACTATATGCCCTTGCTATTTTACAATACTACAGTCCCTGTATACACTTACACACCAACATGATTATTGGGGAAGGGGATAGTATGGATGTGGGTTTGGAACAGCTAGGGGGAAAAGACTACAGCTTGGATCATTTGTGCCTCCAACTTTCTCCCTCTGAGAGAAGGCTACAGGTAACACACACACACACACACAATCACAAAAACTAGCACTTGCAAAGTGCCATGTCGAGTCACTCATCAAGATACCATCAACTGTGATTTTCTATTCATCCACTGCATAACTAAAGCGGAAAAAAAAACTCCACAGAATATTAATTAAAAACGCAACCCACCACCTAGCCCATTTACTCAACTAGCCTACAGCGGATGCGATCATCTTGTAAGTAAAGTATATTTTCTGTTCCGCCCTCCTTCGAAAAATAGTGACATCTCTGTTTTTGCCCTTGGTGATTTGATGAGATGGGGAAGAGAGCTCTGATGCTGCAGCAGGCCCCGCCTGCGACTCGGTGAATTTCACAGGCATTTATGGCACCAGATGTTCTTGTTGACTTATTACGTTTGATCTTCTCCCAATCACGTTCGCCCTAATCTGATTGGGTGATTTGGTGATGCCCGGCCAAGCGAGCCTGAAGGACCCAACCGTACGGAATGTCCTCCGCAAAAGGTCACAGAGAGGTCACGACACATTCCGCAGATGGGTGATGGGAAGCATGTGAGCAACCATCGTGCGAGACGGACACACAGACACAAGTGTACACACACACACAAACAAACACACACACAGACCACAGTATTAATAACAATTGATTACTGACTCATAGAGTGACAAACTCCTTTTGCCTCTCCAGGTTATGAATACACACACACACACACACACACACACACACACACACACACACATTACATGCCACTGAGCAGGAAAAGAAAACAGCAGAGTAACAAAACAAAAGTGGGGACATGGGGGAGGTGAAGGAGCATGATGACAATGGTGATGAGTTATGCACGCATCATGAGCACATCATCAGCCCTTCTTTTCCTGACACTGACACACACTGATTCCCGACACATACAATACAACCTGAGCACTTGTACAACTGACAGCATTTGCAACACAGGGCTGCTTGACATTGGCTGAAAAAATTAATTATACCTGTTGACCACCACTGCCCACCCCCACCTCCCCTTCACCAGCTCATCCCCCCTTTCGCCAAAGTTTAGCACTGGAAAAAATGTTGGTGGATAATTCTGGCCTAAAAGGATGCCAAGAGTACCACACCACAGGCACCATATCTGCCTCAGTAACACCTGCCCCAACCACAACCACAAGCGGGCAAGCTAACAATGACAGGACTCCTGGGCTGGATACAGTACATGACCCAGGGGCACAGACACCCAGGCTGAAGAACGATTCAGAGAAGCGTGGGGTGGACACAAGGTAAGAATGCAGTAAGAACGCATGGCCTATGGTAAGTCTCTAGGTTCAAGCACCTAAAAAAACTTACGTAACCATTACTGTTGTTTTCAGAATGATGAACATCAAACGAAATACCTCACTGAATTCTGAGAAGAAATTGACACCACAGAGAACAGCTAAGGCTGGTATACTGGTAAATGAAAATTACAAATCTACATTGTGGCTATTTAATGCCAAACTGTAGCCTATAGTTTATGTGAGCAACTAGCCTACTTCACAAATTACATATTTTTATCAAGAAACAGTATATCAGCATTTTAAAGTTTTAGGCCTACAAGTTAATGAAAAGTCTGTACCTGTTGCCATTAAAGAAATGGGACAGGATACTACAACTTACTACTATAAGATCAAGCTACTGCTAAATGTTGTGGACAAATTTAGGGTTCATCCAATGTAACAAACCAAATTCATAACTCAAAGTGTAGAATGTGCTATTCAGTCACTAGAAAAAACAGTATGAACAGTATCAAATATCCCCATGAGTACAAAGGCTTGTTATTTCTTTACAAATACTTGCACATTAAAGCCTAACTGATTCATGTATTAACTAAGAAGCACTAATATGCTTTTTTTCTGTCAACAAGCGACAAAGACAGAAATGATAAGCCGCCCACGACACATGTTTACAAAGTTACAAATAGTCAATTTCCCATTTGATAGTTCTACTTCATAACTACTTAAACTTCAGTTACAAACAAAATGGGAAGATTAAAGAAATTCTGTTTTAATCCACTTGCTAACCAGTTCTGAAACCGAATACATAGCGTAGCTGGATAACCTGATTGATTCTGAATAGGGTTATAGATGGCCTAATGTTAAGCTAGCTACAGTAGATGAGTCGTTTAGCTTATTTGTAAAGAAACAGCGACGCTCATTTCAAATCTAAAAGCTCACGGTGAATGTTTGGAAATACAAGCATGTGTCTGAAAGTGTTATAATTCCACCAATAAAACCGTACAGTTACACACACAACTTTTAGCATGTATAGCTCTACACAGTCCCAAGTGGCCTCTGTTCAACCGCATGCTCTCTGAGCTTCGAACAAGGATCATCGCTAACACGAACTAAAACAATCAACATAAAAAATCAACCCAATATGTGAAGTATATGTACACTGTTTGTGGCTAAACGTACTAGAGTTATCGAACATGCCCGATCATAGATGGGCACAAAAGTGAATCAACAGCGTGTTACTAGCCGAGGCGAAGAGCAAACATGGGGATGCTGAGAAACTGACTACGGTACTTTTAAATGTTCTATATTGGTAATTTTTATTGATCGCAGCAAGGTTGGGAGACATAAAAGGTTTATGTGTTTCACAAGATAAGTTTTAACCACCATCGTCACAACAGGCAGTGTCATCCATAGTGGCTTCTCAGGATAAGATGATGGCTATGTTGGATTTTTGCGGGATGGAGTGAGACAAGCACTGCGCCACGCATCGCTTTCTTCGCTCAAAACGAATACCTGTGGCGACCTACCAAGCTAGTCTCTTCATAACTTCAGACAGAAGCAAAAGCCAAGCACAGACAGTTACACATATAAAAAACGTTGTTCTACATCTCACCATTAAAACTTTGGCAGCGCTTTCCAGCTGTGAAATCACTTCTGGTGCACCGACCGCCGCCATCATGGTCTCTCTTCAATGACGCGCCATGCACTGCATTGTGGGATTAAGCGGTACTCTGGGCCAATGGGTTCATGGAGACTTTTGGCAATGAGTACGGTGCCGTGCCCTGTGAAGGTTATGTAATCTCAAAACGATAGTCTTTAAAATCGAATATTGGAGTTCTCAGTTAGACGTGGAATGTATTTTCGAGCTGTGTTTGTGAAGAAATTCTGTTACCCACGATTTTTTTATCCCCATATTTGCCATAAAAAAAACCGTGCGCTGCTGGCATTTGGCACATGCCAAGTTTCAAAATGTCTAGGACAGCCCAGCTAAGGGCATGTTCTGGGTAGCCTACACTGAGTAGTCCCGGAACAACCAGGCCCACACGCCAAAAACCAATGGATCCGTAGATCACGAGTGGTCACGAGCCTATATCATTTGGGGTGTGTTTGTTTTCATGAGACGATGTCACTGTGGGTTATAGATAGAAACACGCTTGGTACTTGGGCGACCTCACCGGACAGTTACCTAACGTGGAGTTGGGTGGGGTGGGGGATAGTGGGGAACTCCCTATACCCCCTCAAGCCATGTGGTCTGGAGTAGCCTAAAAAAGTATAGCCTAACCTAAATACATAAAAAAAAAAAGAAAAAAAAAAGAGAGAAAAACACCATCTGAGGATTTATTAATTTAATTTAAACATATATTTTACACAGTGAAGACAGTGAAAGCATTTTTACAATTTCTCAATTCATACATAAATGTAAAAAATGAAATATAAATCAGATTGTATGCTGTATGTAATACTGAAGACATGGAGGTTTAACAGTTAGCTCAGGAAAAGGAAAAAAAAGAATAAGATACAAAAAATATGTATATCTGTATAAATATATATATTCAAGAGTAACAGTGTGGTATAACACATTAAGAAAGACCAGAGGAGTCATAGGACAGTCCCACTCCAAAGTAGAAATATAAAAGTTACACTAAGTAGGAAAAAAAAATCACATCATCAAACAAAGAAGTAAGATATCAAGTCAGTCATAGATTGTCAACACTTTAAAAAGTACATTTTAAAGAAAATTCATTCATCAACAATTCACAACACACACAAACTCATACACATTGCATGGACTTGACTCATTATAGAGAATGTATTTAATGGGCTAAAGCTTGGCTGTTGTGGTTATTTCTTTAAAGGGACCAGGCAACTTTCTGCTATAAAACTAGTAAACTAGAGACGGAAAAAGGCCTACAAAACCTTACTCCCACCACTAGAATTGCTAATGTTAATTCTGTCTGATTGCAAAACAAGTTTGAATGTCATGCTGTAGGCCTTTAGGTTTTCTTTTATTTTGAGGTGATTTCCTACCCCCTACCCAGAACTGTACAGCACATCCTGGATGGCTGATGGGAATAAAACCTACATTTTTCCACCCTTCTTATGACTAAATGTCATCTAAATTAATTTGGAGATGGTACCAAAACAATTTGTCTGATAAAAATGATAACCTCAAACAGTGGCAAAAAGTTGTCTGGTGACCCTTTAACACTAATTACTCCATTATGACTACAACAGGCTAGGTAAGAAGTATTCACCTAGCTTGCTCAGTCCATCAGAGAGAATAGCTGACGGTTTCCATACTTGGATTTCAAAAAAAAAAAGTGTTTTGACCCCCAAGCAATGGTTTTGTGTGCTTATCCTGAGGAAGAATTTGGTTTTATTTGATGTGTCTTTCATACATTTGAAATTTATTTCAAATACAAGTTTGTGTACATAGTGGGGTTTAACGATGTAACAGGCAGAAATGACTTGACCTGTTCTCTTTTTCTACCCATCTGAGTCAGTGTGCCAGTTGTTGTTGGGGAGAAAGCGATCAATATTATTGGCCGTTAATATGACTGTGATGTAACAATGTGTGAAGCACACAAATGGTTATCAGCATGCTTTGGAGGAGCCATTATGATGTAATCAATCAAATATGAAGAATTTAATTTTTGCTCTCGTTTGCTGAAAATATTCAACACACCATTCTTTACTACAACACAATGTACTTTATCAGGCTTGGGAAAACTGTTTATAAAGTGAGGCCAGATTTGAATTTTAATGGTCTGGATAGGAAAGTATACATATTAAGCAAAAAAAAAAAAAAAGTGTCATATAAGCCTGATGTACTAAGTTCTCCTTGCCTGCCTGTATGCTCCTCTACAATTCAGCTCCGCTCTTCTGTTTCCATTCACTTGACTGTCCCTAACTCCCTCTCCCTCTGACTGCCTCTCACGCAAGCAGGGCCGGCCTGGTTTGCGAGGAGTTTCCATCTTTGTTCAAATACTGATCGCCACATGGTAACACACGCACACACACACACCAAACATTCATTGAGAAGACACAAACTTTGCCCCATTCCATCCAAAAAACAGCCAGTCAAAAACACACTTTGCACACACACACACACACACGAACACACAACACACAGAGAAAGAAGGAAAGGAGAAACAAGGGTAATATGAAATAATGATGATAATGTCAATAATAATAATATTAATAACAAATAAGCAGCATTGGGTCATGTAGGCCTAACTACATTGAAAATATATAAAACCAATATAATATATATTTGTACATATTGTATTTCAGTATTTAACGTTAAAAAAAAGGATATTTGTTGTGTTTAGAAAACTATAATATATTGTTTTTCTTATCTGTATTGCACATAGTCATACCATCACATACGATTTCAGAAACTCTTTGTCCTCTGCCTTTGTTTGTTTCATCATGTCTTTTATGACTGCCTGATAAAAAAAGATAAAGGAGTTCTCTATTGGCAATTTTACAACTGCACCTCCTATCCTTAATACTGTCATAGTAAGGATGATGAAAGCTGTAGCCTAAGGGGGTTAGCATGTGCACATGCTAAGCGAGGCTGTGGTATAACAGTGCTTGTGATGTCAAAAACACAAGGGGACAGGCTTTCCAGCCATGTCGGGTGAGTGTTTATGGGTGAGACTATTAGTGTCATTCTCAACACTTATTAGGAAAGAAAAATTACAATTAAATAGAGGCCTACGCTTTAACATGTGTGGCCTTAAAAGGTAACAGATATTTAGGAGCTCAGACATATGAGTAGAATTATTGGTGACTTAAAATAGAAAAAAAAAAAAATGCTGTAAAAATTCATCAATGTGGAGATAACTGTTTTTTTTTCCTGTGGTAGGCCTACGTGGCATACTGTATGTAAAAAATAAAAATGCTTTCAGTTTAGGAAAGTGTTGAACACCGTGATTCATGGTTTCTTTGTGAATACCATTTGACCTTATAATGGAGACTGCACATCAAAAACAAAAACACCTAGTGAGTCTTTCATCTGAGGTTTGTTTTGCTCACAAAGACACATCCAGTGGGAGTCAAATGTCAGCCAACTGTACAAAACTATGACTCTTTTGTCCACTAGAGGGTGTCAAACAAACATTCAAAATGGCTGGCATTTTTAAAGCCACAAATATTTTAGCAGGCCAAGGAAAGTGACCCTAATCATACTAGGTCCTCTGGCTTGAAATATTACTCAGTGACTTTAAAACCACTTCCTTTGGGAACGTTAAAACAATTCAGAAACAACGTTAACAAAACATTGGCAAACAAAATGGCTTTTACTACCTAAAATGATGGTAATATGCACCATGTGTACATACTGTAGACTGATGTATATGTGTTTATGTAAGCATGTGTACGTGTACGAGCATGTGTAAAGTTGTGTGTGTGGATGCGTGTACATATGTATTTGGTAGATTCAGCTGTGCAAGATCTGGACCAACCTATGCGTTTCTGCCAATGTCAATGAGACAAGATACTGACAATACAACACATAAAAAAATAAAACACTTCCATCCTCTCATCCTCATCGCACAAATGTTCATTTCTCTCCGACGCCCAATTGTCACAGTTACTTTTCCACTTTTGGAATGGCTGCATCAGGATCGATCTTCGACAACAACAGGAGAAGATGAGGAAGTGGTTCTGGGTGTCTATTAATGTCCTGTTTTTCAGGGTCCTTCCGAGACTCCTCGAAATTGCTTTTCCCAGACAGACTGGAGAGTGAAGGAATGGAACTTGCCGGAAAAAAAAGAATAATGTGACCCACATCAGACAAGGTGATTGAATCATGGTCAACACACTGCCCCTGATGTGTGTAGACCAGATTCCAGTAACATCCAAGTCCAGAGGTTCTACGGTGCTTGACATTGTTTTGTTTGCTCTTTATTTTCTCACTCCGCCTCTCAATGGATAAGCTGATCTAAGAACAGAAATTTTCCAAGCTAATGACCTGATCCTTATAAATCTGTGCTCATGTGCAAGTCAGTTAGCATATTATTCTGTTTTGCTGCTTCTGGATTGCACTTTCTTGGTCCCAGGTTCAATGTCTATGCACTCTAACCTACTGTTCACAGGTATTGTTGGACTGATGGTATGACTAGTGAAATGAAGTAAAATGTCTGATGGTCCGGTAGTGTCAAAAGCTTCCTCTCTGCGTCTTCCTCCCTCTCCCTCTCGTCTTTTCCTAATCCTCTCTCTTTCTGTCTACCCATAACTCGAACACAGAAAAACACACACTCACTCACTCACACACACACCCACACGGAATAAAACTAAACAAAAACACCCGTTCCTGGCATAACAACGGTTATGGAAAGGTGCAGGATGATCACGATGAAGTGACGATGCCTTTGGTAGCGCGGTTATTCCTACCATGTCTTTACACATACACAGGCTCACACCCTTCCCCGTGCTCTTCTTCCTCCTCATCCTCTTCCTCCTCCTCATCTTCCTTCTCGTCCCCCTCTCCCCTCGACTCATCTCTGTGCCCAACTCTACAGCCAGCCCCTGCCCCTCCAGCACCACTACTACCACTGCTGTTGCTGCTGCCTCCGTGGGCATCTTCAGGGGGCTTGGGGTAGCGGAACGGGCAGCCGTTGTCGTCAAAGAACCGGCGGAAGGTGAACTCGTAGAAGGCGTGTTCCGGGTGTTTGCTGTGCGGGGAGTAAAGTGTGTCGTAGGCCCCCCTGGAGCCGGCAGCTGCGGCGTCTCCGCTGTCGCTCCATGCCCCCGGGCCTCCCTCTTCCTCCACAGGGTCGAAGTTGGAGGTGTCCATGGGGTGGGTGATGCGGGGCCGGTAGGGTGCGGGTTGCTGCCGCAGGTTGCTGGAGAAGTCCATCTGGTTGAAGTAGGGGTGCGTTTTGATCTCGCCGGCGCCGTTGGAACCCAGACGGTCCTCGGCCGAGCAGCACAGGCGGCTGATGATGTCCACTGCCTCCGGACTCAGCTTCACCTGAGGAGGCACCTGCAGCGTGCTCTCCCAGTTGATCACCTGTACAGGGACAGGGGAGGGTTAAAGCAACAGGAAGAGACTTTTAGTGGGGACAGGTTTTCTTTTTCCTTTTCCCCCCACTCTGTTGTTTAGAGTTGCCATTACTGTAAATTACTTTTGGCCATTACTTTGCAAACATTTTGATTTGAATACGGGCTGAGAGTACAGAAAGAATAAAAGTGGGGGCGAAGTAGAGACATGGAGAGAGAAAATGATAGTATTTATGATTCAGAGAAGGGGACACAAACTGAAAGTGACCGCTTTTGTGAGCGAGGTGGGAGAGAGAGAAAGAGAGAGAGAGAGAGAGAGAGAGAGAGAGAAGAAAGTGATGGTATTTGGAGTGAGTGAGAGTGTTGCTGACCTTAATCTGGGTTTCTGTGGGGGTAGGAGCGAGGAACGGTGGCTGTCCCACCAGCATCTCAAACAGGATCACGCCCACACTCCACCAGTCACAGAGCTGTGTGTATCCTGCAGACACGCAAACACACACACACACACATACACTCAGCAAAACATGAACACAATGGGCGCCTCCTGAACACAGTTTTACACAGCTTTACACAATGAGTCATCCCGAACATTTGAAAATAAACTACATCTCTAAAATAAGATCTCACATCACCGTGGTACTTTTAAAGTTGAGCCCTTAACTTATCAAAACTTAAGATGGAGGAATGGCAGTGGGGTGAGATGAAGGCAGCATGGGATTTAAAAAGCGCTTTAGGTGGATTTTCTCTCTTCACTGAGCTATTTAGTCTGGGGCTGCGAACTCTGAACCATCCAGATGTTGTCTGTTTTTGATTAAAGCCCAAAATAGTCTTCACATGGTTGGCCTCTGCCGAGTTTCCTCCTGCCCTCTTAAAGGATGTTCCAGATCCCATACTTCCTCAAGATGTGGACATCATTCAAAATGACAGAAATGGATACAGGAGCATTGCATTACTTCTGTAGGTTCAGTAACTTGCGTTGGAAAAGGTATAGCACAAGTTTATATGGATTAGTGTAATGAAAAGTGAATAATGTGCTATATTCAGGACAGCGTAAAAAAAAAAAAACTGGGTTGGGGGGGGCGGGGGGTAGTTATAAGGGTTCAAAGGGTTATAAGGGCTTTTTTTTTTTTTTGAATATATCTCTCTGGTTTACGCTTATCAAATTCACCAAAGGGAATACTGAATGACAGTCCACCTGAATCAAACAAAATTGAGAACTAAATTAGCTGATAGCAGAGTGAAAAAAGTGAACTCCTCCCAAACAATCTTGAACCTAAGCCTCTGCATAAAAAGAATGAAACTCGGCACATCCTGTTGACAACATAAAATCTTGCTTCATCATCATCATCATCCCCAACCCCCATCATCTGGCTGTGCCCTTGTGGCTCACCTTTGCGCAGCAGCACCTCGGGGGCGATGTAATTGGGCGTGCCCACCAGCGAGTGGGCCAAGCAGCGCTGGTGCTGCCGCATCGCCCGCTGCTCCAGCGTCATCAGCCGGTCGCCGCAGCGGCAGTTCGACACATCGTCCCAGAAATCACTGGGCTCCATGCTGTCCTGCCTCACGTGGCTTCCTGAAATAGGAATGAACACACAGGGAGAGAGAAAAACAGAGGAGGAACAGGAGAGAGGTGGGGGGGATTATTTCAAAAGACTTATATAGAATACAAATGATGTTATTGTAATTATTATTAATATTGTAATAATATAAAAAGCTTATCAGTTCAATTCTTTATCAAATACAAAACAATCCGTCACATCTACATACTGTAAGCTTTCTGCATGCATACAGACATTCATGCATGGCATCAGCGTGGACAAACTATAAAAGATAAGCAGTATTATTAGTCATGACTAACACACACACACACACACACACACACAATAACGGCAAACACACAAGTGACCCCACTGATGTCCGCCGACCCTCACCTTTCTGGTAGTACTTGGAGTTGTGTGTCCAGCGGAAGCCGGTGCACAGGCCGAAATCGGTGAGCTTGATGTGGCCGTCGCGATCGATGAGGATGTTGTCGGGCTTGATGTCCCGGTGGATGAAACCCATCTTGTGCACACTCTCGATGGCCAGCGTCAGCTCGGCGATGTAGAACCGCGCCAGCTCCTCGGGAAACACCCCCATGCGGATGAGCAGGCTCATCATGTCGCCACCGGGGATGTAGTCCATCACGAAGTACAGGCTGTCCTTGTCTTGGAAGGAGTAGTACAGCCGGACCACCCACTCGTTGTCGGCTTCAGCGAGGATATCCCGCTCTGCTTTTACGTGAGCCACTTGGTTGCGGTTGAGCACATCTTTCTTGCGGAGGGTCTTCATGGCGTACAGGGCGCCCGTGTCGACCTTGCGGGTGAGGCAGACCTCTCCGAAGGCGCCGATGCCGAGGGTCTTGATCTTAACGAACATGGACTTGTCCATCTTGGCACGGCGCAGACGGTTGTAGTTGGACTCCTTCTGGTTGAGCATCTTCCTCATCTGCTCCTGTTCTGCTTCGGACAGGCCAGCCTGCGGGGGAGAAGGAGGAGAAAGAGATTAAGATTGTAATCTCCCTCTATAATCTCGAAATTATAAAATGCATTTTCACAAAGTAGGGGAATTTATTTTCATCATTTTAAATCATTTAATGATTTAATCATTTAAATCATGCTGTTTCATACAAATGGATTCTTTCTAAAGTTTCATGAATTTAACTGAATTGTATTTGCTTCAAGTCGGCTTTTGTACATAACGAAACTAGTAAGTAGTTTTGTTTACATTTTACTGTATAGTGTTAACATGCCAATTATATATGTGACCATTTTATCTAAATAGTGAATAAAATGAATGAAATAATGAATTAATAAAATGATTAATTAATAAAAAAAGAGAACACTAGTTTTGAAGGCCTCCCTTGTGCTCCTCACCTTCGACATCTCCTGCTCCAGCTGCAGTCTGCGGTTGAGCTTCTGCTGGTACGTCTTCATCACGTTCTCTACGTGCTGCTCCATGTAGAACTTGAAGGCGAAGGGCGAATAGCTCTTGATACGCGACTCTCGTTTCTCCTCATCGCGGGCGTTCTTCCTCACGGGCACCGGCGAGGTCTGGATCTGCTTCTTGTCCTTCACGGCCTTCTCGCTCTTCCCAGACTTGCCCTTCTCTTTGGTGTGGGGCTCCTCCGCTTTCGTCCCCGCAGGAGGAACGTTTTGGATGGCTCTGCCGCCCTGGGCAGGAAGCTCCGGAGCTCCACACATGGATGCGCTGTCCAGGGATGCCTGCTCAGCGCCTGCCCCAGATGCAAGCAGGGTTTTGGGGTATGGTGGTGGCGGGCATCGGGGCTCCTGGGCGGACTCCCGGGCGTACGAGTCTTCGGTCATGTACCCGTGAGCGTCGGGCCCATCCTGGTTCTGAGAGGCCAGCCAACCGGGGTGGCACGGACCAACAGCGGTCTTGGGTTCAGGCCTCATCACCCGGATGCTTTTTACGGGCGGCTGGATTGGTGGGGAAGTCACGGCAGTGATGGTATTGGGCGGCGCCATTCCAGGGTCTTGCTTACCCCCCGCCACTCCTCCTGGTGCAGGCATAGCCTGCCTGACGTTCACCTTCTGGTGGTTGTTGAAGGAGTTGGTGCGGCTAGGGACACGCACCTCCCCTCTGAAGGGCCCCTGTGGCTGGGGCTGCCGGGCCTGAGGAGGAGGGGCACCCCCGTCTGGCCCTGGAGCTCCCGTCCACATGTGCTCGTAGAGGTCAAGGTTCAAGCTGGCCCGCGAGGGCGTCAGGAGACCCTGGGGGATGTCGGAGAAATCCGGGCCCATGGCGGCGCCGCCTGCTGCTGCACCTCCAGGTGAGCGGGACATCATGTGCACCTGGTGCGAGGTGGGGCTGGATTGGCGAGGGTGGGAGTGCGGTGGCAGGTAGAGATTGGTAGGGTACCCGCCACCACCGCCCCCATTCTGCCCGCCCATGGCCCCTTTGCCCTGCATGTTGACGTAATTATCCGGGGGCGCCATGGGGGGCATCTTGTTTTGGAAGGAAGCACTCCGCTGTACTCCGTAGCCCGATGTTTCCATCATGTGCGGTCGGCCGTGCCCGTAGTCGTAGTGCGGAGCAGGACCTGGTGCCCCCGGTGCTTGAGGCTGGATCTGCAGAGGCTGACCTGGCACTGCGTAACTCATCATGGCTGGCTCCATGCCCCCCGGATACGGCTTCTGCTGGGCCGGGCCTGGCTGGTACATGGGGTTTCCAGGGCCATTCTGAGGGGGCATTCCGGGGGGGTACGCTCCCATACTGGGCGGGCGCCCCATAGGGTTGCCCATGCCAGCACCCTGGCCTGAACCGGATGGGGGCATCATATAGTTCATGACAGGAGGCCCACCCATGTAAGGCCGGGGCATGTCACCCTCTGCTCCATAGGGGGCTCCTTCATACATTGGTGCCCCCATTTGGTGATAAGGTGCCAAGGTGCCCTCACTGTTGCCCTCGATCGATGGCCTGTGGTCCATGGAGTTTGGCATGCCTCCTTTTCCTGTTAAAAAGCACAAAGGGATCATGATTAGGAACATCAGTTAAGTACAATGCTATGCACAGTTTATATACTTCTACTATAAAGACTCAGTATGCAAGATAAGATTAACAAATTTAATCCATATGACTGGACAGGAAAAAAATTAATGGACAAATACTGAGTTTTCACAATGAACTTTCACTTCAGCTCATTTATATTTGTTGACACAGTGTGCAAGATAAGGTTAACAAAAGGACAAATACTGAGTCTTCCCGCAGAACTTTCGCCTCAGCTTTCATTTCCAGCATGCATCTCTATGTGCATACATCTCTACAGTTATTTAACACAGTTACAGATGTGTGTATAAGACTATTTATAGGGAGTTTATAAAATGTCTATAATGTCAAGTTCACTATTTATAGGGAGTTTATAAAATGTCTATAATGTAAAAAGTCTACAGCGTTTTCTAAGGAAAAACAGCAAGATGCATATACCAGGGGAGGTCTGTTTGATGACGTGGACGATGCGCTCATTGCGTGGGTCCAGGTACCCCATCTTACTGATGTACTCCAGAGCTGCTTCAATGTTTCGGCTTCCTGTTTGCTTCAATGCACGGACCGCCATTTCCTGAGGTAACACAGGTGAGGCATGAATACAAACTGTACACTTCAGTAGTACACACAAAAACATTCTACACATGCCATACCAGAATGGCATGAATATCTTTCCCACGCACATCAAATGCATACACAGAAAGACACACACACACACGCACACACACACACACACACACACACACACACACACACACACACACACACACACACACACACACACACACACACACACACACAATTCTAGAGGGACACCATGCACCTGCATCCTGCAGACCCCAGGTCATGGACCAGCTACTTCCTGTACCAGGTCCTTAGCACACAAACAACACCTCTCTGATCTCAAAACACTCACTCTCTCTAACCCACCCTCCCCAACTCCCCCCAGCCCACACACACACACACACACACACACACACACACACACACACAGACACACACACACACACAGACACAGACACAGACAGACACACACACACGTCTTGTTTTAGTCCTGGTATAAATTTAGTCCGGAGCTGCACATAATCCCTCGGAGAGACTAGCCAGTAACTCTTGATGTGTGACAGTCAGGCACATAGGCTACAGCCTCACTGGCCCTACACTGGGACTGCTGCAGAAAGCATGCTTTTAGCTTAGCACACAATACATGCCAGTTCACTCAGACCTGTAGGACTTCATAGCAACTAATAAATAAACACAGAATCACAGCTCTTTTTTGGGGGGCCATGTTAGACCATCTCATTCATGTGTTATGTACAGAATGCCTGGTATCATAATGATTTAACATGAAGGACATTCTAGACTTTTAACAGTCTTTTCAGTACTCTAGAACCAAATTCTAGGGTGCTAAGGCTACATGAAAGCTCTGAAGGAGAAGCACTCACTGAGCTGCCACCCAGGCTACACCAGTGGGCTAAATAAAAACAAGCACTCGTACCACCCACCCACCCCGTGACCAGCCCGATCCCCACCCGCGCCCAAATAAACGCGCCCCACTCTCACAGCACGGCGACCCACACCTATATGAGGAAATCCCCCCGAATGGCATATGACCTCATTCCAAAGACATTTGGCCCAAACCTTTTGCTCCAACACACAGCGAGCCCTCTGTCTCACACTGCCCCTAGCGGACAGAAATGGGACTGCATCAGGTATTCCATACAGGGGAGGAGAAAGAAAGCTGGGGGGAGGGGGGAAAAGAAAAAGAAAGAAAAGGAAAAAAAAAAAAGAAGAAAAAAATACATGGAATGATGTCCATTGGGATTTTTTTCTCCCATCTTGTATTCACCACATATGACCTAATTATGAGTAGAAGTTCCCTTCAAAAGTTGCTTAAAAACAGGAGTAGTCGAGAGAAGGGCTTGTGAGCAAAGTTGCAGAAATACCAACGAAGAAACGACCGACAGGCTTCTAGTCAGTGCCCACTTGGTTCCTCCACCACTTTGCAGGCCAGCTGGCAGTACTGGCCAAAGACGAGGAGGAAACACAAGTGCGTTTTAAAAGAGGGCTCCCTAGCAACAGTCAGCACACACACACACACACACACACACACACACACACACACACACACACACACACACACACACACACACACACACAGGTTTGAGTTCCATTGACCGAGCTCCTGAGCTAAAGAAAATTCTCCATGTTTTGAGGTAGAGAACATGGGACACAGCACTGTTCAAAACCACAACAGAAAGGCATTCTCCACAGGACAAAGGAACAGCTACACATGCAGCAAAAACACACACACACACACCACAAATGGTACCAACATGTGCACACAAATAGTCACAGTCGCACACACACAAAATCAGAAACAATGGGGCAAGGACAGGAGAAGCGGTGCCCCCTCTCCTCCAACACACACACACACACACACACACACACACACACACACACACACCAACAATGGGACGGAAACATGCATATGAACAAAAAATTTGGTGCCCACACAGACACACACCCGCACACATATGCACGCACACACACACACACTCAGGAAATAAAATGTAAACAAACAGTGTCTCTTTATGGTCATTGTTCTGCAAGGTTCAGGGTCTCTGTGCTACATTCCAACACGGCCCTGCACCAAGGGGGTGTGTCCACAGGTCTCCTAAGAGAAGTTATGGAATCACACACACACACACACACACACACACACACACACACACGAATATGTGCAAGCACACAGACTAACAGATACAGGGAAAATGATTTAACAAGACTAAAACTCTAACTCAGCACTCGCTGTTTCACACGCATGACACACACACACACACACACACACACACACACACACACACACACACACACACACACAGGGAGGAGGGTGTCTGTGTTCTGGTCCAACACACAGTTCTAGCCCTGACCTCCACTGTCATGGCGACAGATGTTCAGGACATTCCACAAGCCAGGAAGCAAGAATCCCAACTATTTGGTAATCAGTTCATCTCTCCCTCACCCTGTCCATGACACTCACACAGTCTCACTCCCTCTCTCACACACACACACACACACACACACACACACACACACTCCCCTTTTGCCTACGATTTCAGGGTCCATCTTCAAACCTCATTGTGGCTTCTGCCCAAAAATATCCGACTTCACATTTGCACCCTTGTTATAATGGTGGCTACCACAGGCCTGAGAGTACAACCAAACACATAATCACACTCAATCTTGACTGTGGTGAGAGTACACTCTCACACACACATACACACACACACACACACGGAAAAACACAGTCACATACATTCCTACGGGGCGCGCACAAACACTCCTTCCCTCTCACACATGAACACACACATACACACACACACAAACTCATAAGGGTAGCCGTGTTTGTTTGTTGGTTTGTTTTGCATAACTATGGAGAGGCAGTGTTGTGCTGGACCAGAGGCAAAAGGTTGCTTTTTTACATTAGGGCTTCACTTTGACCCAATTCTGAAACACATTCCAACAAGGCGTCTGGAAATGGAAGCCATCTGGAGGACATTCACTGAGTTATGTGAGAATGGACATGCAGGAGGAGAGAGAGAGAGAGAGAGAGAGAGAGAGAGAGAGAGAGAGAGAGAGAGAGAGAGAGAGAGAGAGAGAGAGAGAGAGGACATCAGTTGTGACTATGTTCAGTTCTAGACCATCTTTCATTTTTTTCCTCATTCTTTGACACAAAGTCATCATAGCAATAGACAATCATCTCACTCTCTCTTTCTTGGTCCTTCGCACATACACACAAACACCAATCGTCAGACAAAGAACAGACACAAACATTCTGCACAAAGACACAATCCAGACATAAGCATTCCACACACACACACACACACACACACACACACACACACACACACACACACACACACACACACACACACACACTTTTTGATAGATGTCTTAAACTGTTAAAGACTTCCAATTCTGTATATACAGACATTTCGTAATAAACTACGGAACTGGGCAGAACATAAACAGAGATGTGAATTACCACTTTTTTTTTTTTTTTCAATAATAATTCGGGAAATCTTCATTCCTAACTCACTGACCCCCACCCATCCCCCCCCCCCCCCCAACCCATCCCTAGGACCCTCCACCCCTCTGCTTCTTCAGCCCCCCTCCCTTGCTCCCCCACCAAAACATTTCCTTTAAGGTGATTATGTAACATGCTGCTGCATTGCTATGTAATTTGCCCAGCGGAGAGCTATGATAAGGATCAGGGCCGCAGAGAGAGAGAGAGAGAGAGAGAGAGAGAGAGAGAGAGAGAGAGAGAGAGAGAGAGAGAGAGAGAGAGAGAGAGAGAGAGAGAGAGACCGGAGGAGGGCATGGCAGCCATTATATTCCCGGAATGTGTAAAAAAAAAAAAAAAAAAGAAAAAAGAAAGAAAAAAATGAAAAAATAGAAATGGGCAGCCTGAGATTAGAAGACAACGAGAGAGAGAGAGAGAAAGAGAGAGAGGGATCTTCAGGAGTTCTTAAAACACCTACATACATTAGAAACACAGCAAGATGAGGCATATTTGATAGTTCTCCAAAGAGTAGCCTCGGACTGGATCAGGGACAGAACAAAGTCAAGAGAGAGATTGACACACAAAGAACAATGCCGCCGGATACATGTAAGGAAGAAGACAACAGGCGCCTACAAGAGAGAGGAGAGAGGAGAGAGAGAGAGAAATAGAGAGAGACTCCAAAACCATCTGACAGAGACAGCCAGACAAAGTGGCTATGTTCTCCCTGACGGCCACGAGTCACGCCAGCTGAAGGAACTGGTCCACCCAGCAGCCATTCAATGGACACTTCCTGTTTGCACACACTGAGCGCACTCAGCGCCGGCTAGGTTAAGCTAGGCTAGGAAAAGCCAAATCCAAATCCATATTATCAGAACGGCTCTGATAGGGATGGTGGCCACAGCAGTTTTGCGGGTCCACCACCACACGGTGATATGCCACACTCTGGCCAGCGTATTTATATTATGTACGACCCATCTCACTTCAGTCTCTCTCATCGGCCTATCTGATGGAAATCGATGCACAGAAACTGGGCTAGCCCAACACAGGGTCACCCCCAGGTACTACTGCCACAATGGAGCGTGTATTACATTAGTTGCCTGCTCTGCTACTTGTCATTCCCAATTCAATTGCAGTTAAAGGGGAGATAACTCTTTCCCAACCCTTTCCCATCTCTTATAAGTCCCTCTAGAAATCTCCTCTGCCCACCCCCCTTTTTTTGTTTCTCTCCCTCAGTCCCTCTCTTTCACTCTCTCTCTTTCTCCCTCCTTCAGGCAAGGCCTCGTAATTCCTGCGCGCCACGTTGAATTGGTCGGCGGTGTTGTGCACAGGCTTGAGCGCGGCATTCCTGGGATACCGAGCCCTGTCACAAGGCTGTCCTCCGGGCCAGCGACACACATTTACGGGAAAGACAACCACAGTTAAGACAACTGACTCGAGATCTGTGACAGTTGTTATCGAGACAGCTTCGTGAACTACGTCAAGGGAATAATAATAAAAAAAAATTGTACAAATAAAGCACCAGCTACTGCACTGTCAATCCACACACAAGAGTGAAGCAAAAATTGCTTTGATATGAAAGATCTCTCGCAACTGTCCACCTCTTTTAACAACTTTGGAGGAGCGGAAAGATCGGCTGAATCATTTTCATAATTCAAGGGTGTTTTTGTTGAAGGTTTTAAAGAGGATATTCTCAAGTCTAGGGAGGTATTATACGAACATATAGGTGCTAATCTCCACAGCAATGCCCATGCTTGTGGGGGAGAGGAGAATGTGTGGGAAAGAACTTCAGTGCTTAATAACGATGACAGATAAATATAGTATTGTGTGTTACTGCTGTCTCCTGGACCAGCTTTTACAGTTCCTCATTCTTTTCAGCCTTTGCGGTCGGTTGCGCTTTTCTCCCATGGCTCTAGGTGAAAAGTAAGCATTTTTGCCTTGCCTTCCTGACAGAACGTCGAAAAACTTTAGTCGTCCTGGCTTTCCCCTAGTTCTAGTGCATACTCACTATAATCATACAAAATAAACAGAGGGTAAGGGTTTTTTTCTTCTTCTTCTTTTTTTAAATGGATTTCTTGTAAAAGTGTTGATGTTTCAGAAGATCCAACCCTGCTGTTTCACTGCTCTCTCTCTCCCTCCTGGTTATGTAACGGCTGTGAGCCTTGGCGGAGTGAGGAAGCATGAGAAGCACTGGGCCTTGCCTGCATGGCTCTCATATGGTGCAATGAATCCTTATCCTAAACCTCTCATCATGCCTCTACCACACACACACACACACACACACACACACACACACACACACACACACACACACACACACACACACACACCGGTAGAACAACAGATAACATCACAGTTATACTTCCAGAGAACATGTGAACACAACACGTAAGTCATGTTCCTCCATATTTCAACTCTCCATTACTGGCGACTTCATACCAGACGACTGGTTCTTAAAAAGTAGTGACAATAGGCAGAAAATATGCATGGAACTTCACACACACATGCAAGCACTTCAATAGGACTTTTACACAACACCAATAAACTCTCTGGATGTGCAGTGAGATTTCGTGGAAGGTCTTAACAGTCCTATTGCACAATATGATAGTTGGAAATGTGAAGTAGGACAAAGGACTCTATAACCAACACAAACAAACTCCTGACTCACACATTCATACTCGCCTCATCAGATTTCAACTGCACACACATCTGTACCAACACACACACACACACACACACACACACACAAATAACATGCAGACACACATGCATGCACACACATACCCACTCTTAACAGACACTGGCACACACACACACACAAACAATATGCACAGACACACATGCATGCACACACATACCCACTCTTAACAGACACTGGCACACACACACACACACACACACACACACACACACACACACACACACACACACACACACACACACACACACACACACACACACACACACACACACACCTGGTCACAGCCGGCGTTGACCAAATCCTGCAGCATCTGCCGGTTGACGTCCCCACTATGGTGGCTGCTGGGCCCGGACTCATTGGCGAAGGGCATGAGGGACTTGCGGATCTCGCGCAGCGCGTTCTGGTAGTTGTTGAACTTCTGCGGCGGGCGCACCTGCTGCTGCCGGTTCCCGGCTTCTTTGCCGTCCTTGCCTCCTTTGCAGTCGGCGCTCCGACCACCACCGTCACCCCTGGAGCTGCCCCCGTGAAGCGCCTGGCTGACCAGCTTGGCAGGCTGTTTCAGGCCTTCCTTGATCTCCTGTAGACGCTGTCGCGTGTTGCCCACATATGGGGCGGCGGGGAAGGTTTTGGGCCTCATGGTGTTTTGGGAAGTAGTGGTGGGCGCTAGAATTAGTCTGAACTAGCCTGGTGCAAATACTCTTAAAAAGTCGCTTGACTTGTAATTACATATACACAAACTTGTCCTTACTCACTCACTCCCTTACATACACACTCATACACCCTACTCACAAACATATTGGCCACACGCAATCATATTCAAGTACATACCCACAGACACACAAAAATCTCTGCAAATCCCCACAAACACACACACACACACACACAACTTCTCTCTCAGCTGGGCTTTTGAGCTGTCTGACCTAAATAGATAACACACTCACACACACCCACACATACACGCACACACACTCTCACACCCACACACACGTGTGCACACACACACAGTCTCCCCCCAAAAAAACCACACACACACAAAACAGTGGGATAGATCTGGGAAGAGATTGGAGCACAAGTCCTGGTGGCTCACTCTCTGCTGTGGCCTATCCCGGTCCGGTTATTTGTGTGCTCCTAACAAATGACTACGCTAAATGCTACGCTAAACCTACTCTACCCTAAGCTACTCGGATTCCATCGCCCTGACCCCCCAGTTTACGGGTCACGTTCCCCCTCATTCCAAGTCTTGTGGAGGGTCATAAGGACGGCTTTGCTCCATTCCAGCATGATGCACATCTTTGCCTAGGAGAAGAAGACAAAACAGACAAATCAATGAAGACATACGTAACTACACATATGAAATGATAATTAAGGAAAGCAAACAATCAAATAAAAGAATGAAACAATCTGTGCAATCAACTGACCAATCAATCCATCAATCAGTCAGATCAATGGATCCAGTCATTGCCTTTCTCTAACCAGCTGACCAAAACGATTTACTTCCGCCACTTACCAACACCTCATTGCCCTACAAGGTATAGCTTCCACTTGCATGATAGCATGGCTAAGTAGCTACTACTGTATATGCGTCTCCACACACTGGTTGGCTGGTGTGTGTGTGTGTGTGTGTGTGTGTGTGTGTGTGTGTGTGTGTGTGTGTGTGTGTGTGTGTGTGTGTGTGTGTGAGTGAGTAAGGAGGACAGCCACGTGAAGGGATAAGT
The DNA here is from genome assembly GCA_027497455.2 of Sardinella longiceps. NCBI lineage: Eukaryota > Metazoa > Chordata > Actinopteri > Clupeiformes > Clupeidae > Sardinella > Sardinella longiceps. The sequence goes on along the minus strand of JAODXP020000016.1, from coordinate 20,842,870 downwards.
TCCTCTGGAGTCTGGACATTGATGGAGAAGGAATCATTCAAGACCACTGTGGCCTATAGGCTAGACTGCCATTGTAAGACTGGACTCTCTCTAGCATTGCATCTTTATGGCAAATGCATTAGGAGGTATTGCAACCAGAGTGTTAAAACCAGTTTACAGTTTCGATTACATCACCAACCACATTGTTGCACAGAGGCGATGAGATCCATAGACAGACATGCTTTGTTTTGTGTGTGACCCTGTACATGTGTCTGGCAAAGCAATGTTACTGTATGTGATGTTTACTGTGATACGATATGTAACCTCCTACACCTACATCCCACTTTTTGATTTTGATACTCAAATTCATCCATGAAGTCTCACATTCAGATAACCGACCAGGCCCAAAAAAAACATGCTTAGCTTCAGCAAACTGCCACCCATAAATTATAGCACAGTATAGCTGTAGTATCCAACAGACATGGGAAAGATGTCGGGAAGGTATACATGTACTGTAGGTGAGCAACTCGATTTGAGGTGTGGTTGACGATGGCAGGCCACATGGCATATCATCAGCCGTGCATCTCTCACCCCCAGCAAAATGGCCGAGCAGTATCAGACATTAGCACCTTCGCACTGGTTTACCTCGAAGAACATTGCCTGCATTCCAGCACAGCTGTGCTACTCGTCCGAGCCGGCGGACTGCGGACCAGGCACATGGCCTGCTGACGTGAGGGAACCAGGCTCACGTGCAAGCTGCCCGCCTGAGGTGCCGAGTGCCATCGCTGTATGATGGACATGATGTCCGATAACCTACACTTTCAGACCTATAATTCTTTTTTTGTTTTTGTTTTTTTTTAAAGCAGCAGACAGAAGGAGTCAGCTAATTTCTCAGAAACATGCAGACATAACTGCAGGCTACAGAGCCAGGGGTGTTGTTCTAAATGTTTCCTTTCTTTCTCTCGCCCTCACTTGCTCCTTGAGGTTAGCATGTGAAAGGCCAAAGTCATGATCGCGGAGAAACAAAATCATAGTGGAATCAGAATGTTCATAACCAAGGAAATACATTTCATTTGATGACACATGCCAACAAACCTGCAAGCCCTCAGCCCTGAGAGAATGCATTGGGCCTTTTAAATATTCAAATACACTGGTAGAAAGAGCTGTGCACTTCTCAAGTTCTCAACTGTAACCATTGAGCCACTAAAAACTTCACTTAAAATACTTGCTGAAGTACTGTACTCTCAGAGTTTCAGAGTTCCTGACTGTTCTTAGTTTGGACAGTGGGTGGGCCCCTAAAAATGTTATGCGTCAGTGTTTGTCTGCATGCAAGAGAATTTTGTGAGGAAAATATTTTTTGTTTTTTTTTTTTCTAAGAAAAAAAATATGGTGGTGCCTTGCTCTGCAGTTAGGGCTATTGCCCAATCACACGGATCTTTTCGCCTAAGCTCCCATTCTTGTGATGTTTCCAGTTCAAGGTCCGGAAAGCAGAGAGCATTCCATTCCGCAAGTAATGACAAGAAAGCCCATGCTACTGCTATTGCATCACAAGCTGATAGACAAAAATAAGCCATTAGAAAGAACATACAAGTCTCCTCAGACCCTATTTCCTTAAAAAAAAAATAAAAATAAAAAAACACTAGGGAGATACAGTGGGACATCCTGGACTATGTAGCCTCTCACACAGTTCCAGACCTCCCCAGTGATAATGGTGGGGACTGGACCAAGTCCATGTGTTGCTACATCATCTCATAAGCTTAACACAAAGCATAACATGACACAAAAACACAGACAAACAAGGAAAATATTACAATTCTACCATCGTTCAAACAGCATACTGTTGGCTTAATCACAAACATTTATGCATGCCTGAAAGTGATCACTGCATGGCTACAAAACAATGGTTATCAATAACCCACCTAAAGCCAACCAGAACAACTTGTATGCTTCCTCGATTTGTTTGATATCCTACTTAGGGTTACTATAACGTTGGATGTAAACAACGACATGGTTCGAAAATAAGGTATGCAGGTTTAAGCCTATGGTTATGATCATCACATATTCTTATCAGCAAACTACAGATCAATACCATGTGATCATCCAAACCAAATGAAATTGTATCAATGACATGTGATCATCACCGAATGTTTGATCATTCTATAGGTCAACCTTGATCAAAGACAGTTCAGGAACAAGACGACTATGGCGCATTCTACCTGACTGAAACATGGCAGGTTAAAACACCTGGGAGTGGACCACATGGCTACGCTAACAGCATCAACTCCAGCTGCACAGTGAGAAGCCATCTGAGACTACATAATAATACAAAAATAGAGAGAAATGCATAAAATGTAAAGTCGGTTAGTAAAGATTTTCTGAACCAAGTTTACCTGGAGCTTAAGGTCTATATTTTGCCCAATTTTCCGTTTAGAAATTATCCTGCTTTGCATCATATTCCAACCGCAACTTTGGAAAGTCAGGTAACATTATTCTTCGACTGTTGATTTTGCCATCGAAACCTAACGTTACATATTTCTATAATGGCAGCCGTTTGCTTCGAATTCAAGAGCATTAACGTTAGGCCTAAGGAATGTCAGCCAACCCCCTTTTACAGTAACTAATTTAGCTTACGTGTTCATTCGAAAAATCAAAAACATTCAGAGTAAAAGCATGCAAAGAAAATAGTTACATCTTCAACTTCCACCACAGTGATATGCTACAATGTTTCACTTGAAATGGGCAACAATGTTAAAGATTCCATCTTTGCGACTTCAAAACGACAAAGTAACAAAAAACTTCAAGGTAGTCTATAACAGGATATTACCTTTACGCAAGGGAATTTCTCTTACCCTCTGCAAGTGTGGACCTCCTCCTCTAAGAATAATTTCCGAAATGCTTAATGTCACTATTATAACATGGCGTTACTTTCACTGAAAAGTGAGTTTAGATCCTTGTTCGATCGCAGCTTGGAAGTTAGGAGAGCATTCAACTGGGGTGAAAGGAACGTAACTTAGCTCCGCTAGCGCAGCCCGACATTCCAATGTAGGGAGAATTTGGATTTCTATCAGTCCACTGTTGCTCAGCCCCTGTCGCGTTGTTAGAAGCAATCGAAGTTTTTCTTAGCTTTGTATATGATTATTCAACGACAATTGCCAGTGAATATCTAAACTGGTTGGCTTGAGATATATTTTGTCGTAGATTGTGTGGTATGGCAGGGAAGGTCTGTGTACTCACCATGTGAGAAGGGGAAGAGAAGAATGTAAATCCAAGAAAAGTTTTAACAGCCGATGCACTCCGAGCTACTTTGATTTCGAATTGTTTGTAAACTCCCAGACAAGTAACTTAAATCCTGTTTTGTCCGTCATGGAGAACACACAAGGAATATCATAAGATAAGACTCCATTTTCTCCCCACTCTCGGCAGAATTAGAATGCAGTACAAAGTTGGACACTTACTGCATTGTTAACATTCCAAAGGTGTCACGTGTGCTACCAATGCACGTCAGCACCGCACATACCCTAGGCGGGGCTTCCTACATTTACAACCGTAGGCCTATTCAATCATAAAACTTTATGTCGGCCAAGTCATTCATCTAAACATGTCAGCAATATCAATGAGATTTCGTATCTCTTTTAATAAATTGTTGAAGTTGAAAATTTAAGGTTTTAAAATAAAATCCATCTCAGCCTCTGCAGCCTAGAGGTTATCCAATACCCCTGGATGGTAGAGGTTCAGAATGACCAGATTCATTGTAGGCTTCCATAATGTGATGGTAAGAATATTACACTTGGTGTTGACAAGAGTAGTCATATAGGCCTAGTCACATGCTTCTGTAAGCAACAAAAGTCATATTTGACTCATTCCATGGACCTCCAGGTTGTTTTCTTAAACAACTGTCCTTTTCTTCCTCGCATTCTTAATACTCCTGCTGTTGACCCATTTTTATTCATCCAAGTGTGCGGCAGTTTTTCCAGGTTTCCTGTAGAGCTGTGTCACTCCACCACAGCATCCCTGAAAGTATGAGTTTTTTTTCCCATGAGTATGAGCAGACACTTAGAACTTTGGTATGAGGCTTTTCCCAAGAAACAAACCTCTCTAGTTCTGCTACTTTTTATTCTTTCCCAATGCAATAAACACCTTTTAGACTGTTTTAGACTACTTTTTGCTTTGCTTTATTATCTTTTTTACTTTTTAACTCAATGTTAACACCCACTCAGCCCCTCCAAACCCCTTTGTATACTTTTGCAATGCAATGTTATTAACCATTTCTGCTTTACTTTTTGCTTTGCTTGTAGCTCCAACTCACCCCTGCCCCCCTACTCCCCCAACACACAGTCAAATTAGTTTAACAAAGAAATTCAATCAAGTAGTGTGGAAGAATTCTTTATGAACAGATATTCATACAGTCATTCACCTTTCAAACAAAGATGATAGATGTTGGAATCAAGAACCTTTTCAATACAAGATGTACAGTACTTCTGGCACAGATTTGTGTAGGTATATTGAAAAAGAAAGATGTGTCATGTTTAACCTGTGTTCTTTAAAAATAGGAACAGTTGAAAGTCATAGTGTTAACAAAAAAAATATAAAGTACGGACAGCTGTCTGTTGTAATATTAGCAAAATATAAACAAAGTTTGACAAACATGCACAAACATACATGGAAACTGCAGGCCTTTGCAAATTCTCCCTCCACACAAAAATGGCATTACACATGCATATTAACACTCAAACAAATCAAACCTTTCTCTCTCTCACACACACACACACACGCACACACCTCTCTTTCACACATACAAACAGCGTTAACATGTAAAGTGATTAAGTACGTAGTTTCCTTTAACCAATACCATTACATAATGTTTTGATGCTTAAAAAAATGGAAATAACAGTAATAAACACTTTGTTTCAAGAAACAGCAGAAGCTTTTTTTTGCAAAAACAATTGCGCAATATCTACGGTTATGCCAAAGACAGCATTTGAAGAGAGCACTGAATGATCTCATTTTTTGATGCAAAAATATATAGAAAGATACATTATCTTCTCAAAGATGAGAACCTTTTTTGATTTACATGTACCTTTGCGTCAGCATTACAGAAGCTAAGGCACTAGCACCTGAGGACAGCTGATACCCAGACAAACACTACAGCAAACGTACTCATCATCATCCTCCTCCTCACCATATCTGGGGCCTCACAGACAAAGAAGCTTTGGCCCACAGCACTGTTTTGGAGGTTTCTTGTTATTCAGCATGCGGAATCTGCCTGTTTGTATGCGAAGAATGCATGGAATGTCCCAGTCCACCCCCAAAAAAACGTACAAATTTCAGTTCCCAGAGCTATGGCACTGCCCTTGGCACAGCTACAAAAAGCTACTATGACTGACTGACTGCAGAACAGCACTTACACAAATGCACACACTTTCCATTTCTCTCTCATCATGAACTGGTTTGGGCAGATTGGACCTTTACTGTAAGTGTTTAAGTCAAGTCATACATATGCATTGACTATGCAACATGTAAATGTGATTGTTCGACAAAAACAAAAAAATAAATGTGAGGAAAATAAAACAAAACAAAAACAAAAACAAGTGCCTTGCTTTGCAGGAAGAACCTGCAAATAACTGCAATCCTTGCTATGAAGGGTTGTTACAAGTATAGTTGAGTGGTCACTCCAGAGGAGCTGCCGATATGCACAGGTTGTTTAAGGCACAGGCTACCTGCACTATCTTGTCGAATGTGGTCATGCTGGAGGTTCGGTCCACAGCCGTGAACGGGCTCTCCACCGGACCCGTGAGAATGGCGTACCTCTTCTTCACCATGGAGATGACCTTCTCCACGTGTCTGTGGACGTTGAGTCTCTCCGGTGTAATGGTGGTGGTCCACGGCACGTGGCTCATCTCACTGTGGATGATGCCGCCGGAGCCTGTGACTTTCAGCTGGGCGCCACGTGCCGCCACCGATTCCCCAATGTCCAGGTCGTGGTCAGCCAGTACCACGTCACCAGGGAGGAGCTTACACAGGAAGCCGCATCCTTCGGCCAAACACTTGTCACTCACGTTGCCGGGCAACCCTCGTGACACGAACGTGACAACGCCCTGCGGGGCAACCCCTATAAGGTACTTCAGCTCGTTAGCTCCCGGGACTCGTGGGGAATATTGCATCCTACCGTCTACACCAGCAGGGATCTGCTGGTCAATTGGCCTCTCCAGTAAGACCCTAAAGCAGTCAATAATCACAGCACAGTCTGGATGCGAAGCCTTCAGAGCAGCTGGCAGATTCTTCCTCAGTTCCACCCTGGAAGGCCAAAAGACGGCCGTGGGCACAAGGGTAGTGGACATGATGTTGATGATCCTGTGGACCGTACGGGTTACCGTGGCGACCTTTACACCAAAGCGATAGGCCAGGTCTTGGTTCCGTAGGTCCAGCCTGAGCCTCATGAGAGTCAGGAGCAGCTGCTGGAATTTGGAAAGCTTGGAGTTCTTGTCCCCCTTCATGTGAGGAGCCAAAAGCCACATGACTGTCTCAAAGACAAAGTAGTTCGGAAGCCCTGTGTAGAAGCACACCTTCTCTGGATCGTTTCGTAGAGATGCCTCGGTGAGGGACATCTTCTCAATGGACTCCCGCAGAGCCCGGTTTTCCCTCCGGAGGGCTTTCAGGCTGGCTTCATAATCCATAAAGTGGTTGGAGGCACTTCTGCATAGGTTTTCAGTTTTACCTTTGCAGTCGCTCATCTGGCCCGTTTCGTCACTGTCATCTTCATCTTCGTCCTCATCATCGCTGCTAGTGGATGAACATGTAGTCTCTGCCTCCTCTGGGTCCTGATCCGGTACTTGGTTCTGGACCAGCTCCCCGGAGAACCTGCCCTGCCTCTGTAGGAACAGCAAGGCATTGGCCGCCTCCACCTGCGCTTCTTGTTTGTCAGACAGTTCACATGTACTCGCCTCTTTCATGTTCTCAGAAAAGGAGACTGCCGTGGTGAAAACTGAGGGAACATAGTCAGGAGACCTGGGATTCTTTACCTGTTTACCTGAAAGTTAAATAACAAGAAGAACAAAAAAAACATTTCATGCCTCATAAGTATTGTTTGACAATCGAAAAGTTTACAAGTGCAAACAAACCCACCTGGTGGAGACTGGCTGACAATGCAATTACTATCAGCAGTCAACAGAAAGGGGGAAAGGAAACATGCTTTTTAAAAAGTGGCTAAAAAGGGATCTGGTTGTTTCTGAACAAAATATCCATACTGATGTGATATGGAATGACAGATATGATGGAGAATGAATGCTGCATTATCTCAGTCAGTCACTCCTTGACATAGCCTACCAGAAATGAAGTGGGTACTACACAGCCTACTCCCGTCGTTTGGCACCCATCCCTCTCTATTCACAGCAGCTATCCAACGCTGTTTCCTCTCTGGATCACGAGGAAACCGATAAAACGAAAGAGTAGTCCCGGGAGTTCTCCTATTCCGACAACCAGCCACCACGCACGTGTGAACCATATTAGGGCCACAAAATGTGTGGACCCGAGGTGATTTAAACTCGCTTTCTCATACCCTGACTCCCAAAATGGCGGCAATAGTACGCTGCACAGGAAACGCCATAGACAGTACAAGAAGGGATACGCCAATGGATCGGCAGTCATTTTAATGGCTGTTCGTTGTCTCGAGTACAATTTTTCAGTGTTGTGATTGGTCAAGAACTCCCTCTCTCCAGCCTTCTTCTGACGACATCTACGTGCGACACGTATAGTCAACAGGTTTTCTTTTTTGCTGCAGATTGATAATCAATAGCTAGTGTTTGTTTTGTAAGAAGAAATGGCTGTGGAATCGAGAGTCACACAAGAAGAAATTAAAAAAGAGCCCGAAAAGCCCGTGGATAGGGAAAAGGTAATTTGAACCAAATATTTTTCAGCAATTGTGAAGGTACATGGTGTCTCACGCCAATCTGCTAAGGTAACGTTGACCAACGCTAGTTAGTCTTACCGCTTTGCGTCGGCTTGTTTGGTTGTTTAATGCGACTTTGTAATGGTTGTGTATCAGAAATGACGATGACCATCATTACTTTACTATTCATATAAAATTTAATTAAATGCATGTACAAATTGTGACGAGAATGAATGGAATGGTTACCCGACACCGTTAGCACACTTACAAGCAAGCTAATATAACCGTAGCAGCTTGATTTGCTAACGAGGTGGAGTTGACTTCAGTGTAAACTTTACCGGATCATTTGAGACGTAAATGGACCGGTGTTGCAAATTGAAAGATAATGCATGTACTTTAATTACTTGAAACGAGGCATATTCTGAAGTAATCTTGATGCAATAGCACAAGTTTTAAGCCAAGACGTTTGCGAATGGATTGTTTTGTTTCACATCAGAGTAGACCTAGTGGTTCTGTCGCTAGCGCCTGGCAAGAAGAACTGCTGTGGAACTCAACTGAATAAAAATATTAGTAGACGTTTGATCAGAATGTATGAAGTCAACCAGAAAGCAGTAACGTTGAAGAACTTGTGCTGACCAAGTGATAATTTTACTGTCTTTACTTTTTGTGTTTTGTAACACTTCCAGTATGCTTTTATCATGTCTGATATGTTTGTTTTTCAGACATGTCCACTTCTTCTGAGGGTGTTCACAACAAACAATGGCAGGCATCATAGAATAGATGAGTTTGCCCGTGGGAATGTTCCCTCAAGTGAACTACAGATATATACATGGTAAGGTGCATCTTTACTTGAAATGCAATGTTGCAGTTTTACTCTCTAACCTCCTTGCCCGGAATTTACTAAGAATTTAACTTATTTTCTCGCCAAATAAAATAATGTATCTCAACTTAATATGCCATGTTTGAACCCCTCCCCAATTCTCTATTTGCAGGATGGATGCTACCTTAAAAGAACTGACAAGTTTAGTGAAGGAGGTCTACCCAGATGCTCGGAAAAAAGGCACTCACTTTGGCTTTGCTATTGTATATCCAGATCCCAAACGGCAAGGTTATAGGTAAGCTATTTGTAACCATTTTTTTTCTGACTAGCACATAAACAAGTAATACAGCATGTTTGGCTTCGGTAAATTAACAAATGTTAAAGTGACTATGTAAATGTTGTATTACTCTGTAATTGATTATTTGAAGTGGCATTTAAATTAAAATAAATTCCTTTTTCTAATTCAGAGTTAAAGACATAGGCAGCACTGTGTCGGGCCGAAAAGGAGCAGACGACTCCATGACACTGCAGTCCCAACGCTTTCAAATAGGAGACTACCTGGACATTGCCATAACGCCACCCAACAGAACACCAGCTGTACCAGGCCGGATGAGGCCTTATTGAGACCTGAAGGCAGAACAAACTTACAAGACGCGTTAGCCCATGAGCTCATTTATGGTCGATTGTTTTTTTTTGCTATACTTTTAATTTCTCTTGTGGATTTTATACTGTTGAGTTGATCAGAGTGGAGTGAGTATTCGTCTTACAAATTCTTCTCATAGTAAATAAACTTTTTTCATCTATAAACATTTTGTGTGCTCTATCTATATAATTAACTTGCCTCATCTCCACCCTTACATCAGACCCACTAGTACAGGTACAGAAATGGACTCCTTTTATGGAAGATGGTTACTCATTTAGGCATATTTAAATGACTTGAGAGAACAGTTTCAGAACAATATTCACCATCATCAAAATTGCATAAAAGTACTTGTATGTAAGACACTAGGACACTACTAATTTGTTTTTAGTTTATTATATAAATTACACATATACATGTTAGTCTTGCCAGCCTTAACCTTTCATCTTTAATCGCCTCAAGGGCATAAGGGAGAAAAGGGATCACAACAGTTCTTTTTTAATATATTTTCAATAGTATCTCAAACATGATTACTTAAGAGCTCAGTTGGAACAGCTGCCTGTCACTTGTCTAAAACTGACTGGACAAAAACCCTCTCATCCACAAGAAAACATGAAATGTATAAAAACTTATCCATCCTATTTAGATTAGAGACTGATAACACAGAAAATATATACAAACATACTCTATATACATAGTGTGAACTGCAAGGGCATACACCCAAAAGAAAAACAAAAAAAACAGTATCTGGTGTGTACACTTCAGATGCTGAACAAGTCAACCCACCTCAAACTTTGATCACAAACTGATAGAGCTGAAATTTCAAGCTGATGATGAAAGAAGTGTGTTTTCTTGCAAGCGGTTCCAAAGGGGGTGATCAGGTGAGTATAGGAAGCAGCTTGTACAGGGCACGATTTCCTGCTCCCTGAACATGCTCAACCCTCTTCAGCTGCGTCAGGCACAGCAGGAACATGGGTGCCTTCGGCCCGATGCCTGTGATGCTCCTCAGCTCGTCCATCAGAAACCCTGTCGGGTCTGAATGCCCACCTGCGGAAACAAATACATTTTTTTTTTCCAGCCGTCTTCATCTTTCAAAAGCATCTCCTCTACATATCCTTGTTTTATTTCTCACTTTGCCATGATGTATTTCAGAAGAAAAATGAGACCTTGATAATGAAACAACACAAATACCACTTGAAATGACAACATAAACACATTTGTGGGCTGCAACTTAGCTTTTCAAATGCAAATATTTGGCTGGACAACAACTGTTTGTGATATCAGTGTTTAAAATGAAAATGATTCCTTCATGTCTGGTGACTTATCCAGGCCATTTATGATAATTTGGAATACATTTCTTACACACTGCTCCTTTAAACCTAAACCTATTGGATTCCGGTCTGCTTTCAATTTCTGTTTGTTGATTGGCTGCTAAAATTTGTGGAATCCAAATCTCTTTAGAAAGAACCCTGATGATGTAAAATTGCAATTAAATCTAGGTGGAGGAACTACAACAGCACAAGCCTGGTTAAACAGTTCTAGGGGATTACAAGTAAATTAAATTAGGGTCAATCAGAATGTTGACAACTGAAAACAATGTGAACATTAAGAGTCACTTTGATAAACAAAGGTGAAAATTATGATGCAGATAAACAAACAAACAAACACAAAGAGCCTCAACTTTCAACTGAGCCCAGAAGCCAACTAGTTGTGGTCTCCAATATGTACAAACTTAAAATGCTTTATTTAACGGTTTTGTTTCTAAATTAAGGAGAAACTCCATAAAAAAACAATTCCAGCCCTCCATGTCACTGCTCATATCATACCTACCATTTTGCCGCTGGTGCAGGGCTGTGTTTATTTCCTGGATGGCCTCGTTTAGGCGTCCGAGGGGGATCTGCCGGAGGTAACTGGCAAGGCCCAGGAACTCGCTCTCTGTCACCGGCGGCAGGCTCTGAAGTCTGCAGGGAAGCAGTAAGAGGAACATGTCAGGGATGATGCTACTACAGTACAACACCTGAAGGTGGTGAAGACCTACCCTCTCTGCCACCCACCCATACAGACACCCCAGCACAGCAACACTGCAAACTGGAGACACATGGCAGTGGACACAGATGAGCAGAATACATTGAAAACCCCATCATGGCCTTCCACAGTTCTTGTCATTTGTGCACAGACGCATTTCGGCGTGTGCTTTCTTCAGTGTGCAACTTGCTGCAACACTGAAGAAGGCACACGCCGAAACGCGTCTGTGCACAAATAAAGGACGTTTGATGCAAGGTGCGCCCCTTTTTGTGTTTAATTTGAAGTTTTCATTTGGACCAGCACCCTTAAAAGTAATACTGAACCCTGAGTGAAGCCTGCTCCCTGCTACAACTTCCACAGTTCTTGTCATTTGTCTTATGCATCAATTTGGTCCATATTAGACTGCTGTACGGAGACCAATATAATTGCTTCTTCCCCTTCAGGCTAGATCTGTGTGAGACTCACTGTATGGTTGGCTTGTTCTCCTTCCCTGTCGCTGTGGCCTGTAGCCCTGCTTTGTGAGGAGGCTGGGTGGCGGCCGACTTCAGCTCAGTGTTGCACTGAGACACCAGCTTCAAGGGCAAGGAGGGAAGAGACATACAGGAAATCAGACATGACAGAAGAGGATTTTAAAAATACAATGTTCTGTGCGTCAATTTGCTTAGACTACGTGGTGCTTACTGGCTTAAATTGTATGGGAAGAAGAAATAAAAGGCTAAAAAATAATGAAAGAAAAAAAAATGATAAAAAGAGCATGACATTAATGTTCATTTGAGCTTCTTTTAAAACAGTAGTAATTAAGTCCCATTAACAAAGTCTTAAAGTCTTTGTAGACCTACTTTGAAGATGTCCTGGGTGATGGAGCTCATGTCTGGCATCTCTGGGGTGCGTGGCTCTGAGTCAAACTCCATCCTGACTCGTGGACTGGCCAGGTTCCACTCCTGGGTGTGGTTCTCCTGAAGATCTAGAACAGGACCTGGAGGCTCCTTAGGATCTTGCACCGGTTCTTCCACCATGCTGACAATAGATAAGCTACGGGTTTCTACATTCATCTATGTGGAGAGAGAGAGAAAGTACAGGGTGGGGTGGGGGAGAGGGCAAAGACAGAGAAAGTCATTCATACCAACAATTTACCAAACACACACTTATATTAAGAGCAAGCATGTCCAAGGTTATATTATGTGCCTCAACTGTGTTGAACTATGACTCTGACAAAGACACATATATGTAGGGTGTTGAAACCTTAGTGTTTTTGTTTTGTTGTTGTTTAACAATAAACAAGACTGGAAGTTTCATCAGTGTGCTCCAGTTCTCCAGTGTATTGCTGCCAAACGCGAAGACTGGGAATCTGCATAGTTGAACTTCTTACCGTAACCAAAAGGCAATTATGACTTGTTTTGTCTAGAACAAAGTCATGTCATCTAACAGCCATGTCTGTGTCTTTGCCATGCCCCTGTTCTCTGGCCTGCCACAACTTGCTGGATTCTAATTATGCACTCCCACACACAACCGCAAGATGCGTCAATCAAACCTCACACTTTGGAGCGTGCGACCCAGGATGGACTGTAGGATTGGCATCTCAGGTGTGCGCTGCAGTTCTACATCATACGGCCTGACTGGCACCTCGGGAACGTGCTCAGACACTGAGCTGTGCGGACTGCTTAAGGCGGGATGTACATGTAGTTCCACAGGGTTGCTTGGTCCAGTCTTCTGTGTAGTTGGCTCATCAGATTTGACGTCCTGAAGAATTAGAGGAGAGAAAGAGGAGGAGAGAGAGGGATGTTGGTATTTTTCCATTTTAACATATTAAAGTGATGGTTCAGCAACATCACAGTTAATCTTGTTAGTCCTGTTGTACGAGCTTACTGACTGCTGTAGAACAAAATATTTGCAACAGGCTGTGAATGCGCAGTCACACAATCAAGAGCACCAAAATCTTTGTATAATTTCTATCATTTTAATCTGAGCATCATCTACAGGGGACCCTCCAAATAAAGACTGATAATGAACAATATGATCATGAACAACATGATTCCATCTTAATATAGCTTATATATTCACCTTTTTAGCACTGACGAGTTTGCGGACATAAGGAGTTTCAAATGTGGGGAGTTCAGGGGAGTCGAGATCACTGGACAGGCTGGAGGGGGAATCTGGTTTGTCATGGCAACTCTGGACAGGGGTGTATGGTGGTGATGCCTTCTTCACGATCCTGACAATCCCCGGTGTCCGGAGCTCTGGGGTTTCAGGGGTGTCCACAAACTCTAGATAGGAGATTAAATTTAAGGCTGAAGTTAGAAAAGTTACACAATGCGTTTTGTACATGTATATGGGACTGCTGTGATATCCCTGCTTTGTACTGTATATGTGACTGCTGTGATATGCAATACATTTGCAACAGTCCATCCAGTTGTTTTGCCTTCAAATGACCTCTTCAAACTCATTTTGAAGATATATCGACTCACAATATGGAGAATTGAGTCTCTGACATTGCTGATGTAAAGCCAGAGGGGTTAATGATGCACTGTGCTCCAATGGGTAGAAGAATGACCTCAGAGAGGCTTAAAGCACAGCATGAGGCACAAACGTTTGATGACTTTGATTACCCTTTCTGCCAACTTCAGAGTAGTTGGGCAAATCTTTACACTACTGAAAATTTAAATGAATGAAAAGAAAACTGCCAATTTACCATTAAAGCCAAGGTTACATGGTGCCAAGAGGGGACTTTTTTCCACTGGTCCATCAGGAGGCAGTTTGCTAACAAAAGTAAACACAGACTATAAGTACCTGGATTACAGAAAATAGTAGAGAGTTTCAGCATACTTATCTTATATTGTGTTACCCAATTCAGTTTAGTACTATTGGTAGTTTATTTATTGGTAGTTTATTCTGTTCCCAAAGATTTACTGTACACCGGTACACCAAGAGCCTAGAACCTAGGACACTAGGTTAAATGGCAACAAAACTGAGCCAAAGTGCCTACCTTTGGGAAGGCTTTGGAGGCTTACGTAGGAGGTCCATGGTGAAGTCATTGACAAAGCACATGGTGTGCTCCGAAATGCCAAAGTCCTCTAGCCGTGGAGTGGGTGCATCCTCGTCCAGTTTGAGGTGACACTTGGGTGTCTTGGGTACCGGAGGTGGCATGGGTGCAGCAAGGGGTGACAGGAGTCCCTTTGGGGCCACTGGGGTGGGTTCCTGGGCTGTACCATAGTTCTTTAGCATGTTCTGCAGGTGCAGTTCCGACAGGCCGAAGTCTGTGAGCTTTGGGGTGGCCATGGCTGTGAACAGGGAAGGGGCTATTCTCTCCGGGGTGAGCTGGTCCAGGTCCTCATGGTCTTGAACTTCTGCATCTTGATCTTCCTCCCCAGTCTCCTGCTCCAACTCCTCTTCCTCTTCTTCCGCCTCTTCCCCATCTTCAGAATGAGCTTCAGACACAGAGTCCTCAGTTCTTGAAGCTGTAATATTACCAAAGAAAGAGCAAATAAGGGTTAAAAAAAAAGTTTGCTTAGGTTATGCCATCATTGCATTTGTTTTAAAGATGCCTTACCTGGATGTTTCGGTGTTGGCTGTCTAGGTTTATAGCCATACTGCTCTAAGTAGCTGCTCAGTGTGTCAAGGGCTTCTTTGACTTGTTGTCTCTTCTCTGACCACGTCTGTATAAAGTTCACTGCCTCTTCCCTCTCCTCTCTGCTTTTGACCAGTTCCTGTTGAATCTGCGACTACATGTCACATAGGATTATTTTCAGTATTAACGCTCAGTGATGGAAATTGGGCACTTTGAGTGAAACTAAAAAAAATAAGCGTTGACCAAAAAATACCTTGAACGCTCTGACATCTGTCTGCAGCTCATGCAGTGTTGACAGACAAGCACCACCTGAAGTATCATCTGAACAAGATGCGATAAACAAACTAACGTTATATGACAACCGAAGAGTATAGAGGTCAAACATCAGTCATGGATCTTCTGATGAAAACACCAAAACTATAGGTTCGCGGTACTACCCGGGACTCACCACAGTCTTGCTTCTCGGCCTTTTCTTGGAGTTGTGCGGTTTCTTTCTCCAAATGTCCCACTAAATGTCGCAGCTTAGCGAAAAACTTCACCCGCGGCTCCATCCTGTCAGACGTAAAAGTAACGTTACATGATAGGATTGAATGGAAAAGTAACACAAGAACCTCTACCAACCATAACCAAAAAAAATGTTCTTTGATAACAGTCTGTCAGCAAAGGTTTCTTTGACGAGCCATCGTTAAATACACTTTAGGTCAAGTCAGTTAACGACAACGTTACAATAACAGCAACGTCTTCAACGTTAACTGTTAACGAGCGCCATAGATGACAAATCCACACCGATAGAAAGGTTAATGTTCAAAGTTATCATCCCATTTTCAATATTACTATAATGAATCCAGTCCAGACTCAAACAAATATACTTGTTAAATGAATTTTACCTAAAACACAGCGCAATGTTTTTCAAATTTCCGCGCTTCCGGGAGTGTACGGAAGTACGTCACTCTAATCGATATTCTCTTTTTTCCCTACCACCAGTTAGCCACAAAGAACACTACTGCCATCAACAGTTCGTATGATGGACTACACATTTCCAAAAATTAGTGTGACCCGGGATGTGGTGTGTGTGAACAAAACATTTGTTGTGTCTCTTATGGTACGTTATTATGCATGACATATATATTCTTCATATGACATTAAACACCCCTCTCATATAGAGATAGTCTTTTGATTTCTCCTGAGCATAACTTTGCCCTTGGCTCAAGTAGTTGTCTGAAGGGAAAAAAAAAAAAAAAAAAGCTTATCAGATTTTGATTGTTGGGGTGTATAAATAGTGAGAGCAGCTGAGTGAAGGTCAGTCTGAATCTTCACACATATTTCTTTTCAAGGTAAGTCTGTTCTGAATGGCTAAACATTTTAAGCAATGATAATCATCAGAAATGTGCCTATTACTTTTTATAATTACTGTTTATGGAACTGTAATGTGTTATAATGTAGCCTAGTTCAATCTATACAATGGCCCACATAAAAAATGTAGGATAAGGACAGAAGCTTGTCAATGGATAATCCTGTGTGATCTGTTGGTTTGTGTGTAGTATGTAATTTATTATAATTTCTCTGTTGTTTAAGAGGGATACGGTCTACTTCACTATGGCACTGTTTGGGAAAGTCCTGGAGCCAGTTGGCTTCATGCAGACCATGAAAGTCCTTGTAGAGGGCATCTGCTCTTACCTGGGCGGCAGTGCTACCACTGAGGACACAGACCTGGTGAAGAAGAACCTGGACCACATAGACCAGGAGCTCAGCTCCTTTGGACCCGGCCTGATCACCGACCCAGAGGTCCATCAGCTGGAGGACGACCTGGTGGTGGTTTACAACCAGCTGGGGACTGCAATTAGGGCCCAGCCCGAGTTCACCAAGCGGGAGAAAGAGGTGTTCTTGGAGTATGTGAGAGAGCATCACCTTGAGAGACAACTGACCGCACTGTACAGCCGTATGATGGGCATCTCAGCACTGACAGACCAGCCCACTATACTGGAGGAGCTGGTCAAGAATCGCCGACCCAAACGTTGGGAAATGAGGGAATTCTGTGTCAAGGTCAGTGCGGTCATACCATTCTGTGGCAATATGGTGTTATTTCGTGCAAGAAATAGGCATCGTGTAACACAGTCACAGAGGAATTAACTTACATTAAGACAATTTGATAGAGAAACTATCTAATTAACTGTTGCTAGAGAAACTCTCACAAGGCTGGATGAGATAAATATATTTTTTAATGGAAAAATGACATATGTAAAAAACAATGTGCAACCATTTAAAATGATATATTTTGAATGCTATTATATTCTAAAGAAAAAAAGTGGGTAAAAGCTTTCTCTGACATTTTTGAAAGTGAGAAATGTGTATTTTTATTATATAATATTCTTTACAGACTAATGACCAACTGTGATTGAAAGATTAGGCTAAATTAGTATAAATACAGTATTTCTACAGTATAGTTTATTCATCCACAAACTGAATCTGCCATGAACATTAAGAGAAGGCGGGGCCTGACCTTGGGAGGTAGTACTTCTTAAACTTTGGTAGACTTATCAAAAACAAACATCAATGTGCAATGTCAGCTGACACAAAGACGTCAGTCTGTCAAGAGTACTCATTCTCACTCTCACTGATATACTGGTAAAGGGGGATGGATTCACAGAACCATCTGTGCAGGGTTCTCTTTCTTTCAAGCGTTCAGATATTTTGGAGAAAACTAAATAATGAGAGACAAAAAATCTAACAAAAAAGAGTACAAGTGCTAATGCTTTCAATTTACAGGTCTATGAAGAATTATTGTATTAATTTGTATTATATTCAACATCAACAGACATAATATTGAGGAATGTTAACGACAAACAATTTATATGCCTTTTTTAAAACCACCGTTCACCAAGCATACTCACATTAAGTCCATACATGTTAGTATATTTATGTACTTTGGTCACTATTAAATCAGCCTCAAAATTATGTGTTCAGCATTGTCATCTAAAGTTCTGTTAAAATAAAATAAAATAAAAAATTGCAGCAGCAGTGTTATTAGAATATTATACTGTTTGGCCTCTAGTGCGACAGACCCTTACTAATGACTATGATTATTAGTCCATAAACATTGTAATTACAGACTGACCATACCAAGTGATTTCTTTAATTCAGTCTCCCATCTGGCTTCAAGTGCGATAGACCCTTACTAATGACTATGATTATTAGTCCATAAACATTGTGATTACAGGCTGACCATACTAAGTGATTTATTGAATTCTCTCTTCCCTCTGAACTCTCCATGGAAATACTGGGCCCCAGGGTGCAAAATGCAGGAGAAAATACAGCAGCAGTGAAAACCTTGAGCTCTAAATTATTAACCTGGAGTCTGACTTATGAAAATGAATTGTTAATGTGGCAACACTTAACACACACTTACAGCTTGCTTCCATTACTGTGTGTGGTCTACAGGTGAACTTTGTCCTGGGCACGGGGTTGCTGTGCCTCTTCACCCAAGCATCCCTCACGGGCCGAGACCAGGCCCTGCTCGTTAAGACCTGGTCGGATCGCATGGGGGCGCTGTACCGTAAGATGAAGACCACCGGGGGGCGCTGCTCAGGGTACTTCCTGGAGCAGGCCAAGGAGGACATCCGGCAGCAGGTTCAGCAGGCCCTGTGCGATGGCAAGCCTCCGGAGGAGCAGGCCGAGGGCATCCTTAAGAAGCTGGAGCGCAACTACGACTGGCTGCGCTGGGCCGTGATGGTGCACCCGGCCGCTGCCGCCTGGAAGGAAGACGAGGCAGTGGTGGCGACAGAGCCAGCGGCTGGGGAGGAGGCCCCTAAGGAGACGCCTAAAACTGGGGAGGAGGTGGAGGGGGACGAGGAGAAAGAGAAGGAGAAGGAGGCCAACAGCACCCCCTCGACTTCCACCGCCACGGTGGCGCCTCCCAACAACTTCCTGTCGGTCCGTCCCAGTGGGCCCTCACCCCCCAGCCCACACGTGGTAGCCTGTTACAGGGATACGCCCACATCCCTAGACAAGGCCCGCATCCACCAGCTGATCGTGGACCTGGAGTGGAAGATCCCCAACCCCCCACCAGAGGTTTACGCCGCCCTGGAAGATGAGCCAGAGAAGGCGCGCCTCTACCTAGCCTCCCGTATGCTCCGTAAGCTGCGCGAGGGGCTGGGGGCCGGAGTGGCTGTCCACGTGGTGCCGGGCAAGATGGAGATGAAGTGCAACTTCCCCCCGACCTCCTACTACCTGTATGAATACAAGCACAGGCTGGCCTCGGGCACCGTGTGTGTGTTTGGCTAAGAAAAGGCATGGTTGTGTATGGGTGTACGCATGCCTGTGTGTGTGTGTGTGTGTGTGTGTGTGTGTGTGTGTTGTGGGTTCGGCCAGAGTTGATGTGCGTGAGCCCCTGAGGCGCATATGCGTGCCTAGTATATCTGCTTAATAGAATGCTGGGAGGTCAAAACAGACCTGTGCAGTACAGTCAGTTAAATGTTTCAAGGTTTTGGGGCACTCTCACAAAATAAATGATTAATGTGTTTCACACATAATTATTTGATGTACCGCATGAAATAATAAAAATAAAATAATAAATTACTAAAATTGAGTTTGCAGCGTCACTGAAAATTTAAATGCTCTTACTTAACTTTCCTAGAATTCAAGTCTTTGGGAATCTTTTTTAAATTTTCACTGCACTGGAAAAAGCCTTATGATGTATAAAAGAAAGGAACTACTTTTTTTCTCTTCAGTTTTTACACAAAGCTGGTATTGGTGTTTTCAGCCATCTTTTCAACCTCCTTCTTCATATCTGGGAACCTTTGCAGCACCTCCTGAAAGCTAGTCACAGACAGGGAGAAGAGCTGGCACACTGTCAGGGCTCGAACTGTAGACAAGCGTTTGCCCTGGTGAAGGAGGCACATCTCTGTGGGGACAAGCACAGCACACATACAGTACAGTGCATGTAGGTCAGTGCCTAAGGTGCCTAGGTTACACATTTACTTTAAAACGACACAGCAGACACCCATATCATAGAGACGATCTTCTTATTGAGACTAATATAGTTCTGTCATGTGGTCCAATTTAATAATAAAGGCAAGTGTTTCAATTAAAATGTCACTGTTAGGGTTTAATGTTTTTTTTTATATAGTTTGCAAAATGTGGGGGTTCTATGGCGTGCTCAAAAGTCATTCTATCAACTGAATTCAATCAGCAAAAAATTTAACTATGAAACTACAAATCAAAACACCAAAACTTTTTTTTTGACCTGACCTCCGAAATGATCTCCATCACAGAGTTCCTTCTCAAGACTCTCCACCAGGACCTGGCCGTGCTCGATCAGGAACATGCGGTCACCTGGCCCGTTATGTTGGACAATAACATCACCTTCCTGGTAGACCTCATGCTGCAGGTGAGGCAGGATGGAGGAGATGAAGCTTTGGTCACATTTCCGAAATATAGGAACCTTTCTGAGCAGCCCAGCGCACATGATGGTCAGAATTTCCTTTCAAAAAGAAGAGGGAGAGAAAATGATTTCACAACATGTAATGTTTCAAAGATTTAAATGGCAGTTGTTACAAATGTATTACAAATGCAAAAATTTCAATGGAAAATCATCATAAAACAGCAAAACAATGAAAAATAGTTAGACAAAACACAGAAATTCTACAATATATCCAAAATATCATTAGTGGAAATTATGGCCACACCTTACCTCTTTCAGAGATTCAGACACCCAGTTCAATATATCCTTTTCATCAAACCATTTCCCTGCGTAACGGGCCTGGTAGTAACTGCTGATGCGAGCGCGTAAGTCTTTGGGGAGCTTCATGAAGGTCATGTAGTCGTCCAGATGATTCATCTGCAGGCAAATGCACCTGTGAGTAGACCAGCTGCACTCCTCAACACCTGCATAACTCAGCTTTGGATTAGTTTTTTTTTTTGGACACTTGCAAAAATTTCAGGGTTTTTTTTGCATCCATTTTAGTGGCCACCTGTGCATTACCTTGCTCTTGTAGGCCTTCGCCGTTATGTCAACATTTGTCATCATAGCCGCGGCGTTGGCAACCAGCAACGTGTACATCAAAGCCCCGGACACCATGCTGATAATGACTATCCACATCTCTGTCTCGTCTAGGCGAAACACACCGAAAGTAACAAATGCTGGGTCAGTATAAACAGGACAACACCAACAGGCAAAAGGCAGCATGTGGCACTAATGTGATGCTTAGTTAAAGAGTACGCCTTGCTTGTGGGGCTCTCAGAGGATCCGTAAGAGACGGCAGTCATGTGAGACAGGGCCCGGAAGACGCCGAAGGAGTACTTCTCAGCCACCGAGGCGTTCTGAGAACAAGGACGCAAGTCAGCACTTTCCTTTTATAGAGGCTACATGATACGGTATAGAAAGTAAATCACAATGAGAATACACTTCTTCCGTGATCTGTAGGCATCATATATCCCGACAAAGCATATTTTGCCTTTGTTTTCTTTTTTTTTTGCTTCAGGGTGAGATTTTAATTTCCCCTGTGCTATTTGTCATGTGTGTTATATTTATCTCCTGCTGACAGAATGCAGACAACAATATGTGCATCAGTGGCAAAGAATTTGTGTGCAGGCCATAGAAGTCTATTTCTCTTGTCTAAAAGGCAACATATTTGGAGAATAATGATCAACATTTATGGGACTTTGCAAACGGATGTATTTTTATTCCAATTACTGGAAACTTCAGAGCAACTTCTTCCACACTTGCACTCTACACTGCACAAGTACACTGTTGCCATGGCTGCCTAATTAGAACCTTACCATGAGATTCTCCCTCCTCACCCAGCAGTCCACTGGAAAGTCCTCCAGCATGGGCACAAAGTACTGAATGCAGCCATTCCAGTGGCACAGGAGGAAAATGGTCATGAAGAGAGACAGCACCCGGAATAATAGGCGCACCACCTCAAGATTCGCATTGGACACCTGGAGAGATGAATAGGACAATAAAGTGTGTGTGTGTGTGTGTGTGTGTGTGTGTGTGTGTGTGTATGTGTGTGTTCTCCATTGTCTCCTGCAAGCAGAGGTGTATGTGTGTGTGTGTGTGTGTGTGTGTGTGTGTGTGTGTGTGTGTAGGTGGGAACATGAATGTCAAAATACAAGTCTCTCGCTGGTGAGAGTGTGCATGTATGTGTGTGGGTCACATTTCACCTGTGTACCTCAAGTTTACCATGCAAAACATCCTACTATGCAGCAGTCATTTTATAATTGTTTATTACATTGTAAAAGAACAGATGCCTTTCAGTGACTAATTTAACATGTAACTCTTAATATGCTACTGACCTTTTCCACTTCATTAAAGAAGCGGACCAGTCTGGACACCCGTAGCAGTCGTACCAGACTCAGGATCCTCACAAACATCAGGATTCTCACCATTCTGCTAGTCTTGGGAGAGTTACTGTCTGAGCTGTACGTCAAGTCCTGACAAAAGAAAACACTTGTACTCACTCAAGTGCCTCTCCACACTAACCACAAGCACTCCACTTAAGATGTTTTAGAATAGCTTAGGCAAAGGAAGTATTGAGAAGATTAACCCATTACCGCAATGAGCAGTATGTAGCCGACTGGGAAGGCTGCGATCACATCCGGAATGAACCAGCTCTTTAAATAACTAATTCGAATCTTCTTCAAGTCAAGAACAGCAGCCTGTAAATAACAAATGCAGTGTAGTGGCATATTAATAATTCATTAAAAACCGTTACAAGATACCACCTTTGACCACCAAAACCACAAACACTAAATATATCATCATTATTAATATTGCTAACAGTATAAAGTAGTAGTAGCAGTAGTAATACTAGTAGTAATAATAGCTGTTGCATATTTAAAGGGACATGTAAATTAAAGTGCTGTTACATTGGTGCATTTGGTGTGGCGTGATGATGTGAGCATTACACAGGCTTTAAAAAGATACAATGTCTGCATAGCGGTCATTAAAAGATGTCAGTCAGAGGTTGCATCACAGGTGGTGACTGAGAGGTTTACACGCTTGTCAGGGTCATTTTAGACAGCCTTGTAAACACCGCCCGTCTGAAATGAATAGCCCTTACCTCACCGTCATCAGTAATGATACCCGTCCTAAAGTTCAGGGCGACGTCAATCAAGAAGAGCGTGTCAGAAAAAACGTTGAACCCCTCCCAGCCAACGCCGCTCTCGCCGTCCAGGAAAGCAATCTCCATGGGGATCCCGACCAGGTTCAGGAAGGTAATAGCCACCATGCACATGATATAATAACTCCTAATGGTGAAGTACAGCCATTAACGCACACGAGAACACAATTACTACAAAGCCGCTCCTGCAACTTTAATACTGTGAATGCTACCTCCACTTTAAAAGAGTACTGAGATGTCTATACTCAGCATCTAGGCCTACTTAGTCTAACATTACAGTGGGACACTGGATCTTTGTCTGCATTTACATTCATTAGGGTTATCATCCCTTCAATTAAGTGCCATCCTTTTCCATGCATACTATATAGGCTGAATCTTAATGTCCCCACCAAGCCCAAAGCCCTGAACCCTCAAAGACTTAACAAGAATGAGTCTGCCTTGTGATTGGCTAGTTCATACCAGTTAAGTATTTAAGGGGTTGAGGGGCTTAGGGTGGACATTGGGATTCAGCCATAGAGTCTCATCCTGGCCATCTGGCAACATAATTAACATTTACATTCTCTAGGGTTCTGCTCTGTACACCTTCCATACATACAGTCTCTCATCCTTCAAGTGACCATCTGGCAAAACACAGTTAATGCCCCACTGATCCAAAGTCAGTAAAGCAGCAAACACAACCATCTCAGTCCATACATACTGTAATAAACCAAAACAGTGCATGTAAGACAGACACAAGAAAAGACCGACTTTACCGTATGGGGCTGAAAGGATGGATGACGAGTATCCCACTCTCTCTCTGCTTGGCGCACTCCTCCTCCACGGCCACCTCGCTGCCGTACACATACAGAGACTGCCGGTTCAACTGGGGCAGGAGCAGGTCCCTCCACCCGCCTACGGTCGCCAGGGAGCGTCTTCTGATTGGGGTCGAGGGCACCTCCATCTCTTTTCTCTCACCGGACAACAGACAGCGACGGGAATAGCAGCAGCAGCAGCAGCAGCAGCAGGAGGAGCGGAGCCAGCAGCAGATTTAGTCACATCACTATCCTGGGCATCTTTTTCCTTCTGAGCTTCCTCTGCCAACTTTGTCTCCCTTTCTTCTCTTCTCCCTCCCTGCTTCTCTCTTTTTTGGATGGGGTAGGGAGTGGAGGAGAGAAGAGGAGAGGAGAGGAGAGGAAGAGGATGGAAGAGAGGCGAGTTCCCTATTTTTATGCTGAGTCTTCTGTTAATACTCGGGGGGGTAATTTTCCATCACACTTCCCAGGGCCCTGTCCCTCTCTGAGCGGATGCTGAGGGCGGCGGCAAAAGCAGTAAAGGAGGAGGAGGAGGAGGAAGAGGAGGAGGAAGAAGAGAGGAGTGAGCAAGCGAGTGAGCGAGCGAGCACAAGCACGTCTCAGAAAGGGCAGCCGGCCGGCCAGCAGACTTTCCGTTCTGTCTCCTTCTATCTTTCTGTCATGCTCATCAACTATTCAGCAAGCCCGCGCTTCACACACAGATGAATCTGAACGGCCGATGGTGGTGGAGGTGGTGGTGGTGTCGGGCGGGAGGGTGGGGAGGCAGGGAGGGGAGGTGTGGGGAGCGGCAGGCGGCCTCACCTGGCCCCGCCAGAGCTCACGCTCGCCGACTTGGTTTTGAATATCACAATTATTGTCATCCGAACCAGACAGCTGGCTCCGGGTCGCGTGCCGTGTGCACGTTCTGCCACGGGCCGAGGAGGTTTGGGGTGACGGGAATAACTGCAGCATTAATTAATAACGAGAGAGATTAGGGGTCAATGCTAATGAGAGACAGGGAGAAAAAGAGGGAGAGAATAAGACAGACAGACAGAAAGAGGGAGAGGAGAGAGAGAGAGAGAGAGAGAGAGAGAGAGAGAGAGAGAGAGAGAGAGAGAGAGAGAGAGAGAGAGAACCAGAAAGAAGGAAAGACAGCGAGGGAAGGGAGGTGATCGGGTAAGAAATGAGAGCGATACCAGAAATGAATGAAACCCGTATCATATTCACCACAATCATAGGCGTATGATACAATGAGCTACTTTTGTGCTGCTGCCAAAAGCCAATAGTGTGAAACAAAGGGCGACTTGAATACAATGAATAAATGATGACTTCTATGACTGATGCTAGTAGTGTCCCCAGCCTGTGTGCTGTTGAGTGTTGCTGCAGTGATGTCCATAGGGTCACACAATCATACTGAACACTTAGTCACTATCTCTAAAATTAAGTTTTAAGCTCCGGTAAATAATGTTTTTTTCTTTTGGCTGGCTAAGCATTAACTGCTGCCAAGAGAGGCCTTGCATCAGCGACCATTTAAAAACACTGGCAAACTGCATTAGCCAGGGTTTCAATCATGTTCCTGGAACCCATATGCACTGAAATGACTTGTCCTCCAGCTAAAAATGTACCCAAAGCAAATCCTTACAGTATGTTTCACTAAATCAGGCTCTTGTCCAACTAAATATTGTTTAAAAGCCAACTGTATCTAATCAAGCTCTCAGCAAAAAGTATTTACAAGAGGAAAAGGCACATCAGCTTGGAAGTCATTACGAATACTGAGAACCCCTAAACTATGTGAACCACCAAAATTCCTCCAGATTCCAGACTAGATGTTTACTTCCATAGAAGCTAAATATGCAGGACACTGCCGGTAAAGACATTTGTTTACATTAATTCTGAATCAGACTGGCTAGAACAACACTTCATGTATTCTATATTACCCTGTGGGGCTGTTTTAACAAGGTTCTCCAGGGAAACAAGCACATATCAGCCTATGAAATTTTATGTATTTTATTAATAATATAATGTCAAAATATCAAAGACACTGGTAATAATATGCTTTAGTTTTAAAGATCTCTCGATTTGTTGACTACAACTACGTACAAATAGTTCAGCTCCCGTTCAATATTTCATTCAGGTCACGCTCCAAGTCTCCAAGTTCAGCTCCCCCTCAGCAGTACTGGATCTCTCCTCACTGTCACTTGTCTCTGTCTGTTCAGCGATGGACGCTTTCTTTTCACACTCAGCATCTAACAAGCTAACACACAACAACCACAACAACCAATTAAAAAATCTATATTAGTGCTGACAAAATGAACGCTCTAACTTGGTATGGTTCCACTTTCATGGCATGTGTTATGCTCAATTTCAGATAGAGAATGGCTAGACTATCAAGTGAAACTAGACAAGACTTAAGGCCTAGTAGCATCCTACAACAGTAGAAGGTTGATGTTTGGGGTATCTGTGGGGGTAGGGGATAGGTGTGATTTGGCCCAATTCCTCAAAAATTCCAGAAAAGAACAGTGAGGATGTTTACTTCCATAGAAGCTAAATATACAGGACAATACCGGTATAGACATTTGTTTACATTAATTCTGAATCAGACTGATGAGAACAACACTTCATGTATTCTATATTACCCTGTGGGGTTGTTTTAACACTGTTCTCCAGGGAAACAAGCACATATCAGTCTATACATTTTTTTACGTATTTTTTTAATAATATAATGTCAAAATATCAAAGACACTGGTAATAATATGTTTAGTTTAAAAGATCTCTCGATTTGTTAGCTACAACTACGTACAAATAGTTCAGCTCCCGTTCAATATTTCATTCAGGTCACGCTCCAAGTCTTCGAGGCTCGGTTCTCCCAGCTCCCCCTCATCATGGTCATTTAAGCCTGAAGTACTGGGCCTCTCCTCAATGTCACTTGTCTCTGTCTGTTTCTCTGTCTGTTCAGCGATGGACGCTTTCTTTTCACGCTCAGCATCTAACAAGCAAACACACAACAACCAATTCAAATTCTATATTAGCGCTGGCAAAATTAATGCTCTAACTCAAGTGATTAATTGAATTTAAAAAATTAACTCAGATTAATTCTGATGGATATGGTTCCACGGCATGTGTTATGTTTCAGATAGAGAATGGCTAGGCTATCAAGTCAAACTAGACAAGAATTATGGCCTAGTAGCGTCCTACAACAGTAGAATGTTGATGTTTGGGGTAGGGGATATGTGTGATTTGAACATCAGCTATTTAGCATCCGAGTAAAATTATACCCTATTACCGAAGTACTTATTGGAGGAAATGAGTTGCGATTAATCATGATTATTCGTGGCAAAATTTTCTGATAAATCAGATTCTTTCGACAGCACTATTTTACATATATTATATATACGAGTTCAGATGCAAAAGAGTTTAGATGCTTAATCCATGTGAAATTCATTTACAGAACTATATCTATTTAATTTTGATACTGCTCAGGGTTAGACTTTGAAATAGTAAAGAAAGAAAAACTATAGCTTAACGAAAACGTAAAGAAAGAAAAACTATAGCTTTATCATGCTTTTGTCCACTTGGAAATTCTTAAATCATTTAACTGTTGGTACACCACTCATACTGTAGATCAGAGGTAGGCAAACTAATAGGTAACACATATTAACACGGCCAAAAATGTGTGTTGGGGCAATCTTTGAGCGTCTTTGTGCAGAATTTGAGAGGTTTCAGAAGCGTGGCAGATATTGGGCGACCTCCACTGACTGGTTTACGGCCGATTCAACATGTACATGTAACGTATGTGGATGTTTGCCATCGATGGAGTGGAAATTTGACACTTTTCTGAGAGAACTCCACATCATAACAAGTGGAGTTGGTGTCATAGGCACTCAGCTAGGTGTGCAGCCGGAATAAGGCCCAAGGGCCACCTTCGGCGCGTGGAGCCTTCTCAAAATAGAATAATTTCTCATTTAGCCAAGGTGAACTATATTATAGACCTAATTTTTCAAATTTGTAGTATTCATGAAATACAAATCCTGACCTTTTAACCCTACATGTTATGCCCTCTCGAGAAAGTGAGGCAGTTTAGTTATGTATGCAAAACTTTTTTCGATGGTAAGGAGGACTTTTGCATGGAATTGTTCATGGATATGTAGCCTGGGAGTTCCCATGCTCCTTTGCGCGCTTATTTCATTTCACTCTGCAAAGCAGCATGGTGACCATGGCCGTTTTTCTCGCTTACTTTCGGTATCCAATCACAGAACAAAAAGGGACTAGTACGGCCCTCGATTGCATTTTACGTCACGTGGTGGCTCTGGTATTGGCTCTGAGCTATGTACAGACGCTATGATAGACATTCGTAGCGCCAAATAAACGTCTCTGGACAATCGTTAACGATGCTTCCACTACGAGAGATGCAATAGGTACTGTAGGTCTCCAGACTAAATATCACTCGTGATTTTTAGTTTGGCATTAACCAGGCTACATGGATATGTTGAATACTTGAAATAGATCAATGTATGATTATAGTGGCAAGTCAGCCGGGGAAAGCACTACAAACACTCACTCTTAAGGTCTTTTTGTCTCTCTGAAGCTTTGCACATGATATCCTGGCGCACCTCTGGGAAGCAGTCTAGCACCCTGTGGAAGCTGTCCACAGAGAGGGAGAAGAGCCGGCAAGTAGACAACGCAGTAACCGAGGCCACACGCTTCCCTCTGGTCAACAGGCAGATCTCTATCAAGAGAAACACGCCAAAACATCAGACAAGAAAAAAGAGAGTTGTCATGAGAATATCTAAACAATGGGAAAAGATCACAGACTTAGTTGATGTAGGACTTTGAAATAACATCAAAGTTCAGTTACTGTACTTTAGTGTCCTTGTGGAGAAATTTGATTTGGAACAGACACAGGACTTATAAAGCCCACAGCCCACACAGTAGAGACCAAGGAATATCTCAGGCCTGCCACACTGACCACAGCTACATGCAAGGAATATTCTGGCAATATCCATTTTGCATGCAAGTCATGTAAACTCCTGATTCCGATTGAAATCAATTTATTTGGCTGTATTCTGGTCACTATGTTTCCTACATGTATGGAAAAAGTTGCACTACTATTTACATGCAGTATGACAGGCCACTGTTGTAAGCAAGCTACTAAACATTCCAACAACATGCTGAATCGGCAAAAAACAATGGAAAAGAAGTCTGTTAGTTCATTTTAGTTGGCAAAACCATACTTTTACTCATGAGCTCATGAGATGCTCACCGCCTGGCCAGACACTGTCTGTCAGACCCTCAGCTTAATGGGCCGCACCTCAATGGTCCACACCAATATAACCAATAAGACTAGTCCAGATAAACAAAAGTGCAGAAAATATGTACATTCACCACTTCTCATGAATGTGCATGTTGTATTTACACAGTTGAATCCTGTACATCTTCTTTTCATTTATTAGTTAAATTACACATATTACCCCTATCAGATTAGTTGCCATTTGCCTGACTAATTGTTGCCTGTCCTAAAAGCTCCTGCAGATTAAATGAAACAGGTGTTCCCAAGATCATGCCTGCTGTCCATTTCAGCTGATAAACAAGAATTTAGGGCTTTTTTGGTGAGTTCAAATGTGCGCAAAGGCGAGATAAATATCCAAAGTGCACACTGTCCATGCACTACACCGCGTGACTGGGTCTTGTTCAGTGCACTGTGCACACCTGCACGGACTTTTGAGAAAAGCTGTCTCATAGCAGTAAGTTAAAGTTAAAGTAGAGGTAGCTCCCTGCTCTCGACTCAATAGGCAATGATCATGAAAAGGACAGTCGTTGTTTTCCACATGCCAATAGATGTTGGAAAGGTTGAAAAATGAGTTATTAGCTATATAATTAGCTACTATGCGGTGGAGATTAGAGAAGTGAATGTCACACAGTCATTCAGTCAGACTGCGCTATTTATTCAAATTGAATGTGCCAAATTTATCAAGAAGATTAATATGATATATTTTAATTCAATAGTAATGATACAGTTGCCTTTTAAAATGTTTCCCAATAGGTTTTCACAAGCACTTTCAAATAAGATTACCGATAGTTTCTTTAAAGGACAATTTGGTCTTTTTCCCTTAAAAGGGGTGTCGTACTCTTATATTCAGGATCATCTTATATTCAGGCCAATACAGTTATGTTGGCATTCCAGACAAGGAAAATGCATTTATCAAAATGCCTTGGCCCACATACACAATGTGTACTTCCAGGTACAATGTATGATGATGAATAACTCAATTTCATAAAAAAGGTGGCATATAACTTCAAATTCACAAACCATCTGGAGAAGCCATACAAGAGAACAGACTCTTATTACTCTAAAAAAAACATGACGGATTTACCGGTCATCAAATACTCAAGGTTTGTGTAAGGCCTACCTCCAAAGTAGTCTCCATCACACAGTTCTTTTCTGAAGTTGTCTGTGGCCACAAGGACTTGACCACGCTCAATGAAGAACATGCGGTCGCCTGGAGCATGCTGACGCACTATGACATCCCCTTCCAGAAACACCTCAAAGCGCAACTGCAGCAGGATGGCGTTGATGAAGCTAGGGTCGCGCTCTTTGAACATCGCTGTACTCTCCACCATGCTGGCACAAAGGACGTTCAGAATTTCCTGCCACAAATAAAAAGGCTGGCAGATTATAACTATATCTTCAGTGGTCTAACAAGCTTTCTATTGGACCTGGTATGCACTTCATGCAGACTTTTTACCATACTTACCATACTTATCAATTTCTGAAGAAGATTAGTACATCTTTTTTAATGTTTAACCAAAGGTAATCTTTCTATCGGCTTAGTACCTCTTTCAAAGATTTGGAGACCAAATTGAGAATTTCCGTCTCATCAAACCACTTCCCACCATAGCGTGCCAGGTAGTAGTCGTCAATGCGTTTACGTAGTTCTTGCGGTAGTTTCCTGTAAGTCATGTAGTCTTCCAGATGATGCAGCTGAAAAATAATTGTAAAAACATGGCACAAGGCAACATTCACATAATAAAAAAGTATAGGTTTATGCAGAAAATGTTGGAAAAGTGTGATGATTTCAAGTAAAATTTTGCTCTTTGAACTGACAATGAAATGTTATATGACCAAAGTGCACAGGTAACACCTCTTTTTTGGGGGTAGACAAATAAATAAATATTCTCACCTTGCTTTTAAAGGCTTTGGAGGGTGCATCCACATTGGACATCATGGCAGCAGCATTTGCAACCATAATAGTGTACATCAGTGCTCCGGACACCATGCTGGTCATGACAATCCACAGTTCCACCTCATCTAAAACAATGGGAATGCATTATTATGCAAAGTTATACTGTTCATTCATGGTTCATAGCTCTATTATTTCTTCAATTTATTATAGGATGGATACATTACTATTGTAATTACTTATCTGATTACATGAATTTACTCCAAAAAGCAACAGTATTTTGAGAATAAGATAAAAATCAATCAAAAAAAAATATTAGACGTAAAGTGTTTCAGAATGATGAGTCTACCAATTGGAGGGTCTTTTGAGCCATAGGATATCCCAATCATGTGAGAAAGGGCCCGAAAGATGCCAAAAGTATATTTCTCCCCTGTTGTGGCATTCTGCAGAATAAAATAAAAAAATGATGTACAAAATCTGCAAACACAAATTGAAATCTTTTTGTACAAAGTATAACCACTTTTACAACGTTCAGTATAAAAGTGAAGATCTACCATGAGTTGTTCCCGTTGAACCCAGCAGTCTTTTGGGAAGTTGCCCATCAAAGGCACAAAGTACTGAATGCAACCATTCCAGTGGCACAAGATGAACATCATCATAAATAAACTGAGGATTCTTAAAAAAATCCGGACACCTTCTAGATTTGCATTTGACATCTGAGAAAAGGAAAGATAGTAATGGACAGGAGATAGTGAAAACATCAGAGAGAATGCAAAACAGGGGACACTTATAATTTGAAGCATTTCAAAGTACCTTCAGCACCCTTGTGTGTTGCTACATTGAGGTTTCAAACACGTACCTGTTCCAATTCACTGAAGAATCTCACTAGCCTTGACACTCGAAGGAGACGAACCAAACTAAGAATTCTTGCAAACATAAGTATGCGCATAATTTTGGCACCTTGCAATGAGGTAGTGTCATTGCTGCTATTCCAGGTGTCCTAGAAAAAGGCAATTTCTGTTACAATCCAGCTGACAGTTCGGACCATTCAGATACAAATAATGATGCAAAATGATGTACAGGAATAAATAATTAGACAATTTACTGCAATGGCAATGATGAAGTCGACGGGGAATGATGCTAGCGCATCAGGAAGAAACCAAGTCTTCAAATAATTCTTAGCAATAAACTTTGGATCAAGGATTGCTATCTGAAAGGGAAAAAAAGACAAATGCATTGTTGATAAACACGTCTCAATATCATGTTTACCTACAACAATGCAGGTGGGGGAAAAAACACATCGTTTATATTAGGCCTATGCCTTGGAATTTAAGATCTTTTAGTGAATAAGGAGAAACATTGTTGAAAAGAAAGAAGGAGGACTGATGTGATAATACAAAATCCTTGTGAAAGGATAGTCTACACTACAGCTAACAAAGAGCAATGACAATGCCATGCTTTCTAAAAGTTTACAAGACCATGCCACAAGACAATATGAGTCACCATTCATACCTCATGGCCATCTGAAAGAATGCCCATTCTAAAGTTTAGGACCACATCCAAAAGAAAAATCGAGTCAGACAACACATTGAAGATTTTCCAGAATTTCCTCACTGCTCCAAAAGACTCTTCTGAATAGGCTATTTCCATTGGAATTGAGATAAGGTTCAAAAAAGTCATAACAACCATGATCATAACATAATTGTGCCTGAAACACAAAGACAGAACGCGATCACAATTGGCCTCATGGCATTTGCTTATGCCATGAACTAAAATTAGCATTCCCTCTGAATCTAAAATAATGACTGACAAGAGTTTAGACTAGCCATTCATTCATTTATTAGCTTATCAATGGTAAGTATTTTAGTCTAGTTAGTTACGCTAATGATGCAAACAAACGCTTGATAATATTCACCAGTATATGTTACAAGATTATTAAATATATGGATATGTTTGCAAAGATTCATACTGCCAGATGCTAACCTTACACAACCATCTGGTACGCTAATGCTAATATAGCTTGCTGTGCTAGTACTATGACAGTTACCGGACAAGACAAGTTTTCACCTCACCTCACTGAACTCAGGGGATGTATTACCCATACCCCTAATTGACGTTGAAGATCACATTCGTTTTTAAAGGCAATTTGACTTCCAAAGATGTATGAGGATTGTTTGTTGAATTTGGGAAGAAGTAGTTCATACAGGCTGGATTTGACCCGACCAACACAGGTTGAAGGTTGATCTTCAATGTCTACTTTCAGATTAATTTCGTTGTCATTGGTTGTGGTTTTTGTGTCAGGGGCTGTTATGGTCGGTCTTTCAAGAATCCCCATCACAAAATATGCTGGAAAAAAGCCACCACTGACAGAAACTACAGATGCTAGCGTTACACATTTGTCCGAAGCCCATGAAAGCACCGGAGAAACTTCGTTGACACCGGAGCCATTGAAGATTATTTGGATTCCCTGGATACCCGGCTGTGGCTGCAGAGCAGCTAGAAGATTAGATTCTAGAATGTTGTTGAACTTTTGCAAATAACGTACCCACACCCCTATTTTGCTAAGAAAGCTCAGACAAATACATTGAAACACTATTTTAGAATATAATACTAGTGTAGGCCTGTCTGAAGCTAGTCATTTACATTCTTTTTAAGGAGGCTAATCAGCAACTGCTTGGTATGAGGTCTATTTCTCAAACATTTTGAACTTGGAGTGCTTTGAAATTCAACTGGAACGACCTAGACGTCGACTTCTTCGCTAGCGCAAGTGTAGGCTACCGTGTTGGTTATGTGTGTGGTTATGTGTGGTGGAGATTTGGCGCCGCCTAATGTTTCCGCTCAATATCACATTTCGCACCAGCACAGTCAGGGATCTCTCCAAGACATTATGCTATTCAACTCAGCTTAGTCATGTGGTTCAAACTTCTCAACTACTTAACTGCTCAACCATTCAAACTGTCAGTCATCCAATTATGCCTCAAGTCAGCTAAAGTTCTTGCAATTATTATACAAGCAACTGCAGTTTGCATTTTCATGCACTCGTAATTTCCCTGAAATTACATTCTATAGTTAAGCTTGTCATTTGTTTATCTGGTGTAGGCCTACTTGGTTTATTAATGCTTTGGTCACTTCCAAGAATAAATTTGGTCTACTTTGTGAAGATATGTTGATAGACTGTACGCCTACTGTCCAATGATTTGACTTCACTAGACTTTTATTAACGGATTTCCTTGTGTGTTTTGGATCTGCATTCTAAGTTTGTCAAAATATTAACGCACAGCAGGTGAGCAACGTTACATCTATGCCTGTGCCAAGAAACTTCAGTGTTCGGCAATGGGTAGAATACACTTTCTAGCATCAATATGGGAAAACAAGACAGAATACATGTGTTCTGGTCAGACTAACACTCTTTAATTGGCAAAAACTAAAATGAAAGATGAAATGGCATCATCATGGCAGCTTTAGTTAGCGGCAATGGTCTGGTCCATCCAGGAGCGGAGAGCGGTGACGCGGGCATACACACCAGGCATGGTGGGGGTGCAGGTGCCGCTGCCCCAGGACACAATACCAACCAGGGTCCAGGCTCCAGCCTTCTCACAGACCAGGGGGCCACCAGAGTCACCCTGTAGCACACAGATCACAGGAGCATTAGAGAAACAACCACAGGGATAGCACTGCAACTAATAAAAACAGCTGAGGGATCTAAAAATGTAATGATGTGCATATAGTACATTTGTATCTGTCATATTTATTGTGAAGACCAAAAGGGGATGCATACCATGCAAGAGGAGGCACCAGAAGCACCAGCGCAGATCATGAGGTCAGAGATTCTGTTGCCCCAGTACTGCTTGCACTGAGTGTTGGTCAGGAGGGGCAGAGAGGCCTGCTGCAGGAGGGCGGGGGTATCAGGGGCTGAAAACAAGAACAGTAACACATGAGATTAATGTTCAGCCAAAGACTGTCATGCTGTCGTTAGAAGTCTAACAGATACAATATTTATGTTTTGTTTAAGCGTGTGATCATCCAATTCAACCTTACCATTGTGTTTGGTCAGACCCCATCCAGAGGTGACACACCTTCCTTCGAAGTTGTCGCTGCTCTCAGCCACACACACAGGAGACACACGGGGGTTCATCTGGGCGGGGGTGGCCAGTTTGATCAGAAGGATATCGTTGTTGATGGTGAAACCGTTGTAACGGGGATGCTTGAAGACCTGATATTGAATGTGGACAAAAAAGGTCATCAGTGGTTTGAAGCAAATGTTTAGGCAGCTAGTTCATATGACATGATATTCTTATCTGATGTTTGCTTAAGAGCACAGTGGCAATGGTTGCTAAATACACACCTTTCCGACCTTCATGACCTGGATGCTCTCAGAGTTGGAGGCGCGATCATGCTCACCCAGGATAACACGGTGGGAGGTCCTGAAATCAATATTTAAACTTTTAATATCATCGGGTTGTATTTTTATTAGACTCAACAGACTTTGCTTTTCTGGATTGTTTAATCCATGTGTTTGTTTGAATCACAATAAAACATATAAGTATGGTGGAAAAAATGGCTGCAAAGAATCTTTCATGTTGAAACTATATTTTGATTCAACAAGCAGTACTGTGTGATTGCCTGAAATGGTGGGGGAAAAAAGAACACACACACCTCACATTGCAGTGGGCAGCAGTCACAACCCAGTTCTCGTTGATCAGAGAACCACCGCAGAAGTGGAAGCCAGTGTAATCCTGAATTGCAACAGAAATTTTGAGAAATTAAATTTTGCCCCAAATACTTTGTTGTGACAAACAGTCCAAGAAAAGGTATTCAACAGCTACCAAGCTAACAATTCATCATCACAGAACATATTTTGATGTGACGATTTTCAATTGGTTGGAAGTATTTAAAAGAAATATGTAATAATCAAAGGCAATGCACCCGATTATCTATTCACATCTACAGTACACTGGAAGGACAGTATTCTCCCAGGTGCAAGTCCAAAACATTGCTTAGTGCAGGCTGAAATGCATGTGGCCAAGCACCTTTTTGGACCTAAGCACTTGGGATCATACCAGCCGAAGTGTGTTTTACCTGCAGAGACACCTGCCAGGGCCAGGAGTGGGGAACAGCCTCCTCACCGTTGACAATCCTGGAGTAACCAGTGACAACGGGCTTGATGGCGGGAATGCCGCAGCCTGAAAATGTGAAAAGTACAAGTTAACAAACCTCTTGACTTCTGAACTGGAACAAACTGTTGTAAATTTCACACAAAACTGATTATAACTATTAAAACCCTGCACATTTACAGCTAATAGTTCACTTTTTATGGATTGCAGCAGAGATGTAGTACTGCCGATCCACTGCTCTGTTTCTAAGGATGTTGTTGATGTTGAGAGAACCACCACCTCCAGAATTTCTCCTTACCGAAGGCTGAGCTCACGATGGCAAGGCAGGAGAGGATCTGAAGGAAGGCCATGTCTACAACATGCTGAACAGACCACAGAGGAGGTCTTTTATACCATTGCAGAAAGCTCACATCAGCATACCTTATCTGCTTAGCGTGGGACAGAAAACACCTTGCAGGGATGCTAACAGGCCCCCTCCCCCCTATGTCCCTTTACAACACATGTTACAGAGAGGCCTGATTCTTTCACTGCTGACCTTGGTAGCATCATGCCTCAGAGTGTACAGTCCTGCTCAACAAACACTCTTTTAGCTAAAGAATTGTGTGTTTTGGGTTTAAGTTCAAGTTCAAGTTTATTTATATAGCACATTATCATACTCAATAGTCATTCAATGTGCTTAAAAACAAAATAAAACAAACCAAAAAATATGAAAGAGAAAAAAATATATATATACTTATGATAAAAAATTATACTTATGATAAAAGTTTAAGATTCCCTTTTACCTATTTCCACAGGCAAGTCAGGTCTGATACAGAATGACCCATGTAAATGTTTTCTTTTACAAACCATTCAAATCATATACAGTACTGTATATTTTCAATATTGCTATTCCATATGTCTCCATATGGGTTGCCCACTTAATCACATTCAAATGAGGGACACTTTGTTCTGGGTGCAGACAAGTACTGGTACAAACTTGGCGCATCCCAGCGCCTCAAAATAGTTACAGAAAGTCTATAGGTGAGGGTTTCAAAATGTAGGCCACTACAAATTCATTTCTAAGACCTTTTTAAAATTCATAGACCAATTAATGGAGACCAGGCTTAAGGTCAGGTTGTCTTTCAAACCAGGCTACCTCTACACACTGATAAGATACCTCTAGGGTACTAAGGACAAAGCGTTCTGATTGGTCAGACCAAAGCTTGATAGAAAACCTAGTGAGCCGGCTCATGGCTACACTGTAAAAAAGAATTTGGAATGATTACTTGAAAAATGTGTGGAAACTCGTTGTTAATGAGTTAAGTAAAGATGACTTTTATTTTTAGATGTAAAGTACTTT
This sequence comes from Sardinella longiceps, assembly GCA_027497455.2. NCBI lineage: Eukaryota > Metazoa > Chordata > Actinopteri > Clupeiformes > Clupeidae > Sardinella > Sardinella longiceps. The sequence goes on along the minus strand of JAODXP020000016.1, from coordinate 20,805,432 downwards.
AACTTGAAAAAGAAAAGTTATATTTACTCAACTCATTTGAGGCAACAAGTTACACATTTTTCAAGTAACCATTACAAATTCTTTTTTACAGTTCAGAGGTTACGGCTGAGCAAAACTACTTCTAGGGTACTTCTAGGCTACCAGGCTAGGAGATTTGAAGAGCAAAAATGAAACCTCTGAGGGCCTTGACCTTTGACCTCACGACACAATTAATGCAACCTGTTAATCTGTCTTAAGTATTATGGCACTGATGTGCTTTTTACTGATGTGCTGCATGTGTGCTCTGTGTCAACAGATATGATAAAAAAGAAAAAATCTACCATCATCACACACATGTGCTAAGCCTTATACCTTTGTGTGGACTGGAAAAGTCCTCATACATAAGGCTTTTAAAAAAGACTTTCCATTTTCACATACACCACGGTGCATAATCTTTGGTAAAATCAAAAGAATTAATTCATATTGTTTATTGAATAAGGATAAAAAATAGATGAAAAAACAGGTGTAGGAAAATTGTCTATATTTCAGACTTCGCCTTCACTCTTCTGACCTTGACAGCATTGATTATTATCATTTAGTTTGTATAGGTTTTTTCATAATGGTATCATAATCATAATAAATGTAGGCAGGATTTTAATTATATTTAGTCAATTTCATTGCAAAAGTCTATATGAGACAAGATAGAAAATAGAAGCTGTAATTGCAGCACAGGTGCTACAAGTTGACCAGCAGGTGCTGCTGTTGTAGCTATTACAGTTACATGATCATCCCAAACTGTCCTGGTAGTGGGTCTCAGTCAGGGTTTGGTCACAAGTGATTGCACTGTAGTTTCGTAACCAGCATGATATCTGAATTAAATTGAAGGATTGAACTCCTCAACCAAACTTCTTCAGCGGTGCAGCAAACACATTCAAAGAGCAAACAGAAAACATGTAAATGTTTTGATTGCAGTGTCAATTCAAAGGAAAACACATCAAAAACCATACAGTATTCCACTGGTTGGGAATAATATCATATCATATACTACTGGAAAAATCACGAGCTGATAAGAGATTCGTATTAGTTCTTGGGATTTTAACTGATTAGTTCCAGTGTCTCGTTGTAAGACAGGACTGGGTCAGTGTAAATTAAATTTTGTTTGTGCACCTCGAAATATGCTGGCACACACACACACACACACACACACACACACACACACACACAAAATGCTGGCACATGGGTCCGCAGACTCGGACTTGAGGTCTAAATGGTGGCCAACAAAATGAGCATTATCATAGGACCCCCGACATGGATTGATGTTGCCATCAGTTATAGGATAATATTATTTAATATTATGTTTTAACCAGACTGCACACACTGTACTGCACTCTGTACATCAGGATAATGCATAGCCTAAGCCATAACCTATGAAAGGACGATTGTTGGAGAAGAGAGGAAACAAGTGAGGAATATAATATATTGAGTCCAGGCCTATACGGTTTAGACCAAGACTGGCTCAACAATTACTCAAAAAACATGATTTGTAAAAACAAGTAGGCTAGGTTCTGAGGATTTTTTTTTTTTTTTTTTACTTTTAATAAAACCAAAAACATTTTTTTTTTTTTGTGACAATAGGCCTATTATAAGGCTAGCATTTCTTTAGGCCATTTGACTAATAGTAGGCTGCCATCAAAGTTATGTTTGGATAATGTGCAGGGGCAGGCGGTCATTGTCCATTATGGACAGCAGTTTGTTCAGGGTCTTCTCTCTACCAATGATGTCAGTTATTAAAGCTCCATAATCCAACAATAGAGCAGGGCTCAGAGATCTCAGAAATAATCTTTTTCATTAGCATGACTCATGCCTACCAAATTATTGTATTATTGTTTTTTTTTTTCATTTATGTTACTTCCTTCACTGATCGAATGACATAAAAAGAAATTCACATAAAAAATATTAGACACAAAATAAATAAATAAATAGTAATTAATCAGTGTAATGTTCATACCGGTTCGTACTCATCATTGTTGGTAGCGCGTTCTGACTATAAAGCCTACATTTCCCAGCATTCATAGTTGCATGGCCAAGCCAGACATGTTTTATGTTGTGCAAGGAAGGACACATGGTTAGAGGGCTTCTGCAGTAGTTCATCACGAATCAGCAACACATCACCAACTCTCAGGATTTCAGCCGTTACCGGTAAACTGGGTAAGATCGAGCAGTAACGTTACAAGTTTTTGAAAGAATCAGGTTTACTTGATCCATATGTTGGAAGTGGCAGTCTGAAGTTATAGCTAATGCTGTCGTTCACCTTAGCACATCTAACTCATTCAGCCACTTAGCTGTTAGCCATTGAAATTGGGTAGCTAGCAATATTACATAACTATATGTTTCACTTTCTTACATGTTTTGGGCTTAAGAGAATAATTTGATGCCAGTTGCTTGCTCAGCTAAGTTTAACTATTCATATTCAGCTAACGCCATCTTTGATCTACAGTTAACACGCGGAAGCAAAGCACGATGAATGTTTAGTTTGCATCTAGGCTACATAATTCCTGTTTTGCGACTGATCTAATCAGCGAATGTCATTTTGTAACTTTCTGCAGTCTTCCATCGTTCGGATATGTCGACCCTTTCTGCCGCTAGCGTTGAACCCACGCCTGCCATTGAGGGGGCAGCAGAGAAGAAACCCCTCAAGCCATGCTGTGCGTGTCCAGAGACCAAAAAAATAAGGGATGCATGGTAAGGATATAATTAAAATGCATATTCTTGATTGATGAAGACTATGATCATGATGGAGTATTTTAGAGAGTATTGAGTATTGTCCCTGGTGGACATTAAAGATCATTCTATTCTATTTTAGGCTTGGGATGGGTTGTTTTTGTTGTATTAACAGCTACTTTTGTGTGTTTTTTTGTGTTTGTTTGTTTGTTTTTCTCCCCCAGCATCATTGAGAAAGGTGAAGAAAATTGCACAGATCTCATTGAAGCTCACAAGGAGTGCATGAGGGCGCTTGGGTTCAAGATTTGATTACTGCAATTCTTAGGTGAGTTGGGTGTTTCCATGCAGAATGGTCCTCCAGAATTGAATTAGATTTTTATCTATTTTTTTTAAGTAACTTGGTGAATGCTATTTTACAGAGTGGTAGTAGATGGTTTGATTGGATGCCATAGGCCTAACTCTTGGCAAGGCTGACTTTGATGCTGCGTTCCTGTGCCCTTTGACACAATAGAGTGTCGGAAGTGGGTTGGGTTCAATAGCCAGATGCACACAATGGCCATTTCCGAAATGGCCTACTACTATGCTACATGTGCTACATACTGCTTGTGCCCCAGCACACAGTGCAGCACACACTACTGCTTTCCACAATTAATTAATTAGCTGCAGGTTCTCTATTTGACTGGCTGAGCTCATATCCCCAGTATGCAGCATGGTATGCAAGCAGCAGAAGAGGCCTACTGGCCGCATGACCAGAACCTCATTAATTAATGGCCTACAGGTGCTCTACCTGACTCAAGGTTAATTGAGCCCCACACTACTACTGTGATATTTGTCATGTACTGCATACTACACTCTGCTGTCTGCAGAGATCAGTATACGAGCAGTATGTAGTAGTCAAGTAGTAGGCCATTTCGGAAATGGCCATTTGTGCTTTACTGATCTATCCATGGAACATGCAGCTGCAAGTGCACCTGATCACCATTTCTCTAATTATGTTTCTTATGAATTTGTTGATGGTGAAAGAAAATATATGCATAGAAAGAGAAGGGTGTTTGGTTAATTTTTTGGGGTGAGGCCTAACTAGTAGGCTGCTAGATACTTGCTTTCATGAAAATGCTTTTCATTTGGTTAAATTTGTCATTTGTTCCTCTTTCTGTTTACAGTGGGTAGTTACTGGCTTGCTGCTTGGAGGAGGACCAGGGATTTTCCTCTAGAGTTTAGAGTTTATTTATATTATGTCTTTGAGAGTTGAGATTGTTGCTGAGCTGTGAACTTTTGTCTTAATGCTCTTTGAGAAATTGTGAATATTTTGGATGTATGTGAAATAAACATCATCATGTGCAAATTTCTGGATGTCCCCTCTTATATTTTTATTTTATTTGGTTCTGTCTGGGAAATTGCATGTAAAGTCAATAATGATATTTTATTTAAAGGTCCCATAATATGAAAAATCACTTTATGCCTTTTGAATGTATTTCTTGGGTCTATACTGCCTCTACACACACTTTAAATTTGATAAAGCCTCAATTGTTAAAATAGACGATTTACTCAGTTAGTAACTGTTCAGCTGCTGTGTGCTTAAACCACCTGTTTAGAATTTTCCTAACAACGTAACACAGGGTAAGGTGGCTGGGGTCCCACAACATTGGCAGTCACTTGAGCAGCTGAGGTAACCTGGGAATTCCCATGCTCCTTTGCGCGCTGGGGGCAATGAGAATGGATAATTAAGTTGGCAGCCACTTTTCAGCTGAGAACAATGGAAACTATGAATTGGCCAATTAGGGTTGGCCTGTCATAGGCTACAGGAGAAATCCTCAATGTGTTGGCTGCAGGTGTTTAGTTACCTGGGGCGAATTCAACAGTTGTAACGTTTTGTAACACAGCAGTTCCTATTCATCCCTATGGGTGACGTAGTAAACGTTTTGTAACGTTACATAGTCTTGAAACACTACTGGTGCACGCCCCCATGAGAAACAGCCTGTTCTGAACATTATAGCTAAAAAAAGTTGACTTTAAAAAAAGCATAATATGACTCCTTTAATGGTATAATATGTAAAAACATGACTGTTAGTGTTTTCAGATGACTCATTTTTTGTTTTGTTTATTTTTTTTTAAATAGCATCAGAAGACCTAGGATACATACAGCACTTGAACAAAAACGCTTCCTGGTCTGTAGTGTAATGGTTCCTGGATCAAAGGTGGTTTGTACAGCTACTCTTTCCTGTATGGGATGATGACAGCTGCACCTCTTGAGTTATGTGCACATGCCAAAAATAGACTGAGTGCTACTAGCCGGCACTCAACTTTTATCAGAGTTCTTTTCACAGTTAGGTGCTGCAGTTCTTCATACAGACGTGTAGTTGTAGCGGATCACTTGGAGACTATGTTCACTTATTTTGACCTTAAAAGATTCTGATAGAATTTAAAAATTGTAGACTATTGCAATTCTTGAATTCCAGATAACCTAGGCTGTACAATTATGCAATTTTTACAGTCCCCCCCCTCCCCAAGGTTCTATATTGCTTACAGGATTTTGTAAAGCAAAAGCTGAAGCAGTGGCAAATGAAGTGATTTATAAATTTCTTTTCTTATGTGCTTGTGTGTTCTCACACACACAAACACTCTTTCTCTATTACTCTGGCACAGTGCCTTGTATGGCTGAGATGCTGCAGAGTAACCTTTGCTTATCTTCCCCTGTGGCAGAAGGTGCCTATACATGCATGGACAGGACAGCCATGTGAATGTCAATGGCTACTCCCTGCATCAGTCTAAACACACACACATAAGCAGAGTGTTGAAGTGTGTATGTGCATGGACACGTTTGACTGAGTGATGGTACTGTATGTGAACAAGCCTCATTAGTGTTTAACTTAGGGCTATGGTAGAACTCTTGAGAACATCTTTATTCGCTATCAACATATTTTATAAGCTTAATATGATCAGATGAAGAGCAATCAATATTTACGTTGTGGAACTTCTTGCAAAAATGCTTGTCCTCCATCTTCAAACAAGTTTAATATCCAACATGGAATAATAGTATGTGTCTTCCAAAAGCTGTTTTCTAGACTGTCAACCAACATTATTTTTTTTTAAATATTAATAATTACATTTAAATTTTGCAACATAACCTCACATTAATTCCTATTTAATTTAGCTCCACAACCCATGCACAATTTTAAAAACTTTACATACAAGAGAAACTGAAACTGTTCTATTTGCTCGGCCCCTGTCTGGTTCAAAAAGATTCTGCAGAGGAATCTCAACACAGGAGGTTGTGCATCATGGTGACGAGATGTTAGACTAATTCTGTATGTGTGTGTGTGTGTATGTGTTTGTTAGGTGTTTTGGTTGTGTGACAAAATGAGAAATCCTTTGTGTGATGTGAGCTGTGGCATGCCTCTTCCCTTGCCAGGTATGAGAAAATGTGGTTTGTCTAAAGGTGGGAGTGATGTGCTTTTGGCTGGCGTTACTGTGCGTGGTAGGCATCTGTGAAACGTGACCTCTCCTGTCATTCCATCTATTTTAGTATCTCAAATATTTCCCCCTCACCCCCCCGCCCCCTTTAACAGTCACCTCCTCCGGTACTTGTGCTGTGCTCTGAGCACTTTGTGGTGGTGGTGTTGACTTGAATCAAAGTGGCCGTTTTGTTGCTGTGTAGAAGAAAACGCTTGTCGGGGAGGCAGCCATGCCAAGAGCCGGTGTGACTTTTTCCTGGAGGTTTCGGTGAGTGCTGGCTGGCTGGCCGTCGCTCCCTGCCACCCTGTTATCATGGTCTGACTGCCCCCAGGGCTACTCTGTGCTGTTATGTTAAGTAAGTGGTCTGCTTTCTGTCCGTGGCTCCCGTCTCCTTGGGTTTCAATTCCAAACATGGTTATCCTTGTAGGGTCGCCTCTCTCTCACTCACCCCCTCTCTCTCTCTCTCTCTCTCTCTCTCTCTCTCTCTCTCTCTCGGCTCTCGTGTCCTCCCCTCTCTCTCTCTGTCTCCTACCTTTCCCTTTCTGAGTGACCAAGATCACTCACTTCACTCCGTGTGAAGAGGGGAGCAGGAGAGGGGTTTGTGGGTGAAGTAGCAAAAGGGCAGGACGTGTGGGTGTGGGAAAGCAATGGAAGGATGCCTAATATGAAGACTGTTTTATTCCAGTGTGGTGAGTCGACTTGTCAAAAGGGGTTTTCTGTCATCTGGGAAAGTCAACAAGAAGTTGTCGTGGGAATAAACAAGTGCTGTAAATGAACATCGGAACCAACGGGATCAAACAGACAGGCATTGTTGACACATCAGAGATGTTTCATTGAAGAATCACCAGCATTTGGAGGACAAAACATATTGATCTGCTCTCTGTGTCTAGACAGAGCTTTTGACTTTCTTTTGTAAATTTTTTGGATTTTGGATACCAGAGTGAGTGGACTTAAACACACACACACACAGGCACACACAGACACAAACATACACACAGGAGAGGAGAAATGAGTGGGGACAACTTCACTCTCAATTCAGTGCTTTACGCCGAGCCATGCAACGGCTTCACCAACACCACGGAGGGCGCCCTCTACCAGCTGGGCAACACCGTGCTCATCCTGGGCTACATGGGTGGCAGTGGGGCGTACGGTGCCCTCTACATCTTCAGTCTACTGATACCAGGGCACATCTGCCTGGCTCTTTGGGGCTTCCTGACTATCTGCGGCCTTGACGTGTTCGTCTGGAACATCCTGTTGGTGGCCGCGTGCCTCGGACAGATCTGCCACCTGGTGGTGCGGCTCTTGCGTGACGGCCTGGGTAGCGAGGAGCTGTCGGCGCTCTACCAGGCCGTGTACGTGCCGCTCGGTGTGCCCGTGCAGGTGTTCAAGGAGATCACGGCCGCCTGCGAGAACAAGGTGCTGGCACTGGCTGCAGAGGAGACCTACGCTGTGGAGGGCAAAACACCCATCGACCAGCTGTCCTTCCTGCTCTCAGGGAGGTGAGTGACCAATGGGGGGGCTTTGTTGCGCATTTGATAAAGTAACTATCTGGAGATGATGTCAAATGTAAAGAGTATGCTAGGCTGTGTTTACATGCAGAATAAATAAATGATAATAAAAAAAAAAACAATATGCATGCAAAATCTAGGTCACAGGCAGTAGTCTTGCACATGTGCTAATGTGTGGTATGTTTTTGATCATACGTTATTTGGTATGTGTGCTTGCTTGTCTGTACGGTGCATCTATTCACTCATCGCATTGCATTTAAAACCCACAGATCTTTGCTCATTAAAAAACAAAGTAAGCCCATTCCACTTTAACCATTTATTCCGAGAGTGACATGTTTGTATGTCATTTGCCAAGTCCAAAAGGGTGCCATAGAAAACTGAACCTTTAGAGAGTCTCCCAGCAGGCCAATGGAAACAGGATATAGGGAGATGAAATACATCCATGCAGTTCCAGGTTGTAAACCAGTCACCGAGTGTACCCCAGAGCTGCCTTCTCTCTCACACACACACACACACACACACACTCTCTCTCTCTCTCTCTCTCTCTCTCTCTCTCTCTCTCTCTCTCTCTCTTTTGTGTGTGTGTGTGTGTGTGTGTGTGTGTGTGTAGAAAGTAGGTGGCTGCTTCTCTGGTGTCAGAATATTTGGCTGAGGTGCATAGTAGTCAAGTTGGCACGATGAGATAAGTGAGAAACTACGGGGTTGGGCTCATAAAAGCTGACTTTGCGTGACCTGGGAATCACATGTGAAAACACATCTAGACCACACAAGACTCAATTCAGCCCTTATTCAGAAGAAGTGAAAATGAAAATAGGTTCATGATTGCCAAACTGGTTTTGTGTTTACTGGCCAAAAGCCCCCAGGACAATATTCCAGGTCTTTTTTCAATCACTGGAAATTGTTAATGGGGTAGTTTTCAAACAATGAAATTCCATCGTTCCCTGTTGGAAGCTGGTGTCTCATCAACCTTTGGGATTCCCACACTGCTGGAGTGGAAAGAATGCCCGAGGGCCTTCAGACGGATTCCACTGGGTTACATAAAACATATAGGACTGTAGGGGCTCAGAGGGTAATGTGGCATTAACTGACAATGGCCGCCTGTTCATACCAATTACTTTTACATCTCATAACGTTTTAGTTGGACGGTAGCAAGCCAGAAGGCCTCTCTAGGAATATTCAGATAGAGAAGGGTATTATCCACTGGCTAAAATCTGTGCCATATGGCATAGGATTATATCTATTACAGTCTACTGCCCTTGGTTGCGTTGGGCACGGTCATCTTATTAACTGCACATTAAGCAGTTGAGATCATTTTGGCACTTTTCCATATCACTTCTAAGTACACTAACTTGTTTGCAGTACCACATTTTCGATCATATAGGCTATCTACAATCTGAAAAATTTCCCGCATATAAGCCGCATTGTGTATAAGCCGCAGGACAGTGTTTTATGCAAGTTAAAAACAAAACAAAACCATAGTATCACCATATTAACTGCCCCCCCTGTTTTAACCTCATAGCGGAAGAAATTTTGCAAAATCAATGTATAAGCCGCGGCTAATAGTCGGGAAATTACGGTAAACACTTTATAAATTTCAAATGTCTATGTACTACTGGCATAGATGACTGTTATGTAAGTACAAAGACTTTGAGAGTTGGTTCCCACACATTGTCTTTGCAGCCCTCTCACTGTGGGGTAATTTTGTTCCTCTGGCCTCTGTCTGCTCTCTCTCTCTCTCTCTCTCTCACACATCTCCCCCAGGATCCGAGTGTCTCTGGAGGGTCAGTTCCTGCACTATATTTTCCCCCACCAGTTCCTGGACTCCCCTGAATGGGAATCACTGAGACCAACTGAGGAAGGGAACTTCCAGGTACCTGTCGAATACCAGACTCAGATCCAAGCTATGTCAGGCCAAAACATTGTGAACACCAATGTCCCTTATTTGTCCATGCAAATATGTCACTTTGTCATTATAGAAGATAAACTTTGTTGATGTTATGATATTGCATCACTGACCTATAAGATATGCTTAGTGTGGTATCTACTGTTTATCTTGAATGGCATAGACCTGGGTTAGTATATTGAGGAAGTTAGTCTTCCTTTTCAAGGTCAGTTGTTTGCTGTAGGCCTGCTTGTGCTCGGCGCTGCAACAAGCCCTGCTATATGTTAGCCTTTCCACTTTTCCATTTTCTCAGCTATGAATCTAAGTGTAATGAATGACTGTATAAACATAATATTGCATGTATCTGTTTGGCTGGTATTTTGACCTGACTTGCCTGAGGGTCATGACCCTGACTGACCTCTCTGACCCCAAGGTGACCTTGACAGCGGAGACGGATTGCCGGTATATCTCATGGCGCAGGCGGCGCCTCTACCTGCTGCTTTCGCGCGAGCGCTACATCGCACGCCTTTTCTCCGTCATGCTGGGCAACGACATCGCCGATAAGCTGTACTCGCTCAACGACAAGCTCTTCGCCAAGAGTGGCGTGCGCCTCGACATTCGCCTGCCCAGCCTCTACCACGTGCTCGCCCCGTCCACCCAGTCCAGCGAGGGTGGTGGCGGCAGTGGCAGCACCAGCTCAGCCCCACCAGCTATCAGTAGCCACGGTGACCAGACCGTGGTGAATGTAGACCCCCTGCCCGACACCCAGAGGCCCAAGTCTGAGAGCGGCCCTCCCTCAGGGCGTGGAGGAAAGGCGCCACCGCTGGGTCCGTCTGCGCGGCAGCCATCTTGCCCGTCGGACACGGAACTGCCCTCGGGTGAGGACTCCACCAGCCTGGTCCTGGAGGACTTTGCTGACATTGCTGGCTCGCTAATGGATTATGGGAGTGAAAGGGATTATTTGAAATAGTGGGAAGTTTTTTTTTTTTCTTTCTTTCTTTCTTTTTTTTCCTTTCCTTTTCCTTTTTTTTGTTATTTTTTGAGGGGGAGGGTGCTGGATCTAACACACGAAGCCACTTCTTAGGGTTCATGTAAGTACACAAATGGGGGCGTTTGGGGGTCTTTTGGGGTGGGGTGGGCGTTTTGGTTGTAGGTGGGGGGTTTGGAGTGTGTAGGAGATGCAGTGAAGTGCAGTGCAGGTGTGTTTTTCTGGTTTTGGGAGGGAGAAAAAGGGTGCTTGTTTGAAGTGGCACATTACTAATACAGCACCATAGTGGCACCTCACAACCTGACTAACAGAGAGAGAGAGAGAAGGAGGTATGTTTGGATGCTGTATTTGCTGCGCTGCTATCACCATTTTAAATACTACTTGACATTAGGTTTTGACCTCAGACCTTGTAAAACATGACTGTATGGAAAGTCATTTTCTGTTGTTAATATATTTACATTAAGAGTTACAAGTCCAAAACAGTTTTCTTTAAAGCTAAAGGCAGTTTTTTTTTACTCAGTTATTAAAGTTGCTCATGGAGATTTTTATTATTTTATTAAATATCACCAGATAATGCTTCTGGTTTTGTTTTGTGTCACAGTGTGTCTGATAAATGTCCCTGTGTGTGTGTGTGTGTGTGTGTGTGTGTGTGTGTGTGTGTGTGTGTGTGTGTGTGTGTGTGTGTGTGTGCGTCTTCAACAAAAAAGAGCAATGGTTAGATTGAGAGAGATGGATAGAGACAATAGCTATATGTATAGATGTATAATGTTTAGCTATCATGATGCATTTTAGTGTAAAATAACCATTTACATGATGCACTTCTATGTGTAAACGTGGGATTTGAGTGTATGTACTGTGTGTGTGTGTGTGTGTGTGTATGTGTGTGATGTGAGAGAGAGACAGAGAAGGGGGGGGGTATCAGTGTTTATTTCAGCTTATGGCTTTTTATTCACAATTATATATATTTAATATACCTGTGTGTGTGTGTGTGTGTGTGTGTGATGATAAATGATGTGGTAGTGGTGTATGTTTCAGTTTAATGATATTCAATTGGAGTGTATTGGGTGTGTGTAGAGTTATTTCTGTGTGTGTGTGTCCACACACGTGCTTGTCTGTGGCCGGATTAAAGGTCTAGAAACACTGGGAACATCCAGGGAAGCAAAGCATTAATCCATCCCAACAAAACACCCCCTGCCAAAGCATGCCCTTGTCCATGGTGCTTGTGGTGTGTGTGTGTGTGTGTGTGTGTGTGTGTGTGTGTGTGTGTGTGTGTGTGTGTGTGTGTGTGTGTGTGTTTATGCATTCAAAAAGGTAGGGAGTCATGTTTCAAATGGCTGGATTGCAGAGAGGGGTTGGGTTGATGAGAGGTTAGTGATGTGGTGTATGAGTGTAAGTGTGTGTGTGTGTGTGTGTGTGTGTGTGTGTGTGTGTGTGTGTGTGTGTGTGTGTGTGTGTGTGTGTGTGTGTGTGTGTGTTTCTGATGCCACGACAGCTGCAGAGTGAAGGCTCCTCTGTCAGTGGACTATTTGCTGACCTTCAGAAGGGGTTTACAGTGGAATGAGCTCTGATAAATATGGGTCATATGGGGGAATATCTTTGCTACAACCACTGAGAGAGCTCAGTACAAGACCAACTCCACTCATTTTTTCTAACTCATGGCCATGTTTATATAAGTGGCATCTTACAATCCTGGCCTATACTGTATGTCTTTGAGCACACATTCTAAATACCATTACCATATAATATCTTTGCTACAGCCACTGAGAGCGCAGTACAAGACCAATTCATCTACTCTCATTTTTTGTTAACTTATGGCCATGTTTATATGTGAGGGCCAAGAGGCGTCTTACACTTGCAGAGCTATATGTCTTTGAGCACACACTCTAAATACCTTTACCATATATGTCACTCGTGGCTATCCCATAATAATGAATTTGGACTGCCCTGGAAATGTCAAACAGCCTCCTATGGTTTTGGTGCCTGCAATAGCACGACTCAGTATGAGACTACTTTTGACTTGGTTTTGACAGCTGTGCCTGTTTGTATTAACAGTGTCTGTATGATTTGTTGTTATTTGTTGTTATTGTTGTTGTTATTTTTTTTTACCAACTGTGTTTATTTCTGAGTCCAGCCTTCTGTTTTCCCTACAGAGGGTGACAATGCAGTTCCACCTGTGCGCTACCAGAGGGGTCGGGCCCCCCTGGCCCCCACGGACACCCCCAAGCTGTGACAGTGGTCTGGTCCAGCACATGGAGCATACCATTACCCAGATGGGCAAATGGGAGGGGGGTTAAGTTCCACACCATGCCCTCTAGCTGTCATCCTCCCTGTCTCTCTATCTACCCTAGTGACCTAATCTCTGTTTACACTTGGCTTTCAAATGTGTCTTTGGTGATCAGATTGGAAGAGGGCAGGACAAGTGTGAAAAGCATTGTGATATGGTTACCCATACTACTGGGCTTGGGCACACATTTCAGTCATATGTTTTGTAGCAAACACTAAATTGTCCCCGTCAAGGAGACATCTAGTGGCGGAAAAGTAGACAGTGAAGAATCTAAGCAGAAATGATCAGCTGGACAGCCCACCCAAGATGCATTTCAGCACCAAGTGTAAACAGAGTTATTTTACTCTGCTTCTTTGTTTTCCTGTCATTTTTTAAACTTTCCCCCATTTCTGTATGTTTCTTTACTATAAATTGCAGGCCATTAATCTTATCTGGTACACTTTTAGTTAACCTCAGCAAAGCACTCCTGCACTCGATCTGTTTGTTATATGTGTGAAAAAAAGACTGCAAAATGTGTAAAAAAAAAAAAAGACTGTAAGCTATACATAGTTCTAACTTGAAATACGTGAAACAAACACACAAAACAAACAATTGTGGTTGGAATTGAGTCATTCTAACTATGAGGACAGTGGTAGTAATATGATTGGTTGTTGAGGTCAAAAAAATGTTTTTTGGAAATCAAAGTTGTCATTTTTATCCTCCATCATTCTATACCCTGACAGGAATGTTTGAGGCATTGACTGTGAAATAATCACCAATCCACAGTACGGTATATGATTTATTCTCGTGATTATGATGAAGACACAGACACAATACTTTCACCACCTGACTCCCACTCCTCACATTGATATCTTCTCGGTTAAGTTTTCCTCTTTTGTCTTTTTTGTTGTTGTGTAAATGCATCTGATGATTCCACATTATTAAACTCACATGTGTTATGCTAGAATGAAATGGGAATGGGAAAGGTTTGCTTTGAAATTTTATCTGATTATGGAATTAAGGGACTGTGAATCACTTGTTGTAAACACTTGTTCTGTTTTAGCAACGGTCTGGACTTCCACAATTCCAAATGTAACAGTTAATGCCTGTTGGGAGTTCAGGATTTTAAATCAGTCTAAGAGCAGATATCATAAAAACAGTTTATGGCAAAATGTGGAAAAGTCTGGTTTTTCATGTTTCAAAATGATGGTAATGTCTGCATATGGACACAATATTATATATTTTTGTCTTTGGGGCCAAACCGATGTCTCAATAAAGCTCTTTCTGAAGATCCAAAATCTGAGCTTCCTACATCAAAGCCTATGAATTTATGCATTCAAATGTGACATGACATTCTCTTCATTATCCATTGTCAGCGATGAAGACCATGATAAAGTCACACACAAACATTATGAGAAAGGCACATTTGCCACAGTATAAGACAAACTAGTTTTGGTTTAGTGCCAAGCTGATGATAACGACAAGTCCCTGCTTGAGAGAGAGGATAAAGTCTGGTTATACAGTAACTTAGAAAACAGTCTTCTCTCTCTCTCTCTCTCTCTCTCTCTCTCTCTCTCTCTCTCTCTCTCTCTCTCTCTCTCTCTCTCTCTGTGTGTGTGTGTGTGTGTGTGTGTGAATGTTGGGGTGTTGGTGGATGGATCCAGCTTTTACTTTTAACCACTAAATGCAATTTGAGGACAATTGAATATTTTTATTCTCAATGTAAAGCCAAGACTGTAATATCTTATTTTGTTTATGACACAGGTTGTGAGTTGCAAAAGCTCCAGCAAGTTTCTTCAAATATATGTGTGTATTTGTGTGTGTACTGTGCACATATGTTATGAATATATACATATATGAATATCATTGGGTGTTTCTAGTACTACTGTATGTGTGTGTGTGTGTGTGTGAGGTGGACTTTGAGTTCATTAACGGTCACACAACTGCACAAAGTCATGTGTCCATGCGACCCCTCTGTCCAGATAGATGTTTTTCACACACAGCTTGTTGTCCCTGGAAGACAAGACAAGTGAGGAGTTAGATGAGTGAGTGTGTGTGTGTGTGTGTGTGTGTGTGTGTGTGTGTGTGTGTGTGTGTGTGTGTGTGTGTGTGCGTGTGAGAGGAAAAGCTGCATGTGAAACGTGGAAGACATTGTGAATGTAACAGAGATCGGTCCAAATGCTCCCCCATGGACGGCCAGACGGTATGGAGTTGAACGCTTTAACCACTGAGCTGAAAAGCCCAGGCTTCCAACTCATCAGTTAGAAAGTGTTCTTGGGGCTAGTGTTGTGAGGATTTACCACATACAACAGTCAGCTAGACCAGGCAAGTTGGCATCTGTTACATGAGCATTATATGGACTTGTTTCACACCTGAACATTCTGATATTCCATGGTAGTAAACTGAACATTCTATCATTGAAATGAATAGGATTTATGCCCCTTTCTGACTTGAAAAAAATGGGTAATAACATTTAAAATATGTCTAAATTCACTTTCTTTAAAATAATACACATCTGAAGCACACAAATTGGCAGGTCCCAAATAGATAGAAGCTTCATGCATAAAAATGTAAAACCACTTTTATCTATTCGGGACTTCCAAATTTGTGGGCTTCAAATGTGTAATATTTGAAAGAAAGTGAATTTAGACAGGTTTTCAATGTTATTATCCATTTTTTTCAAGTCAGAAAGACACATAAATCCAATGCATTTCAATGATAGAATGTTCAGTTTACTACCATGGAATATCGGAATGTTGAGATGTGAAACAAATCCATAGACTAGTAGATTTAGTAGTGTGTGAGAGTGTAAAGTGTATGTGACGACATCAGAAGCAGCGCAGAATATACACACCTTCTGGAGGGAAACTCTGAGACGCACACAGACGCCACGTGCATGTCTCCCTGTCTGAAGAGGCGAGCGCCTGTGCTCTTCAGCACGATGGAGTCGACCTTGCATAAGACTTCTGGGTGGCCAAACACACGTGTATACACTGTCTCCTTGGTATGGCTAAAACACATGCACACACACACACTCACACAATTATACACACACACACACTCACACAATTATACACGGCACCTCTGAGAAATTCAGGAACGTGGATTTTTTTTCTTCACTAAATCTGCACTTTATACTACTATCCAGAGCCATATATTCGTCTCTGCTACTATCCATGTGTGTTCTTCCATAAACACTAAGCATAACTGTCTTTTCAAAACACATTGAAATGATCCATACTATTCCTTGCTATTCTTAAGAATGACTTGCCCATGACTTACATAGGGTAAATTAGGGTAATATTTATTTATATTTTTCAGGGTAACAGGGTTATTTCTTTGAGGACTTAGGCTATCTCTAGGCATGTATTCATGGTCACCCAATGAGAGCTCATGGAACAGATGAGGTGGCCCTAGAACACTGTCCAAACCATTGGCCAATGTAATATCATCTTTAAACTGGGAAAAGACCTAGTGAATATTAACCCTGATATTGATATGATGGAATGTCAGGGCCATTC
>JAODXP020000016.1:20749114-20786614 GCA_027497455.2 Sardinella longiceps | reverse complement strand
AGAAAAACAACAACACAAGTCATTAAGCTTTTTTTACTCAGTTCAAATGATTTAAAGAAGAAATCCGGTGTGAATCAGTCAATAGCCCTGTAGGCCTACCTGAATGCTGTCTTTTTAAAAAAAGAAAAAAAAGAATGAGAAATGATGCTATGTAGCCCGAAAAGCAAACCGATAACTAATGCTGACTGAATGGGGCATACTCAAAGTCATTATGCCCCATTCACTTAGTGTTAGTTGCCGGTTTACTGTTCTATGTTGTATCAAATTTTCTTATTCTTTTTCCTACCTACAGCACTTGGTGAGTTTGAACAACAGGGCTATGAATTGATTTACACTGGATTTCTCCTTTAAACTCTCTCCTCTGAATTTATAAATCCCCACAGGTACAGTGTGTCACACTCCAAACTAACCTACAACTTCACTAGCCTAAACTAAAGGAGAATGGGTACTCCCAGGCTGCAACTTCACAATAATCCATTGAATCTATATTACTTGAAATGTTGTATGCAACTTACTTGATGCAAACTTTGAGCGAGCACATCCTGTCTGGTCCATTCCGCCATTTAGGAAGAAGTCAACATGCCCAACAGGGATGGAAATTCCAAAATCTACCACGTGGGTGGAATTTTTAGTTCAGTGGTCGGTTATGTATTAATTTTGTTAAGGTCATTATATTATTAATATCCAAACATCAAAGTCATTACAAGAGTCAGTGCTTAGTTATGAAACCATATGAGTGAGAACATATTAATTAAAACAAAGCAAGGAAGTATAATGAAGCAATGGTTAAAGTTGTACAGTTATCATTAAAGCATTTAGATGTGGCTGATGCAGTTGAGATGTGTTGCATGAAACTGACTGGTTTTCCTTACAGTCTGAGTCTGTGTGGATGGCCTCGACAAACAGGGCATCTGTGGGGTCCAGGCGGTCGTACACGTCTTTCCCTTTGAACAGCGGGCCAGCTGGGTCCAGACCTGTCAGAGGAGCAGTGGGAACAGGACATTCCAGTGCATAAATGTGCTGATTGGAGCACTGTGTATGTGTCTATACAGTAAGTGAGTACACCCCTCACATTTTTGCAAATATTATGTCATAGCTCTTCATGCGATGATACTATAGAAATGAAACTTTGATACAACTTAATATAGTAATTGTAAAGCTTGTATACTAATAGTTGCCTAGTATAGATTTAATGGCCTGTGAAAATAACTTATACAGCCATTAACATCTAAACAGCTGGCAACAAAAGTGAGTTACACCCCACTGCAAACATACCCAAATTGCACCCAAACTCAACATTTCATGTGAGCATCATTATTATGCACTGGCGTGGGCTTGAAATTCACCAGAACTACTGTACACTGGAATCTTAGCAGAAAGTGGAGTAGTTCCACCTTCTGTTAGGATTCCAGTGTAGTTTAGAAGTTGTGCACAGTCATAAGGAGATCTAACTCATCCAGACATTCTCATGAATAGTGCAGGATGTGATAAATGCTTCAGTAAGCCTGACCTCCCTGCCCTCTCACAAAAGCCTCTATCCCTTCAACTTTTCAAACAGCTCCCTTCAACCTTAACTCACATACTGACACACACACTTAAACACACAAACACAACTATACACATACATACACGCACACAGCTAAAGAGCAGAGGGCCTGTGTGTGTGTGTGTGTGTGTGTGTGTGTGTGTGTGTGTGTGTGTGTGTGTGTGTGTGTGTGTGTGTGTGTGTGTGTGTGTGTGTGTGAGAGAGAGAGAGAGAGAGAGAGAGAGAGAGAGAGAGAGAGAGAGAGAGAGAGAGAGAGAATAGACAGTCTTTTGAACTGTTGTCGCCCTCATTGTCTGGATGAGTGTTTGTCCTTGTTCCCGACACTCAGAGGCCTGTTCAGACCAGTGAAGGTCTCCTCCACTACTCAGGGTCAAAGGTCGCCACTCAGTCAATGGTAATGAGTGGGCCGCTAGCATAGCTAAACAGGCACACAGCCAGTCCATCACAAGGCTAATGTGTCACGGCTGGGAGCTGATAAGTAGTGGGCCATGCCATTACTTCCCTGATAGTACTGAGACATCATGTGTGAGATATTGTAGAAAACTCCCCTTTCAGCATGCAAGGTGCACTATGCAGTTTCAAGAAGGAAGTTTTCATAAGTACATTCTACAGTTTCTGTTTTTATCATGTTTAAAAATCAGACCTTAACTGTATTATTCAGAAAGTTGTGCAAAATTTTAAGCAACACTTTATGCCAACCACCATTTCTGCCATGAGCAATGGGCATTGAGAAACCCACTCACACTAGCCGGACAAGCGCCTGTAAACAATCAATTTTGATGGAATTACGGTGACCATTGACAGCAATGGTGGAAAAACCACAGATGTCTAGAACTTGCGCTCCGTGTCCTTGCATTCCACATACAGCACGTACACACATGAGATGCCCCATCACAAATCTGGGAATTTGTCAACATTTGCTTATAATTACTGCTCGTAAACTGCCGAGTTCCTTTATGTAACGGACTCTATTATCAAAGCGAAATGGTGTGTTGAATATCTCGCCAGCACAAGTTCTAGATATTTGTAGGCTTTACATCATTGCTGTCAATGGTAACTGTAAATCTTTCAAAATTGCAATGTTTACTGCAGCTTGTCCAGCTAATCAAAAAAGAATTTATTATAACTGAAATACGGTCCTAATAAATCATAAGGTATATTTTACGGGTAGGTCTACCTGTAATTCTCCCCAGCTTTCCTTCAAACAGTGTTCCTACAAATCCTGCCACATGGGCTCCAAGGCTCACCCCGATGAAGTGGAACGACTCCAGCGTGCTCCCATGGTTCTGAGGGAGAGGCAAGGAGAACGACATTAACTAACAATCTATGCAATTCAATTTTGCTGCCATTTTTATTAATTTTGCATTTATTTTGCCTATCTTGTGTTGTCTGTCCTGTCCCTTGTCTGTTTTAAAATGCACCACCTTAGGTATGAACTTAATGTCTATAATTTATGTGGCATAATTGTTGTATGATTTAAATGTAGCACCACTTTAAATGTAGCATCCATGGAGAAACAACATTTTATCTCAGTGTATACAGTGATAACTGATATGACAAATAAGCAACTTGAACTTATGCTCACACATCAAACAAGAATACCAACAATACATTTAGAGCAGCTTTAAGTAGTGCATAGGCCTAGGCGAAAGCAACTGTTGACTATGTCATACAGACTGGCCCAACGCAATGAAATAGGTTTCCGTTAATATGACATATTCACTCGCCTGGCTCTCACGCCTACAACTTTCGCTTTCAGTATTAACAGATCTGGCAAGTTCTGATCTATTTTGACATAGTGGCAATAAATCCTCAAGATCATGGATGCTAATGTCATGTACCAATTTTGTGAATGTAATTCGAAAGTGGGGGAGAGAATAACAAACGCGTTCCTATCCTGTAGGACTACAAAAGTTTGAGACATCGCTCTAAACTGTGTGCTGATTGGCTAAACCGTAGAGTAACCGAGGGAAAGGCAGCTAGGGGGTTTGGTCCAGACTACGTGCGGAGATAAATGTTTAGCGGAGGTACGTAGGATGGCATCGCCAGGCTAGTAGTGCATAGGCATATTCTGTACAATAGGCCTATGGTTTTTAAACTGAACAATAGAATTGAATTCTGATCCAATTTTCCTTATTTTAATCAGAGGGTCTTAGACAGTGTTTTTCAAACTTTTTCAGATCACGGACCACTTTGCCCCCCAATTTTTTTTTTTTCAGGGACCACCTGCACTCACACCCCTTCTACAAGTCACAGGCTGCAACCCTGCAACCCAACCACATCAGCAGGTTTACATTAAATTGGGATTTATAAACACTACAAATTCAGATAGCCTAAAGTTTGATATAAATTATATTAATCACAGGCCTGCCTCACAGTATTCAGTGTACAACTCATCTTTAGCCTTCAAATAATGATAGTGAGAAACACCGACTAAACACACATATTTTCTTGGAAATTCCCCTTGCAGACAACTTAAGCTTAATCGCAGACTACCTGTGAGCCCTGGACCACTCTTTGAGAACCGCTGGTCTAGGATACGCTTTTACCTTGAGGTGGTTGATCAGAACTGAAATCTCAATGGCAACTTCTTTGTAGTGCTCCACAACACGGTTGTAGGCAAAAGAGGCGCTGTAGACCCAGTCCACCACCAGAACGTTCACATCCTCAACCCTCAGCAGGGCTTTTGCCAGATCAGTCACCCAGGACGGCTTACTGCCTAAGGCCCTGAGAGAGAGAGAGAGAGAGAGAGAGAGAGAGAGAGAGAGAGAGAGAGAGAGAGAGAGAGAGAGAGAGAGAGAGAGAGAGCACATACTGTAAATTTTCACATAGCAATCCATGTTCGGAGCCTTCACACACACACACACACACACACACACACACACACACACACACACACACACACACACACATATAGTAAAGAGAGGCAAACTGTGAAATAATGCAAAAGGCAACATTTATGGTTAAAATTGTACATAAAAAAGCGCACAAATAGTCTAATAAACACATCCCCACACACACAGATTTACTTGGGATTTGTAGTCTCTTTCAGTATGATGTATTGTGTACGTATTATTTCTGTGCATAATTTGGCAATAATATTTGAATTGAATTTGAATATGAGGAAGACGAAGGAAGAGGAGGAGGAAGAACAGAGGGAGAAAACCAAGAGATTGACAGGGTTGAAGACAAAGATAAAATGAGAGCATTGAAAAGAGTGAGGTTATGCAAATGTAGGAGGGGAAATAAACAAAAGAATGACAGATGACAATGACATAGTCAGAAAACAGAATAACAACCTAAAAGAGAAGATATTGAATACTTACTCAAGACTTGCATCCATCTCATAGTGAAGAGCTCATTGCCAAACTATAACTATTACTACTAAACACTTCACAACACACACACACACACACACGCACACGCACACGCACACACACACACACACACACACACACACACACACACCTCATTTTGCTCAAAGCTGGCCTTGAGGTCAAGCAGAAAGCCCCCTGCACTCTCTCTCACCTGAAACCATGAACAATGACTTTGGTGGGGAGGGAGGTGTTGAAGTTTGTGGTGGAGTGTGTTTCGTTGAGTGAGTCAAGTGTGAACAGGCTGGCACAGTTGATGTTATGGCGCGTGAGCAGCAGGTACTGCACCTGCAGCTTAGACCCCTGTCTGTACTCCAGCCAAGAGGTGTTGTTCATGTCCCCACAGTCAGGCTCAGACACTTCATTGCCCCCTGCTGGATAGGGGGACAGATGGGGGAAACATTAAAGGAAAAGGTTAAAGGAACACTGTGCAGTTTTCGCTGGTGAACTAGCATTAAAGGCATACAAACAGTTTTCAGTTTTTTTTCATTCAGTTGGGAGTCTTTCTGGCACTAGAACAAGCTAATGATGTCTGATATAGCAAAACATTAGCAATGTAATGCTATATAGGTTTTCTTTTATTACCTCCGCCAAGGAGGTTATGTTTTCACCGCGTGTGTGTGTGTGTGTGTGTCTGTCTGTGTACAACATAACTCGAAAAGTACTGCACGGATTTGGATGAAATTTTCGGACAACGTGTGTATTGGGACAAGGAAGAACTGGTTCGATTTTGGTGGCGATCGGTGATCCAGAACACATTCTGTGACCACATTGTCTTGGCGGAGGTCTGCGCTCTCTGAATGCTTTTCTAGTTTTGATGTGCTTTCTTACACCCCACCCAGAACTACATTACTTATCCTGGATGACTGGTGGGAATATAAATTGCATGTTTATATGTCATCCCAATGGTAGATGGTACCAAAACAAATTCTCTGTTATAAAAAGGATTCCTCAAACAGTGGCCAAAGTTGCCTTGTCCTCCTTTAAAACTATTGTGTAGTTTTTCTTGTATCTTTCGTAATTACTTTTTTTTTGTCATAAATGATGCTTCATTTTCCATTCCTTGTAGTCAAAGAAGTCCTCCAAGAAAGTCTTTCACAAGCAAGCCCACTGCATATTATTCTGGTCTAGATTTGTGCAGAGATAAGCTATTGCTAATATTTACACTAGTCTCAACAAGCCCGGATTATGTGGTAAACAACAAGCAGTCTGTTTTATTTTCTGAGAGGAAAAAAAGTCATGTTAAGTATAACTGCAGTTTTTTTCCCCTACTTGATAAGTAAACAGTATAGGGAAGTGAAAGCAAAAGTTCAGCCACCCTTGTTTGGGTGCCCTGTAGATTGGTGATAAGGGGAAAACACATATCTCACATCTGCTTCACTCTTGTTGTGAGTTGTTGTTTTTCACAGTAACACTAACAATTCATAAGGAAATAAGCAAGTAAAACCTTTGAGTTCCTTGTGCAACTGTCAGAAAATTCCCTCCCTGACTCACTGAAGTGGGTTCATGTTTAGAAATCAGCAACTATTGGGCACACAGTTGCTACAAATGCTGTAATTATAATAAGCTGTATTCAGTAGCCTAATTGCTGTGTAGTGGACAGCCCATGAAGTCTGATTGGGAGATAATAAAACAGACCACCTCAAAATTCCCCATAAGGCTAACCTGAACTCCTCTCCTTTCTGTCAGACATTCAGATGTCCATTGTTGACACGGCATTTGTGACTAATGCCATCCTCCCACAATAGTCTGAAATGTTGTTGGACAGCACAGAATGTTGCAACATAATGACTCATTATGAGAGGTTTTGAAGTTAAAAGATACTTAACTTGCCAACTTTTGCCTGTGAGTATCCATTGTTGACACTGGCATTTGTGACTATGCCATCCTCCCTCACAGGATGTTGCAACATATGAGATAATGGGACACTAGGCATTTTTTAATCATTATAGTTGCATGGTGCACTGTCTGGGTGGGAGTAAACCTAAGTTTTTTTTTTTTTTTTTTTAATAAACCTGGCTAAGGTAACCTAGGTGGAGTCATACATCTGCTAATCAGAGAATCAGCAGTTGATGCTCCTCATTTATGAGGTTTACTTCCAGTTTAACTTATCCAGTTTGACTTACCCAGGTTTGCCACTTAACTGCCTTCTTGGAATACCCCCCAAGTTACAGCATGATGTTGCTTATTTTGTTGCCATCAGACATCATTAGTATGTTCTAGTAGTGCCAGAAAGCCTTTGAAAAATGCATGTCTTTTCTGTAGCTAGTTAACTAGTTTTACATCAAAAACTGCATGGTGTCCCTTTAAAGTTTAAAGGCAGAAATGTGGCAGACAGGTGTTGCTAGGCATCAGTCAGTACTTACCCCTCACCAAAGAGAGGCAGACCAAAAGGGAGCTGAGAAAAACTGCTGTGTTGTATTTCCAGGCCATTTGTCTCCGGGTCGATTTAAAACCAAACTGACCAAAAGAATTTCAGACTGAGGAACAAAAATGTTGAATTAACAAATACTAGTGTTCGGAAGCATTACGTTCCCCCTTCCCAGAAATGTAGTAGCTCAGAAAATATCCGCTTCCTTCACAGTTGCTGCACTCAAAAGGAGAGAAAATGAGAAATAAGTGGCTGAAACACTAAATCTCCTTATCGCCGGATTTTGTAGTCAGACTCAGAAATTACACAACTCCTGACTCTGCTAGTGCATGCAACATCCATATGAAGGTGTGGTCCACCAGTCTCACTCAATATATCGCCATAAGAAAAATAAACACGTCTCTTCCTTCTGGTCAGTAAAACCCCAACACTTCACACATCCGCCCTTAGAGTTAGTCAGTCTGTCAGTCACATAGCCGTCCCATTCTCCACTGACGGACCCAGTGCTGGCTGAGAAATGACAACAAACACGCAAGCGCCATTTGCCCTGTTGCAGCTGGCTGTTTGTGCTGTGATTGGCTCTGAAAGACTCTGTTTGTTTGTTTGCCCTCAGCAGCTGGACTTTTGTCCCAGCCCCGCTCTGGTCCTAGCGACCCTTGGAACAGCTGGCTCATAGGCCAGTCTGTGTGTGTGTGTGTGTGTGTGTGTGTGTGTGTGTGTGTGTGTGTGTGTGTGTGTGTGTGTGTGTGTGGGAACTGCATCATAGTCCAGGAATGCATGGTTGGGGGTACACTCCTCGTATGATTAGAGCTGTGTGTGTGTGTGTGTGTGTGTGTGTGTGTGTGTGTGTGTGTGTGTGTGTGTGCATGTGTGTGTGGAAGAGAGGGTGAGAGAGGTGAAAAAGGTTATGTCTTTAAGTGTGTGTGTGTGTGTTTGAGAGAGAAAGACAAGGAGAAAGGTGAAAAGGGATTTTTTGTGTGTTGAGCATAATTGGAATTAGGTTAAGAGGAGATTTGGTGATGTAAAACTCTGAGAGGCCTGAATTGGCTCATGATGATTCATTTGGAAACACAAGGATGCAGACGTGGTAGATACGTATCTGAGTTTCGAGGCTACTGCAAAACTAACTTCCCTGCACCTGCACCAGGAAATACAGACAAGATGCACTTTCGGTTGCAATATTACAACATCATTTGTAGTAAAGACTATTGAAAATTCATGATTCTTTTGTACAGTCTTCACATTTCACACAAAGGCAATAGAAAAAGTTTGATTCACCCATTTGAAGCTAATCTAAACTCTAATAAAATTCACCATAAGAATTCCTATGGACCACATCTTTGAGAAAAAAATATTTTTCAGGCTTTTTTTTTTGTTTACTCATGTTCATGTTGTGCTAGTGTCATTTAATGTTAAATGCTGCCATACACTAAAGGCACAGAATAAACACAATCATGGTTAACAGAATGTTTTTTTTATTGCATTTTTCACTTTGAAAGCTATTATACTAAATTTCAAGTGGTCCGATGCAATGTAATCAAATTAGTTTGAAACGTTTGCATACAATGGACAGTAAGTTTTCCCTCCAAATATTATCAAGAGCACCTTCACTGTCTCAGGTATAGAGTCATAATAAACAGACAAATGTACACCAAAGGTAAAAAGGGGTATGGTAAAATAAAAATGTCATAAACAAGATCACTAATCTGTCTACATGTACAAACTGTAATCACACTCTGACCTTATGCTGTCAAGTACACAAAGGTCATTGTAGATGGTGAGGGTTTTCAAGTCCATACTCATCAATGTAGATGGCGATAGTTTCATTATTATGTGCAGTCATGGCTTTAGAGTACTAAGATGAAAGTAGAGGAGAAGAGATACTCATCTTGCACCATCTTGCAAGAGGAAGTGTTGAGATTATTTAGTTCAGCACTTACAATAACTTCTCTTACCTTCCCTAAAACTATTATAGGTTTGTTATAAAAGACATGGTTTGAGCTGCTATACCAATGATTCAATGTTTTCAGAATTCAAATATTTTGGCAGTGAAAATGTGAATTTGAGTAAAATTGCATGCATTGCATTTCCATTTGAAATGTATCATCTACTGTATATCACCTGACGAAGGTCTGTAATAAAGATTTGTTTTACGTAATGGACAGTCTATGTTCCTTACAAAGTTATAGGCTGTTGGTTAGGTCAAATGCACCTGCTTGACGTAGCAAATATACTAATTTACAGACCCCCTACAGGAGCATAGGGAAAGAAAAAACAAAAATTATACTGGTGCACATCAAGGGTTTAGGTTTTAGCTGCTCACCAGAAACCTTCATAGGAGTATCAGAAACGTAAAAGTTTTCCCATGTCATGTTCCCATGTCCCATGTTTCCCAATCATTTGTTTTTTACTTTGGTTCTCTCCTTGGCCAGCATTAAGGCCAGCCAATCCGTGGTGACCTTGCGAGCCTCCTCCCAGGTGTATCTGGGAGTGTAGCCCAAATCCCTCTTGGCCTTCTGGTAGGAGAATGAGAAGGGTGTGTGCAGCATGGTCAGGAGCTGTCTGTTCAGGGGAACAGCGAGTTGCATGAACGGTCGGAGGACCATCTGCAGCATCTCCATGAGGAAACAGACGGCGTAAAGGACGGGGTACGGGAGAGCCGGTCGCTCCTGGATACCAAAGCCCAGTGGTGCCAGCACGGTGTGATTGAAGTCTGAGTAGCTGACTGGCGGTGTGTCATCTGCCACATAGTAGACGTTCCCGCCAACCACCGCCCTCCTGTGTGGGTCACGGAGCGCCCGCGCGGCTTGTAAGTGGGCGACAGCCGCGTTGCCCACATACACTGGGTTGACGAGGGCCTCGCGGGGGGATGCTCGTAGCAGCACATCGCCATTGTTGATACCGTCACACATGTGTCGCAGTGTGAAGCGGCAGCCAGCGCCGAAGATGTACATGGGTCTCAGGGCGCAGGTGGCCAGTCGCCCCCCGTTGTGGAGCACCTCACCTTGGGCACGCAGGCAAAGCTCCTCAGCCTCCTTCTTGGTGCGGCTGTAGGGAAACTTCAGGCAGCCAGAGTATGGCGTGTCCTCGTTACCATAGACAATGGGGTCGCCGCGGGGGTTGGGGCCTGCCACCTCGATGCTGCTGGTGTAGATGAGTGAGGAGACGTTCTCCTGGATGCAGGCTTCTAGAAGTTTCTGTGTGCCTGTGAGGAGATTGACAGGCAACAACAATAATGACGCTCTCTGCAGTATTTCAAAGCAGCAGTAAAGAAATGTTGTCTACTCTGAGATACACTGACATTAAAAAAAACAACAAACTTGTGTACAGCTTGTCATTGAAAATAATGAAAAACATGAAAAAACAGCATTATAGCTTTAGAATTAAACAAATATTATCTAATATACAGTAAACCCCTTGTACCCATGAGAATAGCTGACATTTAGGCCTATAGGCCTATACCTTTTACATTGACTCCATGCAGTTCACTGTACTTCAGGGCTCCTCGTACATCAATGAGTGAGGCCATGTGAAAGACGATGGATGCACCACGACAGGCTCTCCTGAGGAAGTCAGCATCCCTGATGTCTCCTTCAAACACATTCACTGTCGTGTCACCCCTTTTATCTGCAGGCATACAAAGATCAGTCAGTGATTGATCGATAAGTTAATCCAATCCATCACAGATCAATGATAAACGTGTGTTCAGTCACTGATGAATAAACCAAGTAATAGAAGTTGACGAAGCCAATCAAAGTCAATGTACTGTATCTTTCCAGCAAGTCAGCTTGGAGTTAAACTTGTCTGCTGTGACTACATTGCAAGAAAGTAAAATACTTTCAGGTAAACAATCAAACAGACAGTATAAATATGCTCGACAAGTGACCCATTTGAGAAGTTATCCAATCAACTGCTTTACTCTGAATACAGTTCACAATCATTAAACATAATGTAATCTGATCACTAAAAACCAGGAGGTCTGAGATGTATGGAACACCTCTCTTTTGTCGTGTAATCTGTAATGTGTTCTGATTTGTCCAATGAATAGGATGTTGAAAATGAGCATAGCAGTAAAATCATAAATTGTAATTGTATGCAGCAATTCTGGTTGTACTGTACACTCTTAGCTGACTACGCAAGCCGTAATAATATGTATGAAACCCAGTTCATATATATCAGAAATAGCCATGGAACAGCAAAATGTATGTAGGCTATTATCATATTTCTATGGGCTGTTAGAAGACAAAATGGCTGTCCTTTGGGCAGACATGGAACAATGCCAATCTCCTTTCAGCCATCAGCAGAGATTAGGAATGGGAAAAGTAGTTCTGAATGTGCCGTCCAATTAAGGGCACTAAAACAGGTCATGGCCAGGTACCAGGGCTTTACTAATTTCCAGTACACACACACATGAATGAACTGTGTGTGAACTGAATGAACTGGACACAAACAGAAAAAAAGGAAAGTCTGAATTCACATAACACTGTGGGCTATATTAGTCCTTGAGCCTGAGAGTTGGCTGGTACCACCCAAGGGTAGTAAGGCACATTGGCCTGTATTCTCCCTGGTACTTACTTAGCTCCATGCATTTCAGCCTGCACCAAGCACTTTTTTGGACATAAGCATCTGGGAGATTTTTGGAATTGTATACAATCTAAGAACCTTAAAAAAATAAGTTCATTGATAGCTATTGTGTGTGTTATCACCCATTTTCATGATCCAGCCATCACTGGACCACTGTCTATAAAGCCTCAGGCAGTTAGGTTGAGCCCATGAGGCGTGGTTCTGCCCAAGGTTTCTTCCTAAAATTAATTACTCCAAACAGAAGGGAGTTTTTCCTTACCCATGTAGCGCATGGGAGATCCTTGTACTGTCTGTAAAGCACCATGTTCAATTTAATTTTATGCCTATGATGAACCTATGGATACATTGAAGTGTAAAACCTTTGAAGGGTAAAACCTTTAAATAGATATACCTTTGAAACTTGCCCAGCATATTATAATGGACATACAGCAAACAGGCTGATCAAACACAAAAAGCAACAATACAGTAAATGCAACGCTCTCACATACTGTATTTTCCAACTCTAGGGTGACACACCTTGACAAAAAGCACAATGAGACTTATTGCCCTCGAGTGGTATCCACGGGCCAAAATTGGGGGTCTGGCTCAAGGACTATGTACAGTACACACACATAGTCACTAACATTGGCACTGCTTATGAACATTCATGTTGAACCCCCACCCAATTCTAGAATGAGAAGAAGCAGTTTACCCTCCAGGTCCTGGACGAGTTCCTGTCGCACCTTCCTGTCTAGTAGCCGGATCTCAGCCAGTTTCTCCTCCTCCAGAAGCAGCCTCACCAGGTGTTCCCCCAGGAACCCACACGCTCCCGTCACCACACACACGTCCCCCGACAACGACATGGCTGTCCGACTCTCACGTTCCTCCTACACCACACACGCTACAGAATACCCAGCTGGATCCTTGGAAAACCGAGCCAGTGTCCTACTCAAGACGGTATCCCTGTCTATTCTCCAAGAAGACTCCTGCAAAGAAGATTCCCACAAAGACTCCTGAACTACTCTGGACTATCTAACTATCTCCTGCTTAGACAGTATCCTTGAATAGGTTGAAAGTATTTTGTTGATACAGTTAAGTAGTTCCTTGGGTACGAGCACGGGCATCTCAGGGCACGGGAATCTCAGTGCGGACTGGCTGGCAGGCAGGATGTTGGGTATTTATGTGCGGGAATCTGCCAAGGACAGCCCCAAAGCCACTGGGCTGGAACTAGAGACAACAAACGGCCTGCATCCACATATTAATGTGTCAATTAGCCAATCAGAGGGGTGAGACCAAAGATCACTGAATACTCCTCTTCCACACTCTCTGGTTACACTCATCACCTAATAGCAGAATCTTGTCCATCAACTGATGAAGCACGCCGTGTGCAAACATGCCATATGAAGCATGACTACAGCATAATGTTACCATGTGCAGAAAAGAAAGTAGGCCATATTGTTTTATTATAAATGTTGTATCAAACAAGGAAGTGAGTTGTAAGGAAGTTAAGAAGGATCTTAAACAGTTTTGTTCATGAACAGCCTTCTGTATTGATAGTTTCTGATTGTTCAAAGCAACACTGTTTGATGTCTTTGTTATTGCTTCAACAGTCTCTCTCACAGTAGTCCTACCTTTCAACCTTACAACAGATTTAGACTTTTACTGAGGTAAATACATGAGCGATGTCCATTTATACATAATCTGATTTTGTGACATTAAATGTAACATAAATAAGCAAATGTCATCATTTCTGCACCAGTTGACTGGCTCAGCAAGTTGCTGCTTTAGGGAGAAAATACATTTGATTATATTAGAGCAATCAGGAAGATTTTCAACCTTGGGACCTAAATTTCAACCTTGACTCTGTGCAGATGATTAGTTGGTGTGATTAGTCTATGTGATGTGTGAGAACCTTGAAAAGAGAGCTGCTATACGTATGTTTGAACAACTAATCTGAAGGACAATGAGTGATTCTTCACCCTTCAAGGACCTTGAGAGAGGGAAAGAGACAGAGAGAGAGAGAGAGAGAGAGAGAGAGAGACAGAGAGAGAGAGAGAGAACAGATATTTATATATCGACTTGTATATTTCTCAAGTGAGATACCAGATATTTGTACTCACTTCTACATTTTAGACATCTTTTATTAGAAATAGAAAAAAAATGCAAAATACAATGTAATGTACAGTACACTGAAATCATGTTGAAGTAAGTCATCACAGTCATTTCCTATAGGGCAAACACAAGCTTATATCAGAGACTAGGCTGAAGCCATCAAAATGTACAGTCTACCAAGGGTGAGAGCCAGTTTCACTTCAGCGTTTCTAAATAGCACACCAGCACCCAGCCAGAGCCAAACAGAGAACAAGAGATGCAGTGGTGATATAACCGTACTACTGTGACATGCCCACACACTTACACAGAAATACATAACGTTGCTCATCTCATGATGATTCTACAGAAAACAGCAGCAAAAAGAGTCATGTGGTTAAGAATACATACAGCGAGAGGAGGTAAAGCGAGTGGAGGTAATGCACAGGCCTGTCTAAGGGTGAAGTGTTCTGTCCACAGTGGTATTGAGACCATGAGATGTTCCCAGCAAAAACAAAAAAACAAAGAAGATAAAAGATAAATACTAAACTGTACTTTGCATCCACACCATCCTCTGTTGAAACAGATTTTGTACTTCAATCAATTTGCATTCATCAGTCCAGTGCATTACACTGTTTAGGCCTACTGGTCTCCCCTCTGCCATGTTAAGGATGTCTGTCAAAAATGTGCACACTGTGAACCATAAGATAGATCATTTGCATTGCAAAACACTGCTGTTTTTTTTTGGTAATATCTATAAGAAAAAAAATCTGCTTTATCCCGTAGGTGTTTGCCTATTTGTTACCTTTTTGATACATTTTACTGATATATTTTATAAATATAATAAAACCTAAGCATTAGATCATACCCTGCTTGCCACGCATGTGCTATGTAGTTTTGCTAACATTTTACACGTTTTGATAGAACTAGGCTCATTCCACACATATTGTCTCTATTAAAGCTTAGGATAAATAGGATAAACTCACATTACTGGGTCTAAATAGGCTGGTTGATATGGTCAAGAGCAAGTCATTACTTCCATCTCTTGTTGTCAAGCACCATATCCAAGAATTCTATTCTGTCGGAGTTTTTATAAAAATCACTGTTTCCTGTGGGCTAAGTTAACTCACATCTGAGATGAAAATTGGGGACATTTCCCTGAATTTTTCTTGGGAACCGGAACATTCCTAAAAAAAAAATTGGGTTTTCATGTTTTTACCGCTAGCAAATTTCATCAAGCAGTGGTATAATGTACATAATGATTTAAATAAATGAATACTGGGTTCAGAGAAAGGGTTACCAAAATATACAGCATGAATAACAGCAGCTGGTCTGACTGACTGTCCACCCTCAACACATACAGTATGTACAGACTTTAATCCTGAAAAATATATACAAATCCGTAATTCTATTAATGATCAGTTCTTGGAGGTGACCAGAGGACAGTCCTGTATCTGGGCTTCAGCGACTGGCCCCAGGGGCCTGTGCACGGTCATAGTGCACGCCCGAATCCCCCCGAGTGGCTCCAGCACGTTGAAGGCGTGCTCCCATTCGTCACGCTCGGGATCGTAGCTCTGTACAATGTCCACCATGCAGCGGCTGTTCCACGAGTAGCCCCCGACCACGTAGATGCAGCCCTTAAAGACGGCCACGCCGACGTCGCTCTGCCCCCGAGGCATGGCCGCCACCACTGTCCACTGGTCGGTGGCGGGGCTGTAGTACTCGCACCCCAGCACGTCGTCGTAGTCGTTGGCGCCGCGGAAGTGGTTGCCGCCCATCACGTACAGGCGGTCGCCCAGCGTGCACATGCAGTGGAGTCCCCGCAGTTCCACCATGTCTGCCCGCCGACTCCAGTTGTCACTGTTGGGGTCATAACACCACATCTCCTTCTGGAAGGTGTCCTTAGTGATGCCCCCTAGTGATGAAGGGAAGAAAGGAATTGGGAGATTACGTAAAGGGATTTCATTGATTGTTAAAGGTCACAGAGTGCTGTGGTAAGAAAAAACAACAAGAAAATTTGGTACAGTCTAGACCAAGTAGTGAAAAGGCAGCTAACAAACATGATAAGGGCTGGGAAACACAGTTTCAGTTTCATTTCAACAGGTCTATGGGTTACTAGTCTGGTCATAAGCAGCCACATGGTCTACTATCTGCTAGAATAACACTTTAACCACATTTGGGATGCGAACTTGAGATTCTTTGTGCTCTAGAATCTTTGAGGTAAACTAGAAAAGCACTTAGAGAACGCAAACTTCCGCCAACACAATAGGGACACCAGATATTGTTCTGGATCATTGTTCTGGATCAAAATATCATCCTCTGTTCCTTGTCTTGTCACCGATATCGTCTGAATTTGGTTAAGTGTTTGAGTTATTTTGAGTTACACAGACAGACAAACAAACAAAACAAATCAACTCAAAAACTCAACTGAACGAAATAGACCTGTTGAATCCTGAATCTTTAAAAGTTTTAAATATTGCCTAGGTCCCCTAGGTCATGAATCATTCTTTTAGTTTTAGTGCAACAGAGCCATACGCTCTGTTAGATTACTCTGTTAGATTTCACTATGCTAATCTAACAATATAATACTTTTTACATTCAAAAACAATGTATAAAAATGTATTCATACTTCTGATGTGTTCGTGTTCAGCACAGTAACCCACTGACAGAAGTGAAAGTGATACATTTGTTTTCCATAAGTGAGTCACATAGTCTATGCTACATGCAGAGTGTGGTTTACCAGATAGGGACTTCTTTCACATTTATTTTCAACAATGTACCATCTCCAAATAGACCCTGTTGACTTAGTTACAGTCAAAGACACAATTGCCTAAGGCATTCTATTTTTATTTTTCAGTTTATTAACTAAAAAAAAATACATGTTCCCAATTGCAGATGACATTCATATTGTGGCATAATCAAAATAATCCTTTTTAATGGTCAAATAATTAAAATTAAGGCCATTGGTCAGGTTCCCGTAGGTAAGGTAATGAAAGTGTGCCAGTAGACTAGGTAAGACGACTGTTTACACAGAAATTTGAACTGAAACATAGAAAAGTGATGCAAAGCATGATCAAAATAACCCTTTTCAATGGTCAAATAATTGAGGCCAATAAGGCCAGTGGTCAGGTTTCCATAGGTGAGGTATTGAAAGTGGGCCAGTAGTCTCTAGTCCATGCAAGAGGACTGTTGACACAGAAATGTGAACTGAAAGGTGGAAAAAGTGATGCAGAGCAGGCCAGGGTGGGCTGTGTTGTGGTCAGTGGCCTGGTCCCTGCAGCCTAAGGCTCTCAGTGTCTCTTCCACTGACAGGCCCTCTGTGTGTAAACAGTACTGATCAGGAAGGATGTGGTCAAAGAGGTGCGAGAGACCAGGTCTGAGAAAATGGCTGTTGTGTCAGAGAAGACACCCATAGAGCTGTGACCTCACTCTGTCACCGGTGACTTACAATTACATTTACAATCTATGCATCTATAGATTTTAAATTAGAATATATGCATTAGACACTTCTATCCAAAGCGACTTACATTTTTGCCAAAGTGGCAGACCTGTGGCTAAATGTGTACGTACTGTACGTACATGTGATCTGGTTTGTGAGTGTTAAACTCTAAAACCAAGCCATGTTTAAAAAAAAAATTCTGAAATGTTATCCTTTAGACCTGAAAAAAATGCAGAAATACCCCCACACCTCTGAATCCCCCTGAATTTTTTTGTTATCTTTAACTCCCAAGAGATAAAATTTTTCGGGGAAAATTCCAGGCAGTATCACTGAAATAGAATGGCATTTTTGTTCATCTTTTGTCATTATGAGAAAGTAGTCTGACAAACAGTCTGACAAACCTCTGCAATGTTTATACCCTTTTTCACACAAAAGATATCTGAGTTTGGTTCATAGTCCTGAGACGCACATGACTTTTCAAAACCAAAGATGAGTTGCAACAATGGCCTATTTTGAGTGAACACGGTCTTCCTGACTGGCCACTGCTACCACATAGCTTTTCTCACCACACCCAACCCAGAGATATGCTTTTACTCTCTCTGCTCAACCTGAAAGAGGCCATCAGAATGTTTCCAGACTGTTATTCTAGAATGGGCTCATTGTTCTGATCAAATTCTCTCAAGCGCTAGCAAATCGAGAATGCGTTCACCAGCTGAGACAGGATTAAGACAGAAACAACAAAACAAGCTTTGTGTGCCTGACTTTGTGAACTAAGGAAACCTAAGTATGATGGAAACCTTAAAATAAACTCTATGGGCTTTTTAAAATAAAACTAAATAGCCTACTTTTAAACGTGTTACAGACAGATTATTGAGTGTTCAGTGTTAAGTTTATTTCTCATTTATAGTTTTGTTTAAGTGATAATAATTTTTTAAATTTTAAAGTTTTTGTTAAATTTTATTTCAATGTTAGTTTCATTTTCACATTAATGTAGTACATTAATGGTGTATAGGTCTCATTGGTCTCATGTGTAGGTCTATTGTTTTATGACCTAGGGTAAGCCTAACATACCTTTTAAATTTATTTTGATGTTATAACGCACTTTGAAACTTTGTTATTGAAAATTTCGCTATAAATAAAGATTATTATTATTATTATTATTCTAAAAGCTCATTCACTTAGAGATGACTCACCTGAGACATACATCAGACCACCATGCACTGCTCCTGCGTGGCCATAATGTGGTTCAACCATCGGCGTCACAAAACTCCACTCGTTCTTCTTCAGGCTGTAGCACTCCACCGAACCTGGGAATTAAAGTCAGATTTGATATAAATTTGATGTTCCTCATTTTAACTGCTGAAAGTGTTCTCATATTAGGGGCCAAACGAGCTCTGGCTGTGTGATATTTTTATCAGTAAACTCAGCAATATAACATCTACATATCGAGGGCGAAATTGAAATTTCACCAACCTTACAGGAGAGCCAAAACAAAAATGACTCTTGTTTGCAATATCTTTTTAGTCAAAATACACATATGCTATTCTGGCCCTAGCTGCTTCTGTGCAGTATGTTCACAGTTAAGACTTTTGGGCTTCATTTAATCATACTTATTAATATCTCACTTCCATAATTTTGGCAATAGAAAAAGCTCATCAGAAGCTTTCAAGTGATGCATTAGGCCTATCACTTAACCCCCTTTTGTCTCTTAGCCCTGGATACACACACACACACACACACACACACACACACACACACACACACACACATTGTATATGGACCTCCTTAATGCTAGTGGTACAGTTACAGAAGTGATCTTTATAGCTACACACCGATCTCCCCGGTAGCGTTGCGGCCCCCGACAGCATACAGTTTCCCATTGAGCGCGCTCAGATGGAAGAAGGTTCTCTTCTCGTTGAGCGCCGCCACCTGGAGCCAGCGGTCAAAGCGCGGGTCGTAGCGATAGGCGCTGTCCACCGCCGTCTTGCCCTTGGTGTCGTAGGTGCTCTGGCCCCCGACGATGAACAGGAAGCCGCCGAGTAGCGCCACGCCATGCTGGTAGCGCGGCACCTCCATGGGCTGCAGAGCCCGCCAATTTCCGCCTCCTCCTCCACCTGTCGTCGCCTCTGCGGCATCACAGACGCCACTCTCCACCGCCTCTCCCTCCGCTTTCTCGTAGAAGCGCAGCTCACGGCTGACCACCAGCTGGTGGCGCATGACGCCGCCCAGCGCGAGCAGCCGTACGGCGTCAGAGCGGATTCGCGTTCGCTCCGTCTGCAGCACCGGCTGCATGAACGGCAGCATCTGGTAATTACTCGCCTCCAGGAGCAGGTTAACGCACGCAGTGTCCGAGCGCATCAGCGGCGGCCCACGCAACACGCTACCGCTAGCCGCCGCGGCGCCTCCTGCTGCGGCGCTGTCCTCACTCTCGTCGTCCTCCTGGGAGATCTGGAGGAGTTCAGACGGGCTCATGAGAGGGAAGCGGATGTGTTGCAGCAGGTTGTAGGCGGACTGGCGACGGGTGGGGGGGTCGTAGGAGATCCAGGCCCGGGCGGCCCGGTACAGCTCCATCTCCGAGAGGCCCTTGAGGCCGTCGCTGGAGAGCGCCTGCGCCATGGTGGACTCGGAGAGCTGCAGGAAGCGGCCGCTCTGCACCAGCTCCTGGATGTTGTCCCGCACAAAGCTGCTGATGTGGGTCTGGACATTCTCCAGGAGCAGGTCTGTGGCCATGCGCTCCACCTCCACACAGTTTTCAATGGTGATCTGGAAAAACAAACACATACATATGCACACATAAATGTACACATCATTAAACACACACACACACACACACACACACACACACACACACACACACACACACACACACACACACACATACGCAGTGTTACACTGTACTGTATATAAATCCCAAAATGTCTGCTAGGACAATGTGTGTGTGGTTTGGCATTTTAAATGTGGCATAAGTGTGGCATAAATGTAAGTGTGTGTATGTCTGTGTGTGTGCATGTGTGAGAGAGTGTGTGCACATGCTTTATTTATTCAGAAAACTATAGCTCTGACTCAGACAAAACCTGCTTCACCAAAAGGCTTCTCTCTCTCTCTCTCTCTCTCTCTCTCTCTCTCTCTCCCCATACTCACTCGCTCTCCCTCTCTCTCCCCCTCTCTCATTCCCTCCTTCTCTCTTTCTCTCCCCATGGTTACCCCTCTCTCTCTCACACACACACAAACACACTGTCTCTGTCATTCCCTCCTTCTCTCTTCCCCTCCCCATGCTCACCTCACTGCTGAGTAGCTGGTTGCAGAAGTCCAGGACAGGCAGCACTTGCAGGAAGCTGGCGGCCTCCAGTGTGTCCTGCAGGCTTCCTACACTCAGGTCCAGCCGCGAGGTGTAGATGAACTCGATAATGTGCTTCAGTCCTGCAGTGCTCACGCCGTGGAGCTTAATCTCCTTCAGTTCCTGCTCCCGCATTCCGCCTGGAGTGGAGTGGGGTGGGGTGGGGTTGGCCATATGGGTGGGTGGGGGTCGGAGGCAAGACAAGGGGCAGGGAGTGGGTGGGTTGTTTATACGGTTAATATGAGGGAAGAGAGAGTAGAGAGAAATGACAGAGGATCATGGAGACACATTCAGTAATAGTTCTGTGCCCTGTGGTTGAGTTGTGGTCAGAGACTTGGTTCCATGTAAGTATGGTGCAAAGTTAGGGTGTAACGCTTTATAATCTTTGGTCAGCATAGAGTGTGAAAATCTTCAGGAAATGTTGCTGACAAAGCTGTGCAAAGGCAACACAGAATGCTAATAATGTGCTTTATGTAGGGAGCCAAACATCACGTATCACAAGCTGAATTGATGGATGAAACTCCAACACAGTTTGACATTTCAACAGAGCTTTTCAGCCATTGCTATGGACCAGGGGTGCCCAAACTTTTTCAGCTTGCGAGCTACTTTTGAGATGACAAGGTTGGAAAGATCTACCACATGATTTAAAAAACAAAAAATAAAAAAACCAAGGCACACTTTTCTGCAATTCTGCACACTGCCCCTTGCTTCAAATCTACCGTGATATGGCCTTTTCGTTGTAATGTTACTCTCATTACACTGGTCCGTCAGTTCTTTACAAAAAGTCATGTTATGAAACTACCACACTAACAACTAAAAATTTTCACAATAACCTGACCTAGGCTACCGTCTCAAACTCATTTTTTCTTGGAACCTTTCGTGATCTACCTGAACTGCGCTGGCAATCTACTGGTAGATCGCGATCTTGAACACCCCTGCTATGGACTCCCAGCTAGGCATGGGTTTAGGATCACCGAAGGAAGGACAAAAGATCTTACCAAGGCTCACATGGCCATGATTGAGCAGCAGATACGGTGCTCGTTGAGCAGTGTTGGGCAAGTTACTGCAAAACTGTAATGCATTATTTATTACTTGTTACTGACTTCTTAAAGTAGTCCCTTACATTACAATATTAGTGTTTTGAAAATGTAAGGCGTTACATTACTGTTGCATTACATTTAAGTTACTCTTCGGGGCCACCTGTAGCCTATGGCCTTCATTAGTCCATTTTCAATGTTTAGAATGACTAGCGGAGACTGTAAATGTCTACATTAAGTCCGGCACAGCAAATATTTTACCCTTGCTGACATCTCAGTGATTTTTGGCGAATTTGTATGAACAAAAAAAACTCCACTTCATTCCAAGTTAAAAATGCATAGTAACTTGAGTTACTGACAATTGTACCCAGGGAAATATTACCCATTTTTTTCCTATAATGCCTTACATTACCAAGTTACCACAAAAAGCAATGCATTACAGTAATTAGTTACTTTTGTAACTAGTTACTCCCAACACTGTCGTTTAGTGACCCAGGTTTGATCTTGGGACGGCACATTTAAAGTCTGAGTCGCTTAAATCACCTTAACTTTTACCCCGGCTCTAGCCTGACTTTGACCATCCCCTTGGTCTATGCTTTAGCTTCATACAAGGGTTGGACATTTCACCGTTGACGAATGAATGCAAGCTGGAGGTGTGAACTGTAGAAGTTTAAAATGATTAAATCTGATTTCACCCAATCACCACACACACACACACACACACACACACACACACACACACCTGTGAACATGGCTTTGAAGTAGTCGCTGGCTGAAGCCATGATGGCCCTGTGCACAGGAAATGTCTTGCTGCTGTCTCCGGGCACTAGGGTCACGTCACACAGCGTCTCATCAAAACGAAAGGCGTTTAATCCCTTGACGGACAAAAATGTTTTGATATTAAAAATATTAGCATCCATAATATCATAAAAACTAAAAGAAATGTCTTTAGAGTTGACTCAAAAGTCTTACACAGGTAAACCAAAAATAGACAGTTTGTCACAAAACAGAAAGAATGTCATGAAACATCCAGGCACGTCTGAAAGACTGTGTATTAAATTATGTTGAAAATAAGATCTTGAACTTACTATTTGATGAAGTACTATTTTATTTTATTTTACAACTATCATTCTCTGAATTCAAATGATGTAAGCAGTATAGTTGTTTCAAAAACATCTCCAATTTTGGCTTGAGGTAATGGCAGTACAACGCATACCTTTAAAATGGCATTTCCATGGGCCTCACATACAAACTCTCGCTTCAGAGGTCGGGGTGGGAGGCTCGGTTTGGGGACCTCCACTGGTTTAGGGGGTACCACGGGTGGTTTGGGTGCTGGCTCTGGGGCCTTCTGGGCCACCTCTGGTGCTTTAGGGGTGACCTCTGGGGGTCTGGGAGCTGGAGTAGCGGGGTTGGCTTGGGTGGGGGGTTTGTCGGCCTGAGGTGGGGGCCTGGGGGGCTCCCTAGACTGGTGACGACTCCCAAGGCGTGAGAGACGCCGATGTAGCTTGCCTTCCTCCCCGCCGTTTCTGAAAACACAAGGCAGAACTTTAAACGATATGTCATTCCTCATCTAACTGTCAAATGGTGTTGAAATGTGAGTCAAACCACACTGAACTATTTTTGCCTTGTGTCACACATCAATCTATGTTTCAAATGTTTTTTATTGAGCATATGAAATAATACATAGGAGCTACCATCAATGCAATTCTGGCTCCTTTTATAGTAGTTGTGCCTGTGTATTAGGTTACATTAAAATCATAATAAATGAAAAACAGGATTAGGCACAAGGGTATCATAAAGAAAATCTATGAGGATATGATACAATGAAACACCAACATAAAACTAAAATAATAATAATATAAAAGAAAAATAAGAAAAACAAAACTTAACACAAAGGGCATAACAGGTTGTAAAGGAGAGAAATAAACTGATATATTTCGTCACATAACAGAGAAATGCAGAGTGATGATGAAGGATGTACTCTTACCCCATGGTATCCGGTGCACTGAAGTTAATATCAGCAAATCTTCAGCAAGCCTGTACACACACACACACACACACACCAAACAGAACTAAAAGCCTCTGCCAGTCTTCAACGCTACAAATGACTAAAGCACTATTACACTGGGCTAAGTAAACATCTAAATGGCAGTCATTTTGAGGGAAATGAAACAAAACATGGTTGCCATCTGATGGCATGGAAACTGGCTTGTTGTGCACTGTGGGTACACACACGCACACACACGAAGATCTGATCTTGCCAAGACTGCGCACATCAAGATCTGTGCAGGTGCATCATGCCCTTAACAGTGAGGATGTGGGTACTCCCTGGCAGCGGTATGACACGCATA
This sequence comes from Sardinella longiceps, assembly GCA_027497455.2. Taxonomy (NCBI): domain Eukaryota; kingdom Metazoa; phylum Chordata; class Actinopteri; order Clupeiformes; family Clupeidae; genus Sardinella; species Sardinella longiceps. The sequence continues at coordinate 20,762,508 of JAODXP020000016.1, read as the reverse complement.
ACCGTGCACAGACAGCCATTTTGCACCAGTCTCCCAATTACGCATCTTTTTTTCTTCCTCTAGTGGTTGTTTTTGTTCTTGTAAGTTCAAAGTAGAAGCTGGGTTAGTTCTAAAGATTCACATTTGACTACTCAAGTTAGAGGATTCACGGATGGTAGAACCTTATACGCAGTCTTTGCGTCATAAACAAAAGTCCTTTAGGCTACTGTCTATTGACAATGTCATGGAGATTCTTGAAAACATCGAGGCTACTGTAATGATCTACATCTTATTCTTTGAATGGTATTGAAATTATAAAAGCTTTTAGCACTTAACAAAATGATTATAAACTTGTAAAGCTAGTTGAAATTTCACTTTACTTTTGAAACAAGAAAAGAAGACACTACTTCTACCTACATGAACATGTGTATCTACAAAAATAACTTTAGTTCTTGGTCTGTATCTAGAATTTGTTCAAGTTGGTTGGACATTTTCTTTGGCCATGGGAGAAAACTTACCAAATGATGCTTTCCCGAGATGTCTTGTGTCTTCGTGCTTGGCCAGTAAAACCTTAAGCACACAAGTCACATTGAGTTGTCCCTTGCACGCACACTGCACCGCATCAGTGTATGCGCACACACACACACATATGCGCATGTTTTCTTCTGTTGAGGGAGTTTACTGAGACCTCAGAGACTTCCTGTGCTACTTCTTCTTTCTCTCTCTCTCTCTCTCTCTCTCTTTTTCTCTCGTCTCCCACCTTCTCTCTCTCTCTTTCTGACTCGGCTCTTAACCTTTTCTCTAATCTTGTATTGATGCACACACACACTCACACACACACACACATGCCTACACACAAACACACCCTTAACACTCCTAAGCTTGTCTCAGTTGACTTGGATGGTTGTGAAACTGGGCCCAGGAAGCATTGGTGATTGAGCAGCAACTGTATGACTTCCTCTTGGCTCATATAGCTTGTTGAATCTAAGTGTGTTTACCAATTGAGCAGTTAGAGAAAGGATTTCGAAAGGCCACATTTGAATTTGAACATAACAGCTCAGAGGGTTCAATAAGTAAACATTTTGTTGATACAATATCTGTGATAAAGTATTTTATAGTGTTTTGTTTTCATGATCCTTCATGGTTTGTGGTTTACTTTATCGAAGACAAACATGTGGAGGATATTTAAAAGACTGTCCTCAGACAGTACTAGGGGTCTGTATCCAGCCTAGATATCTGATCAGTAGTCATCTTGTGACAAACATACTCAATTATGTGTGGTGTGCCCTTGGTTTGGTCACTCAAACGGCCAAATAATAAACAATTTCCGTGCCAGTTGTTTGCATACTCTTTTTTAATGAATTATAATATTTGTCTGTCTGCCTTCATTCTGACAGGACAGCAGAGATACACAGGAAGCAAGAGGGATAGTCAGAAGGGATGCAATCGGAATGATGGCAGACTGGATTCTAACCCGGGCCTCCATGGGGACTGGGCCCATATGTGGTACTGGGTGCGTTTCCCAAAAGCTTAGTTGCTAACTAAGGCCGGTATTCTCCCACGTGGTTAAGTCCAAAAAAGTGCTCAGCTCCATGCATTTTAGCCTGCTCTAAGCACTTTTTTAGACTTAAGCACAGAGAATACCACCCTAGTTAGTAACCTTTGCAATGAAACTTTCTATTGCCAACCAACTAAGTTGCTAGCTAGTCAGTGACTATGCCTTTGGGAAACGCACCCGTGGTCCTGTAACATCGTTTGTTTATTCCATGTGCATTCATAAACATTTGCCTTGATTCATTTTATAATACAAATTAAAAAAATGGACATTATTTATACTGTACTATACATAGAAAGGGTTCTAACTCAAAATTTAATTTTTAGCAAGGTAACATTTTGGTAAAAGCGCTGACAAAAACGTAGTCCCTGTGAATATATGCACATTTATTGTTTCCATCAACTTTAGTCACATTATGTCCTCGAGTTAATCCACCCAGTCTAGTGAATTGAACTCCTATTAGAAGCCTTGATGTTAATTTAAGGCGTTTCCAAGTCACAATTTCTTATTTGTTTGAATACTTAAAATGCACATTAACAAGTTAAAAAGTTGATGGAACCCCTTATTAGAGCAGGATGATGTTAAAATTCCTTAACAGTTAAATGGAAAACTTTTTTTTCACCCTGACTTGTAATTTATTCTCAGACATTGTTCTTTTTTTGGCTTGCATTGTAATATTCCAATACTCTAACATCCCAAGGCTAGGGGGGAAAAAAAACAACAACCACAAAATACACACACCAGTCTTCTAAATGTACCGGTATTTTCACGCGACTTGGACTTAGCGCTTCCGTAATGTACCAAGTGTAGCTCTAGGGTAATTCCACAGTTATTCTTTTATTATTCTATTATGATTAAGGTACCACAGAGATATGCTATACTGATCAGACAAAAGATAGATTGTAGAATGTGCTGTGAAATATATTTAATATTATTGATTCATATAATCTCACTGTGTTTTAAATATAAACAGCCATATCACGCCACCATTTCAAGATAAGGCACTTAGAACTCTGCAAACAAAACAGTGGTGCTGTGTCATTTGATTAGTGGTTCAGTGCCCGAGTCCCTTGTGTTTCTCCCGTAACAGCTCGCCCTCATCATTAATATTACAGTATCAGTTTTAGAGGAAAGACTGGTTCCTGTTTTTCCCCCCCGAGGCCAAACGGGGCCAAAATAGTGTCTGAGTTTACGAGTTCTTCTGGTGTGGTGTCTCCCGTACCCTAGTGTTAAAAGTGCCACTACAGTATGTCCAGAATTTTTGTATTTTCCACCAGTCAAGTCATCAATACTCATCACTCAAGTCATGCACACACACACATGCACACTCACACAAACTCTGCTGCCCAAGGAGGAAAGAGAAAAAAAAGAAAGAAAGAAAGAAAAAGAAATAAAGAAAGAAAAACACAAGAAAGAGAAGAGGATGTGGGGGAGGATATTGTGCTTGATTAGCTGGTGTGAAAACGATTATGGCAAATCCAGCCAGTAATTCCTGTAGGTTGACTAATCACAAGTGATATAATTATAGTTTTGACTAATTAACGACTGAGAATCATAATCATGCCGTTAGCAATCTGTTAGCATTTTGTGAAAGGCTCCAGCCTAGAAAGAGCACAGGGTCATTGATCGTGACAGATAATCCTGTCTAACCCCATCTTGCTATTTAAGTCCAGAGTACTCAGGGTCAAAGTTTGGAGAACTGAATCAGATTCCTGTTGATCTCCGCAACATTTCGGCAACCTGTGGGGTGTTAAATGTATGAGAAAAAAAAAGTGAGACAGAGCAAAGAGCGAGTCTGTCGTTTCTGTTGATCACATGGTTCACAAAGTGTCATCGCAAAGTCAGCACTCACCCGATAGAGCCATGGATAGCCGGAACTCATCATTTAGAATCTGCAGCACCTCACGTACTCCTTCTTCACCCTGAACAAACAAACACACAAACAAACAAACAAGGAATAAACAACACTACACCCCAGAGACAATAAACACTATTTTCTAATTGATTGACAGGGGTCTATGAATTCTACCAGTATATCTTGGTGTCCATAGACATTGTATAAACACATCAAACCTCACAACACTACATATAATCGATTAATGAATAAATTGTGTCTTTTTTGTAAATTAAGACACTAACATCATTTACACACATCATGAAAATAATATTTACAAACACTGGGAAATGTATGCTTTTTAGCCAACCAGACCCAGAATATACATTGAAACTTCTAATTTTAATTTAATTTTAATTTTATTACCTATTTCATCTTTTTTTTTTTCCTTTTCTCTTCTGTTTAGAGCTTCTCTTTAATCTAAGTCATAATATAGGCTAAGTTATTTAAGATAAGTAAGATTAAGTTTCTTTTCCCCACTTTTCTTTGTTTTCTCATTAAAAAAAAAAAAAAAAAAAATCACCCCTAGTTAATTTAAGCTATATTAAGCTTCTTGTTTCTGGCTATTTTGCTTTTTTATTATTATTTTATTGTGTTTTGTTCTGTTTTTATTTTATAGCACTTTGGCTGACTTTTGTCTATTGTAAAGTGCTTTACAAATAAATTTGACATTGACATTGACATTCTAATTTCAAAAGTGGCTTAATGATGGAGAGACGCATGTAAAACACAGTGCACTACACAGCTGTGAACCCTCTCAAAATACTGGCATATACAGTATACAGTGGTGCTTTACTGACAGTTTCACGCCTCAAACTCACAGCTGCAGTTTTTTGCAGTGAATTTCCAGTCTGGTTTCTGGCCTGCATATTTGCAAAAGCAAAAGACTGTATGTCCTCGTTAGAAAAGCAGCAGTTTGACCACAGGAAGATGTGGGAGTAGGTCAGACTACACTTCACACTCAAGACAACAGGTCTCATCACTCTCTCTCTCTCTCTCTCTCTCTCTCTCTCTCTCTCTCTCTCTCTCTCTCCCTCACACACACACACACACACACAGACACACACACACACACTTTCTCTCACACAGTTTGTACATTTACACACACACACACACAAACAAACAAAAAAACATTTACTGTACCTTACAAGCCACACACACACACACACACACACACACACACACACACACACACACACACACACACAGAGAGAGAGCTTTTACCTTATAAGCCAGGCCCCAGACAGCAGGTCGTCCGATGAACACACACTTGGCTCCGAGAGCCAAGGCCTTGAGCACATCACTGCCTGTGCGGATCCCCCCGTCCATGTAGACCTCGATCCTGCCCTGCACCGTGTCCACTATCTCTGACAGGCAGTCTATCTGATGAGCACAGGCAGGGGGAGGGAGAGCATGGTGAAGGCCAGGCATGCATACACACACACACACACACACACACACACAACCACACACACAGTCCACAGACATTTACTCCAACGCTCATGGGTAAGGCCAGAAACACACACACATACGCACACACACAGTACACAGACATTTACCCCCGACACACACAAACACACACACACACACACACACACACACACATTTAGCCAACGCTCATGGTGAAGGCCAGACAATCACACACACACACACACACACACACACACACCGTACACAGACATTCACTCTTTCACTCAAATACTCTCTCTCTATCTCTCGCTCTCTCTCTCTAATACACACACACATACACACAAACACACCCCACCCAACCCCTTCCCAAAACACACATCTCCCTCACACTAGCTAAAGACATAACACTAATCCTGTACGGCCTTGAGCAGGCCCACATAGCTGATAGGGCTGCTGTAATAATAATAATAATAATGTCAGGACGAGACGCCCTGTCCCAGCCTTGACGCTATGATGGGTTAACTCCTAGTGCATTCCTATGCATGACTAAGCTTTTCACCCACCTAGTGGTCTAAGAAGAAACTTCTGAAGCTCATCCCAAGTGAATTTCTTATATTGTAAAGCTACAAAGTTAATCGAATTAATTAATAAAAAAAGGATGATGTTTCCAGAATAGAGTAATTGTGTTCAATAACCATAATTTCAATATTAACCAAAAAAAAAAAAAACATGCTACCAGTAATAAATTCTGTTATCTGTTTGAAGAAACAGCCCTTCTTGCTGATGCCTTACAGTAGCTGGCCCGCCGTCCAGCTGACGCCCTCCGTGATTGGACACGATGATTCCCTGAACGCCGTGCTCCACGGCCAGCTCGGCGTCCTCCTTGGTCAGGATGCCCTTGATGATGATGGGCAGCCTGGTGAGCGACTGCAGCCAGTACACGTCCTTCCAGCTGATGGACGGGTCCAGGGTGTTGGCGGGGATGCCGTACTCCTCTGGACCCGCCGTCTCCTGCATGGGACAACAGTGAGGCTCAGACTGACAAGACAAGGGTTACGGAGCACACACCCCGTAAAAAAAGGACAAGAAAGTACAAAGACAAGGAATGGATGAAAATGGTCAAGGCAAAAAATCCAAACAAGCAGTACAACTGAGTGAAACTGTAAACTCCAGAATTGCGAAGACTATGGAAGCCCATTATTGCCACAGAGAGAGAAAAAAAAAAATTACGGATCTTGTACTGTATCTCGCAGTTCAGAGATAGTACAGTATATCAGAACTGCAAGAGATAGTATCTTGGAATTCTGACTTAGTATGTCACAATTCTGAATTGAAATGTACATGACCCGGATTTTTTTCTATGTGGCGGATATTGGCTTCCATAGATAATGGGGTTGATCATAGTAATGAAAGTAATAATAATAGTTGGAGTACTAGTACATTAGTAGGAGTTTGAGTAGCAGTAGTGTTCTTTATTCCTCCACATGACATAACCATGTGTTAAAGGTAGGGTATATGATCAGGAAAAACGGTTTGAGAACACTAGGCATTTGAAAAGAAACAATTCAAATGTCCAATCCCCTGTCTTCAGATTTCCCCTGAAGCCACATCTCCAGAGTATATTGTAGGAACGAATGGGAAGGGGAGGGACAAACGGCAGTTGGGTTTGACAGACTTATCACCATCCAATCATTTTCGCTGGTTTCTTAAAATGATTGGATGTTGTTTTTCTTGTCCTGCTCATTCCAAATTCCTAATTCAATTTTTGCGTTGGATAATTTAATTGTTTGCAATCAATATGTGAATGTCATTTTAAGCAATATAGTAAAAAGTGCTCCAGGAAAACATCACATACCCCAGCTTTAATACTGTATCTTACTACACTAAGACATTTATTATACATTTTCATGAGATAATGTTGTTCATCTTTACCTGGAAGACCCCATCAAAGTTCTTGACCTTGAGGTGGGGCGGAAGCTTGAACTGGTTACGGATGTCGTTGCGGCGTTTCCCTGTGTAGGGCACGTCCACAGTGAGCACCAAAGCCTTGTAGCCCAGCGCCTCCACGCGGTGCACAATCGACTCGGACAGTTTGCGGTCGCGGTACACGTACAGCTGGAACCAGCGGTAGCCGTTGGGTGCTGCTGCCACAATCTCCTCCACTGAGCAGGTAGAATACGTGCTGGTGATGTAACACGTGTTCACAGCTTCCGTTGCTGATGGAGAAGATAGATAGAGAGTGTGAGAAAGAAAGAAAGAAAGAAAGAAAGAAAGAAGGGAGAGTATGACTGAAAGATACTGATTCTCTATCTCTCCATTGCTAATCAGGTAAAAGAAGAAAATGGAATAAATTGAACCGAGAATAAAAATAGCATTATAACAATACATAGGTTAACTACTTGCCAAACAGATGAGGTGAGGCAGTACACAGAAGTAATTCACAATAGTAAGTACACAACAGTCAAGATATTGGAGTGAAGAAAGATCAACAGGTACATACACAAAAATCAACACAAAAACAAATGGTAAAAAGTTTGAAAAGGCAGTATATGAAGGAACAGGGTGAAGTGAGAGAGAGGCATTATTATTCAGAGGTTAGAGGTCTTTACACAATCAGTGTCCTTTGAAGGCAGAAATACAATGAACATCTCAGTGAAGACCTCTGTTTAGTCTTACATCTCCACCTAGTGGTAAAAGATCTAATGAGTGAAAATATATATGGTGCATAATTCTGTGAAACAAACAAAAAGAATGAGCTGAAAGATTCTTAACAAAGGGCTTAAGGAGCATAATAAGCACATTAGCACCTGATGCGTGCCAGTAAATGTTAAGGTCACTGACTGGTACATTTCAGATAAAATACTGATTTACTATTAAATGGATGGTGAATTTCACCGATTGATCTGACAATAACTGGCCCACATACATTATGTATGCAGAGATCTTATACATGAGTGAACAATATTATGCAGTTTCCATTATGATTCATTACACCTATAAAATGCAGAATGCCAAAACTCAGGATGCTACGAGTAACCTACCCTGTATATTGAGCTAGACACTTAGCCCTAAGTTGCTCCAGGGTGACTGGCCCTGCTGATGTAATCGATAGTTGACAAATAATGCAAGTCACCTTGGAAAAAAGTGTCTACTAAATGCATAAATGTAAATGTAAATGGAACTAGCTATATCAGCCTACAGTATCAGACTGGCATTTTGAGTGGCACTATACAGTGATGTTGCTGACCCCTTGCTGTGGCCATCTCCCCCTCATGCCAGGCTAGGCAGTGGAAGGCGGTCGGGGCAATTCCCACAGGGAAGTTGATCTCTGTCCCCAACACTGTAGTCCGTGTGTCACTCACCGAGACGTCTCGTAAGATTCGAGGCCTCAACCGGATTCTGATGAGACGGAGGAAGTTAAAAAAGTCAGAGGGGCAAGGTGAGAGTCATGACTTGAGTCATTCATAATAAATAACTTGGAAGGGTTATACCTGATTGTAGAGGTTCCAAGACAGCAGTGGACAAACTGGCCCACATACTGACAAATGTATTTTGTTGAGGGTCAAAGCTAAATTTAAATTCTATTCAGTTACAAGTAAAATTACAAATGTCTGCAGTTTACTGCAGGTTAGATCAGAAAAACTCCTATGCTGTCTTAAACATGCTTAATAATGCTTAACGATATTAAGTAACACTAAATTAGATGGGCATCTTTTTTACTATCTTTATATTATCTTATATTAGGCCGATATTAAATTGGCTTGTATCCATGTCGGTGTCAAAATAATGGTGATGTGATTTGAGATGATAGCCTCTTAGATTAATAATGGCATGACATATGTTGACGTCATGGTGGGCTGCTTGAAAGAGAGCAACAGGCTGCACTTGGCCCCGGAGTGATGTTGGCACCTTTAAAACTTTCGCTAATGCCTGCCACCCATACTGGACTGTGTCCTAATGCTACCCATGTGCAATATTAATGTTAGTATAATGCTAAACAGAATTAAAGTCAAGGGTAACTATGGCACCAACACAGCTGAATAATTCGAAAAAGTATATGGTAAATGGACTGTATTTATATAGTGCTTTTCTACTCCTACGAGCACTCAAAGTGCTTTACAATGTATACCTCACATTCACCCATTCACACACCGATGGCAGAGGCAACCATGCAAGGCACCAACCTGCTCACCGGGAGCAATCTGGGGTTAGGCATCTTGCTCAAGGATGCCTCGATGGGGTCAGTCGGAGAGGGGCTCGAACCCGGTTGCCGAAACGGCACCTCTACCAACTGTGCTACCACCGCCCCATATATGACATGAGACAGAAACAAACAGGCCCCTCTACCCCAGGGTCTTGTCGCATAGCCTACCGTTTGTAGGCCAACAGGTTGTCATCCCTGGTACAGCATTCGTCTGCTCCCGCGGCATAGTAGTCCCAGGTGGCCTTGGAGAGATGCTGCTTAGCATACTCCTCAAAGTCAGTCAGGCACACCATAGACATTTCTGCACAATGTGCTCCGTCTCTACACGGAAGAAGAAAACACAACACAGCTGAACTGTCTTACAATAAGGCAGATGCTGCTTAGCATACTCCTCAAAGTCAGTCAGACACACCATAGACATTTCTGCACAATGTGCTCCGTCTCTACACGGAAGAAGAAAACACAACACAGCTGAACTGTCTTACAATAAGGCAAAAGCACATCAAAGGCATAATATATATTACTAGGCTGGGGAAAAGTGATGTTCCTGAGGAGAACCAGATCATAGCCTACTATATGACTTGACACAACCAATACTGATAAGGGAGAAATGTGTTCCTCCCTGGCCTGCACACACTGGAATGTCCACTGCAAACTTTCTCCCCTTCCCTCCTACTGTACTCTTTATGGGTCTCTGGTTCTGTCTAGTTACTCACGCACATTGATACTACTTGAGGACAAATAACGTGAAGCTTAGCATAAATTAGAAGAGACTGTTCTCTCAGCCTGATAACTGTAACACTGCATATGTCACCCCTCCATCAAATGTAACACAACGCCGGTCATGTGTTCTGATTCTGTTACATGTTAAATGCCACCCTATTGGGGTATATGTAAGCGACTATATGGCGACTAAATAATCTTTGAAACTTTGAAGCATTTTGGAACATACAACAGCGTGTTGGTATGTTTGCCAGGCCTGACTCCTCTCCGCATTGATTAATCGGCGCTCGAGCTCGAGCTTCTTATGTGTCCCTCAAAAATTATCTTCACAACAATAGGCTACAGAGACTTCTTATTACAAGAGTGACGCAGTTGATAAACTCAACTTGTGTGCATAAGGAGTAGCCTTACGGTGTGAGGACACATTACAAAATATAGGCTATATTTTTTTTTCCAGACATAGCCCTGACTGTAAAATAGTTTGAGTTTTATCGATCTTTTGAGTGTTTTGTTTGTCACTCTGCATCCACGCGAAGACTGACATAGCCTGTTACAGGTTAGTAAAGAAAACAAAACAGAACAATCTTTCAAAATTGTAAAGCCTATGACAACTAACAAAATTCCAATAGCTTACTTACTTAGCCTACTGAAGAAGAAGTTGTCCGATGTCTCTTAAGGAAACTGACATTCACCAGCACGTGTTGGTCGTGATAGATGTTGATATTTGTTCAGAAGTCACGCATGTCAAACAAAAGGTTTGCTTTGCTCCAATTATTTCGATAAGCGGCGAGTAATGGGCTGTATTGTTTTGTATTTTTCCTTGTTAAGATGGTTGGCCTGATTATAAAAACTTTGGATAAAACAAACACTTTCAAAAAGTGTTCATGCAAGTTTTAGGCTTGCTGAAATATTTGAACTGTGGACTTTATACATTATACATTAACCTTTTTCAAAGAATGGGTTCAGGCAAAGTATCTCAGCCTTCAAAATATACTACTACTAGGCTACTATTATGACAGTGATATTTCGCCTGTTGATTCTCATAGATTTCTAAAGTAAGATAAAATTCAGATGAATGCAAAACGTTAAAGACTTTAATAAGTTACACTGCTAATCATTGATCTATATTCTAACGTTAGACGTTGTTGTTTAATGATCACTTACCAGTCTATCCAGTGGCATTGCCACTGTGTAGGCCAGGGGTGGGCAACTATTTTGGCCAAAGGGCCACATTGGGTTTTATTTTGACTAATGGGCCAAGTGTTAACAGTCAATCAGTTGATGCCGGTAAATTTGCAAATCTCAAACCAGTAGCCCCACTCTAATCAGAGGACATGACATGCAGTATTAAAGGAGGGGATTTCATGAGTACAACAAATTTGATAAATCAGGCCTATAATCTAATTCACCTTTGAGAAATTATTCTATTTTGGGAAGGCTCCACGGGCCAGATTAAATAGCTCAACGGGCCGCATGTGGCCCCCGGGCCTTAGTTTGCCCAGGTCTGGTGTAGGCCTACTGCTCTGAGAAACAGGCCTACTGTACCTGACTGTGTTTGTGTGTTGCTACCAGGGCCCATTGTAGAGGTGCTTTTGTGCAAATGGATGGATGGATGGATGAAACTAACGGTAACTCAGAGATTATCACTAACAGTATGACCCTGGGTTGACCTGCTAGGCCATATTGTTTTGAAACAGGCTTGAAATGTGCTGATGAGTAGGTGTAGCATATCTCTCTCTCTCTCTCTCTCTCTCTCTCTCTCTCTCTCTCTCTCTCTCTCTGTACACTCACATACCATACATTACAGTCAAAGTATTTCCAGTGTCTGTCTGACGCTTCTCTCATGTGATCATGTGATGTCTGTGCTATGCCAACATTAGAAAATCTGACACCAATGTTAAAGCCTCTTACTAGAGAGGTAGATCATTAATCTACGCCTTTACTCAGAAGGCAAACTGATCTATTTCACAAAAAGAAGGATATTCTGCACAGTGTGATAGGGATGTGCATGTTCTATAGGGCCTAGGACAGGGATGGCCAAACTTTTCTGTTTGTGGGCCACGCATACTGTTAAATTTCAGCTGCCAGGGACCAGCACAGAATGAAAATGACTTTTTAATTTTTTTTTTTTTTTAACTAGTTTCAAGTGAAAAGGCGACTGTGTTTCAGATCAGAAAACCTGCAGGCCATCTAATAGTTTCATTAAATCATTAAAAAGTATTAACAAACATGTCACAGCAGTACTGAAACAATGATATGCAATGGATTATACAGTGTAACATTAGATTACATTATTATTGTTATTATTATTATTATTATTTATTTTATTTTTGTTAACTTCATATCGGGAAGTATGAAAGAGAGCAGAGGTCCGCAATTAGCCCCCAGCCTAGGATCTCTAGCTGTGACCCAGCAAAGACTTGAGGCATGCCGTGCGTTGATTTCCATGCATTACTTTTCTTAGTGAATCCTTTAGCCTTTGTGTGCACAATGTAAATGGGTACAGAGACTGATTAGTTTGAATAATTGCTAAAAGCATACGACATGCTGTGAAATTTTCCTCTGTCATTATTTTTTTTTTTGTAAATTAGAAAAGCTTTTCATTCAGCTTTATATTCATCAGCTGTGGCAATGCTTGCCTTCACATACTGCGCAAATCCTGCCACCATTGTAAAATCAGCCAAAAATGTTTGCCATATGATAATCAACCATACAACTACGCTTTCCAGTACTACAATTTTCCTTGTATTATTAGGGAAGAAATTTTTGGAGAACAAAGTGAGAAAATTTGAGCCTTTTGAAACATCTGAAGAAGCATCTGAAGTCTACCTCATAGTGGAATAATCACTCACCGATTGCAGCCACAGTTACTCATTCTCTCTCTTTGCAGAAACAAGCTTTCCCAGATCCACACTAAAAACAGGATAAAAACAAACTGTAAACATTTGTCCGTATTTTTTTGTTTGTTTGTTTTACTTTTATCACTTTGTAGCTTACATTACACAGTTTAACATGGCAATGATAGTTTACCTTGCTATGAGTTTTTTTTTGTCAGCATTTGCTCTCTCTACAGATATACACAGTGCTTTTTCTCCTTGCATTACAGTAACACCAGGAATTACCTCTCAGCAGTTAAACGGACACTAGACAACTTTTTGTCAGAGAATTTCTTTTGGTAGGCTACCATCTCCAATTTAATTTGGATGACATAGTCATATGAAGGGTGGATAAATGCAAGTGTATTCCCACCAGACACCCAAGATGAGCACTGTGTAGTTCTACGTTTGGGGATAGGAAACCACCTCAAAATTAAGAAAGAAAACCTAGTTACAGCACAACGTTGTTATTTATTTATTTTTTGCTATTAGGCATCATTAACATGTTCCAGTAGTGCCAAAAATGTTTGTAGGCCTATGTCATATTTCATTAGTTTTTTTTTACATCAAAAACTGCACAATGCCCCTTTAAGGCTATTGAGTTTAAAAGCTCATTTTTGTGCATAGGGGTAAGAGTCAACTGTCCTAGAAACAGTCCAAGCCCTCTGGGTCATTGTCAATAATTTGTCTCTGGCATAACGTCTCAGAAGACACTGTGGTATGTATTACATCATCTCAAAAATGAAGGAGGTT
>JAODXP020000016.1:20731614-20741614 GCA_027497455.2 Sardinella longiceps | reverse complement strand
TGGGAGGATGGACATTTTTTCCATAATAACCAAGACTACTTGGTTTCTTTATAGGTCGATAGTAAAGAGTACAGTGCTGTTCTCTCTCAAGTGTACGGTAGGGATCACATGTTCTTACCTGTGTTTACCTGTTTTCACTGCAACATTGTTGCTTGTAGTTACTGGAACGCTCTTTTTCTCTTCCTTCCTCTTCCTCTCTCTCTCTCTCTCTCTCTCTCTCTCTCTCTCTCTCTCTCTCTTTTTTCTCTTTCCTGATACTCTTGACATCTCTCTGCCGGGGCCTGTCTGTGTGATATATCCTCTCTCACCTTCAGAGGGAGACGGCATGCCACAAATGTCTGCACCCACTCAGAGTATCTGGAAGCCCACACACACACACACACACACACACACACACACACACACACACACACACACACACACACACACACACACACACACAGAGCCTATGGATGCTCGGGCCAACAAAAGAATGATTTACACCATACACTCAAAACACTGATACCCCATGACAAAAAAAAGTGAAGAGGATACCTCACGTACATAGTATTCTGTTCATGGCTACTGAGAGCAACGCAGGTTTGTCCTGAACACATGTGAACGTAATGTTTTGGCGCTATATCAGATATATGTGCCGTAATATATGTCTGTAGATTTATATGCAAAGATAATGTATCTAACATGCATGTGGTGAAGTTTATGTATAGAAGAGGGCTGTGCGTGGTGTCTATGCATTCTTTGACATTTGTTTGCCTCTGTTGTGAGCTGTGATCTTCATTTTATTTGCATTTTGACAGTTATAGACATGTAAACTTTGTCATGGTGGTAAAGAAAGGTATGTTGTGTTAAAGCTATGTTGGGCAGCCATGGCCTCCCGGTTAGGGGTTCTATTCAGGCTTGGAACAAAAGGGAGGCCGGTTTGATAACCGACCAGTGGAGCAGAGCTGAATGGCCCTTGAGCATGGCACATAACCCCTCACTGCTCCCCAGGCTCCGCCTAAGCAGACAGCCAACTGCACCGTGTTAGTGGATAGAGGATAGATAATTACCTCCAAGTATTACCTGCCAAGGAGTTGATGTTTTTGCCAGAATTTGTTTGTCAGTTTATTGTCTGTCTGTTTGTTTGTTTGTTTGTTTGTTTGTTTGTTTGTTTGTCTGTTTGTTAGCAACTTTATTGCAAAAGTTACTGACGAATTCTTTAGCAGAGGTGCGTCTTTGCCCAAGGAAGAATCCATTACATTTTGGCAATGATCCGGATCAGGAGATGGACTCGGGAATGTTTCTAAAAGATTCTTTACTACTGACAGTTATCACGTCCATCTGTAAACACCAGAACCCGAGGGGGTGTAAGTGACCATATTGACTTGACGGAGGTCTGCCCTCTCCGAGTGCATTTCTAGTTTTTATTTTTTATTATTCTATGGTTGTTTTGAACTGGAGGGTTGAAGAAGGCAATGTTGTGGTTAGTTTAACTGAGACTCTATCCTCGGAGCAGCCATCACTGTTAGTAAAAGACTGAATCATAAGTTTCTTATGGAGTATTGGTGAAGATGAGAATGGTCTGTAAAGGATGGTCTGTGTATGTTTATCACCCGGTGGAACGGAATACTGTTTTCTGATTGGCTGTCAGGGTGTCTGTTAATTCTTGATAACAGGACACCTGAGGCATTGTTGGGTAAAAAAGTTTAACCAGCGTTCTTTATCAATGCTCTTTAGAATGCAGTCTTGTGGATCTTCTTTCATATGAAAATAGTACCCCAAACGAACAGGATAACTTCTGTCAAAACGGAGCCACATGTTTCTTTTATGTTTTAAACACTTGCTTACCGTCTATACGTTTTAGTTGCAGCCGGGTGATAAGCGGGATAATGGCCTTCGAGGTGTCCCGATGTAACAAAATAATGGACTTGGCGTAGGCAAACAGCCGTTATTTTGTTATATCGGGACACCTCGACGGCCGTTATCCCTTACGTAAAGGTCGTAACAAGAGGTTTGTTTTCCTGTTTTCCTGAGGAAAACGGTGTGATTTCAGCACTCTGGACAGCTCTCGTGTGAAACTCAGTTGTGGTGGTGGTACAGGGAGGCCCCCACCTGATGGCTGGGACTTGTAGTGAGGACTGACTGCTAGGGCCCTGTATAGGGGGCCATTGGACACCCATAAGGTCATTCTCTTAGCAGAGTTGTCTGGTCTCTTTCTTTCTTTCTCTCTATCATTCTTTCTTTCTTTCATTCTTTCTTTCTTTCTTTCTTTCTTTCTTTCTTTCTCTGACAGAAGCCCTAACCCCTTATCTGAAATTAAGCAGACAATCAATAGCCCTGTGGATTCATGTGGATTTAAGACTTACTGTAGGGCTTGGGAACAGCATTGAGATTCAGCCCATCCTCCCCCTCTCTCTCTCTCTCTCTGGTTGCTGCCCACCCAGTCCTGACATACTGACGTCTGTCGTCTTTAATTATAATGCTGTTTTATTTGTTGATATTGGTGTCGATCTTGTTCCATCTTGCTCTTCGTCTTCATCTTCCTCCTCCTCCTCTTCTCTTCTGGGAGGGTGTGTCCTGTTGCAGTAGTGTTCAGTTTTTCCATTGTGCCAGTTCTCCTCTCCCTGAAAAAAAATGTGGCCTATGAAAAATAGTTTCTCTCCTGCACATGATTGATTGGTTCTGTATCATTTAAGACCAGACACGTTGCTGGACGGAGACTCTGGCTGGACTTTTGGGGCCGGGTGTTGATATTGAGCTGTCCCTTCCTGGCTTGATCTGTTGAATCCGTGTGTGTGTGTGTGTGTGTGTGTGTGTGTGTGTGTGTGTGTGTGTGTGTGTGTGTGTGTGTGTGTAGATGTGAAATGAACAGCAGGAGTAATGATGTGCTTGACGTGAGCGCCTGACGTCTCCGCGACCTGCCAAACGCCATCATTTGAGCATGAGAAAGAATCACCATTCGCTTCTCTCATTTAGAACATGGAAAAATCGGCAAATGATCTGACTGTGTGCTGCACTTGTTTTTTTTCTGCTGTCTCTGTCTGTCTGTGTTGCTTTCTTTTCATCTTTTTCTTTTCACGTTTCTTTGCTGTTTTGTCCTCAGGGGATAATCGGACTGTTTTTCCCTCCTCTGTCTGCTGCCCCCTACACACACACACACACACACACACACACACACACACACACACACACACACATTCTCTCCAATTTCTTCAGGGCCCATTTGAAAGGCTTTCAGGGTTAATCAGTTCCCATGGTGATGTGGAACTGCTGTGTCAGATTAATCAGTCTACAGTACTGGCCCATGGCGCAAGTCCAGACTTCCTCTCCCTTACAAATACACACACACACACACACACACACACACACACACACACACACACACACACACACACACACACACACACACACACACACACACACTCACTTACACACACACACACACTCACTTACACACACACACACACACACACACACACACACACACACACACACACACACACACTCACTTACACACACACACACACACACACACACATTATGTAAATGACAAGATAGGCGGGTTGATTAAAATCGTACAGAGTTGCCAGTTGTGATGAGTCAGAATCCACGGGGCCCATGCGGCATATGTGTGTGTGTACCCGTGTGTGTGTTGGTGTGAGCGTGTGTGTGTGTTGGTACACGTGTGTTTGTGTGAGTGTGTTTTTAAGGGATAAGGAGAAATGAAATGAGAGAGAAGGGCTGTGTGTGTGTGTGTGTGTGTGTGTGTGTGTGTGTGTGTGTGTGTGTGTGTGTGTGTGTGTGTGTGTGTGTGTGTGTGTGTATGTGGTGGGGCTAAGTCCAGTTATTCCCTGTCTGAGTTCCAAGGCAAGGTGTTTGGCAGGGAAACTCTTGTTTTTCACACGTTCTCCTACACCCCCCCCCCTTCCCATTGTTTTTGCCTGTTACACACACACTCACTCTCTCACACACACACACACACACACACACACACACACACACACACACACACTAATGCACATGTGCTCTCACACACACACACACACACACACACAAGTGCACATGTGCTCACACACACACACACGCACACACACACATGGCGTAGTGTTAGATGAGACTGATGTTTCTGGCATGCTTTGAGCGAGAGGTACTGGACTGTATGTTTTTGGCTCACCAGCTTCAGCAGCCAGACCTTTCCTATTAGATCTCACTGTCCTTTCGCTGTTTACCTCTGAGGGAACTCCGAGAGCCGCTTCACAGATAATTTACTGGCCGCGCTACAGTGAAGCCATCCTCTCCCTCCGCCATTGACTCTGCTGTGTTCACTGACAGGGGTCACGGAGAGGTCACATGCCTAGGTGCAGCTGGACATCCAGTGTGTGTGTGTGTGTGTGTGTGTGTGTGTGTGTGTGTGTGTGTGTATGTGTGTGAGTACTTCTGCTGCCAGGTTGCCTCCTGTGTTGCTGATCACCAAAAGGGGGTGAGAGAGACCAAAAAGACGGATGTAAAAAGAGAGAAAAAGTGGTTTTGATGAGAATCAGCCATTCCGCCATTTGCCTATTTGGCTCCCCTTTCTGCGTATTTTTAGCTCAAAGAGCAGAAGGAAGTAAATATTTTTATTGGGCTTTTCAGTTTAACGATATAGAGCAGATGTTAGAGGAGACAGAAAAGAAAGAGAGAAAGAAAGAAAGAGGGAAGAAGAATGCGTGAAAGAGGCATAGGGACAAGTGTGAATTGTGAAGAGAGAGAGAGAGAGAGAGAGAGAGAGAGAGAGAGAGAAGAAACAAAGTAAAGGACAGATGGAAGATAGCAGTAAAAACAGATGAATGTAAGAAAAAGGGGTGGGGGAGGGGAGGGGGTGTGTGAAATGGGGAAAATAAAAAAGATTAAAAGAGAGACTTTTGTGTGCATCTTTGCCTGTCCTGTCATTTTAGGACCATGACTTTCAACTCCAAATGATTCCTCAAGTTATTCCTTTTGACTTCTTGTCTTGATTTATCACATGGTGTAGGGGAAATATGTTTTTTTATTGCAGCTGCAGCCACCAATAACTCATTGGCTAGACACATTCGCTTACATCAGACTTTTGTGACAAATTCTGCAATAGTCAAATGCCAAAGAGACATTAGACTCTATATGGATGGAATTCACCATGTTATTTATTTATTTATTTATTTATTTATTTTTTACAAGCAGTTCAGTGACCGCACCTGATTCACATAATATAGAAACCCAGCATGTGGAAGTGATGCCGTAGATAATGGCACATTTAATTGGCTTCAGAAAGAGTTAATGAGCGCGCTTCAGATGTCTTTGATGTTGCGGCTGCAAAAATACGGCTTTCAGCAGATGATGTTTCCTCTTCTGGTCTTAAGAGAAGCCAATTATGTGGATCATTTGACAGGCTTTATGGGGTTTGGCCCGCTACGCTACCAATGAGGCACTGTTTATGACATGACCATGTTTTTGTTTTTGTTTTGTCTGTGATGAGAACAAAAGCGAGGAATTAATCAGAAAGACACAGTATGTAAATGTGTGTGTGTGTGTGTGTGTGTGTGTGTGTGTGTGTGTGTGTGTGTGTGTGTGTGAGAGAACTGGTATTACACACAAACGCTGAAATAATCAAACTGACAGATACTCTCTCTCTGTGTGTGTGTGTGTGTGTGTGTGTGTGTGTGTGTGAGTGAGAGGGTGAGAGAGAGAGAGAGAGAGAGAGAGAGAGAGAGAGAGAGAGAGAGAGAGAGAGAGAGAGAGAGAGAGAGAAACAGGTGCATGCCAACGTTTATGTTCATGTTGGGGATTGTGTGTGTGTGTGTGTGTGTGTTTGTGTGTGTGCACTGCATCCATATGTTTCCAGACTGTGTGTTTAAGTGTGTGTGAATGTGGGATGTTGTTATTCTCAAGTGAGTTTACTATATAGAATAGCGACATCTTTATGATGGCTCTCTCTTTGCTCTATACAATATGTTGAAAGTCTGCCACGTTTAGCAATCGTGAAATATTTCCTGTTTTGCTCAGTTTTGCTTACTCCATCTCTCTCTCTCTCTCTCTCTCTCTCTCTCTCTCTCTCTCTCTCTCTCTCTCTCTCTCTCATGCTCTCTAATTCTCGCCGTCTGAATCTACTTATTGTATGTGGGTGGCAGATGCCAATCAAATGTACTGGTACAGTCCAATCGACTAGAGATGTCTAAATGATGAAAGCTTGTGAATATGACATCCTTCCTCATACACACTCACACACACACACACACACACACACACACACACACACACACACACACACACACACACACACACACACACACACACACACACACACACACACACACATTCCCTCATCAAATGCATGTTAGGAGCACAGCACATGCTCATCAAGACATTGTCAAGGGAGTAGAAAGCTCAGTGGCTGAATGGAAAGTGGTTCTGTGTCCACGTTAGCTCAGCATAACGTTTTTGTTGTACAAACAAAGCGTGAAATTCTCTCAAAAATCAGCAAAATTGGGTGGTAAATGAAAAACATGAATGCTGGACTGCAAGGGATAGACCTAAAAGATGTGTGTGTGTGTGTGTGTGTGTGTGTGTGTGTGTGTGTGTGTGTGTGTGTGTGTGTGTGTGCGTGTGTGCGTGCGTGTGTGTTCATGTGTGGTTGTGTTTATGAGAGAGTGTGAGACAGAGAGAGAGAGAAAGAGGGAATGTTTTTCTCAGCACTCTGGACTTTTACAGACTTGAAACGCTTTGTTTTACTGCCATCGAGAAGCCCTCCCCAAACATCAGTGCACACACACACACACACACACACACACACACACACACACACACACACACACACACATACACACACACAGATCACAATAAAGACTCACATTTCGCCTTCAAACGTAGAGGGACCACACTACAAGCACTATGATGGAACACCATTAATAACGAGAGAGAGAGAGAGAGAGAGAGAGAGAGAGAGAGAGAGAGAGAGAGAGAGAGAGAGAGAGAGAGAGAGAGAGAGAGAGAGAGAGAGAGAGAGAGAGAGAGAGGGCGGACACGAAGGGGCAGAAAGTTTGGAGAGACTGAAAGAGTCTGAAACAAAATGTGTTTAAGAAGTCACTGGTCTGGACAGCAGGAGAGAAGGATAGGGACAGAGGTGTAAGACCAGAAAAGTGAATGAACGATTGGGGAAGAAGGCGGAGAAATGGAAAGCAAGAGAAAGTAAATGAGACATTGAGAATGGGGGGAGGAGGGATGGAACGAGGGCAAGAGAAGGAGGGTGAAGAAGAAGAGGAGAGAGAGAGAAAGATGTTGCAACTGACGTCGAGAAAAGAGGGTGGATCTCTGGCATCATCGCCGCAGCGCCACGTCGGCAATACACCAACAGGAAGTGATGTGCACTAGGCGGGCCCTTCCCATCAGCCCTGGCTCGTGCGTTACATAGGCGTCCTCATTTTCCCTCCGCAGATGGAGGCTAAAGTGACATAAACAGACCTCCAACACCCCCCAACACACACACACACACACACACACACACCCTCACTGGCCTTTGCCGCCCACAGCACCTCTCGGGCCAAAATGACGTGTGGTGGGGTGTCCTTCGTTTGGATTTGTCTGCATCACCATATGCCTACATAGTTATTTGCACCGTGTGTGTGTGTGTGTGTGTCTGCGCTTGCGAGTGTGAGCGTGATTACTTAGTTCGCACAAAGTCATACAAATGTGTATGTTCGATGAGTTCAAGCATTCTTGTGAAGCGCGTGCGTTC
This sequence comes from Sardinella longiceps, assembly GCA_027497455.2. Taxonomy (NCBI): domain Eukaryota; kingdom Metazoa; phylum Chordata; class Actinopteri; order Clupeiformes; family Clupeidae; genus Sardinella; species Sardinella longiceps. The sequence continues at coordinate 20,733,888 of JAODXP020000016.1, read as the reverse complement.
GCTCAGTGACATATGTGGCTTGTGTGTGTGTGTGTGTCTGTGTATGTGTGCGTGCGTGCGTGCATGTGTGTGTTCATATGGTTCCACATCCCGTAGGTTTATACATGGCATAAAATGTTTATGGGGTGCGCTGCGAGTGAGTGCAGAGAGGGAGAGTGCGGTGGAGAGGCGCCTGCTGTGCGGCACAGATACAGTACCTGTCGTCTGGCGTGTCCAGCTCAGGAGGAGGAAGACCGCCGTAAGGCAGAGCACCGCTGCGCTGACAGCTTTACTGTGGCAGCAGGGAGGCCATTCTCTCCTCCCTTTGTGTTTTACTGTAGCCTACAGTACATCCAGCTCTCCTGCCTACACACACACACACACACACACACACACACACACACACACACACTCACATTCAATTTAGTTTCACCAAAAATATGCATTTTTGATGTAAAAAGATAAATACTAGCCTATATCTACAAGTACTGTAAATGAATGTACTGTAGATGCATGAATATTCAGTAAAAGTGAAATAAATGGTATTTTGGCAATGTGTGTGTGTGTGTGTGTGTGTGTGTGTGTGGTGGTGGTGGGGGGGACTTACTGTCAGTTGATGATGTTACCTTGGCTGCCTACCACATATAACATTAGTATAGCAAGTAAACTAGAGTGACAATTATGGTCATGACAAATTGTTTTGCACAATATGACAAACACTTGCTTTTCTATCATTTATTTTATTGCTCAATGTTTTGCTGGCAGTTTAAGCTATCATTTTAAAACAATACCTTCATAATAGCTGTCATCATTATGACAAAATGAATCATATCTGTGAAGACTAAATAATCCTTGGTTTCTTCTATTCTCGTTATGAAAAAGGAAACATTTTATGGCTGGTAGCAAGAGTAGTAATCTAACTCTTATGGCTGGCCTAGTCAACATCAACAACTTCCCATCTAAACACCACACTCCCTGGGTAGCCAAATGTGTGGAAAAAAAGGCACTTAATCATCCAACCTTCATTCAGCCATTCATATGTAATAAATCATATTCAGAATACAGTAGGTGATCCTATTCAGGACCTATCCTGTGCATACTTTATGTTTTTGATTTTGGACATGCAATTTGACCTTCATCTGCATCCTTAAGGTGCCTACAGACCAAAGATCCGCGACGAGACGGGCTGCGACGTTCTAAAAATCTGGACGTTCTAAAACTCCGAAACTGCGATTTGACATGTTAAATCTTTTTGCGACGGCTTGCAACTGCTTGCAACAACCTGCGACGATTCATTCACACCGCTGCAACTTCGTTCTAAAACCGCTTCGTCTCGTCGCGGATCTTCTGTCTGAATTGCCCTTTAGATGATGATGATGATGATGATGATGATGATGATGAGGGTGATGGAGATGACGCCGTAATGCAACAGTGGTGAGAACTGTCCACACCTGCTCTCTTGCCACAGTGTAGACGTCTCTGAAGGGACCTATTTCACTCCCACAGCCACTGAATGAGAAAGCCGGCAGTCAGTCAGAGAAATATGAATATGAATAGGGTTTCTTGGGGTTTTCTTCAGTGTGGAGATGTGGTTTATGGTCCAGTTGTCCATTTGAGTCTGTGTTTAAATGTGTTTAAAGTCTAATAGGGGCTTGAGAGATCCCATTGCAGCACTCAAAGTAATATCACACAGAGTTACTATGACAAGACTGGACCAATAATTAATATTTGTCATTGACATATTGTATTTACACATATACTGTAGATGTGTATACACATATTGAGGGTGCATACACATATAGTCTATGCAAAATATAGATTGTGTGTGTGCATGTGTGTGTGTGTGTGTGTGTGTATATGTACATGTATGTGTGTGTGTATGGGAGAGTGTAAAGCATCTATGGCCAAGGGACCCAAACCTGTTTCCAGTTAAACACAGAATCCCCCACAACAAAGGCAGGAGCTGGTGCCGTCACAAGCGCCGCACAATATCAGCTTTCCCCTCGGCCCTCAGTGATCAGAAGCTCTCACGTTACACTTTCAAAGGCCTGCGCTCCAGCCTTCTCCTCCACACCAGCGCTCATACGCTATACCATACAGCACACAGCAGCAGCTCTGAGAACGCCTGAGAGAGAGAGAGAGAGAGAGAGAGAGAGAGAGAGAGAGAGAGAGAGAGAGAGAGAGAGATTTGAGTCTGGGTTTAAATACGTTTAAATACGTTATTCTATGTTGTATTGTTGTATTTTTTGTGATGAATTTAAGGTGTGTGTGTGTGTGTGTGTGTTAGCCTAGAAC
>JAODXP020000016.1:20726614-20729114 GCA_027497455.2 Sardinella longiceps | reverse complement strand
GGGGATTGAAATAGATGCTTCTGGTGTGTGTGTGCGTGTGTGTGTGTGTCTCTCTCTCTCTCTCTCTCTCTCTCTCTCTCTCTGTGTGTGTGTGTGTGTGTGTGTGTGTGTGTGTGTGTGTGTGTGTGTGTGTGTGCGCGTGTGTTGGGTTGACTGGTCGTGGGGTTGGGTTTGGCCTTAGGCCTCCTGTGAGCCAACCTCAGTGTGCTTGCTGGTGGAACCTAGCGTGCCTTGACTTTGGGGTGACTGTAAACGTTGTTGTGTCTCCATGGTGGAGACTAGATTGCGGAGACCCTGCTGGTGGTTGGGGCCTAGAGACCGGAATGCCCTGGAGAGGGAGGCATTCCGGTTGTCTGAGGGGAAAAAAACATTTAACTGGAGATGGGTTTGTGTGTGCTTGCATGTAAGGGAAAACAGAATGAGAGAGAAAAAGAGAAACAGAAGATAAAAAGATCAAAAGTAAGGCAAGAAGTGTAGGAAGGATCTTTGCACATGAACACAGATCACATATTACAGCTAGTAAGACCAAAGATCAACCCTCTCTGGTAAGACAGGAGGCTCATGAAGTACATACTATAGATTTTAAAGAAAGACAAGAAAGGAAGATTGAATATGTAGACACGCACATACATGTGTGTGTGTGTGTGTGTGTGTGTGTGTGTGTGTGTGTGTGTGTGTGTGTGTGTGTGTGTGTGTGTGTGTGTGTGTGTGTGTGTGTGTGTGTGTGTGTGGCTTTTATTAGACAAAATCGGAAACAGACAAAGAGAGGTGACAAAGATTTCCCAGCATGCAACAGATAAGCTTTGCACACAATGCCACAACAAAAGCCAAAGCATGGAGGAGACAGGGGCTCCATTTTATGATCCAAACTGCCTCCTCAAAACTGGACCACTCGAGAGATGGGACTGTGGGGTTCTCTGGTCCTCCTTACACACACACACACACACACACACACACACACACACACACACACACACACACACACACACACACACACACTGCAGAGACGATTAAATCATGGCAGCTTTATCTCTCAATATTAAGTCCCTGCTGAGGGACGATAAATCCTGCGGTCGGAAGATAAGGGCCCGGGTGTTCTGATTTACTGCGTCCCGACACGGAACATCGAGAGATATTCGCCGGAGGAACATCTGCCCGTCCGTGTGCAGTGCGGCGCATCAAGAGATGGAGCAGGGCTTTTGGGGAGAGGGAGGGAGATGGGTTGTATAGAAGCCTCGTGAGGTCCAAATGTTGGTGGTTCAGTCCTCAAAGTTCTCATCTCTCTCTCTCTCTCTCTCTCTGTCTCAACACTGGGTCAGCAGCTGACCTTTACTGAAGACATCAAACAAGATGTTAAAAAAAAGAATGAAACAAACTAACAAATCATACCATGGTGAAACATGCTGTTTTTAAGAAGCTAACAAGCACACATATGCTGTATAAACACACACACACACACACACACCCTCTAACACACACATGCAAACAAGCACACAATTTCTCTCGCTCTAATGGGCATACAAACACACACACACACACACACACACACACACACACACACACACACACACACACACACACACACACACACATTGACTGATAATCCAGAGGTCTATGGCTAGGCTAGTCCCAGAGTTCATTGCTTTTGAGGAGACATGAGGCAAGGCCTAACATCTGGACCGCAGACTGAGAATGACTGATAAACCTCTGAATGGACATCAGTCTGACCTTCCAGTGTGCTTCACATGTGAGTGTGTGTTTGTGAATGTATGTGAGTGAGTAATCGATATTACCATATTTTGAAGTGTCTATACCACAGTCTTGAGTCTTTTCCACTCAATCACAGTAAATAGCAGGGTGGATGTAACAATACACCAGCTAAAATTTTGATACAACTGTCTGAAAATTAGTTTTGGTTGAGATGAAAATTTATCGAAAATTAAAAATAAATAAATACTGAGAGAGAGATGATGATTGAGAGAGCGAGAGAGCGAGAGCGAGAGAGCGTGAGAGAGCCCGAGAGAGAGAGATACAGCCAGAATCATAAAGCAAGGATAGGCTAAACAAACTCCTGTTAAGGTTCCTGTGAACACCTGCGACAAACTACTTCATAGCACTGATATTACTAAATTAGGATTTCACCGGCTAGACACACAGTAGTACACGTCGTTTGGTCTGTTTTAGAGGGGTTTACTGTAAGCCTAAGCTGGTCCGATTCATTTACATGCATGGAACTGACATCTATTCATCTTGGATACATTGCTTGGTCCATACTGGGACCAGGGCCCGAGCGTTTTTGGCCATGGCGGCCGACCATGATTTTATTCAATAATAACTTCATGGCAAGCTAAAATAAAACTATTAGTTGGACAAATTGCACGAACTTTAGAGATTTAATTGTACTAGCCCAATATCCCTCAAGAAAACTATGTGTAAATTATGACAGCCCTTGCCCAAAAATGACCGTCGGCCCACCGGGCATTACCCTGTATGCCCTATG
>JAODXP020000016.1:20716614-20721614 GCA_027497455.2 Sardinella longiceps | reverse complement strand
TAATGAGAGCATAACTGCACCTCTAAGTAAGCAATCAAACTCCCTGCTTGAGGGACACCAAGCTTAGCGCAGGGAGCCCTAGCCTAGCATTCTTGTCCTCCTCCTCTTCCTCCTCCACCTTCATCTTCATCTCCATCTGTGGATGCATCTGAGCGATTTCACATGAGTGTGTTTGGCACAAACGAGGCCCAGACGTTGCACTGATGACTCTGAGAGAGAGAGAGAGAGAGAGAGAGAGAGAGAGAGAGAGAGAGAGAGAGAGAGAGAGAGAGAAGACTGTCTGTGTTCTATTCCTGGGCTTCTTACACGTCCACAATAACTAAAGTAAGAAAAGATGACAGAACATCTAATATGTACCTATAGTACTTTCTTCATTCCAGACCATTTATGACTTGATGAAAAAGAGGCAGGATCCTGCACACTGTCGTCATTTGCAATACAAAAGGTTTCATGTGTAACGTTATGGTCAGATGACCATCATCAGGCAATCTTTTGACTTGATGAAAAGACAGAGATCCTGGAGAGAGAGAGAGAGTGAGCGAGAGAGAGAAAGTGTAATTCAGCCACAAATACAGAGAAAACACACACACACACACACACACACACACACAGATATTCGCACACATTTACAAACACACATAGTGTACATGTACACACACACACACACACACACTGCTCTCACAGCAAAACACTTAAAGGATATTTGTGTGGCTTTCAGTCATATCTCAATCTGGAGTGGGGCGAGCTCTCCTGGGGTGCTGCAGCTGGTGTGCAACCCCCCTTCCACACACACACACACACACACACACACACACACACACACACACACACACACACACACACACACACACACACACACCATCTCTCCTCTCCTCTAGCACTGATGAGGGCCCTCACCACCTCTCCTTTCCTCCACTCTCCTCTCCTCTTTCCTCTCCTCCTCTCCTCCTCTCTGCAACCCTGAAAGGAATCTTTATCTACTATACTGTGCTTTCCCTGCGACTGCAAGCCCGGCCGTCTGCTTTCTCTATCGCAGCCGCGCTCCAAGCTTTCCAGTCCACTCAGACTCCACTGTGTGCAGACCCCTGCTGAGTCACAGTCTCTCTGCATCACCGTTCATGTGTGTGTGTGTGTGTGTGTGTGTGTGTGTGTGTGTGTGTGCGCGCGCGTGTGTGTGTGTGTGTGTGTGTATTTCACCCTAGGTGGACAGGAGTAATGATGAAGACAGTTCCTTCAGTGACAACTGTGGTAAGAGAAGACAAATCTCTTTCTCTTTCTCTCTCCCACACACACACACACACACACACACACACACACACACACACACACACACACACACACACACACACACACACACACACACACACACACACGCACACACACACACACACACACACACACACACACACACACACACACACACACACACACACTGACCAGTCCCTCTCTACTTCTTCTATCCTTCTCTAGTACATTTTCAGTGCAATGATAAATGGGCTGGACTGCTGCCCTCCCCCTTGCTGTGAGGAGTTCTCTCTCTCTCTCTCTCTCTCTCTCTCTCTCTCTCTCTCTCTCTCTCTCTCTCTCTCTCTCTCTCTCTCTCTCCCTGTCCCTCTCTGTCTGGTTTCAATTTCTGGAAAATGAAGAGGTTGCAAGAGGAGGGAGAACCCTCTTGCCTTGTAAATCCATTATTGTTCAGGATATACCCGAAATCCTGCTTTAATAGCACTGTTTGTTTAGGATATACTCTCAATCCTCGACTACATAATCCCATTCGCGGACCGCGCTTTAGCTGCACAAATAAATACCGTAATGGATCCTCTCACGTTCAGGAGGGAAAAAGGCAAAACGGCACCCAAGCCAATCTTTTCCAGATGGCACTGATAGATCACATTATTTACATGTTCTGTGTTCGGTCTCTACGGCAACACGGTTTCACTTATATAGCTCTGCCGAATCATTTTTTAAAAATGCAAAGAGATAAAACACACACACACACTCACACACACACACACAAGAGAAGAAAAGAAAGACCTAAAAAATCAGGGCTTGCTTGAGCCCTGATTACCCTGAATCAACTCCACTCCGAGGCTTGTATGCCTAAGCACAGATGTACTGTCAGAACCCTCCAGCTTAAAGTCAAGGCTAAATGGAGTGGTATGGGGGAAAGCCTCTGTGCATTCTCTCTGTAATGTGATCCTCTCATTGAGCGCACATTAAAGGCTAATCACTTATATCATTTCCATTAGCGCAGTGCGTGGCCGAGTCGTTCACCCATAACCTGCGGTTTGGTGGGGGTGGGGGTGTAGTGGTGATTCATTAAACCCTCATATGCCTCTCAGGGCAGGCATGGCAGCTTGGCTTGGCTTACAGGGCTTAATTGTTTCTCTGTGTCTCTCTTCTGTAAACCAGACTGATGGATGGGCCCCAGGTTAGCTGGAAATGGTGTTTGGTTTGCCCACCAGGGGGCGGCATTCGCAAAGGAAAGTGCCATAGCGTTTCTTGTGCCAGTTGTGTGAGACGCAGGCTTGCGCTCCTATGACTTGTGGCAACTCCTGTGGATGGAGTCTGGTATCTTTTTTAATAAGGTTAGGAAAATGAATGCCTGTGAGAACACTGAAGTTGTTCAACATCTTAGGCCTACTTAAACGGCAAGGCCGACTTATTTTCAATGAAAGACGAGAAAACGAGACGGACTGTAATTTTCCATTCTCTACAATGATTTTAGGGTTATGAAGGGTTTGAAGGGTTTTCTTGGCCCACCTAGTGATTTTCCCTCCAAGTTACTCTGTCTGTTTTGGCCTCACATCAACCCGCCGAAGTACTCATCTCTTAATCATTGATGAAATATGACGTGATCGAAATAGGCCACAGGCACACAATCTTTTGCCGCCAGCTGCAGAGACTGGCCGAGCGCGACCGAATAATTAGTTGGCATATTTCCATGTTGTGTCGGCTATCAGTAGCCAACAGGTGGTGAGGGGATTTGTTATCACTATAATGCTTATTGAGAAGTGGACTTTCCTTGCGAAAATACGATTTATAGGCTAATTGATGGGAGAAATAGGTTTTACACAACATAGGCCACATGTGCACGTTGTAGCCTATAGACTATATTTTTCTAGGCACATTTTTGTAATGTCATGACTTACAATTTATGGCTAATAAATCTTAAGGCAATCAAATTGTCCTCTTTGTAGCATAGTGTAATTTACATAAATTAAGAAAAGTTAATGAGGGGTGGTTTTGCGACACCTGTTGAATAACCTATGTGGCAAGGTCATCTTTTAAGCATGGGTCTACTTATAGGCGTAGGCTACACTTTACATAAAAAAGTCCGTCTTGCTCTTAACAAGTCATATTTTTGTCTGTGCTGACAAGAGCTGAGCAAATGTCAAACACATTGTTATGGTGGAACATTGTGATCTCCCTTGAATGGAAAACTCAGGAAATGTAATTACTTTTTAGCGTATTTGCTCAGGTACCGCGGCGTAGGTCGGGTCGAACATTGCCGGGTCGGCGTGGCGCTGTGGTTCCGCACCCTCAGGCCGGATGGCTGTGGGTGCGAATCCCATGCGGGTCGCGGCGCTCCCGGGTCTGAGGTAAAATCCAGCTGTACAAACCTGCGCTGAGGCATGAGTCAGACACTTGGAAATTGTAAATGAGTAGAGTGGTGCCGGCAGCAGCAGCAGCATTTTTGGTTAGCGCAGGGGACTAAGCACCGCGCCTCTGTAGAGTTTATCTCCACGTTGTTCTTTGTACCATCTCCATCTCTTTGTGTCCATCTTGGGAAAATGCGTTCGTGGTACGCAAGAGCTGTAATCTTGGTGACAGGTTTGTCTCCAATGTATCTTTCTTCAACCCGTACAGCACACGCGTATTAACGCACGGATACGCACACGCAGTAGCCTATATAATAGCAGTAACAACAACAACAAAAAAGCATTTTTAAAAGCATAACCAGTATTCAAGTGAAGTAAAATAAAATATTATACAGTAAAATATAGAGAACGGAAATTGGCGTTTTGTCCTGTCCATAACGTGACATGGCTGTGCTATATCATGATGCGGGATAACATGAAAGGTTGTGGATAATTTATTTATGTACACTTAAAAAAGCAAATAGGGCTACTCAAATATATGTAATCATTTACTTCATAAGAAAACCATGGCTTTGTCAGTGTTATCACTTAAACCTGGCAAAAAATATCCACTGTCTATATGGTTGCCCTAAAACATAAATTGATTAAAACTATTATAGTAGCCTGTTAGAGCGTAAGAGATGAAGCTTTAAATGTGTAATTTTTACTTAATTAAGTCACTCTGCACATAAGTGTTGTTCACTACAGTAGTAAGGTTGGGTTATGTTCTCGCAATCACCCTTTGCTCAACAATCACCTCGTGGGATTCTGGAGCGGCCCGACACTAAAGTCTCAACAGATGGCTGTGAGGGATAACTGAACTTGTAGGAATAGACTCCTCTGTTAGGCTGTTAGCCTGATAGACATCTCCATGAGCCATTTGTGTTGAACATTTACTTCCATTTGTAGGCTTATATGTAATTAAATTGTAAACTGTGAGTACGACTTCATTTAGGTCTCAAATCGTCACTAGGCCTAAAGCACAGTTTACACATTCACCATTTGGATCTGGGCCATGACATTTATGACAAAAAATGTTTCCAGAGCATTCTTTCGCTTTGACGAAAACAACAGGAGTCTTTCAAGTGGTATTTTTCCCCCCAGTGTTAACAGAAACAGCAGTTTTTTTTCTTCTATATGTGTTGTAAAGTGTTTCCTACCCAAAACAGACAGGCTCTGAGTTGCACTATATACAGGCTCCACTAATGATACAGTAATAATCCGTCTGAAATGTTTGTAGGTTGGCTTTAAAAAGAGAGAGAGAGAAAAAAAAATAACTGTTAATTTTGGGCCCCTCTATTTTTAGAACAAGACAGGAGTTTCCAGCTGTGAGGTTAGTCGTTCAGTATTTCTATACTG
>JAODXP020000016.1:20696614-20711614 GCA_027497455.2 Sardinella longiceps | reverse complement strand
GCCAGCTGGTGGGAATAATAATAATAATAATAATAATAATAATAATAATAATAATAATAATAATTTGTGTTTAAGGAAAAGATCATATAAATATTATGTAAAAATAAACAGTAACATTAACATGATAAAATATTTCAAAATGAAAAAAAAAAGTGTGTGCATAATTCTGCCTCTTGATTCACAGAATTTAACATTTACACAGCACCTCGCATTTTATTGTGTATTAAGATTTATTATGAAAAAAACTGGAGGATGACTGTACATTTTCACGATATATTCAAATATTGTTTTTTTGTCAAATTTTGTTTTATATAATTTTCTTTTCATTTATTCTTCTGTGAGGATATAGAGGGTTAAGATAATCATCAGTATGCACTGAATTTAGTTTCCAAGATTGTTCAAAAAAACAGCAAAAGCTCAAATTTTGAGGTTGGATCAATGTTATTGTTTTTCTGTCTCTTCCCGTGCTCCCTGAGTCTGCGTGTTGTGTGAGATGAACGTGTTAATGTGTAGAAAAACGACGACCGAACGCGGAGACCTCAGTCTAAAAAGGGGAAGAGGGGGATTGTTTCCAAATGAAACACAACTCCCTCTATCCGTCAATGTGTGAGAGAGCCGTCAAATCTATTGTGTGGATGTGTTGCTGGATGTTGGGCACGAGATGGCTGGAGTCCAGCCTCAGCTTCCAGTGTCTGTGGTGGGTAGTGGTGAGACTGGAGAGGCATAACGGCAGCATTCTCCCTTTTTCTCCCTCCATCTTCCTTTCTCTCTCTCTCTCTCTCTCTCTTTCTCTGCCTGTCTCTCGCGTTCCCTCCTGTTCTGTCATTGCGGTAACAGGGAAGGAGACAAGGTGCTGAAACCTTCTCTTCCTCAGGGACTGTCTGCTCCCCTCTGCCCCCCCCCCCCCTCTTTTTTACCTCGCGTACATACATATGGCTAGCTGCTGTATGTCTACGTGCATACACACATGTATGTGCACACACACACACACACAGTCGCACATGCTCACACGCACACACACATACACTCATACACACACACACAATGGCACATGCTCACACACACACACTCGTGCACACACACACACACACACACACACACACACATGCACATGCTCACACACACACACACACATTTCCAGAAATGCATAAATACTCTAATACTTGCATTCTTTTGTTGTGTATGCTCTATTAGTGCAGGACTTTTACACACATTTTTCCTGCCCTGGATCATGCAAGGATTTTACTTGGACCGTCACACATAGAACAAATTATTGCTTCTCTGGATAAAGAGCAAAGTATTCAGCTTCACTGCCTCTGAGACAGGTTGTATCTGGAGAGCATTTCACACAATGACCCATCCTGATGTTTGGTCACGTTAGACTGTGACAGAGATAACTCTATTAGCAACCACACTTGCTCTGTTTGTGTGAATGTGCATATACGTATGTGTGTGTGTGTGTGTGTGTGTGTGTGTGTGTGTGTGTGTGTGGCAGACTGTCTCTTTCTGTGCTTGAGGCTACAGTGTCATGCTGCTTTCTGGCGTAATGGGATCCAGACTCTCCACTGAGATGCAAACATCACTGCATCGAAATACTTCTCCTCAACAAAAAAAAGTTTATTTTTGTTTCAAAAGTTTCACACTGAAAACAGACTAAAAAACGCAGCCGTTTTAGCAGAGGAAGAAAAGAGAGAGGGATGGATTTTTTTTTATCCTCAGGCAATATGTGAAAACTCAGACCTTCCTTCTCTCTCACACCTTCAAATATTGTTCCTTTTTTTTTTTGTTCCATCAAAGTTTTGTTTTCACTTTATCCAGTCAGCCATCTGTCTATCACATGCTTCCATCCATGAATTCATCCATCCATCCATCCATCCATCCATCCATCTATCCATCAGAACATGTGTCCACTTGGGTGGCGGACGCCCTGTGGCTTCTGCGGGTCTCCGTGTCAGAGCAGAAGGCCTGTCTGTCTGTCAGTGTCAGGACGTAGGCCCCCGCCGGTGCTCCGCACACACACATCCAGGGTTAGAGGCCCACGCGCCGTGCCGATCCTCCCCAGGCCCCTGCCCTCCCGGCTGGGGTGCGGCGGTGGGGCCGGGGGCCCCCCTGCCTGGTTGTATTATCACAGGTGGGGTGTCGGTCGCCGCCACCCGGGCTTCTCTCTCCTCAACTCCGAGGGGGCGGTCAAAAGGGCCCTGTCCAAGTCCCTGACAAGGGGAATTTGGGAGTGGGTTTGGGTGGGGGTGGTGGTGGTGGTGGTGGTTAATGGGGGTGGGGGATTGTTAAGCAGAAATTTCACAAGGGGTTAGTAGGTTGGTCCAATCTGTAGTCAATGGGGCGAACAATTAGTGGTGTGTGTGTTTGTGTGTGTGTGTGTGTGTGTGTGTTGGTAAGGGGCGGGGGGCGATGACAGAGGAAAGGCTTTCACTCATCGAGGTGACGGGTGGTCGCTGTTCCCAGCATGCCAGCGCAGCCCAACGTTTGTTGTTTTTAATTGTTGGGTTCTTGTCTTTGTGTCAGAGAGAACATGGAGGTTGTGGTGGAGGGGGCGCCAATACTACTGCTCCTATGCAGGATGTCCTATAGGTGGAGGAGTCTTGGAGGGTGATGATGCCTACAGTACATGCTACAGTTGGATATTTTTATCAATGCAGGGGGTAGCAGTGGGTATTTATCCTTAGGATTGATACTTAGGATAGCCCCTCCACTCACAACAATAATGAAATCTCTGTGCCATTTTTTTTTATTATTATTATTATTATTTATTATTTAGATGAGCTGTGATTTGGGCGTATTCTTGTATTATTATTATTATTATGGTAGTGAAAAGACATTTTACAATTGTGGAATTGTGTTGTGCTTTATTGTAGAAACATACTCGCAGTAATGAATAAGTCTTTGTCCCCAACAAACAGAATGGAATCATTATAGCAAATTATAAATAATATAAATATAAATATAAAATTATATAAATAATTTTACATCTCCTGTTCTGGATATTTGGATATTGCCATGCGAGTACAGGTAAAACTCAATGTAGATGTAGACACAGGAGGAATTTAAAGAAATATACATGAAGTTCTGCATGTTGTATTGTATGTGTGATACAGTATATCCTAATCTTTGCATATAAAGCTTTGTTCAAAAATTAAGGAAAAAGAGAAAAAAAAGACATAGAAAATAAGAAAGAAAGAAAGAAAGAAAGAAAGAAAGAAAGAAAGGGAGAAGTTCCATCTATACAGACCTAAGTAGTAACAAATCTGTGGAGGAGAAGAAAAGAGGTGGAGATGAGATGAGAGGAGAGAAGAGGAGAGGAGAGAAGGAGAGGCAGTATGGAGGAACAGACTCTCCTGGGTGGTCAGGAACCAGAGGCCAGAGGCTCCGACACAGTGTGGGTGGGGGTTAGAGGCTGCTGAGCTGACGCATGGTCGATGGTGTGTGTGTGTGTGTGTGTGTGTGTGTGTGAGTGGGGTGTGTTGAAAAGAAGTCCACCTAAAGCCATATACCTATGGAAGGACTACATCAGCATGTTCAAGTGTGTGTCTGAGAGAGAGAGAGAGAGAGAGAGAGAGAGAGAGAGAGAGAGAAAGAGAAAGAAAGAGAGAGAGAGAAACAAAACGTAAGGTGGTATAACAGACAAAAAGTGGAAAACATGGAGAAATAAAGGGAGGCAAAAAAAAGAGAAAAGAAAGCAAAAAGAGTGAGAAACTAAAACAGACAGGGGGAGAGAAGAGGGGGGAGGACTAAACGAGTGAGTGAGAAGGGAAACCATACGGCAGGTTTTCATGTGTGACGGCACATAGTGCCTGCAGGTAAGGAGATAATGATGAATATGAAACGATATTTTGACGCAGTGGCGGCTGCCAAACGCAACCAGATGCAAAGGTGGGAGAAACTAGGAGCAGATGACTGCTTAAGGGGTAAGTGTGTGTGTGTGTGTGTGTGTGTGTGTGTGTGTGTGAGAGAGAGAGAGAGAGTGAGTGTGTGTGTGTGTGTGTGTGTGTGTGTGTGTGAAAGTGTATGTGTGTGTGTGTCTGTGTGTGTGTGTGTGTTTGTCTGTCTGTCTCTGTGTGTGTGTGTGTGTGTGGAGAGAGAGAGAGAGAGAGAGAGAGAGAGAGAGAGAGAGAGAGAGAGAGAGAGAGAGAGAGAGAAATGAGGGGGGCCAGGCGAGTGTGTGAGAGAGAGAGGATCTGAACTCAGTCAGTCTCTCAGGACTGTTTGTGGCCTCGGAGCATGTGTAACACAATCCCACCTCTGACTGTATAATCACATAATCATACACACGGCTCCAGAGAGAGGCGTTAGGCGTTCAACCGTGCTGCAGCTCAAGGCAAAGAATGCCCCAGACACAACACTGCCCAATTAGACACAGCTCTCAGGTGAAGTGTGTGTGTGTGTGTGTGTGTGTGTGTGTGTGTGTGTGTGTGTGTGTGTGTGTTTCTACTTGTGTGCAGATGTCTGACTATGGTGTGTGTTTGTGTGTGTGTGAGAGAGTTGGGTTTTGGGTGAAAAAAAAAAAAAAAGACACAGGCACACAGCACAGGCTGACTGCAGACATAACCCACACAACTGAATAGATTAGCCTATCTTTCGGCAATCGGATGTAATTGAAATGAAGCTATATATTTATATATATATTTTTTGTTGTTGTTTCGATCTGCAAATAGCCATGGGACATTATGTGTGACATTAAATGATATTGGCCCACACCATCGCAACTCGATAAAATAAAAGAAAAAAGAAAGAAAAAAAATGAATAGCCTAAGTTTGTGTTTAATCCTCTGCCTTCAATTATCATAGATACTCATTATCTTTCAGAGCGTGGTTTAGGCTACTCACTCTTTTGAGGAACTTTTGAGATCAGTGGGTTTGCTGCAGTGGTAATCTGTATACGTCACGGACTGGTTTGGTCCTCTTGAGCTACCGTACTATGCTTTTACTGTATCAAGATGGCGCTCTCCTGTAGGAGTAACGTGAAGCCTCTCCTCCGATTCATTCTCAAAACAAGTACATCCAAACGACCCCTCTGTGCTGCGGCGAATGCAAACTCTAAGGTGATGTTCCTGTCCTCTTGTAAAACACGAAATGCTTTGTAGTCTAGCAGGCGTAGCGTAATATGGCAACATTCTTCCTGTTGTTTTACGTTGTGCTAAGACAGACGTTGCTATACTTCCTAAGCATGTCAATTCAGGAAATCAACTTAACCTTCATGCAAAGTATCGTTTACGTTAACGTTATTGATATGACAGCCAGTTGCAATTCTTTTTTTTACTGTTGTGATATATAAATATAACGCACTGAAAGATAGACCGCATTCAGAGAATTTTCTAAGCCCCCCCTGTCATAGAATGGTCAAACCAACATAATTTAGCTCTACTGAACCTTATGCACTGTCAAATGCGATTGAACGTTTTGGGTAAAGCCTTCTCACAGTATCTTCTTTACCTTAGGTATTGTTCTAATGCGTAGTTTGTTGTATGGCCCCCGAGAGGGATTCAACGCTTTGAAACACAGGCTAAACTAAAATTAACAGCTAAGCAGCACAGGCTTTCACTGCTTACAAGACGGGGGTGTTCTTGTTGACATTGGAGCTTGGGATAGCCTAACGTTACTGCCAAGGACGTGTGTGTGTTCATCCAACACGTCTCTTCTTTATTACACTAAGTGCGAAAGAGGAGAGGAAGAAGAGGAGGTGTATTTAAAATTTAGGTTAGTTAGGTTAGTTTAATTAGGGTATTAACAAATAATTTATGATTGATCATATATTTTTATTCATACTGTGCAAATTGAAGTCAGATACCCCAAAGAGCCCAAATGTGTCTCTCTCTCTCTCTCTCTCTCTCTCTCTCTCTCTCTCTGTCTGATGATAAATAAATGATTAAATGAATATTCTTAAATTATTTTAAATCATCACCTCATCAATGATAGGGTAGTCTAATGTTGAAGGCACATAACAGTTTTCATATCATCAACATAATGTCTTCTTGTGACCTGCTAGCTCTTCATTCTCTTGGGGCTTTGGGGAGAAAAATAAATATTTTTTTATGATGACCCCTGGCTGCAAACCAAAGATTCTAGAACACTTAGCTGCAACAAAGCAAAGTGCAATCAGCAGCCTGCCCCCAAACGATAACCCCGAAAGAGTCGCTGACTGTACCTTTAATGTCGATCTGCTCTTGGGTGAGGTTACATTCTTTTAAAATTCGTACCAGGCTGTGCATGTAGCCTACTTAAGAGATGTTAATGGAGTGCTAACATCCAACAATGAGTCCCTGTTTGCACATAAGTGTAGGTAACAGCCCTGGGTTACAACAATGTCCATAATTGCAGAGATTTTCGTAGGCCTTATACACTTAAAGGGTAATGTCGCGCCCCGCCACCGCTTGTTTGATGGACGATCTGCTTTGCTCAGAGGGCTAGCTGGTGCTCCGAAGCACGGCTGAATAGTCTAGGCATTTAGCGTTACCTTGGCCCGTCTGTGTTTGGTTAGAACAGTGTCTCACGAGACTCCGCGGAGGTGTGCAACTAGGCGGGAGGGCACGCTTGAAGCTGGCTGGCGACTGGAGCAAAAGCATCACAGCAGTGCTTCATTACCAGAAATAACATCAGAAATGAAGTGTTGGTTTTCATTTGTTTTAATTTTCTCCAAATGTGCAGCCATGGTCGGCATTCTTACAATGCCCAGAGGTGCGATGTGCGTCAAAAGCGACGTGGAGATCCTAACGACTGAAAAAGTGTGAAAAGTCACTAAAGTCAGTGTAGGCTAATACAGAAATGATCTGTGACCCACACTTTCTTGCTAGATGGAGAACATTAGGCCAAAAATGGTTGCAGGATATTAAAAATGTAATTGCAATTCACTGCCTCACCCCGCTGTTCGCAAAAAAATATCTGAAGGCATAAGAAGGATTGCGTTGCGCAGCAAGTGACCTTCACTTCGTTGGAGATGGGAAAAACATCCTAAGCTAGTTTCAGCAGCCCACAAGTACTTAAGATGAATTATGGTGTTATCGTTCACGTTGCCAACTTACTTGTGATTAAAGCGAATGTAGGTGGATTTACTACTGAACTTGAACTGTCTTTTTGCAGTTGTTATACATCTAATGTTTTAAAAACCTACTCCAATATTTTATAAAAATGCCATTTTTGTGTGTTTGTTTGACAAATGTTTGAAGTGGACAGTCAAAAAAAAAAAAAAAACCCACGTGGATGGTCTTTTCATTCCAAGGACTGTTGCATTGTGGGATAGCAGGAAGCCATGGGGTCGAAGCCCCTGACTGTTATAAAACATGGCGTTCCCCATCTGCTCCTTAATCGCCTGTGGTCTTAATGGCTAATATCAGTCATTTCAGCTCGGGGCCTTCAGGAAGAGGAAGTCGCTCCTGATTTCTCCTCAGGCTCAGGATCGCTGTGCTGCGGTGCGCGGTGTCAGCTAAAACCATTAACGCGGTCCCCTGAGTCGCCTGCAGAAAGGGAAGTGGAGAGGAGAGGAGAGGAGGAAAACATGAGGGCTAGTTTGATTACATTAATTGATGACTCTATTTATTTTTAGTTGTCATGTAGGCCCTTCTGTTCACACTAGTGCCTGGGCAGGAGCTTATGGATTGTCATGATGGAGGGGAAGGGGTGGGGGGGTGACGAATGTCTTACGTAAATCTGTAGTGCTCTTGATACTAAAAAAAAAAAAAACTGGCGGATATACAGTATAGCAGAAGATATTTGGATTAAAATTAGATGAAAATATATGTTTAAATTATTTAAATTGTGTGAGCTAGCCTAATATTCAAAATTCTCTGCTTCTGCTTGCTTAACGGCATTGCTGTTCCAGTCACATCTTCGTCCAGGGCTGACTTCATGCAAGGCAAGCACAGTCTGAGGTTTTGGCCGCAGAACAGCCCTTGACGTTTTTTAATTAAAACGTCAACGTATCTGGTGTCACGCTCTCAGACTGGGCTCTAGTCAAGAGTCAGTGCCTGCTCAGCGCACGGAGGAAATTACTGGACGGCTTAGAGAGAGAAAAGGGCAAGAGAGCTTGAGGGAGTGAGAGAAAAAAACAGAGAGAGAGAGAGAGAGAGAGAGCTAAAACTTGGAGACTCATGGCCGACATAGCCCCTGAGTGCTACCATAATTATAGATTGATAAATTTATGAGGTGTGTGCAGGTTATTTCTGCTTCGTTGCAAGTTTCATGTTTATGCCGTGTTATTAGTCGCCTACCACCTCACTTTCGTTTTTTTTGGGGGAGTTTTTTTTTTTTTCTCTGAAGAAAGCCCAAAAAAGCAGTCATGTCTGTTATTAGATGGTTAACTTAAGGACACATAGAACAGCTGAAGAAGTAAAGTTGACCTTGGTCCAGGTCCATTTGTCTTCGTCTGCAGTGGAACTTTGAATGCTTTAGATGTGCAATGGAATGCATTTAGATTGTGACATACATCCAGGCCTACAGACTGAATCTCTGGTGGAGTTCGACAGACCAGATCAGATGCCTGAGGGCCGGTGCAATGTGGTGCGGTAGAGATCGCCTCTTCCTAGATAAACAGCCCAGCTCCAGGGCGCTGTGTGCTGGGAGGAAGACGGTGGAGCTGGCTGGACTCAGTCGGGGCCCTGGATGGCGCGTGGTATGGAGAGGTGGAGGTGGTGGTGGTGGTTGTGTTGGAGTGGTGGCGACTCTGTCCTGGTTATTTTTGGACTCCACTCGTTCAACTCGTCCTTTTTCTGCTGGGGTGGCTGGTTTTTCCTTCTTTCTTTTCTTTTTTTTTTTCTTTTTTCTTTTTCGTTTTTTTTTTTTTTTTTGCGGAGGGCCTCCAGTCCCATTAATCAGGGCGAGGGACCCCTGCGGAGTGCAAGGGCCCCGAATCCTGGCTCTCCACACTGCGGCGTTTCTGTTCCCTCCCCGCCGACGCCCCCGCCGCGGCCCGCTGCACAGTGGGAAGCGCGGAGGAACCTCATCAATCTCACCTGTCCAAGACGTCAACCGCAGATTTAATCAAACGCGCCGGACTGCAGACCCCTGCCACCTCATACGTGACCCCACCCCCACCTACACCCCCCCCACCCACCTAACACACACACACACACACACACACACTCTCTCTCTCTCTTTTCAGATCATTGCAGCCCCTACGCATTCTCTCTCTCACTCTCTTTTTTTTCAGTCTTGCAAAGGCACACAGATACTTGAGAATACTGGCACATGTGTGTGCGCGCACACACACACACACACACACACACACACACACACAAATTCTGATTCACGTCTGATTTCTTTCGTTCTTCCACTTCTTCTTTCTCTCTCTCACTTTCTCTCTCTTTCTCTCTCACTCTCTCTCTCTCTTTCTCTCTCTCTTTCTCTCTCTTTAAAACTCTGGCGTGTGCTCTGGCTGTGACACTACATCTCCTTGTTTGCCTTCACATCCACTCCTCTCTAAATTCTCCCTTTCAGTGTCCGCCAGTCTTGTTTTGATTTGAGGTCATTCCAGCTTTTTGTTTCAAGCTGGGCACATGTTAACCGCGCGGCCATACAGGGCCTCCCCCGTCGCCCTGTCGCCCACTAAAGAGTGAGGGTGGGGGGTACACCAAGCACAATTTCCTGCTCAATACCTCACTCCAGTTAGTCTCACTGTTAGCTCCCTACTTTAACAGGGCCTGTAGTATAGAGAGAGAGAGTTGCACAGAGGAGCAGGGTGAGGGAGAAAGAGATGGAAAGATAGATGGAAAGAGAGAGGGAAGATAGGGGGAAAAGAAGTGTTGTGGAAGAGAAGCGAACTCTTAACCACTGAGCAGACAAACCGATTTAAAGGGACACCAGGCAGGACTACGGTTTTCTATCTCCGGAGCTCCACCTACAGTCGCTGAAATATTAGAAAAAATACAACTGCGTTACACATTCTCAACAGTCGATGTAAATTTATTTGCAAACCAAAGAGTACAAACCAGAGATGATAATTTTCATGCGTTACGTTGTCTGACAAGCCGGTAATAAATGCGATTTCAGTTATACCTACTTTCAGTTTCTATTTTGTGGACCCGACACTATCCATACTGCAAGTGGGATTACCATGAAACAAATGCTTGAGTCTGACGAGAGAGCCATCGGTCACCCCGTAATGAACCATTTAATCATCCGAGTGACTCTGAGGCTGGTAAATTAACAGTAAAACGTTGCCTGGTGTCCCTTTAACACCAAAACTTTCCACAAGAAAGTGTGCTCCTGTTTGTTTTGGTTAGCAGGCAGGCTAGGTCACTTGACTTAGCTGGAGCTTATACTCAAGCTTCAACGTGATTTGTACCTTCTCAGCCAATTTAACCATCAGTGCAATTTGTTAGCGGCTTCCTCCATCGACTACACAATTCCAAATGGAGGATTATCGGCAGAAACGTTCAGTAACAGCTTTGTTTGATAATCTAAGCCTACTGAATGGCGCAACCGGTCTTGTACAGGGCCTCTTTAAACAGAATGAACAGTTTTGGGTATGGATAGGTGGGGGCTACCCATACCAGCAGCAGCAGGCTGTTCGGACGGATGGAGGTGGCGGAAGACTTTGAGGACTGGGGGCTGAGACCCCCACCCTTGGGGTCTCCCACGGTGGCTAGAAGATCCACTAGAGGCAGAGGGCGTCTGACGTGTTGAAATAGGTGCCTCAGTGCGGTCACTGATGCTGATATAGGTACTTTGAGTAGTCGGAGGGGTGCGTGTTCGAGGAGGGGGTGGGGGTGGGGGACGGTGGGTAGGTGGGGTTTCTGTTGGTGGTTGTGGTGGAGCGTTGGCGGCGTCTGTGTCACCCGCTGGCTGGTGTTTGCTCTAAGCCTGAGACTAGAAAGGGGGGACTCTCCAGTTTTGATGTATGAGTGGGCCTATCCAGGAATAGACGTGTCTCTGTTTGCTCAGTCAGCGGCATGTCTGATTGGCTGCTGTCCTCGTCCCCTGTGTGTGTGGGTGTGTCGGTGTGTGTGTGTGTTTTTCCTCCACCCATGCTGCACAAGCACGCCACACTGTACCGCTACGGTTGAATCCTCTCTCTGTGTGTGTACATGACTCTGGACAGGCACAGCTCTTCCCCTGTGTGAGGGTAGAGCTCTGATCCGAGTACAGACTGAACATGGCCCCTTGCCAAAGACAGAATAACGCTGTACTTCATTTATTCTCTGTTTATATTATATTCACTAATACCTCCGCCAAGGAGGTTATGTTTTCGGTCTCGTTGGTTTGTCAGTTTGTTTGTTTGTCTGTTTGTTTGTCTGTTTGTCAGCAGGATAACTCGAAAAGTACTGCACGGATTTGGATGAAATTTTCGGACAATGTGTATATTGGGACCAGCAAGAGTGGCTATCGGTGATCCAGTACATGATCTGGAATATATATTGTGTCTGTGACCACATTGCCTTGGCGGAGGTCTGCGCTCTCTGAGCACTTTTCTACTTTATATAGAAACTCTGGTTGTTTTAGCTAACATTATGGTCAGATGCTGTTAAGTGAGCAAATTAAGAATTTTTAAACACGTGTCTGTCTACTTATCTCAAGCAGGTCATAACCACGCCCTCGTTGCAACCACCGGTTGTATTATTAACCCAGTTTAGAAGCAACAGGTCAACTATGAGTCCATTTTTGTAGCCACCCTCATGGGCAGGTGGAGGTCTTTACCTTTCAGACCACACCGGTGTAGCTGTCCCCCTTCTTGTTCCTTTTTTATATCAGCCGTGACCGTTTTAGTGCGTGTGTTTGACCACCCTGTTCGTGACGGCAGCTTGACAAGCGGGGGGCTCTTAAATAAATCCAATAAAGCCAAGCGTCGCACACGTTGTCTGTCTTCAATCCTCCACCCCGCATGGTGTCATTTTTTTTTTAAAAAGCTCGGCAAACAGACCGTTCCGCTCTTCTTCCCTGGAATCTCGTGCTTCTCTTTGGACATGGAAAAATGGGGTAATATTATTACGCAAAAAGAGAAAACATTCCTCTTGTTTTCCTAGCTAACCCAATCAGGTCCAATCGAAGTCGGGGCTGTTTGTCTGCCTAATGGGTGCAGTGCATTGGCGAGTAATAGCATTACTGTCCTGCTCTCCTCTCCTCTCCTCTCCTCGGCCCCGAGATCTGAGTCTGTTTTTCCACACTCGGCTTTCCGTGGGACTGACTGACTGACTGGACCAGATCGGACCTTGGGCCGCTCGAGCGATGGGAGGCTCTGGGATGGCCCCGGGATGTAAAGGAAAGATCTGTTCTTTTACACACACATACACACACACATATACACACACACACACACACACACACACACACACACACACACACACACACACACAGCCCCATATAGAGAAGTGAAGTGTACAGTAGATTTCAGTGAAAAATGTATGTCTATGTGCTCTGCAGATCAGATACACACACACACACACACACACACACACACACACACACACACACACACACACACACTTAAAGGAGGGACATGGATAAACTTCAGTGGATCTGTAATGTATACCAGTGTGAACTGACACTCAGCACTATTGTACTTTCTCACACTCACACACACACACACACACACACACCCATCATTCTGGCTAATACCCACTCTGTCTTTCTGTCCCAGACACACATACACGTGTGGTGGGTTTAGAGTCACGATGTACATGAGCGTGAAAACATGGATTGAGTGTATGTAACCCTTTGAGCTGTTGGTGTTCCTGTCCCACACACACACTCACACACACACATACATACACACACACACACACACACATATATACACACGCTGGATAATGTATATGCCATCTGCTAGATGCAGATGAAGGAAGCTTTCGGCACCTTGCCTGTTCCGTGGTACAACAGCGTCGCGCTTGTCAGTTTTATATATGAGGAGCGAACACCCAAAGTTACCACTCCTGCTGTGTGTCATCAAGGAGAACGGAGGGAGGAGGAGAGGGGTGAGAGAGAGAGAGAGAGAGAGAGAGAGAGAGAGAGAGAGAGAGAGAAACATGGAGAGGAAGGGATAAAGGGGGAGAGAAAGAGGCAGGAAGGAGAGAGCAAAAGGAAGGAGGGAAGAAGAAAAACGGCAGAGAGACAAGAAGTGTAGGTGAATGGATGGAGAGAGAGACATTGGGGAGGGGGGAGAGAGAGAGAAATGGAGTGAAAAGAAAAGGAAAAACAGAACATGTATACCAGGAGAGTTGGAGAGGGGGGTGGGGGGGGGGGGAAGGGTGAGTAATGTAACTCCTCGCATCACAGAGGCCTGTTGAATTGACCAATTAGACGTCTTCATCTGGCTCTCCGTGGAGACGCATTATTTATAAAAAATGAGGCGTACCTGATGTGCACATTTACTCAGAAATCACACACACACACACACACACACACACACACACACACACACACTCATGCATACTGGACTCTCAACATCTGGCTATGTTTCACCCTAGACTCCACAGTAATATTTGCTGCATTTCTCGGCAAGATTCTTCTCATTCTGCTTAGAGAACACACACTAGCCATTGGGCGTAGGCCAAGTCGCTTTGGCAGAGCAGGGCTTACCAGGCGCTACCAGCTTGTGCGTTTAGTTGCAACAACAACAACACAAGCCACCAGTGCCATTTGTCAGGCCGACCAGACGGGTACTAACAGCGCTTGTCTGGAGTCTGTCGTCTGTCAGAAAGCGAAGGCGAAGCCACCCTCGCCATTTCGCCCGGGCTGCCGAGTGAAAACATTGTCTTAATTTATCCCTTTACGAGACTCGCCCGTGTGATTTGTAGTCGTGTTTGCGCCAGCCGTGTTTGGCCCAACACTTTTTTTTTTTTTTTTTTGGAGTGGGTGATGACTGGACTGATTAATCAGCTCTCCCTGGCCTGGTCTTTTCTGCTAGCTGATCACAGGGTTCAGGGGGAAAACTCTGCTCTGCTTAGCGAAGGAGCTAAATGTGTGCTGCGTTCTCGGTGGTGTGCAGTATGAATAGAGTCTCAGAGGAAGATGATGTTTGTTTGGCGATGAAGACGATGGAGGAGGAGGCTGGTGGTGTTGGGGATTATGTTTGGGGGTTTTCTGCATACGTGCTGAGGTCTTTGGAAGACATCAAGATCTCGTGGGAATACTGCAGAATGGTTATTGCGTCAAGTAGACCACTATCTTAGTCTACCTTGGATGTTTTAATGGTGGAAAGGATTATTTGTATTGAGAAATGTGAAGAATGTTTTGAGATGTTTGCGATTTCAAAATTTTCTAGATCTTTTTGCTACGGTTTCTGCGCTACGCTTTTTTTGCACGCTTTCTGTGTTGACACTAAATGCAATCCTGTCCTATCTCTTAAGTTATTTATTTCTATTTTTGAATTTAGTTAGGCTATCTATTTATTTATCTATGTATAAGTCTTCAGGCACATCCACAATAGACTGCTCTATTTTAGTATCGCCATTATGAAACATAACCATTAAAGTTTTAAAATTTCGCTCAACATTATTCAATGCTTAAAGAAAAAGCCTTCACTCAGTCTGTCGTCCATTTGTTTTGATTTCCCCCTTTTTACTGTAAAAGCCTCCTATTTAATTTCAACCCGCCCTTAACTTCAGCCATTAATTTTTTTTTTCTTTACACCCACCCAACACTCGCTCGAGTCCCAGCTCCCGGTAGATGTGAGGTGTGATACGCTGATTATTCCTTCGGTGGTTGTCGTTGGCAGGCTTTCAGCTGAGGTGCGATTGTCTTGAATGACACCATTACCATGTCTGGAGCATGGTTAATGACGGCCCCCAAGGACCCTGGGGCTAGAGAAAGTGTGTGTGTGTGTGTGTGTGTGTGTGTGTGTGTCTCTGTCTCTGTGTATGTGTCTGTGCACGTGTGTGGGGAACATGTCAGTCTCGAGGTGAGAACACACAAGAACCAGAGTACCGACCAGCCACATTCACACACACACACACACACACACACACACACACACACACACACACCTACAAACCTCCCAAATCATTCCTGACACCTTGGAGAGAGAGTGAGGGGCCCCCCATTGAACCGGTGGCGGTC
>JAODXP020000016.1:20659114-20691614 GCA_027497455.2 Sardinella longiceps | reverse complement strand
GTCTGTTCCACATGTAAAAATAATACGGCCGCCCAAGGAAAACACTTGACTTCATTGAGAAAAAAAACAATGACAAGCTGAAATCAATCGTGTCTTAAGTGAGGGCCTTCAAACAGAATCGGAGCTTAGGTCTGGATTGTGTCTGTGTGTGTGTGTGTGTGTGTGTGTGTGTGTAAGAAACAAAAAGAGAGATAGACATTGTGCAAGACTGAGAGAATTGTGCATTGTGGTTGCACCCTTTTCTTTTACCGGAAAAATGTCCACAGTTTTAGATTTATGGGAATGTTTTTGGCCGTTTCACATAATGGAAATCCGCACATAAAGCAGAGCGTGAATGGGTCTTTATGGGTCCAGCGTTCTCTCCTTTCGGAGCTCGGGCTGGTGTTCTCGGCCGATATCTTTATTTATGCTTCGCACCCCGTGGTTTTACCGACTCGCAGTGTGTGTGTGTGTGTGTGCCGTTTGTTACATAAGCGCCTGTGTCCCCATGGTGGATCAAGGCGCAGATCGAGTTCAGCCTAATGAATCTGCCATTTCAGTGTGTAACTGCATCTCAAACGATATCGCTTTCTTTTTTAGTGCCTCGCCTGTCATCGACATGTCCGCCATCATATACTGTTCTCTCACACAGGCTGGCTGGCCGGATGCCGTAAATATCGTTTTTTATTCTTTCTTTTCTTTTTTTTTTCAAATATGGATTAAAGAAAAAATGACCGGTGGGAAATTGTGTTTTATGTCTCTTTCTCTGGAGGTGTTTTCATATGGTGTCCCTCAGTCTCTTAGCAAGAAAGCGACATACTGTGGGGCGACATCGCCAACGCACATACTGCACTGAAGTCTAATGTATTTGAGAAGAAGGATTTCTTGTCTTTCTCTTCATTTTCTTCTTTGAAACATATCTCTCTCTCTCACACACACACACACACATACACATACAGACACACACAACCACCATCTTTTTACCAGTTTATTGGCAGCGTAAAGCTGCATCTGGGGAAAAAAAAAAAATCTTGGGTCGCCAATGCCATATTATGAAGCTTGTGCCTCCTCTAGCTGCAGTGAGTTTGAATGGCGAGAGCCAGTGCAGGACAGGTCCTCCTGAGTGTCTGTGTGGGTCTGTGAGACGGGATATTCTCCTGAGGAGGTGTTAGAGCGGATGGTTAAAGGCTCTCCTTCCCTGCAATACTCATCAACACCACACAGGGGGGCTAAGGAGAGTCCCAAGAGACACGAGACCACATTTTACAGGAAGTGTTGCTGTTGATAAAATGCATCTCCCTTGGCCCCTGTGTGTGTGTGTGTGTGTGTGTGTGTGTGTGTGTGTGTGTGTGTGTGTGTGTCTCTCTCTGTGTGTGTGTGTGTGTGTGTGTGTCTCTCTCTCTGTGTGTGTGTGTGTGTGTGTGTGTGTGTGTGTGTGTGTGTGTGTGTGTGTGTGTGTGTGTGTGAGAATTCACATAAAACTTTTGTTTGTAAAACGTATGGAGCAGATGGAGGAAGGGTGAGACAGGATTAAAAAAAATGGATGAATCTATTAAACGAATGAATGAATCTATTAAAATCACTAGCCATGTTTTCTGCTCTGGATCACTTGGTTTGGCCTGCTGATACTGGGGGGTTGGTTTGCTTATACTTGTGTACTGTATGTATGTGTATGTGTGTGTGAGGGTTTGATTGTGTAAGACCCATTGTGTGGTCAGATGTCTGCTCTGTTGCTATTCTTTGAATGTGAACTGATGGCTTCATAGTGTGTGCAGACAAAACCTTTTCTGTCCTTCAAATTGTTCACATGTGAAAATGTTTAGTTTGCCAAATATTTGATAGTAATTAGGTAATGCGTGCAGGCATGTGTGTATGTGTGAGAGAGTTTGTGTGTGTGTGTGTGTGTGTGTGTGTGTGTGAGAGGGGGAAAGAGAGAGTGAGAGTGAGTGTGTGTGTCAGCCTCTAATTCAGTCTTTCCTTACCTGTTCTCAGGTGTCTGAACATGCTGAGCTGTCCTGGATCTTGGGCTGTTTGACCAGCATGCCCCGGCTGAGGCACCTGCCCCAGTGGAAGGTGAGAGAATGGCCCCGCCCCATCACGTTCCGTCACCTCACATGACCTCTTGTTGCCTCGTCAGAAAGCCCAGAGGCGCTCGGTTCGCACACACACAGATGGTCCATGTTTGCCTCGTGTAAAAATGTCCAGTCCGTTGTGTTTTACGATGCCCCTTAAAAGAGACTAAAGCGCGCTCTCTCCCGCTTTTCTCTTTTCTTCTCCTCTGCTCCCCATCAGCCTTTATCCTTCTCTCTCTATTCTCTCTCTCTCTCTCTCTCTCTCTCTCCTTCTTTCTTTCTCTTTCTCTCCCTTCATCTGTCCGTTTCTTAGTGTCTGCCCCTTTGTTGTTTAATCAAAACCACTGTAGCGGATGGAGAGTACGCATGAAGGTGCAGATCCCTAACTCGCCACAGTTCTCTCCCCTCCCTTTTCATGTTTGTTCATTCTTTCATTCTTCATCCCCCTTTCCCCTGTGTGTTACCCTGTCTCTCTCCCTCTCTCTCTGTCTCTCTCTCTCTCTCTCTCTCTGACTTTGTTTGTTTAAAACTATTTTACGCTCACTTGTTTCACAGTCCTTCCGCCATGTTGATGTCCGCCCACGCCCGCCCGTGTTTCCCAACAGCGACTTAACCAGTTGAAGTGTTGTTTCGCATTTTGCCACGTGGTGCGCGCACATCGGTCTGGTTAAGACGCTTCACCCTTTTGCTTTAGCCCGTGGGGTCAAATGGGTCGGGCCCGACCAAACCAGCGCTTTGATATTCCCCCTGCCGAAGGTTCACTTGGCGGCCAGTCGAGAGAGAGGGAGAGAAATAAAGAAAAAGGGAGAGGGAGTGATAGAGAGAGGGAGAAAGAAAGAGTGGGAGAGAGGCCTGCCTGCTGGAACGGCGGTGGTGGGACAGCGGCAAAAGCGCCGGGGCGGCTCCTCGTAAACTCCCCCGTCTCCCTGTTTGCACCACGGTCGAGCGCACAGCAAACGTGCCGGAAAAACAGCCGTCTTTTCCCGAGCGGCAGGCAGGCGGGCGGGCGGGTGTGAGAGCAGGCGGCGAGCGGCCAGCGCTAACGCGAGAAGATTCCTTGTGCACATGGACCCGAGCAGCGCGGAGACCCAAACTCCTCATGTTTGTTCAGCTCATTTACCCCAGCCAAATAAGCGCAAAGGAGAGAAAAAAATTGTGAGTGTGTGTGTGAATATGTGTGTGTGCGCACACTTGCGTGTGTGTCTGTGTGTGCGTACGTTGCCTGTGTAAGTGTGTGAATGTGTGTGTGTGTGTGTGTGTGTGTCTGTGTGTGTGTCTGTGTGTGCGTATGTTGCCTGTGTACTGTAAGTGTGTGAATGCGCGCGTGTGTGTGTGTGTGTGTTTGCTAACAAAAAAAATTGTAAGTGTGTGAATGTGTGTGTGTGTGTGTGTGTGTGTGTGTGTGTGTGTGTGCTAGATTGATACAGGGGAGCGATACAGACAGAGAGCTGTGGAAAGTGTGAGAGGAAAGCAACTTTTTTAAGATTTGTTTATTAGTTCTAGTTGGTTGACTTTTAATGGCTGAATGACTGTGGGTGACAAAGTGCTAAGCTAACATCTGTATGGCCTTTCTCATTATTTCATTCCTTCTCTCTCTCTCTCTCTCTCTCTCTCTCTCTCTCTCTCTCTCTCTCTCTCTCTCTCTCTCTCTCTGCAGATGAAGAGCAAGCAGAAGGCTGAGGGCAGTGTTGGACTCTACACATATCCAGTCCTCCAGGCTGCAGACATTATGCTCTACAAGTGAGTACCAGTCACAATACACACACACACACCCACACACACACACACACACACACACACACACACACACACACACACACACACACTCTCCACAACAAGAGTCCTACAACAACACATTAGACATGGAAATAAATAGATTTTTTACATACAGGTACTCTCATAAAATATATATATTTTTAGTATTTAATTTAATACTTTTTGTCTAAAAATCTGTAACACTGTAAATGTATTTGTTGCGGATTTTTTTTTTTTGCTCTGCAGGTAGTCCAGTTAATTAATATGATAATATTTTTAACAATGGTCTCACAGAGAAAATTATTCAACATTTTTACAAACAATAGACAAAATGCATGTTATCACATATAATATTACATTCACAAGACTTTAATCAAACAAAAAATGGCCAAACAGAAAATATTCTACATTATTGTTGCTGTTCATGTTCATGTCATGTTTCCATATACGCTAGATTTATTTTTAGATACTTTTCTTTGTAGCCTTTGGATGATTTTGTTCATTTATTAGAATTTCAAAGTTACACTGTACTCTGATACATTGAAATCCATTTGGCAGCACCATATAAAAGGTGCATCTGTTCAAGAGTCAGCTGCTGCCTTGGAGTATTCGCTCTCAGGATCAAATTATTGTGATTGGTTGTTGGCTGCTAACTGATGGTTCCGGCCCACCTGTGGTCCGGCAGGTCCACTCACGTTCCGGTCGGGGAGGATCAGGTCCAGCATCTGGAGTTGGCCCAGGATCTGGCTCGGATATTCAACAACCACTACGGAGAGATGTTCCCAGAGCCCCGCGCCCTACTTAGTAAGTTTAGCCGTTACTTGGAGCTCTTCCACAAGTATTCCATCCTACAGTATGTACAGCATTTACAATCAATATATGGCTGAACATACATGCACACACACACACACACACACACACACACACACACACACACACACACACACACACACACACACACACACACACACAGTGCATTGACAAAGACGAAGAAACACATGTATTGTACTTAACTAACATACTACATACTTAACTACATAAACATAGAATCAGAGACTACAGGTAAATTCCACATTCATAGGACTTACATAAAATTTCGTAAACCAGGATATCAAACGAGAAGGCTAAATTGCAAACTACATACTCTATAATAGACATAAATATATACTGTACTATACAAAAATGATGAGTCGCTTACAAAAAAAAAAAAAAGAAATGGAAGTATACCCTTAAAAATGAGTTAATGTGTATGAGACTCGGATTCCTCCTACACCCATAACCTGGGCACAAACACAGAAACACTCAAGCGTTGCATTTCTATATGACTAGACGCACTCATTTAAATACACATATACCATTCGGTATGCAATTCTCTTCCTTTAAGTCGCTTTGGATAAAAGCGGCTGCTAAATGCATAAAATGAATATATAATTAATATGTAATGTGTAAAATTAATCTATGCCTATGCGCATTTTCCTTGATAAAACCCCAAAGACTGTTGTTTAAGTGTGCCGCATAAAATCCTCACGGCTTCACACCGAATCCACGTGAACTCCTTTGCACTCTTCTGTACCACACACACTCTCACTGACATACTGAAGCACACACGGTCAGACTTTTCATCACCGAGCACAACAGGCCCCGGCACTTGGCTACGCCCTCTTTTGGTGCATAATTATCACCATTCTAAAAGTACAATATGTAAGCAATCATGCATGCGATGGTGCTTTGATTAAAGGAAGCCTTCCATACTCCCCCAGGGTGATAATAGACTTGGGGAGTTCCCGCACAGTGACTTCAGACAGGGTAGCGTAGGGACAGCCGGAAAAATAAAGAATATGATGAGGATGTTTTTTTTATATGGCCGATTTTGACTTTTTTTTTTTTTTTTTCTCCTCCACTCCTTCATTTGAGGTTTTGGGGGGGTGGGTGATTTGGGGGTGCTTGTTGATGAGCTCTAGAATGTGAATGGAAGTGGTCTGGAGACCAAATCTGACCCCCATCAGATACGCTATAATCAGTGCCAGAGGTTCAAAGGTTGTTTCTTTTGGAAATTAATATTTGAAACTAGAACAATAGAAGTGACGTGTCACCATGGATATCGTAAGATGGAGATGAGCAACAGCAATGTCATGGATACCACATAATGACTGAAATTGGTTAGTATGGACATCTTTGGCCTACAATTAATGATTCGCAATTGACTTGTTGTGATTGCCATTCTGAAAGTCGGATGAGCCACGCTGGAAGAGCATTTGACTGTTACTGATGTTACTATGGCATTTTCTGCTGTATGCGAGCCAACATATTTTTCTTACGTACTTGTCGTTCTTTTTTCCTCACTTCTCTTCCTTTTTTTCTGTCTTTCTCTCTGTCACTCTCAGGCACCATGCGGAAGGTGAAATCCCTTCGTGACCCGTCCTCCAAAATGTCCAAGTCGGACCCCCAGAAACTTGCTACCATTAACCTTACCGACTCGCCCGACGACATAGTGTTCAAGATCCGCCGTGCCGTTACAGACTTCACCTCCGAAGTGACCTACGACCCTGACACTCGGCCTGGCGTGTCGAACCTGGTGTCGATCCACGCGGCCGTCTCAGGCCTTACAGTGGAGGAGGTGGTGCAACAGGTGCAGGGAATCGACACGGGCCGCTACAAGCAGGTGGTGGCTGAGGCCGTGATTCAGAGGCTGGATCCAATCCGAGGGGAGATCCAGAGGTTGAGGGATGACCAGACCCACCTGGAGAGTATTCTGGCCCGCGGGGCAGAGAAAGCCCGGGAACTCGCCTCGCCAGTGTTGAAAGAGGTCCGACAGCGCGTAGGCTTCCACTGAGTGTTAACTGTGTGTGTGCGTGTGTGTGTGTGTCCGTGCGTGCGTGCCTGTGTGTGTGTTTACACCACGGGTGCCCTGTTCTCCAAGGAAGGTCTGCTAATCTGCTGGAGGTCTGCTTCAGCCTTAACATCCCCTGACCCAGAGGCTCAGCCAGAGATGGATTAAATTAATAGACCTCTTTGACTTCCATCATCATCACCATGACTGTGGTTATTATATATCAAGCAGAAATGGGACCTTGTCATGGAAAAGGAATTTGCCAGCTACAGGGACAAATCAAGGCATCAAGTCTGTGTTTTCTGTCTCTTTCAAAGATAGTCGTCTTCTCCTTATTTTGCGATACTGAAAAGGACCTTGCTAGCCTTCTTTGACTGCGGTGGGTCCGTTTATTTTGGTCATTATTATGGTTTTGAATCAAGGTAAAGATGGACATCGTATATGACATGTTAACAGTGTCGGCCAAGATGATGGGCACAAAAGCACTGGAGGAGGGTGAAAGAGAGAAAATCTATGAAAGAAAGAACTTTTCTGTGTTCAGCAGGCCCTGCAATCTTTGGGAAACCGACTATTTGCCCAGAATGTATTCTGGAACTTTTTTATGGGCAGTGTGGAAACTACAGTAAAAGCTAGACTTATGATGATGCTGTCACTGGTGTTCAGGTCAACTTCTAGAGACAAGCTCCTCCTGCTCCTCTTTTTTTTTATTTTTATTTTAATTTTTTTGCAACTGTTCCATTTTCACCTCACTTTTTTGTCATATTTTTTTAATTTATTATGATGGAATAAATATTATAGATTATTGTATTGAAGCAAATGAGCAGTGGAGTTTTGCATATAAATTTCTTATACTTCAGCAAACACACACTCTCTTTCTCTAGCTCTTTCTCACCTGGAATCCACCCTGCGTCCAATACAAGACACACACAGCAGGCACAGATGCAAATACACACACACACACACACACACACACACACACACACTCTCTCTCTCTCTCTCTCTCTCTCTCTCTCTCTCTCACAAACATGCACACAAATTCACAAGCCCAAGACCACTGGTACAGCCATCATCGTTTCCCTCCGTCTTTCAGTGCAGGTCAGCAGGGCGACACATCGTGAACACTTCCCCCTCACTGTGATGGTTGGACGGACCGTTCGACCTGCCTCTGGTTAAGACAATATTTCCACCTTCCGCGGTCCATCTTGACGTCTTCTCTCCGCCAGCCCGTCAAATGGATCAAATAAACTGTGGGGTCTGGCCTCAGCCGTTATTTTCCAGATGGATATTTACCTGGGAACCGGGAGGGTGCTGGAGATGCCCTGCTTACATGTTTGGCCTCGTCTTCACCCCCTTTTTTCCACGTGCAAACGTAGCCTATATTGCGGAGGTTTGGTCCCATCAACACCGCTTGCCTTTGAGTAAAGTAAAAACTGACTGGAGCTCACCGACTTCTGATAAGGCCAAGCACTGTTTCTCTCCCCCTCTCTGCCTCTCGCGCTGTTGTCATGTTTATTTACAGTGGCGCAAGCAACTGTGAAAATTGCGCGTAAGGTTGATGTAGGCTGCCTCGTGTCTTCCGATGCCAGCCAGGAAGAACCGATAGTAGTGGAGGTGAAAAATCACCTCATGTTCGTGTAACACAAGCAACACTTCATGGCCTTTCATGGCCTTTTGCCCCAAATTGTAAGGGGCAGTGCAGGCCTAGTTACCGTTCAGTTCTCCGTAGGTCTGTAAGAACACTGAAATTGTTTTCCTTTACCTCAGTCGCGTATGTTGTCAGACATTAAGTCCCAGATAAATATTCATAGAACTAAACAACCAGTTATATATAAATATATATAGGCCTAGGCTAAAGAACGAATGTTTCCAGTCATTCATTTTCAGTGCAGTCGGTTACCCCCTACTCTTCTTAACATGTCATTCACACAAGATGTCAGCGCGGATATCTTATTTATGGAGAAGAACATTTATTTAATTTAGGCAAACAAAAACAGGCTAATCCGAACACAGCGACGGTGTGATTATGTAGGTTTACCTTAAGAAAATGGCCGTGTGGAAATTCATGAGTTAACATAAAAATATGTCGTGCTACAATTCCATAAATCATACCTGTGGCTATGTGCGTGGTAAAGTTTTATTTAATTGGGTTCAGAAGCTCACAGGAAGATCAACAAAACATTTACTTTATTATTTATACTGATGACTAACCCGTCTAGTAGTCAAAGTTGAAATGATCCTATAGAAATGCGCCATATATTATGAGTATAATGATTGTTTTAAATAAACATTTATACAATTTTGCGGATATTATTTTTCCAACTTGTTTCCAAACAGACGCGGAGTGTCTGGAATATTTTCCATGCAGCCGTGCGCTTCACCAACCCCCGGTAATGAAGAAAATAAAATATTTTTATACTTTTGAAGTTCCAGGAAAACTCCTAGGGATTATACCCACCGATAGTAAATCTTAACCTGTACCATTACTGAACAATCTGGTAAAATGTTCATTTGTTGACATTTCTCCAAGACGTTTTACGAATCGGTAGATGACCAGAATCTCCCTTATACACGTCGCCTCCCCTGAGGGTCTTTTAATTGGAGCGTGTTTCTCCTGGGTCGGAGGGGCTTAGCTCACCCTCAGTGACTGGACACCATCGTTTATTCCACTCGTATGAAAAAAAGGAAGTGAAGAAATTGTGCCTTTAAACAACTGAAACATGTTCAGGATGGATTCCGATAGAGCCTTTGCAGTAGGCTATGGTGAGCGTTCGTTCGTCTATGGGTACACTGACAAGTGCTTTCCTCACTAGTCGCATTGTTTTATCCCTAGATATAAACGGACATATGCCCTCATGTAATGATGCCAGTTAGGGAAATATTCTTATGCATGGCCGTGGTCTCTTTAGATCTCTCGCCAATCTATTCCAAATGTTATGATGGGGAACACTGATGTGATACAATGTCACAAAAAGAAAACTGAGTCCTGCCAACAATTTGAATCCTCCCGTCTTTGGTTATACTATGCGCCAGGCGAGGAGCGCAACCTTTTTCATTGCCTCTCGATGGGTTTGTTGTAGAAAATAAAGACGATTCGCAGTGTTGTTTTTATTTATTTGAACCAGAGTTTCAATAACTAACCAGAGGTCATAGCCTACCTCTATTTATTTTAATCAATCTTACACAATATGATTTAAAATTCCATGCGTCTTGTTAATCATGCCAACCTGATTTTTCCTCTCTCAACAATATGGCAAAGAAGCAGATATAGGTTTTAGATTGGACGCAATTGCTTCAAATATTTCCCCCCCTCATCACTGTCTGCACTCAGCGAATTGAAAGCACGTAAACGAAAACCGTACACAAGACATCTTAATGTTTATTCATTTACTCCAGCTCTTTGCAAAGACATCAGCTGTTTTCGTTGACCTGTCATTTTGAGTTGTCGTGTCTTTGGAGATTTTGGCCCCTTGTTCAGTTAGTTTCATGGTCGCACCCTTCTGCAAAGGACAGAAGACTTGCACTTCTCATTCTTTTTTGAAGGTAAAAAAAAAAACAATTTATTCAACCGGAGTCTTAAAAGAAATGACATAGAGAATCTGCGGGTACAGTTTTAGTTTCTTTAAATGACCGCCTGCTTTACCAGACAGCGCCTACGTGGGTTTGCGTTCATTTCCATGTTTGTTCACCTCAGTGGGCAAAGTTGTTTTATCAGCCATGCAGCACGGCCAGCTTCACAATCAGCTACCCCGGAGTCGGAGATCAGTGTTCTCCAGCCATGATAATGTTATGTTTCAGAAGCTAATTAGGCTAATATTTTATAATCAGTCAAAATATATTGAAAAAATATTAAAACTAGCACCACAACCATGGGTTTGTGGAGGGCAAGGCCTTCGTCTTATTTGTAAGTTTAAAGAGAAAAGTGATTGATTCGAAATGAAGAAAATGAAATTGCCCGACACAACATTTTCTATTTTAATTTACCTTAATTTCAATTTAGCCTACACTACACTATGATGTTGGTAGTACTGGTACCAATATAAATACGCTAAAATGTTGGCTATATCAACACTGTAAACAACTGTAGCCTACAACTAAATATAATAAATAATTAACTAAGTGGTTGCTCCTTTTAAAACTAAATTCCGGTGCGTATTTTAGCCAATTAAACAATTAAGTATCGCACTTTTAGCATCACCTATGGCTGCTAAAGGAGTATTCTGGAGTTTGAATCTGTAGCTATACTTAAAAAGCATAAAAAGGGACGTGTAAATACTTGAAAAAGCATACAAAAGCCTTGGAAATACTAGGAGCTACTGTCACTGATTAACTTGTGCTAACACTATAACCTCTTATGGCGATGTTGGAGTTGTCCGACTGGGAAGCCTTTTCTTTGGGGGTTTCGAATTAGTGCATAGCCCACTCCCGACGGCTAGGGAACAACAGGTGTGTTTATTGGGCTAATGACTTAAACAAATCATATTTAAAATTATCTTTATAGTTTTATTCAGAATGATTTTATTGTAGCCTTGTATCTTATAGTCCAAGTTAGGGATTTCATGAAAAAAAAAAAAACGATGCACCAGCAATCAAAACATTGCGGGCTGTTTTTAATAGGATAAAAATAATGACTCGGAACATCGGCAAATTAATTCTCAACATAGCCCTCATAAGTCAATGTCTTAAGCATTTTCGTCGGCCTACTCAAAGATGGCGTGCATAGGTTAGACTATCAGCGTAGGCTCGACCTTGTACTGACATCTAAACGAATTGAGTAGCCAATCTGTTATATTCTTCAGAGCAAGACCCAACAGCCGTGGAAAGCCTTAAAGATCTTAAGCAGTAGCTCGACGCGTATAGCCCATTTTGCAGGCTGACTCACCTGCCACCGGACTTAAGCCCTGTCGGATTTGCCCCTGTACCAGAACGTCAAAGTCAAGCCCAGTCGCTAATGTATGTGAGAGAAATAATTCTTTTTCAAAAACTGTTCCGGAGGTTATTTCAGACCCAGGTCGAATTGCATCATTAGTTAGAATATTTGGAATAAAATGCAATATGATACATCTTCACACAACTAAAGCTGTGTTAAATCTTCACACAACTAAAGCTAAATGCGCTCAAACTTTTGAACACTCTCTCACAACATAGAGATAACGGTGATTGTAATTCATTTTCATGTGTGATTAGTGTATTATTATGTTGACATATATTAAGGTGTGTATTTGCGTACGGGCCCATAGCTGACAAAGTGTAGAAATATTCTGCTATTTGAAAAGAATAAACGCACACCAATGACTCTTCGTCATAGCCTACACATTCAACCAGTGCAATACAAGTGAATGAGTCAATAAATACAATTTTGAAGGGACGTGGGTAATTCATGTCACGGAGCTCTTTTAAGTATAATAAGAACCGGGTTTTACTTCATGTAGATAAATGTAAACCCCAAACTGTTGGAGACATTCTTATGATATTGCCTTTTCCCAAAAACATTGAACCATATATTTTTCTTCATAAAGCCCCAACGAGGTTAATTTACTGTTGCACGGACGGTCAAAAGAGTCCAGCCAAATGCTCTAGCTCCACGAGCTGTTATTTCCCTCCTCTGTTATTGGACGACATATTTTGGTTTTCTCCCTTTCTGCGTTTCTCATTGGACACACGGGATTTGACAGGGAGCGAGAGGGCTGCCCTTACGGCTTCGAAAAAAAGTTCTCCAGAAGTGAGTATCAATCAGAGAGCAGAGAGAGGGACAGAGAGCAAGAGAAAGAAGGAGGCAGGACGGAGACACGAAAACAGCTAGCCATTATCAAAATATCTCTTCGAACCGCATTTCCTCTGCCGCGCCGTCGACTGCTACGGGACATGGCATCTCATCTCAGTAAAAGTTTAAAACTCTTGAGGTAGTCATAGATTGGGGGATTACTTTTGGCAACGGAAAGTTTTTTTTTCTTTTTCTTCTTTGCCCCGTTCGCTGTAAACTTTCTGCTTGGTGTGTTTGCTCGGTACCTGTGTGCGCGGAAGGAGTTTTTGTCGTCCCCTCAGCTGGATTTGTTTCGGGAGAGATGAGTGACAGGAGACGATCTGCCGCCGCGCTGAGCTCGAGAGCGCACGCTTTCTCGGTGGAAGCCCTGATCGGGACGAACAAGAAGCGGAAGCTCCGGGGCTGGGAGGAGAAGGAGCTCGAGCTCTCCATGGAGAGCCTCGCCACGAACGGACAATTAGGAGACGGTGACGATTCTGCCCATTGTCTGGATATCGACCCCGGTTAGTTGCGTAACGACAGTTGGCTTCTTTTTTCCCTGGTGTTGAACAAATGAATACTGGTCTTACAAGTGGCATGGATTAAACGGCTGGCATGGGTATCAGAGCAAGCTCAGCTGTTTTCACCATCATCCGTTGGATGATTGTTCATTCAAACAGAAGTAGTGAGCATGTTTATCAGTTCATAAACAGCTTCACTTTTGATTTTAAAATTACCTTTCTGTAGGCTATAACAATATGACTACAGTTATATTATTGCCATGCTCGGAACAGAACCGCACTCAAACGAGGCCTTGTTTTCCTCAGACAGACATAATTAAAATAAAACGAAACTGCTGGTTGTGACACAATGGCTATAGGCCCAACACCATCAAAAATATTAGGATATTCTTTCATTATATTAACGCAGCACGGCAGCTTTATTTTCATGCATAGTCTGTTTATATTTTGCATAATTACTGAATCTACTAGGACATTATTTAAGGGCTCTTTTTAATTGGGTGTGTCTAATTATATAACACAATATCAGTTTACTCCTGAAGTTTTCCACAATTTAGAAAGCGTGACGTGTTTTATCAAGGCCGAGGTTTTAGTTATCAAGCTTTCCCTAGCGCTTAACTCATTGCAGGGTGTTTAAATACATTGGGCATGATTATATTGAAATTATATTAGTCAGTTATGTGCTTGTCTATTCCGCTGCTTCTATGCTTCGTGGGAGTTACGTTAAAATGATTTTTGACGCCATACGTTGTTACCACGAGTAACATTGTTACAACGTGTAAACTCCTCCAAACAGGTGAGGATGTGTACGCAAGTCTTTCGCAATTCAGCAAGTCGCATGGTGTTGTCAGATTAGATCTGACAGTGTGTGTGTGTGTGTGTGTGTGTGTGTGTGTGATGGCATGGCATGTGTTTGTGTGAGCGACGGCACAGGCGCGCTTGTAGTGAGTCTCCTCATTAGACTTGTAGCGTTGTTGTACTGCTCATCCCTCTGTTAGTTGCTCCCTCTAACTATTTCCTGATAGATTTCTCTTCGGATCTCTAAACCTATCTTTTCTTATTTTTATTTTATTTTATTTCATACAATTTACTGATGACACCATTCTTTGGTGACCTTTAATGTCAAGCCTATAGCCTGAATTTGATGCTAAGGGAGTTATTCACGAACCATCCAAACGGTAAGATACATTTTAATGAGTACTGTACATTAACCACAATATAGGACCACCAGTCGACGTTTCGCTTTCATAGCACAGGCGATGATTATGAGTTTGAAATCAATATATCCTGTATCTTTTTTTTTTTTTTTTTTTTTTTTAAATATGGTAGGCCTATTTTGTCTAATCTCTCTCTCTCTCTCTCTCTCTCTCTCTCTCTCTCTCTCTCTTTCTCTCTCACTCACTCACTCACACACACACAGCGCGCGCGCCCGCGTGAATAAGGTAAAAAAACCAACAAAAAAAACTCAAGCGCCATCAACACCAGCATTATTGCTGGCCATAGAGAAGTTTTTTTTAAAGTAAAGCTTGTAGGCCTACTCCTTTCCAAAACGCAGTAAAAGTAGGCCTAATACAGTTAGCTTCTTGTAGGCCACACATCCCATGTATGGGTAGCCTAATTGTAAGCCAATTGAAGAAATTAATTTACATCATCTTTTCCGAAGTGTTGCTCCAGGTAATCTTCAGGGAAATATAAGTGGCCCTAGCTGAGCGCTTATCTTCAACCATTAAGTGCATTTGTAAGACGCTTCACAAATAGCCTGACCCGCTTGTCCATTAACTAGGAGCATAAAATGGTCAGTTGCTAATTGATTACTAATGATTTAATTGCAAATTAGTACAGGTTTCATGTAAAAATAGAAATAAACAGTATTCCACTTTCTGTTCCTGGTTTAGACGATAACACAGATAACCTTTTTTGGTGATTGCTGCAACGACCTTTCCCACGCGCGACCGAAAGACAATTTTGCCTGTCGAGGAATGCTTGATGTTTTTAACAGGCGCGGATGACTTAATTTGCCAAGACTTTTCCATTCACCGAATAGATCCAGAGCCTTCGTTTTTACAAGCTTATTCTCGGAGCTTTGATAAAATATATGAGGCTATTTTGTGCTTATGGAAACACTGCGATCATCCACTCAAGTAACTAAATCTGAAGACTGTTTTAACGGTGTAATTTTAACACTTTATAATTACCATAAATTCTGTCAGGACGAGTTTAGGGGCAATATGTTAATATTAAGTAATTACCAAAATAATATTTTTTCCATGGTATAGTGCAGCCAAAATCCTTAATGCAGATATTTTATTTCTGACCTTGAACAATAATTTTAATAATAATATTTCTGCAATATTAACTACAGAGGACAAGTCTTTTTCTTTTTTTAAATGCATTAACTCGACAGGTTGAGTGACCTGACCAAAGCAAAAGGTCTTCAGTGCGCCCCGAGCCGTCTACCGTGTGATGCCCAGAACAAGTGTTCCCTGTCAGGAATGTCTCATAGATGAAGACGGGGAACTAAATCTGTCCATAACAAGGACACAAGTTGTCATCCCCACGTTAAGAGTTTAGTCACTCGAGGATTGTTTTCATGCTTGGGCTGCTACATCTGTGTGTGTGTGTGTGTGTGTGTGTGTGTGTGTGTGTCTGTGACTAGGTGCGTGAGCTGCTTGATTGAAAAGACACCCCCGAGGTCTGGTGCGCCGGCGTTTTTTGTCTTTGGCAGTGGCGAGAAGTGTGTGAGTTTGCATCTATCAGCCGTGCCTTGAATGAACTGGATTATTTGCGATCATTGAAAACAGCTCGACTTCGTGGTCAGTTGTTGTGGTTCTGGATGATTTCTGTTTGGAATTTAACGTGTTTTACCCTCTTTTTGCATCTTCGCGCCAACAAAACATTTGGCCTGCAAGATATTTTCATGGAAGGATTTGATCGAAAACTACGGGAAACCGCTACAGTAGAATATAGGCCTATAGATCAATGAAACCTCATGACAAACCTAAGGTTGCCACAACGCGCAAGGTAAATATGAATTTGTGAAGATTGTCCCATTTTTTCATATTTGGAGGAGGGACACTTTAAATCATATTGCCGTTTACCTCCCTCGACCGAAAAAAAGCAAGAAAAAATATCGTATTAAGACTTGACAGACTAGTTAATGCATAGACTTGGTACAATTAGGCTATGGTTAAAGTATGTTAATTGATAATTCGAGATTTTTAAATTATAACTTTATTAAAAGCAAATGTATGAAACAATCTAGTGTAAAAACTGTTGATACAGGAGTGTCCTCAGTGTCAGTGGAGAAAATATTCCATTTGGTATTTTAAATAGGACAGCTCTGTCAGCAGTCCATAAATTCACACTTCTGTGTAAATATTATGCATCTGACGGTGCATTTTTACAATCTTTAGGAAAATTACAAATGCATGTAAGGCAGGCTTAAATTTCTCATATTTGTTAAAAAACATATGTGGATGAATTTTATAACGTCTTATGTTTCATAGTGGAAAAATACAGCCTGCCATCTAGCAATGTATTATGAGCCTATCTCCCCCTTAGTAGACATAATGCCATTGCGTGAATAGGAGACTCAAAAAAATAATTACAAAATACTCGCCTTTACACATTTAACATTTGAACCATAGGCCACCCATATGCGCATAACTCTTCTTCTTGAAAGACGCGCCTTAGCCTCTGTGCAACTCCATGGGTTTTTATCTATGGAACGGCAAACGGACTTAAAAAATATGTCCCTCTGCGATCGGATCCAAATGAAAGACGACAGATGTGTGTGCTCGAAAAAAGGGTTTTTAATCTTTATTTTTATTGCCTCCCTCATATGCAAGCTCCAGCGAAGCCAGGCGGAAACAGGTGGTTCTGTTCCGTGTGGATTGGGTTACTTTGCAATTTCATGCTTGGTGGATCGCTACTTACCCACGCTACATGAAGTAGGAGAAAAAAACACTGTGTGTTACAAGTGCATAAAATGCATTTTCTATCCATAAATCTTCTGGCATTTGGAGGGACTTGAGTGATGTGTTTGGAGAGTGTTCATAAAGGAACAAATGCCCCCTCTTCCACATGCGCGCGCACGCGCGCACACACACACACACACACACACTCTCTCTCTCTCTCTCTCTCTCTCTCTCTCTCTCTCTCTCACACACATACAAACACATACACACTTGGTTCAGTGTGATAACCGAGTGTGTATGTATATAACTCTCACACACACAAACACACACTGACATTCACACAGATATAAGTTCACCAGATCTTGAACTTGAATAGAGGCGTTTTCCGACTTCTGAACCCAGTGGTGGTAAGGCACCATACAGAGAAATCAGGCAACCACAAAAGCCAGTAATGAGCAATGTTCAGCATCCCATGAGACTCAATCCAATCAGAGAGACTCTGGCTGCTGACTAGACCTTAGAATGATAGCAGCAGGACATTATCTTGCACAATCACACACACACACACACACACACACACACACACACACACACACACACACACACACACACGCACACACACACACACACACACACATAAACACCCAAAACAAACAAACATGCAGCTATGTTTCCAGAAAGGCTTCAAGTTTTGGGCCTTAGTAGCTTTCTTCCAAACACATTATCTCTCACACTTTCACACACTTTCTCTCACTCGGAGTCCACACCAACATGTCACCAGAAGTGTCTGTAGCTCGTTGGGAGTGATGACTATTGTGTTTGGGTGTTTAGAGTAAGCCTTGTCCTCGCCTATGACACCCCCCCTCTTTTGCCTCGCTGTCAGTCACACATTCGACGCCTCTCGTCGGCGAATCGATCGATCGCAATGGGCCTCTCCAACTCGACGCCCCTCGTCCACGTCTCTCTCCTCGGTCTGCCTGGCTTGACTCTAGCCCTCAGGCTCTCCTCCTCCTCCTCCTCCTCCTCCTCCTCCTCCGCAGTCTGTCTTCCTCCGTCTCTTTCTTCTTTTCACACTTGCTTTATTAGTTTCTCTTCCCTTCTTCTCCCCTTTGGTCTCTCACTCTATCGCTCCGTCTCTTTCTCTTGCTGCCCTTTCCTTCTCTCTCTCTCTCTCTCTCTCTCTCTCTCTTTCTCTGTCTCTCTGTAT
The DNA here is from genome assembly GCA_027497455.2 of Sardinella longiceps. Lineage (NCBI taxonomy): Eukaryota > Metazoa > Chordata > Actinopteri > Clupeiformes > Clupeidae > Sardinella > Sardinella longiceps. The sequence goes on along the minus strand of JAODXP020000016.1, from coordinate 20,673,593 downwards.
TCTCTCGCTTCAAAATCAGGCTGGTTGTGGAGTAATGTATTGCAGGCGTGCGTGAGACTGTTCACACTTTAACCCAGTTCTTAGGTTCCCCTGCTTTTGGCTGTTCTATCCCCCATCTTTTTCTTCTTCCTCTTCTTCCTCTCTCTCTCTCTCTCTCTCTCTCTCTCTCTTTCTCTCTGTCCCTCTTTCTCTCTGTCCCTCCCCTTCTCCCTTTCTGGTTTGGCAGCATTAATGCTGGTGAGCTTGCCGAGCTGCTGGGAGATTTGTCGAGGGCCCAATGCCGAGGTGGTGCTGGGGTCGCTCTGTGTGTGTGTACGCGTAGGCTACTTTAATGTGAACGGCTATGTTTGTGAATATGTGTGTGTGTGTGAATGTGTGTGTGTGTGTGTATGTGGGGGGGGGGGGTGTAGGGGGGTTCGAGGCAAGCTCGATGACAGCGGTACTGAAAACGACAGGGCCTGATGGCTTAGGAAGGGGCTGAGAGATCCGTTGTGATTGGTAATCAACAGCCCGTCTTCGGCTTCTGGGTCTTAGATCTGCTGCCGCTGTGTGTGTGTGTGTGTGTGTGTGTGTGTGTGTGTGTGGAGGTCATCTGTATAATCACGTTGAAAGGATCTCTCAAGAAGATGCTGAAAGATGCTTCTACCCTATCCCCCAGCCCCCTTCAACCATAACCATTTCTGTGGTTGATGACTCCTGAGTGTGTGTGTGTGTGTGTGTGTGTGTGTGTGTGTGTGTGTGTGTGCGCTGCGTTTGTGTGAAGGCCATATCTCTGTGTATGTCCATCTGTTTGAGTGTAAATGTACACAGAACACTGCCTGCCTCTCTCTGTTTGGTCAGTGTACATCGCTGTGTATGTGTTTGCTACTCTCTCCATATCTCTCTCTTTCTCTCTCTGTGTGTGTGTGTGTGTGTGTGTGTGTGTCTACCTAAAGTATAAGTATGTGTTCAAGGCATGTTAATTTGTTAAAATTTGAGCTGTTAAGTTTATGTTCCATTTGTGTTTGTACATTTATTAATGTGAACATTTCTATTTGAATATCCCGTGTATGTCAATGTAGTGTGTGTGTGTGTGTGTGTGTGTGTGGGATGGGGGGCCATGGGGATGGGTCTCATGTCCTCAGAAGCCTCTGTGCCCTGGTGCGTTCTGGGTGTTGAAGACTTGGTGGTTTGGACTGGGCCAGTGTCCAGCCGCCCAAGCCAACCCCCTCCACACACACACACACACACACACACACACACACACACATGCACCCCTCCTCGTGCTTCTCTTCCCCTGCCTCAATTTCAGGATCACCCCTGCCAAACTAAAAAAGAAGTGATGACTGTTCGTACCCGTTCTGATTGGCAACCTGACAAAGAAACGTTCACGCAAACAAGAAAGAAACCAATTCACTCATTGGAAACTCAGCAATCGAATTTAATTCTCTATCTTGTTCCCTCTTTGGTGACAGCGTCCTAAAACAGTTATGCCATACTTCTGAAAATCCTACTTTTGGTTCGAGCCTCAACACCCTTTCTGTTCCCCTGGTCTGCATAAGATCCATCGGTTTGGTTGGCTCAACAGGTTGTGTATGTGCGCGCGTGCGCACATGTGTGTGTGTGTGTGTGTGTGTGTGTGTGTGGAGAAAGACTCTCCTGTGTGCACTTCATGTCTAAAGGGTAGGATGGTCCACTGATGTGGTGGGGATCGCCTTTTGCATGTGTTCTATTTTCATCACATTGACACTCAGCTACACACTTGGTGTGTCATCTTATTTTGTTTTGCATTGTTATTTTTTTTTTTTCAGAAAGGCTGATTAAGAAATAATTATTATTAATAATAATTATTATTATTAAAAGACTTTATAAAAAGACCAATTTTATTTTTTAATCACAATAAGCTGCCTAGACTTAACTTTTATAGTCTAAATGTCAACTGTGAAATATTTACAATTACAAAACTAGAACTTAAATATAATTTTGTAAATTATGCAAATTATGTTGTGGTAGCAGTCTCTTGATGTTACTGTATACCATCGACCTTAGCAGGCCTTCTTTTTTTTTTTTTTTTTGCTGAGGTTTATGCAGCACACTATAAATCTTTTGGCTTATTTAGTCGAAAGTTTTGCGTCTTGACAATTTAAAGGTTCAAGTGTTATGCAGTATGCCAGTATCATTTTTCTATGTTGACTTAGGCTGTTAATAACCATCTAAAATGTGTTTGAAGCTGTCCACTATTTATGTTTTGAAAATATAATTTTTGCAAGCTTTATTTTTGCATTGCTTTATTAATTATAAAATGCGTCTTTCTGCGCCATTGTGTTTGCTTTATATAGACTCCGTGGGGCTCCGCCAATGAGATAAGAAACATCCACTAGTTTCATGTCAAACATTTTCACCGAATAGGGTATTTGACATTATCCGAAGAAGACCAACAATCACCCCAATGATTGTCTATTAGGTTTATTTATTGCACATGAAAAAGAGCCATTAAATGCTGCCATTTATTACAGCCATCGCGGATTCACGTCATATGCTATCTTTCCTGGCTGCAGGTGATGTTAATTCCAAAGACGAAAACGTTTAGGCTAAAACAGGCCAACTTTTCCGAGGCCTATGTGTCTCTTCTAGCTGCCTGTCATTTTTATTGCTCTATTTATTTATTTGCAACCTTTTCGCAGATTCTGAGGCCAGTCCCGGTTCAGACGGCGAAGGTCTGGCCGAGCGGACGTCCTGCTCATTCGGATCCCCTGCTGACTTGGCCCCTGCCGGTTGCGACCCTTCGCCCTCTGCGTCTATGGAGGAGATCCAGATGGAGCTTCAGTGCGCTGACCTCTGGAAGCGCTTCCATGATATCGGCACAGAAATGATCATCACCAAAGCAGGAAGGTAAGCCAACCCAGTCGCCTATGCCTGTCAGGAGTTTGGAATGAATCGGGAAAATTGACAAAATGTTTTATTTTGTATGGATTAATTTATGAGGTTATTAGCAATAATTAGCTGACACGAGGTTAAAATTGTTTATGAAGTTCGACGGAGAAAGGCAGTAATTAGGGTGCTACCTAAGTCCACCTTATTGAAAACATATTTCTTCGGCGAGAGAACACACACACACACACACACACACACACACACACACACACACACAGACGCGCGTACACACACTTCGTCTAGCACCGAAAGGCCACTGCGCTAGGGGAATAACTTGAGCACGCTATGTTTTTGGGGGTGCTAATGTGTTGCACATGGGGGCAAGGGCTCCGGACGCTCGTGAGCCAGTCTCTAATCACACACCATACATGACGCGGCGCGGGGGTATTCCTGTAGTCTACTAATGTCAGAACGGACTGTCGACCAGAAAGGAGAGAGCTGTTTCTAATTAATAACTTTGAAATATGTTTTTGGTTTTCTGGCTCTTCTGGGCAGCAATTACAACCCAAGCCGAGCATATAACTTAACCTACACCGCTCTTGAGAAGACCTTTCCCCCGCTCATTCTCGCGCTGGGACTGCCAGGCATTTCCCATGTCGTTCGGGCCTTTTACGATCATCAGGCTGATATGAAAACGTGTCCTCGTTCATTAGAATTGCATTCATCTCAGCTGCAGCATAGACTAAACTTGTTCAGGATATTTTTTTGCCTGGCTAGACGGCGGTAAAGTGAGGGTTATTAATAAAATCCAGAAAAAAAAAGGTTTAAGAAAAAGGCCTCATACAGGAAATGGCCTACAAAGGCAAGTGGGAACCCTTTTGTAGCCTATCACAAAGTTTGAGAATAAACATTTGTTGTCCTGGTCGTGGCATGACCATGTAATGGCGAATAACTTGTCTATTTCAGAATCATGTTGCATGTCCAACCTTTTCCAAAGGTCCTCTGTCGACCCCCTATAATAACCGCGCGTGCGTGCGCGCATGGATCTCTCACCGGAGTCTTAAATATGAGTCGCTATGAGTTGTAAAGAGATATCGGCGACGAGTTGACAGTTAGGCTATTTATTTTCCGTCTATTTCTAACTGTCTAAGGATTTGAATTAAATAGATGTGAAGCTATAATAATAATAATAATAATAATAATAATAATAATAATAATAATAATAATAATAATAATAATAATCTTGTGATTATAATATGATCACCTTAGGCTTTTGAACATCTTTAGGCCATACCCGAGCAAGAATTAAAATAATCTTAAGAGTAGGCTATTTTATTCCGTGCGCCCTTCTTACTTTTTACATGGTATAAAACAGCAGCACTACAATAAAACATGCAAAATAATGCGTGTAATTCTGGTGTAGAGTTGTTAGTAGCAGAATCAGATTAGAACTGATTTACTTAGACTATTTTCATCATTTGCATTTTACACATCACAGTGTCTGCTCTCAGTTTGCTCACTGGGCTGGCTACTTCATAAATTAGAGTCAATAGCCTATAGTAGCCTACTATTGGCAATGTATCATTCTCATACGCCATAAATTAGATTTACGTAGGCAATAACCCCTGAAACATAATTACTCTCCTAGTTTTAGCGTAAGGCTTACATGAATAGCTATGTGTATTTTATGTTTTGCTAATAATAAGCCTATAGACGGGCAGTACGAAAACAGTCTTTTTTTCTCATTATGAACAGAAAGATTTATGACGTTAAAATGAAAAGAAAAAAAAGCTGCTTTTGAAGTGTAAAATGAGGAATTGTTTTAGAAACTCTGTGTATGGCGCCTGTCCTTTAAATGTGCCCCCTTTGTTCGCAGTTCAGCTTATTTGTAGAGTTTGCATCAGATTTCTGACGTTTCTGCGAATTGAATGCATATTGTCAGTTGAGGCTGTGGGGTTCTTTGCATGCAAACGCTGCCTTTTGGGGGATTTCCATGTATGTCGGCCTGCTGTACCCAGAACTACATCATGACTAACGAGATAATGCCTTTGACCTCATAAAAAGAGTGGGTCACTATAAATGATTTAACATTTCTTTGCCATTTCTAACATAAAATTTCTTTCTGTCAAACCACACAGAACAGGCTATATTAAACAGGACAGTGAATTATGATTGTGTTTTCACAGAGTAGGTTTTGGATTAAGAGTGGAATTATCCTACTTTTAGATATTTCCTTGAGAAATTAGTGAATAGAATGGAGATTTGTATGAGGACGGCATGAATTAAAATTCATGTATTAAAATATATTTTGTAGCTATATCTGAAATAGGTTCTCATTCCTCTTGGCTGCTATACAGGTGCATATTTTGACCAAGATAATTGATCGCAATAGTAGCCTACCCCTCTCCCCCTCTTCTGACATAAGGCTGTGTGTGTGAGTGTCCTGTATGTTACCTTGTCTTGACATGTATCCCTACTGTGCTCTCCCATAGGAGGATGTTCCCTGCAATGAGAGTGAAGATCGTGGGCTTAGATCCTCATCAGCAATACTACATTGCCATGGACATTGTGCCAGTGGACAACAAGAGATACAGGTACATACTGGTGCTGGACACGCGTTTTGGTAAATGCAAAAGGGCACAGAATAATAATCAACATGCCACTTCATACCACTTCATAGAATATTACTGTTGCACTGTCACGTCAACAAAGGTTGTCTGCTCTTGTCTTCTGACCTTGGATAGAGGAGTAGAGTATACGATTATATTTGAAATGGGCTATTATCTACCTCTATATAAATTCTCTTTTTTTGTTGTTGTTGCTGAAAGTTGAACAAAGCCACGTTGACGTGCTGTGCTTAATATTTCAGCCGTCATAAGATGTTATTATTATTTTTTATTTTTCTTTCTGTCTTCGGAGGGGTGATTTCAAACAGTTGATCCCATCTGAGCACAATAAACACCCCCTTGCCTCTCCCAGTGACCTGAACGGCTGGAGGAGGAAATGTTGTTGGACACGAGACGCTTGTCCTGATGCATGGCATGATAGCGCTATAGGCCTGAGGGAGGAAGGGAGCGGACGCTGGCACAGAGACCAGCACGGAGGCTAGTGTTTACCAAGGCCACTACACATGGATGGACTTAGCCATTGTTGATCGTGGCCAGAGGCTAGTTACCAAAGAGGAACTGAAGAAGTTTCATGCGGAGGAGCCCCAGATATATTTCAAAGAGAAAGGGAGCGAGGGAGAGGAGTGAAAAAGACAGAAATGTAATTTATTTTTTAAAAAAAAGAAAGAAAGAAAGAAAAAATGATGTGTTTGGTGGGTAATCCCGTTTACTGCGCAACTTCTTAAGTGGCACATGGGAGGCGCGATCATGGGAAAATGGCTTTGCAATTTGCAGTCATTTGCTTATGGAAAAAAATACATCACCAACATCATTTATCTCAGCCTTCTTTTTTAATATATGAAAGTAATTTTTCAAGTTAATCTGTGTAGTGATTTTTTTCTCTCTCTCTCTCCTGGGGCACAATATGAACACAATATGAACACTGACCAAAACAATTTGAAGAGTACAGCCTCTGGCGAACGAGAGCACACAGGGCGTTTGGAGAGAAGGCCAATATCACTGAGCATTTTAGAAGCCAGAAGATCTTGTAAAGTTAAATAGGATTTTCTTGCTGGCTTGGGGATTTTTACCGCAAGCCTTAGTTGGCTGTGGACAGAACTGTCACTGGAATGTCTCATAGTTTGTCGGGACCAGAGGATGGTGGTGGTGTGTGTGTGTGTGTGTGTGTGTGGGGGGGGGTGGTTGGAAACGCCGGCTTTATTGGTATTTGCTTGCTTTACTTAGGCCCGATGCCTTTCTCAACGAGAGCCGAGTTTATATTAGACTTGTAAAAATCTTTGTGTGTGTATTACTTGTGTTACGTCTTCCTTTTCATGTGGTCAGGCCTGCATGGCCTAAGCTCTAAAGCGCGAATAGCTAAGTGCAGACGACAGCTTTGTCCGGCCTCTTAGATGGGCCTCATCAATATATGCAGAAGTATCTGTTCTTTTACAAGCCACACACACACACACACACACACACCACACACATACAGAGACATACACATGCACCATGACATACACACTCACACACTCGCTCACACACACACACACGCACACACACTCACTCACACACACGCACACACACTTACTCACTCACACGGACACACACGCACACACACTCACTCACACGCACACACTATACCCTCACACAGAGACAAACACATGCACCATGACACTCACACACTCACATCCACACAAACACACACACACACACACACACACACACACACACACACACATGCAGAAAAACACATGTGCACATGAGAAATCCTGTCTTGAGGCAACCAGTGAGCACACATTCTTGTCCACCCTGTAGGGTAATGTAATAGTGATACTTACTCTGTCAGTAAGGTAACCCAATATACGACTTGGTTTTGGCTGCCTGTGTGTGTGTGTGTGTGTGTGTGTGTGTGTGTGTGTGTGTGTGTGAGTGAGAGAGAGAGAGAGAGAGAGAGAAAGAGAGAGAGAGAGAGTGAATGGTGTGTACTGGGGTATACCAAATTGAACTGTGTTCCATATGCAAAAGGGAAAATGTTCTTGAAGCACGTGTGTGTGTGTGTGTGTATTTATGTGTGTATGTTGGCGTCTGAATGTATCTCATCCACGAATGTCTCTCTCTCTATATTGCATCAAAAAAAAAAAATTCACTGTCCAGCACACACAAACACGTGTGTTTTTGTGTGTGCACGCACTCGTGTGTGTGTGCGTGGGCGCATGCACACACACACACACACACACACACACACACACACACACACATATGCTTGCATGCATGCGTGCGTAAGTGCACGTGTGTTTGTGCCTGCACGGACACGGACTCTACTGGCCTGGCCAGCTTTTCGTCTCTATCCTCTCCTCTCCTCTCCTCTCCTCCGTGGTGGAGGCCAGTCCGAGAGGGTGTCACATAAAGTGGGATCTTTATTGATTGTGCTCAAGCCAGATGGCAGATTTATGGAGGATGAAAGGGGCCTAATCAAATTTCCAGTCCTGTTTGGAGCTAAGGTTTCCCCCTTCTTTAACACTTTCCCTGCTACACAGAGCGTAACCCTAAACAGCACTCCAAACAGGAAATTACAGAAACGCCTGGCATTTTCTGTGTGTGTGTGTGTGTGTGTGTGTGTGCGCGTGCGCGTGCATGTGTGTGTATGTGTGTGTGTGTGAGTGAAAGAGAGAGAAGAGTGTGTGTATTGGCATTTGTCTCTGTGTGTGTGCGCGCATGTGTGTGTGTGTGTGTGTGTGTGTGTGTGTGAGTGAAAGAGAGAGAAGAGTGTGTGTATTGGCATTTGTCTCTGTGTGTGTGCGCGCATGTGTGTGTGTGTGTGTGTGTGTGTGTGTGTGTGTGTGTGTGAGAGAGAGAGAGTGAGAGAGAGAGAGAGAGAGACTGAGAGGGAGAGTTCATTGGCATCTGTGTGTGTTTGTGAATGTGTGTGAATGTGTGAGTAAGTGCGAGTGAATGTGTGTGCACTTGCATGTGCGTGTATTTTTGCGTCAGTGCGTGTGTGTGTGCTCCGAGACTGTGTGTTCCTCTTTGTTTGCCAGAAGGAGTATGAGTGTGTGTGTGTGTCTGTGTGTGTGTGTGTGTTTGTGTGTGTGTGTGTGTGTTTGAGTGAGTGAGTGATTTGGTCTTGCTTGCCGGGAGGATGTGTGCATATGTATGTGTGTGTGTACTTGCATGTGTGAGCTCTCATTTATTCCACTGTCTGCATCACACGTGTGCTCTCTGCACATGCTTGTGTGTGTGTGTGTGTGTAAGGTGCGGTATCAGCAAGGTGTGTGTGAATTACACATATGTGTGTGTGTGTGTGTGTGCGCGTGCGTGTGTGCGTGTGTACAGTATGTGCATGCATCGACATGTGCTAGTGTCTGTGTGTGTGCGTGTTTGTGTGTGTGTTTGTACATGCATCCGCATGTGCTTGTGTGTGTGTGTGTGTGTGTGGGTCTGCGAGTGCAAGCCGGACACACACACACACACACACACACACACACACACACACACACACACACACACACACACACACAGGGGGAGTCTAATGCTGCGGAGCGTAAAAACAAAGGGGCCCAAATGAGAGGGTTTTGTCCGTGTTTTAGCGTTGAGTGATGACTTTGGCAGAGGCGTCGCTGCTAAGCGCTTTCAACTGCGCGCATGGCCAGAACTAAAGCCTAACAGCTGTGGGCCTCAACCAGGCAGCCAGGCAGGCCTGCAGGCAGGGCAGCAGGAGCACAGGCACAGTCAGGAGGCAGCAACTGCACAACTGCACAGGCCTCCATCTCCTGTGGGGAGCCCAAGGGCTTTGCTTCTCCCCCATCTGTCTGTGTGTGTGTGTGTGTGTGTGTGTGTGTGTGTGTGTGTGTGTGTGTGTGTGGGTGGTGTGTTGTGGTACATCCTAACCCAAACATCGATCAGGATTTTTATGACCGTGACTTCAAATTAAGATGGGGGAAGTATATAATATAGTCATAGTTGTGTGTGTATCATCTGTGTGTGTTTCGGTGTGTATAAGTATGTGTTTATATATCTTGTGTGTGTGTATGTGGGTCTACTTCTGTGTGTGTGTTTGTGTGTGTGTGTGTGTGTGTGTGTGTGTGTGTGTGTGTGTTATTTTGTCTGAGGGTTCATGGCCTGACTGCATGGTTCATGTATGCTGTTATTTAGTGGATGAGTGCAGTCTACTGATCTGCTGATCTACTGATACAGAGAGTTCATGACCTTGTCAAACTATTCAAGGTCATTTATGACTATATCAACCCAGCATATGGGTTAATCAGCACTTTAGTGCATCTTGTCACCTCAGGGTGCTCAGACACGGGGATCTGTAAAGTTGGCGATCTCTATTAGCTGTTGGCGCTGTGTAGATATTTAATTGAAATGAAATGAATGGAATTGCATGAATCAGAGAGTGACATGTCTATGCAGTTTGTCACACTAAGTGCTGATCATTGTCCTCAGTGTAGAACAACTGTGTGCTCTAGCGCCTGACCCATAGCGCACACACACACACACACACACACACGCACACACACTAACAAACACACAAACACACACAAACACACACACACACACACACACACACACACACACACACACACACACACACACACACACACACACACACACACACAACTTAGAAAGAGACAGTGTGTTCATGTCCGTTGGCCTGGGCCAATACAGCTGGAAGAATATTGGCTTGCGTCCCCTTTTGAGGCCAGTCACAGAGGGGAGGCTGACCAACAAGCCTGCTAGAATGTTCTCTTTTTAGCAAGTGTAGCAGATGCAAAAGCTTAATTCATTTTTTTTTGTAATCACATGAGATATTGAGACATTTTGATGCATCTGCACTTTGAGAGTTAGTGTTTCACCAGCAAGAAAAACAACAACGCAACAGCCCATAATACTTGTAGGGGAGGACTAGTGAAGATAAATCGGACATTATGTGACATCACTGACCAGTAACTGACCACAACCTCATCCAACTCACTGACTGACTCTATAATTTGGAAGAAGCAATGGACTTCCCTATTCCCATGATGTTGGCTATGTACTGTACTGTAGCCTGTGTTTTTCTTGTTCAGAAACATAACTCTTTTGTGTAATGCAATGTTTATTGAATTTTGACAACATGGAAAAAAATCAGAAAAAGAACTCTAACCATGACCTCCACCCACCCATGATGCCTAATGTGTTCTCTGTGCAGATACGTGTACCACAGCTCCAAGTGGATGGTGGCGGGGAACGCTGACTCTCCAGTGCCTCCCCGGGTCTACATCCACCCGGACTCGCTGGCCTCTGGAGACACCTGGATGAGACAGGTGGTCAGCTTCGACAAGCTCAAGCTCACCAACAATGAGTTGGACGACCAGGGCCATGTAAGTACATGTACTGTACATGTAAACCTACAATCTACAATACTTGACACTTGACACACTTTACCTGTTTCTTACACACTTTACCTGTTTCTCTCTCTCTCACACACACACACACTCGTTTCTCTACACTCAAGTTTTATCAACTAGTCTTCACTCACTCACCTTATTTAATTTCTTTCAGACAGCCAGTCAACTAACCAATTTATTTCACCCATTCAGTCAAACTATTCCATTCATTCCACGAGTTCAGTCAACCAGACGCTTTACTTTGCTGATTCAAACAATCATACTCTCACTACAAATCAATCTCTGAAATAATTTCTCCAAGTTGCTAAGAATAATAAGCAACAGCGAGCCAAGCTCTGCCAATTTTGGGTACGGGTCTTTCACACCTGCTCTCACTCCCCTCTGATATAATTTTCTACATTATATTCTGCAAAATAAATTTACAGTGTTACTATGATTAAATATGTAAATATGATTAGCACATTCATTTATATCTCTATGAGACTCTTTTATGATTCTATTATTATTCTATTATTGACGCTTTTACCGGGAAGAAATCACATGTAGAGAATACAGTCTCTTTTGGAAGTGAGTCCCCTGGCCTAAAAGGGCATTTGCATTGAATACACTGTTGTTAGTGCATCTGCACTCTGCCAGCAGATCAGAAAGCTCAGCTCAAACACTTTGGAGAACTTTCTAGATGGAACACTCTCATAGGGAGCACCTGCAGCGCCTAAGACACTCCCCCACGGGGGTGCCACTGTGGCAGCTTAACATCGGCAGCCCGGCCTGCTTTATAGAAGCCCCTGTGGTTGTTGTGTTGTGCTGTCGGTTTGCCTGTTTCATATCAAATGAAGCCAGTCTTAGCTGGAGATTAATTTCGACGCGCCCATTTGGTTTACAGTAAACTCAGCATGTGTTTTGAGGGCACTGAGTCACGGGGACCAGAGACAATGAGAGAGAGAGAGAGTGGGGATTGAGTGAGTGAGTGGTGTTGCACTCAGACAGTCCCCTTGTCTCGTCGTATCCCAGGGGTTTGGGAATAGGGAATATCGGGAGCTTCTTCTCAACGTTTTTTCCGCTCCCCCTGCTTGAAACGTCAAAGTCGGCATGAGTGATTTCTCAACCTCCCCGCCAACCCCCCACCCCCCAGCCCATGATGGAGAGTCTGTTTGCGTGAGCGATTCAAACTAGCAGGCCAGACCAGGGCTTGCTATTTATACCGAGCGCATCAGACGGCTCTCCTTCTCTCTCTCTCTCTCGTGCTCCATTCCCGTTCCATTCCAGGGAGCCGTCATGCTGTGTCGCCATGGCTACCCACCGCGACGGTGACAGTGACTGAGGACAACAATATGGTGCGGCCGATCTGCGGCCCAAAACCGCCAGGGCCCGCGCCCCCACATTGAGGACGACGGCTGAATACGCCGGTCTGATCTGGCTGTCGTCATCTGGGCTAGGGAACAGCTCCAATGTACTCCTTCTTTTGCTTTCTATCCTCTCTCTCTCTCTATCGCTCTCTCTCTCTCTCTCTCTCTTTCTCTATCTTTCCAACTCTCTTCCTTTCTTGTGACGGGCGACACCGCCACAGACCGTTTTGAAGGAGCGGTTCTTGGGTTACCGGGCTGATGTTCAAACCTGATTAGAGAGAGGAAGGATGGGGAGGCTGCTGTTGCCACGTTGACGTTTACTGCCTCTCGTTCGGACCGGGACCGCTCCGCTCCGGAGACGATGTCGCTGGTGATAAGCTGTGACATAGATACGCCAAAGAGATGAGGCTCAAAGTCTCAGCTCAAAGTCGGTGAAGAGCTTCAAACCAGACTGGTTTGATTATCTTCTAACAGCCATTTCTGCAAAGTCCTCTCAAATCTATCATTACGGAGGCACATGTCCCAAGTTGGTGTGGGCAATTGAAAGGGATTTTTTTTTATGATGAACTCTTTAAACCTTTGAGAGTGATTGAGTGAGACAGTTTCTCAATGTCTTGTTGTCTAGTTTATGACCAAGCCCCCCCCCCCCCCCCCCGCCCCCCCTCGCTCTTTCTTTTTCAAAATGGCCTCCCCAGTCTCCTCTTCTCCGTGTTGGGAAAGAGTGTCTGTTTTTCCTCACGTCTGTGCCGCTCCATCATCCTGACATGTACAGACGTCTTTGGGCGTGAGCTTGATAATGCGCTGGCTAGCCCAGCCAAATGTCGGGACTGTTTTGAGGCTTATTTTGGTGTCCAACCACAGTCTTGTAAAAGTCATTTGTTCGCCCTGGAAAGGATGGAGACTCACGGTGAAGCACGTTCTGTGGGTGCAACCCTGCCATGACTTAGTCATCCTACACACACACACACACACACACACACACACACACACACACACACTCACACACACTCCTCATCACTCATAAATAATTACACCAAAAAGCCATCAACTTCCATTACAGAACATGTTCCAACACAAACATAATAACTACAACAGATACTTTAGATGACTTTCGCCCCTTTATGATGCTTCTGCTGCTGGTGTTACAACTGCTGTCCCTGTTGATGAGTTAGATGAACAGGAACGTTCCGGACTTGTATCTGACCCCATCCATTAATGATGGTTAGTTAAACGGAAATGTGTTCAGAGGACAAACACAAATTGAACCGTTTGTTCTCTAATGTGATGGTAAAGTATGGAGAGAGAGAGGAAAAAAGTAGTTAAATCACAACAGCAGCGGCCATGTTTCTTCCCCAGTGACATGTAGAGTAGAAAAGCATCAGGGTGATCTAAGGTGAGGGTTCTATCTGACTAAGTCCCCTGTGGCCCGGGACCCAGAGGGTTCACCTTTAGCACGTGTTCCCCAGTAAGCTGTGCGCCCAGAGTCACTGTGTATTACCCGCATTATTCCCAAATACCCCTCGACATGTGTTTCAGCCAGGGGCCAGGAGAGAGAGGCAGGCAGGCAGGCAGGCAGGCAGGCAGGCTGGCAGGCGTGGGTGGGCATGGAGCATGGCTTTGGGGGTTGGGGTGGAGGTGGAGGTGGGGGGCGGGGGTGGTGTTCGCTCCTGGCAGTGCCCGTGCAGGCTTACCCGCTCTCGATTTCACCCAGGGGCTGGCAGGCAGGACAGCGCAATGTAGTGTAGTGTAGTGCAGCGCGGAGCAGAGCAAAGCAGAGCGTCGGAGTGAGGTCAGCTAAGAATATCCAGCTAACTACAACATGGCCGTAATCCTTCCCCACAGCCCAGAGCAGGATGTCAGAGATGTCATACCAAAGCTGGGATCAAAGGGGCCTCATGCCTGCCCCCCACTTCATTATTCACCCGTGCTGCAGCAGCCTCGCCACAGAGACATGGCCACCCTTTAATATTACTAGAAACTTGTGACCCACACAACACAAGCACAGAGCCCTTCCACACCCCACACCCCCGCCCCCTCAACACACACACACACACACGCACACACACACACACACACGCAAATCCCAAGGCCCCCCCCTCCATGTCCCTAGGCCTGGATACAACACGTGCATCAGACAGGCGAGTGGGTCGGACTTTAGCGATGCGGCTTTGGGAAGCTAGGCGGTAATGCGCTGGGCATTTACCCCTGGCACACCCTACAGAACACCCAGGCTGATGGCGGTGACGGGGATAGGGGTGTCGGCGAGCTGCGTTCTCTGCCT
>JAODXP020000016.1:20641614-20654114 GCA_027497455.2 Sardinella longiceps | reverse complement strand
TTTCGGGGGTGGCGGGTAGGGGGTGGTTGAGAGGGGGGGGGGGGGTCTGGGCCCAAGCCCAGCGAGGCACAGGAGAGTAAATCACGCAGGAAGGAGAGCCGTGTACGGATCCGAGATGAAACGTCACCCAGATTTATGTGCATAGTAAAAACCTGCTCCCTTTTACTGGATGCAGTTTCCTCCAGGCCTCTCTCTCTCTCTCCCTCTCTCTCTCTCTCTCTCTTTCCTCCCTTCCTTTGCCTTTCTCTCCCCCTCTCTCTCTCTCTCTCTCTCTCTCTCTCTCTCTCTCTCTCTCTCTCTCTCTCTCTCTCTCTCTCTCTCAGTCTGCCCGTACCTTTATGTACGTTTTTCTTTTTTGTTTCTCTCTGTCTTGCTCTGGCTGTACCTGTCACTCTCTCATTTCAAACTTCTGTCACTCATCCCCTTATTCTGTTTGTTTCTGTCTCTTGCAGATTTATCCATAGTTAGTATTGCTCTCTGCAGCCTTGGGTTATCAAACACAAGGGCTGTCTTTTAAAATATTACTATTATTGTCTTTATCCTATTTAATTCCCCCTCCCCCTTCTCTCTCTCTCTCTCTCTCTCTCTCTCTCACCCAGAACTGGTTTGGAGGCCATCATGGAGACCTATGCTTTCTGGAGACCGCCTGTGAGGACACTTACGTTCGAGGACTTCACCAACATGCAAAAACAGCAAGGTGTGTGTACAGTATATGTGTGTGTGTGTGTGCGCACCTCATCCACTTCCAAACACCTCTCAAATCACTTGTTTATTCCTGCAGATGACCCGTAAGCAGAGGTCAGTACATTAAATCCCACTGATGAGATCAGAGAGGCCAAGCAAAGAGTGTTTGTATTTGGCTTGTATAAATGCATGAGCAAATGTCTAAAGGTTTATTTGCTAAGTCAAAGAGCTCTTTCAGCCCTCCTCACAGGACCTCAGCAGGCATGGCTTTGAATATTCATTATGTTTACAACCATGGTTGAAAAGAAACCCAGAAAAACATTTGCAATTGTAATCCATTCATTTCCTTCAATGTTTATTACTTCATACCAGCTTCAAGGCAAGGAGAAAAAAAATTCAAGAAAACATCAGAAACAAAACAAAATTAAAAATCTCTGGGGGCCCACTCTCTCTCTCTCTCTCTCTCTCTCTCTCTCTCTCTCTCTCTCTCTCTCTCTCTCTCACTATCACTCTCTGTCGCTCAAACTCTCCCTCTCTCCCTCTCTCTCTCTCTCGTCATCCGCCTTACAAGCTGTCTCTGCGGTGACCTTGTCCGTGGCGACCTTGGTCATGGCTAATATCAGGGGGGTGTTCGAGAGAAGGAGCCGACGGCGGTTGTTCCTCCCTCCGCTGTCGCCTGCGCCCGCTCTCAATATGCTGGCCTGCGCGGGTCAGGATGACGCGAGTTGTGAGCGAGGGCCGAGCATATTTTGTCTGAGTGGACATCTGTTTGTCATCAGCGGCCTCTCGGCGCAGATTAAATGTTAATTAAAGTCCTCGCGCCACTGATGAACTTTCACTGCTCTTTTTCATACTATTATTTTTTTATCTTCCTCTCTCTCTCTTTTTTTTAAAAAAAAAAAAAAAAAAAAAAAGTGTTTCCCCTTCTCTGCTCCTCTATTTTGGATGTTCGTAATCAGCAGGTCCCTCAGGCAAAAGCAGGAGGAGGCTGTGTGTCACCCCTTTGCTCCGCTACAGGGGGAAAACATGACATCACTGCCGTGTCTCACCCCCCCGGCCAATCGCACGCCAGAGCACAGAGGGGAGCCAATCGCTCGGCTCGCTGTTATCCAAGTCATATGGAGCCGTAGGAAAAGCCAGAGCCAAGAGTGCCTCCTGGTCTTAAAGCTGTCCAGAACCGCTGTCTTTTTTTCCTCCTTCTCTCTCTCTCTCTCTCTCTCTCTCTCTCTCTCTCTCTCTCTCTCTCTCTCTCTCTCTCTCTCTCTCTTTCTTTTCTCTTTCTCTTTTTACTTTTTATGTGGAGAATCAAACTGAAGTGTTACAGAGATTAAAAAAAAAACATGCACACACACACACACACACACACACACACACACACACACACACACACACACACCAAACGTGAACTAGGGCCAAATTCTCGTTAATAAAGAAATATGCCATTGATACCCCACAGCTATCCATTGGGTTTCCAAAAAGCTTGACTGATTCAAGGTGCGGTAGTGCCAAGCTTGTCTTTCATTCCCTCAGAAAAGAGCCATTTCTTTTTTTGTTTTTCATCTGACATACATCCATGCGTGCCTAAATTATGAAGCCTGGATTGGGAAGGCAAGCTGTGAGTTCTGTTGACCAGACATGCGGTACGCTAAACTCAAGCCACATTTGCGTTACGACGTTAAAGCCGCGCTTCCCCGATGGGCGAGCAAAGACTTTCTAGCCTCCGTTAGCTTCGTTAAAGCACTGTCCAAAACACATAAATACATAAAAAAAATGTTTCTCATTTCTCTTCAAATAAAATTTACTACTGAGCCGAGAAAAATAAAAAATAAAAAATACACATGCTGGGCTAATCTCAAACAAAGAGCACCGCTGTCAGAGGTCCGACTCTGTAATCTTCCGTGTGCCCACTCTCTGCGGAGTGGCACGCGTGCCAACCGGGAACAGAGCGAACGCTCTGTCTGGCGGAGGGAAGGGGAGGTTTGCGCCGGGGCTCCTTGCGGTGCGGAGACGCCGAGACGGCCAGCCCTCGTACGCCGAAACGGGAGACGAGGCTCTGAGTGTGATTGTTGGCCTTGGCCCGTGTTTTTGTTTCAGTCCATAGAGATCTGGCCTTCGCCTCATGATTGCTTTTTCTGTTTCTGTATTTGTTTCTCTCTCTCTCTCTCTCTCGCCCACTCTCTCTCTCTCTCTCTTTTCTTCCTCCCCCTCTCCATTCTTCATTCCCTATCTCCTCCCTATTCATCAATGTATCTGTCATCATCTCCCGGTCTCTCCCACTGTCTCCCTAAATTTATCTATGTCTTTATCTCTCTCTCTCTCTTGCTCTCTCTCTCTCTCTCTCTCTCTCTCTCTCTCTCTCTCTCTCTCTCTCTCTCTCTCTGTATTGTATAATAGATAGAGTGTATACTTTTTGTATTAAAATTGTATTTCATATAAATATACATAAAAGAAATGTATGAATGAATATATGAATATAAAAATGAAAACAGAATTTTTGCTAATGTTCATCTATTCTCTCTCTCTCTCTCTCTCTCTCTCTCTCTCTCTCTCTCTCTATCTATCTGTCTGTCTCCCAGGCGGCAGCACAGGGACCTCTCCTACCACCTCCAGTACAGGCACGCCTTCCCCTTCGGGTGCCGCCCATTTGCTCTCCCCGTCCTGCTCCCCGCCCACCTTCCACCTGGCCCCCAACACCTTCAACGTGGGCTGCCGCGAGAGCCAGCTGTGCAACCTGGGCCTGTCCGAGTACCCAGCATGCGCCCGCAGCAACATGGCCGCCTTGCAGGGCTACGGCGGCCTGACCGCCGACGGCTCCTACGGTCGCATCCCAACAGCTGGGGGCGGCGTGCCCTCTGCCCAGGCCTCCGACTCCTTCCTGCCCCAGAGGACTTCCTCCCTAATCGGCATGCAGGGGGCAGCCGGTGGCGGGGCCGGTAGCGGGAGCGGCGGAGGAGGAGGAGGCGGCGGTGCCGGTGGAGCCAAGATGGACGCCTACGGAGGGCAGTTGGCGTCTTTCCCCGCCTCGCAGCTGCAGTATGTCATGCAGGCAGGCGCGGGCTCTGGCTCGGGCTCCTCCTCTTCGCCCGGCTCGTCTCCGTCCTCGGCCCACATGTTTGCTGCGGCGGCGGCCGCCGGAGGTCACCACCACGTGCAGCAAAGCTCCTACAACGCCTTCTCCCTGCACAACCCTTACAACCTGTACGGATACAACTTCCCCACCTCGCCACGCCTGGCCGCCAGTCCCGAGAAGCCGCAGGGCGGCCTGCTCTGCTCCTCGTCCGGTGCCGCTGGCGCCTTCGCCGAGCGCCAGTACCTGCCCACCGGGGGTATGGAGGGCATGCATATGATCGGCAATCCCGCCGGAGGCCAGCAGGGCGGTGCCACCTGCGACGGCCGACAGTACGGCTCCTCCTCCCAGATGTCCATGCACATGGTGTAAAATAAAGCACAGAGAGGAGAGGAGGAAGAGAGGAGCGACAGAGCGGCGTTGTTTCCCACAGACGGGTTGCACGTTTTGGGAACGGCTGCTGTCACCACCCCTTAGCATCCCCATGCCTACCCACCTCAATCCAGTTTCCACTCCCAGTCTGGTACACCAGTAAAACCCAGCCAAACCAGTATAGACTTCATCTCTCCCTTAAAGCAGTTATGTGACACTAGGGGTGGGACAGGTGGGGCTAACCTGGGGACATTGAAGGACATTGCTGTGTTTTTCTTTTTTTTTTTTTTTAGAGTTCTTTTTTTTTTTTAGGTGGTGAAATTCCGAATTGTTGTTTATTTACTGATTGTTTGTATACAAATGGTTAATAAGTGGCCTTAAAAATAGGGACATATACAAAACAAAAAAAAATCATCTCAGTACATAGATGTATGTGTTGCATTTTTAATGAGCTGGACAGTGTCAAGTTGTGAGGAAATCAAGTTGTGATATGTGATATTTAAAAAGCGCTTATATGGAAATGTTGTCAAAACAGATGGATGGATTACGTGCAAGCTCTGATGGACTTTTGTCACACCCTCCCCAAATAACTTATGTCTGAAAATGGACACACAAAAATGAAGGACGTCCCCTTGAAGTCTCTAGGGGATTTTTTTTATCCTTTGGGGGGGAGGATATAGACATAAACACGTGGAACTCAAATGGTGCAATAAGGAGTCTGGAGCATCACTGTGGGGTGTTCAGAGAAGAGGCACCCTACCTACCGAAAACCACACACACTCTTTCTCTCTCCTATAGGACTCCTATGGCTCTTACAGAGACACAGAGGGAAAAAGAGAGTGAGAGAGAAAAAGAGAGAGAAATGCAGACAGAGACACTCTTACTCCTGCTGATGAGATAGAGAGAAAAGAGAGTGAGAGAGAGAGAGAGAGAGAGAGTAAAAGGAGACAAAGAAAGAAAAAAAAGAAAGAAAGACAAGAGGTTCTGTCTGGAGCTCTTGACCCAAAGAGCACTATTGTTTTTTTCGGTACATAAATGCAGCCCCATCTTAGCACTGAGCCGACGGCCATTTTTGATGGACCCTGTGGTGCTTTTGGCTTATGGTAAAAGTGGTCACGTGATACGGAGAGAAGTGAGAGAGTGAGTGAGAGCGGAGCATGTCGATTGCTTCAAGAGCTCGACCACAGCAGCAGACCGATCACAGACCATTGGAGTCACAGATAGTAAAATGGGTTCAACCATGAAACTGTGAGTGACCTTGGAGTCTAAGCTGGAGGCTGCTTCTCTGCTGAATAAAAAGAGAGAGAGATACAGAAAAAAAGAGAGAAAAGGACTGTACGCCAATGGCTTTTAGAATCAAGGGGTGCATCAAAGATTCCCTGGGGAACCCTGGAAGCTTTGACGCCCTGTTTTGAGTGGATAATCTTTTTAAGCATTTTAATGGTGATGAATGCACGCAATACAAGTAAGCTTTAAAGTTGTGTGAAGACAAAAAAAAAAAAAAAATGTACGGTTTAGTAGGAAAACAGAGATATTTTGTTTTGTGGTGTGGTGTAGATAACTGTATTTAAGTGCCAATCAATAATACAATTATATGGCCAGTTTTTTGGTGATGTTAAAAAAAATATTAAGTAAAAAACATAATACACCACACAGGAAAGAGGACAGAAAAAAGTAAAACTATTTTCAGAGGCCTTTAAAGAACTGTAAATACAAGTGCCAAGCACAAAAGTTCAATAAACGTTTTAATTCATTTACCTGGGTTTTAAGATGTTTTTGCTATGTGTCATGTGTATATTTGCTAAGGTGTACAAGCCAATTTAAGCAGAAAATGTTACTACCCACTTGATTGTCCTTATTAACAACATTTTTATGTAGTATGGCCTATACTGTAATGTAATAGATTTAATTACCAACATGAAAGATTTACATAATGGTAACACCAAAATATATGATACATTTACATTTAGAAATAAGTAGAACTACATGTTTTTGTTATTGGCTACATCAGAGTTACAGTAAGGCCATTCATCTCTAACCTCAGACTGACACTCAAATAGCCATCAGCCATGGTTATAAAAACATGTCCTGTATGAAAAACTGATATATGGCTATCATTTGATCTTTGAGGCTGGTTTTGATATGATGGAGACGGATTTGATCACATGGAGGTTGGCGTGTCTCTCTACTTACGCCGTGACCATGCATATAAATATGCCACTCCCACCTGCGCTCACAATCACGTAAGCTATTGCTTTCTTGGGCAATTTTCAACGTCTCAGCGTTTTTATGTGTATCTGCTGTTCCCAGTAAGTTTGCAGTATGTATTTATGATCACTCCCATGTTTGCACTGCGGTGCTCCTCATTATAGACCAACAGAGCGCCTGTGATTTAACAGCACAATCAGCATCTATTACATAGATGTCTTCAGAACCGAACTTTTTTCCCCCATGCACCGTTTTCTTTTTCCTCCACGTCTCCCCGGAATCACCTCCCATCAAGCGTTCAGTTCCAGCCATGAAATATCATATCTGAGTGAATCATCATCTGAAAATGAAGGGAGTCGAAGACCGTGGAGACATCACGCTGTATTGAAAACACCTGTTTTCCGAACTGCGCTCTTCGAATAATCACTGGATGTACCGTGGAAGAGCGCATGATTTCATAATTTGGCCGCCCTCCATCTATCTGGACATTATTTCCAATAATTATTTGCGTTTATTACTCTGATATGCCGTTCTCGTGTCTGCGGCAGCGTTTGGAAATCAACCATTCGAGGTCTGCGCAAATTTGCCACATCTTTGAACAGAAACGACCCCTCCGCGTGTAAGGGGCTAGAGATGGCCGATAATTAACACAGAACACATGATGATATTATGTAAAGAGACCTTCAAACCATGATGCACATATGGCATGACAATAAAACAGACCACTTCTTAAGTAATGAACCGATTTCATGACAAAATTTCCGAACATATTTTCACCCTTGTAATTTTCTTCTGGAGAAATAAACCTAGAATAGGCCTATGCAATAGGCCCTTTCCTCTCATTTCATTCGATGGGCTAGACAATGGGCGAAGAATTATTTCTCTTTCAATAAAATAGGCTTAGGCCTACATAAAAGTGGGAAAAATGAGATTCCCAACAAACTTATACCAGACTATGGCGCACATTTACGAGACATTGAGGGATTTAGACAATGGCCATCATGAAAGATTTCAGGATGTTTTGAGTGACAGCATGTTAACTGCCAAGCATCCCATAACAACGTCTCCTTAGTGACTTTAGTAGTTATCTGTCTCGTGGGAACGGCACTGGTTGGCCTCGAGCTACGGTTCACTGGAAAATCAAAGCAGAACGGCGCGAGAGGGGGACTGAATAAGAAGACAAAGAACTTCGTTTAATTGGGCAGCTAAAAAAAATGTGTCTTCAGCTTACCAAGACAGATGGTTTTAAAGTACGGCCACCAGAAACAGACTGATAAGATTTCTGGTAAACTGTTGCCCTCTTGTGTTTACCCCCATCTTTGCTTGAGATTCCATTCATCTTGATCACAGCATCTCTGTAAGGCCTTTGCCTGATACTCTGCGTATAGGGATTAATGGATCCTGGTCCGTCCAAACCTCACTCTGATGGCAATGCAGTTACAACGACATAAAGCTCACTTTGATCCAAACATGGAAATGAATTTGTTGTTATATACAATGTATAGGGTACTTACTATACATTCAACATGACGATTTCTTAATGGTAGGTCATCAGTCAGAAATAAACACAAGCCTGACAAAAATAAACACAAACCTTGGATATAATATTGTTTTTCTGATTTTGTCAAATAAAATAAAATCTAAATAAACAAAGCAAAAATAAAACAAAGTGCAAACTAAAAAAAAAAAAAAAAAACGACTTCAAACTTTAGATAAAGTTCTAAAAGCGCAATAATCCAATTAATTTAATAACTCGATCAGCTATCAACAAGTGAAATGAAAATGTCTGAAACAAGTTTTCCCTGTGATTTTAACAGTCATTTAAACATCTAGCGGTACTGACACATAAACTATTACACACATGGCAAGAACATTCCAATCATATTTCCCGACCCTCAGAAATCGTCTTGATCAGCCATCGCCATCTGTGTGGAAAGGGGGTTTCCTTCCAGGGCTCTGACCTTCACATTCTCCATCAAGACTCCCTGACAGGATGTGGTCTCTGCTTTGTAAAAGGTGGCTTTACACAACCTAATACAAACACTTTTAGACATTATTTAAGGAGTAAAGAAGCAGATTTATAGTACATTTAATCTGGTGACAAAAGACAGCTTTAGAATTTAACCTTGAAGTTCATCAAACATTTGATTGAGATGTAATTTCTTCAAATGGTCTTTTCAGTGAACAGTTGAACATCAAGATCAGCTCTGTTGAGAGAACTGGAGGGGAAAAAATGTGTGACAGAAAAGCTTTATTCATACTTGTGCTTTCATTGGTAGATGAACACACACATACATTCTCTCTCTCTCTCTCTCTCTCTCTCTCTCTCTCTCTCTCTCTCTCTCACACACACACACACACACACACACACACACACACACACACACACACACACACACACACACACACACACACACACACACAGTCCCTTCAACCTCCATCTATGTTTTTCTGACAAGGAAAAGGGGGAACGAGAGACAAAAAAACGAGAGAAATAAGACGCAGAGGGTCAACAAGAAGCGATGGGGGAGCGCCTTTTCTTCTCTCGCCGGTGTAAGAAGAGACGTCTGTGATAGCATCAGAGGCCCCCTGGAGCCAAGTGGTTCTGATAAAGCGATAAGTCCAGATGGAGGCGCGAGAGAGTGGGGGCCCCGGGGCGGGTTCAGCTCGGTTTGGCCCGGGCCCGCTGGACGTCGCCCGTGCTGAGTACAAAGACACCCCGCTGGGACGCTTCCTCGTCTAATGAGAGAGGTCCGATCCACTCGCCGGGGGCGCCGCTCGAGAGGGGATACCGAGCAGGAGGAGGAGGTGGGAGGTGGGAGGTGGAGGTGGTGGAGGAGGCCCACGGGGTAGGGAGGTGTTAGCTGACCCACTACAGGGAGATGGAGGAAGTGGGCCAGCTGACCCAGTTCTGCCACTTGATCCAGAGACAGAGGTGAGAGGGGGGTTCTCAGTGTGCGAGTGAGGAGAGAGAGAGAGAGAGAGAGAGAGAGAGAGAGAGAGAGAGAGAGAGAGAGAGGGAAGGGAAACTCAGGGGGTTTTGGTATTGGGGGCATGGAGACAGACAGGGGTGATAAGGTTATTATTATTTTGGTGAAATACTGCAATGGGGCCAGTGGAGATTGAGTTGTTGGTTGAGTGTATGACGGATAGAAGGCTTAGAAGTCTTAGGTTGCAGCTATAGGGATGAAAAGTGGTGAAAAGAGAAGGGGTTGATTTTTGTAGTCACGAAAACAGTTTTTTTTTTTTTTTTTTTTGATTGGGCGGGGGGTAGCTTGGGGCACAGATGTGCGGGTGAAGCGCGGATTTTGGCACTGGTTATGCCGTACAGCACTGGATGTGTGTGTGTGTGTGTGTGTGTGTGTGTGTGTGTGTGTGTGTGTGTGTGTGTGTACGTACGTACGTACATACCATACCCCCTTCTGCAGTGAAACAGGTGTCCACACCGAGTTATCCGGGATCCCAAAATTGAAGGCAGCAGTTTTCGTTCCTGATGGCCTGGAACCTGAGTTGGATGGAGTGGGATGGGGGGTGATGGGGTGATGGGCTGGGATGGGGTTGGGTTGGAACTGGGGGCCCCCCGACGCCGGATTTCATTCAATCAGGTGGCAGCAGGGGAGTGCGAGGCAGGCAGCGTTCAGAAACACTATCCCATCTCCCAGCATGACGAGTATCGGCCCTTACACAGGCAATCAGCACAGCGCACACCATCCCTGCACCACAGGTCTAATGCCTCCTTATGGAGTATTACTACAGCAAGGCTGAAGACAGGGGAAGGAAACAGCTGCCATGGCCTGATTGAGAGCACTTTTTTTTCCCCCTGCAAGAGAGAGAGCAAGAGCGTGCTTAGAGTGGTGTTCAGGCAGGGTGTGTGTGTGTGTGTGTGTGTGTGTGTGTGTGTGTGTGTGTACAACAGTGTGTGTGCGTGTGCATGACTGTACGTTATGTGTGTGTGTACAGAGTGTGTGTGTGTGTGTGTGTGTGTGTGTGTGTGTGTGTGTGTGTACGTGTACGTGTACAGTAATGCCAGTGCCGATGGACATTGTCCGCAGTGATGAAAGGGGCAAATCCCCTCGCAGTAAATAAAAAAGCTAGTAAAAACAACACAATGCTTTTCGCTTTAGGGTTCGACGTGCCTCTGAGCTGTGCCTGCAACAGAGGCGGCAGCGGCCGCTGCAAAAGAGTGTGCATGAGGCAGTGTTCCTGCAATCCGATTGGCCACGCTCGTTAATGTGGGCACTGCTGGGCAGGAAGTTTGTTTAACGTGTTGGCGTGACAGACAGCCGAGAGGAGGGGGGGGTGAGGGGTGGGGGGGTAGAAGGGTGGGTGCTGTCGGCGGACGGAGGGGGGGGGTGGGGTGGCGGCGACGGGCGGCGTGAACAACCATCACTCAGGTCGTTTGCCATGGCGGGCTAATCCAGGTCCGCCAGTGAAATATTCTGGGAAATACGCAGCCAACACACATGCGTGCGATAAATCACCTTTATAATGCTTGTCACATAAAATGTTACTGGGACCCAGGGTTTGGGCAGCAGTTGGGTGGTGTGTGTGTATGGGGGGTGTGGTTATGTGTGTGTACGTGTGTGTGTGTGTGTGTGTGAGTTGTTGGCTGGTTTGGAGGGAGTGTTTGTGTGTGTGTGTGTGTGTGTGTGTGTGTGTGTGTAGGTGGGGTGGGGGGGGGCTCAGAAGTGTGTCCACTGCATTATGCCCAATGCGGCCCAGTTCTATGACTGCCATCCAGACTGGCTCTGCAGCTCCCACCCCTCAGCCCTCTCCTCTCCTCCTCTCCCACTGGGCTAAGTATAGCAGCGGCTGTGCTGTGCTGTGCGTGTCTGAATGCAGGTTACAGTGACAGCCGTTGCGTTTTTCTCTCCCAACCTCAGCGCTCACCTGGAGCCGAAGCGGGGGTGTGACGCAGGCCCCACCCCCCCGCAACCCCGTTTCCCCAGACTATCCGACACCACCTCTGCTACCGCCGTCGACACCACTGCCGCCAGAATTCGAGGAAATTTCACGCCGGGCGTCCCCTTTTTTTCCCGAAAAAGCTGCACTGTAACGGTCCCTGACTGATTGTGGGGGGATCAGGGAGGCATTCTCCTGCGGTCACGGCAACCGCTGTTGTAGCCGCGGCGACACACACTAATCCTCTCTAACAGGGCCGCTGAAAGCCGCCTCACACCCAAACACTTGCCCAACTCACGCCGCTTCCGTCACGCCTCGTCCTCATGCAGTCCTGACGCCGACGCTGGCCCAGGGTGCATTGCTACATGAGTGTGTCTGATTTGAGATACAGGAAGTTAAGCCCCCACATCCGACATCATGCTACTTTCTCTACACACCTATACACACACATGCACACACATTTACATTCACACATATTCACACACACACACACACACACACACACACACACACACACACACACACACACACTTGCGTCCTCTCCTGTCTCGCCTTCATGGAGTCTTGTGGCGTCACATTGCATGGTGTCTGTCAGATGGAACTGGATCAGGGTGCATTGCAACGTGTGTCTGCTGCGGAAAACAGGAAATTACTGCCCACATCCAAACACACACACACACACACACACACACACACACACACACACACACACACACACACACACACACACACACACACACACACGTTGTACAATTCAACAATGAAAGGATGATGTGAAAAGTCTTAATAAGTGATAATTAGTTGTGTATCCAAAGCCACAATGTGAGATTGTGAGATGTCTGAGATGTTTTTATTCTTTGAAGTCTGGAGACTGTGGTTATGTGGCGCAACCAAATGTTTTATCCTCTCTGCATTTGTATACTTGCATTACATGAGAAAACAACAACAATAGACTCATGATTTCCTAAAAAAAAAATTAAAAAAGTATAATGCTCCGAGAAGCCAAAACTAACATTTGTCTGAGAGGAAAAGATATCCAGCCAGGAAAGGAATCAGACGGTAGACAGGATACATGGGATGAAGGACTGGACAGGATAGCCTAATGCTAACTTATCATCCCCGCACTAACTGTTTAAAGCAGTGATTTTGTTTTTTATCACTGAATCAGTTTACTGTAAACCAAAATCATGTTGTATTGACAGGTGACCTCTAGCGTCTGACCTTATTCCTTTTTATACAGATACAACTGTGTGTGTGTGTGTGTGTG
>JAODXP020000016.1:20619114-20634114 GCA_027497455.2 Sardinella longiceps | reverse complement strand
TAATGTGTGGCGGCCTGGCATCACGGCCAAAAGGCACCCACTGTGGAGGAAGACCCCCCTCCACCCCACTTCGTTTGTTACCCATTTATTCTGAGCCATAACTCTTCTCAGCGTTTATGTAGCGCTAGTAATTAGCCAGGAATCTGAGCTACATGTGTGCGGTAGGAAACAGTGTCGTACTGTGAAGCCTCTTATGAATATTGAGGCATGGCCTGATGACAAAATGCCAGAGACTGGCAATCATGGTAAAAAAAAAATAATAACGATAATTATATACATATAATAATTAAAAAGCTTGATAAATAATGAAAAGAGCTTGATAAATAATGTAATGTAATAATGTTGAAATATTGTGTGCTTTACTGTACACAACTTTTTATTTGGAGCTGACTTGTAAAAAGAATTCTCTCACTCTGACAGTGAATTTATCTGACATAGAATAAGGTGTCAGGAAGACACAACTCAATTCAATCTCCCTGTGTGCCTCTTTCCTATGGCTTGCTGTGGGTGCTGGTTTTTCTTTAGTGTGTGACTAACATCATGGGAAACCCATAGCCACAGTATATAGACTCTGAGGGTCAGTCAAGTTGCTGTAAATATCTCCCGGCATTTGTTTGACGAGCCTGTATCATTTTTGTCCATGAAATGAATGTTCCTCTGCTTCTTTTAGCAAAGGTTTTAAAGGCAAATTAATCCCAGGCCTGTGTCATATGTTTATCTATTTGTGCATGTCCTTCGACGGGACTGTGGACCACGCCATGGCACCGAGGTTGATATGCTCAGTGGTAAAAGTTTATGATTAGTTCCTGGGAACATTGAGACATACGCACTGGATGCTTGGATGTCTGGGAGTAACTTTATATTATCCCCCCTTTTTTTTGGCCAGGGGCTTAGCTGCCTGCCGTAGCTGTGAGTGTGCGTTACAGACCAGACTCAACCAGCTCTGCGTCATTACTGCGGACAGCAGGTGTATGAGGGAGCAATTGTGTGTGTGTGTGTGTGTGTGTGTGTGTGTGTGTGTGTGTGTGTGTGTGTGTGTGTGTGTGTGTGTGTGTGTGTGAGTGTGTGTGTGTGTGTGTGTGTGTGTCTACATGTGCTCGCCTTGGTATGAGTGTGTGTATGTGGATAAGTGAGAGAGATACAGAATAAGCACATGTTTTGAAAACTGGTAAAAAAAAAAGGTTTATGTGTGTGTGAGCATGTTTGTCTGTGTGTGTTATTTCAAGGAATGGAAATATTGGACAATGAGTGAGGGTAAATGAACTGTATCTGTGTCTATGTATCTGAATGGAAAATACTCAGTACTCTTCATGGTACCCATTACAGTGGTAGTAACATTTACCACATTAGGCTCCTCCCATTCAGCTCATCATCTGTGTCAGTCAAATCGAAGCCCCGCCCGCCTCACACTCTCGTCCGTCTTTCCACATTATCTTTTCACAACCTGTTTTAAAGAGCATTGGAGATGGAGAGGAGTTTACAGGAGCGATGGCCTTCAACAGATGGCCAGACGCAAAACAGGGGAACCGGACGATGGACACTACAGGGGGTGGACGGAGGTGTGTGTGTGTGTGTGTGTGTGTGTGTGTGGGGTTGGTGGTGGTGGGGAGGGGGGTAGTTGGGGAAGGGCTTGTGGGTGGGTTGGTTGGTTGGAAGGGGAGGGAGGGTGGGGGACAGTGGGGTGGGTTGGAGGGGTGGGGGGTGGCGGTTGGGTCTATGTGACAAAATGCAAAGTGGAATTCGCCAGCCCCTCCATTCCAGAATTGGCCAGGGGGAAAGAGCATGCGAGAGGTGTGCTGGCATGTCCTTGGCGGTCCGCGCGCGCCTGGGTGACAGCTGCGAGGTTTATAGGTCGGCTTCGATGACAGTCAGGAGGCGACGGCCCCGCTCTTTTCAGACAGGAATTAGGTTTGTCATCAGATTCTAAAATCCGCCTGATTTATGGCATTTCCACTCCACTTTCCCCCGATGAGACCCCCACTGACACGCACACACACACACGCACACACACACACACACACACACACACACACACACACACACACACACGCACACAGACCCCCTCCCCACAATCTTATGGCATTTAGGGGACCTATTTGTTTGTTTGTTTGTTTGTCTGTCTGTCTGCTTCAGACTCAATCTGTTTGGTCAAACTTGGCCATAGACTGGACAGTTATGAAGTACACAAGTGGTTAACCACTCAATAAGTGATTTCCTACTTGATACTTTACATTAACAGTGTTTTTCATACTACAAAGGCACTGCCATTAAACTGCAATTGTCTTACTTTGCGCTACAAATGACATTTGATGAAAGCGAAGAACTCTTAACAGTTTTAATTCATGAACAATTTGATCTGTCTGCTGTCCTAATAGAAAAATTTTCATTCTTAGCATATTTGTGAATGACTTTGTTGACTCAATTACGAGCAAAAGCGCATTTCACATCTAACTAAATAGTGGAAAAAAGGCTCAAAATAACATTTAGATTTTGTGGTAGTTTGGAGAGGGTTCCTGTAACAAAGTATCCTTAACTTAGTGAATGTACTGAAAAACACTCCATAGAAGTGTTTCCAAAGTCACCTGAAGTAGATTTTCAATCAGTGTCATCTTGCAAGTCTGTAAAAAGTCAGTATCATTAGTACATGCCGACGTATTCAGCAATAGAGTTTAATGTTCACATTTTCCCAAGATGGCGTCAATAGGAAGATGACTCACTGCACTGACTGCTGTGTACTAGTCCATTGAAGGTCACTCAGGTGTGGAAAAACACAGAGCAATTCTATGCCATGTCCATAACTCCAATAAAATGGAATGGAAATTGATGTGAATGATTACATGAGCATCATTCACTAATTTTGGCGGTAGAACTTTAAAAAAAATTATTTTATCTAATTATTCACATCATTCAAATACTAATTATTCACATCATTCAAATACTATGGAACTTGCATAAAAAAGTGTATTTATATATTTTTTACCTAATTATTCACATCTTTTAAATTTTACCTAGGCCTAATTATTATTAAAGTAAATTTTCAGTAGAGCTGCCTCACTGAATTTCATTATACTTTTGCTACCACTTCATCCTCCTTCAATGGTTCTGTCTCTAGATTGGGAAAGAGGTACTTTGGTCCATAGATATCGGATTCTATATATAAATCTATGCTTTGGTCACTCAGAACACCACTGAATAATTTAGTATTTTCTTTTCTTAATTCAATTGAAAATTGAATTTTCCCTCCATACCCTATAAAACTGATACCAGCTGTAGCAGGCATTCCCTGACTTGCTTCTAGATTTGCATCAGTCCACTTTGCAATGGTTTTGCAGCACGATTGATAGTGGGGAGTTTTTTTCTATCACCTGCCATTAGGAGGGAGCCAAAGACTTTTGAAACCTTATGACTGGGCCAGGTTTGCTAGCCAGATGGACAGCGTGTCTGATGTACCATTCCAAAACAATAATAATAAAAAAAACTCTACCGTAAGGTTGTGATATGATTCATGCATTTTCAAAACCAATATAATTGACAACTGATGCCAGAAACATTGATTTAACCTCTTTGTTAAGATCAGTGTAGCAAAAAAGACTCTGAAGAGCATCGATAGAAAAAACTTTGGCATGGTATATCTTCTTAGTGCATTAAGAGTGAATGTTGTCAGGAAATCAGGCCCTGAAACATCAGAGGGTCCATGATCTTTGCCTGAAATCTAAACTGCGGATATAGTGGATCTATGGTAATTGGCTTGGGTACTTGTCTCAGACCCACTGTTGCAAGCCTGTCTTGCTTTGACTAAACACCAGTCATGATAGAACGATAGAACGATAGATAGATAGATAGATAGATAGATAGATAGATAGATAGATAGATAGATAGATAGATAGATATACTTTATTTATCCCAAAGGGAAATTCCATTGTTCCAGCAGCTAAAACATATAACAGATACACATACAGACAGTACACATGAGATAGTAAATACATTTACTTTAAATCAATAGCTCATGCTGGCCTCTACAACAAAGTCTTAGAATGACCCTAACTTCAACTCACATGAGGACTAAGTCCAAGTGGGCCACGTCCATAATGCCAGAGGCCACGGACACACAGATAGCACACTGTGGCTGGCAACTTAATATCAGCTCGTCTGGTCGTGCGTGACACTTGACGTACATCTGATGAAGAGATTACTCAGCCAAACGACGCCGGGGGCTGACAATTAATGCTAAGTGTGGCTTTAATAGGGACAGGCTAACCGTGCCTCAGGGGCCGGTGGAGAGGAGCTATGCGCAGAGCCTTTTTTACAAGAGATCCAGTCTTACAAACAGACCTCCACCACCACACCACAAGCATGGCCCCCAGCCCAGGGGACAGACAGACAGACAGACAGGCAGACAGACATATAGACAGACAGACAGACAGGCAGACAAACTGTAGAGGCTAATATGACACAAGGAGCTAAAATAGCGATTACAGTAATGATAATAGGGCTAGTGATGTAGGGGATTAGAATAACAGAGCCAATAGACTAGTCGGTAAGCAGTAGAGTATAATGGTATCAGTATAATATGCCAATGGACTATCAGTAGTATGAGTATAACAATAGAATTACAGCTATAAGGAAGGCCACTTAGGCTTACTGAGCATAAATGACCCTTATCTACCCTATGCAGCTAAAAAAACTAAAACAATGGACATCTGAATTGGCATCCTCAGTATGGCAGTGTAAGAGTGACAAATTTATTGATCATTTAATATCAGAGATATTCCAACCAATTGGAAAGCCCCAAGAAGTCATGGTGTACCTGCTCAGAGAATAGCAAAACCACACTGTAAAAAGTAAAACATTGCACTTGTTCAACCAATGTATATTTTTTCATTTCATAAACCTACAATTATTAGATTGTTCAGTGAAACTACATTTCGTAATTTTATGAGTCACTCAATCTATTTTCTTAGACTGATATAATATAAAATTCTAACTCAACAATGAAACTGAAATTTTACATTGGCTCAAAGGACTTTTTCACGACTATGCCGGATTTGCGCATGTGCACGGAACTTTCGAGAAGAATGTTAACGTCTTGTCTGGTGTGTCAGCTTCATCAACCTTCTCTGGCTTCTGGTTGTGGTCCACTGAACAAAACTCGTCAATAAGGTAAGGAAGGAATGAAAAAAAGCATATGTAGCACAGTCACGCTTTTTGTATTGGTATGTACTGTAATTTTAAAAAGGTGACCAGTTGAGACTCTTTTTGCTACCGTTTCCTAAAAGCTAATGGCAGTGACAGCTAACATGTGCAAGGCTAACACAACTTAGCTATCGATAACTAGCTTACAGGGGAGACTACCTACTGTAGGCAGTTAAATACTTAAATATCTATCTCTATAACATTACTGAAATGTGTTAACTCACTACACTTCGAAACCATATGCGTAGGCTAGTCAGCTAGCGTTAATTTTGACAATTTGGCCATGTTAATGATAGCATGCTATCATTGACATAGCCATTTTACAGCAAGCTAAGGAAAACCACTCTATTTACTCAAAGATGCCTCATGCCCAAATGTGAGGGATAATTTAGTTGAAATCTCAAATATATGTTGATACTGTCTACGAAATTAATTATAATGTTGTTCAGGATATTATTGTGAAACTTTCTAATGGACAAAGAATAAGTGTGGCTACTTTATCCTGTAAAAGTTTTAATGTAATGCTTCTAATACTTAGGTGCAATTTACTGGCGGATGTAATGTATTTCATGAATGTAATATTGTCTTGAAAAAAATCGATGCTATTCTCACGAATTTGTTTTATTTGATAGTGTAAATCCATGGAAGATACTAGATCTCTTGTGCTTACACCGATGTAGGCAGCCACTAGGTGGCATCATTGCACCATTTTGTATCAGTAGGAACGTGATTTTGCTGTAGGCAATCTTTTCAATTTGTGAAGGAGGAAATGTTTAGGAAATTTAGAAATTTTGGAAACGTGAAAAAACAAAATTTGTTGATGATACTGTACATCCACTCTGTAAGCTCATTGTGTATTCTACTACTTTCATTTTTTAGATCAACGCAGAGTTCATCAGAGTTACAACAGTGCTTCTGGAGTCGACATTCCTGCACCAGCTAGACAGGCATTCAGCAACACTTGCTCTTGCGGCATTTTGCGGGCGTTAGATGAGGTATGTACAACCGAACATGTCTTTTTCTCACAATTAACATCAGTGAGTAGAAATGCATGACATTGTAGTCACACAATAGGAATCTAAGATCAATCTAATATCCTCCAACAAGGAGCTCCCGAGACTAAAAGGACAAAGCAAATCTCCTTAGCCTTAGGACGTTGGGCAGATAGATCCATGGCTCATTGGGCTAGCCCTATTGTCAGGAGCTATGGTGAAGGAGATGCCCAGGGAAATGGGGAGAGGTGATGATGTGCTATTGCATGTGAGGAGTGGGTATGGTAATGAGTTGGGTATGAATAAAAGCGTGTAATTATAATGACTGCATTTTCTACAGGTTGTGGACATCAATACAAGGCGAGAATGTGTTCTCAGATGTTTGGTCATCTACTTTGGTACAGATTCGTCATCTCATCAAGGACATTCAGGTAAATGCACTGCTTCCCATCAAGCATGCACATACTTGCATATGGCCTACTACATAATTTCATAATTTCAGTCATTCAAGGTAATTAATTCTGTTAATTGTGACATATAGGTAATGGAAAACACTAAATTGAGTATTTTCAAGAAGTATTTCACATGTAATATAACATTACAAGTATCTTACAATTAATATAACATTAATATTAGTGTTAAAATTAAAATGACTAAAGTCAACCCTCTGTATTGTCTCTCCAGGATATGCCAGATGATGGACAGGCACAGTGATTGACCTGTCTTCATCAGTGAGACCGGCACAAGGGTTCTCATAGAGGACACAGAGGTTCTCAGGAACATGCCTTCCACTGCAACTGGTGCTGTTCTCAACCTTGAATATCCAAAAGAACTGATATTCACTGTGGAACTTTTGAAATCCTCATGGAACTTGACACAAGAAAAATCACTCCTAAAGTGCATCGGCTCTGCACTCTGCTGCACAGTCAGTGGCTGACTTACAGACTCGATCATTGCTTTGCACACACAGACACACACACAAACTCATGTTTGATGGCCAGTCCCATTTCGTATAATGTGAAATATTCTTTCATGTAGATCTCCACTATTATCTGCAATGTAATAATTCAGTTTGTTGTTCATTGGAAATGAGTAGATTGACTTTAGAGGTGGCATACTCCTTTACAGAATTGTATTTGAAATGTATTAGAAAGTACGTCATGTATTTTAAAGTACAGGGCAATCTTAACAGTGCCTTTCAACTGTATGAAATAAATATTTAAAAGAATGTTTGGTGTGATGTTTATTTTAATATTAAGATAATTAAGATTATTAGATTGTTAATTGCAAAGCCTTTTCTATCACTTGCAAAGATTCGATATTTCAGTTTGAATAAATCTGTTAATTTAGATTGAGCCAGTTGAAAAGTAATTTTTCAATTTAAGCCAATGTAAAATTTTCAATTACACCAAACCCACAAAAGAGTTTGTGTGAAATGCTAGAAATCAGTTTGGACTAAATTATGTTTTTTAGATTAGGTCAATGTAAAATCTTTATTGTGAATTGCTGCCCTATTATTTTACATTGATCCAATGAATCACTTTTTACAGTGCAGCCGTTTAGGGCACCCACTCTGACTAGCTTTAAGACCCTTTAAGATCAAGACAACCCCACCTGGATGCCTCTATTTTAACACCACAGCCTCTTTTATGGTTCCTCTTCTCCTTCCCCAACAGGTCTGTGATGCATGTTGTAATGGAAGATTTCTTAGTGGAACATGTGGAGTTTTGTGTCGCAGGTCACAGTTTGAAGCAAAGGAGGGTCGAGTCCAACCTTGTGCCATAAAATTCAACACTATACTACTGCCAGGCTTTATGGTCCTTCCCCGCCTCTCTCCTCTCCTGTCCTCTCCTCTCCTCTCCTCTTCTCGCCTCGCCTCTCCTCGCTGTATTTCAAAAAACGAAATCAAGCCGCGCAACGTTTCCTCACATCCTAAAAGAATGACACCCAGCTATGTGACACGTCCCCCCCTCCTTAGCCGCTAGATTTATCTACTCCCGCCATGGCCAGGTGTGTTAGGGAGAGAAGGCCTGCATGGTCAAATACACACACATGCCTGCACACACTTATGCACATAACCACCTGTGAGGAGAAGACCCACACACAAATACACACGCACACTCTCTCTTTCTCTGTCTCACACACACAAACACACACACAGAGAGAGAGAGAGAGAGAGAGAGAGAGAGAGAGAGAGAGAGAGAGAGAGAGAGAGAGAGAGAGACAGGCCATGGCCCCTGGGCACATACACCAAAAAATATTTTGACAATTTTACGTATTCCATTCCCACAACAAACAAGGACACACACAAATGTAGAAGTCAAGTCACATGTTATGCACTGATATACTTACACTCTTACACACACACACACACACACACACACACACACACACACACACACACACACACACACACACACACACACACACACACACACACACACACACACACACACACACACTCAGAGACACCCAATCCAGTGGCTCATCCTCCTGCTTTGGCTGGCATGGCTGGGCTGCATTGTGGCAATCTCTGCCCCTCACCCTTTGACAATGCCCACCTGACACCCGCGGCCTTCTCATTCGCTGGGCGCCTCCCTGCTGCCGTTAACTGAGAGTATTTCACAAGCCGTAAATTCAGAGCGGATCTATAAATCACAGGGGGCAGGAGAGCTCCTAGGGCCCTTTGGGTAAGGCCTAAGGGGTGGAGGTTAGGCTTGGGGTTGGAGATGGGGGGTAACTGGATCTCTTGAGGTTCATCTTCTTCAACCCCCCCTCACTCACGCAGCCCTCACACCGTCCCATGCTATCACACACACACACGCACGCACGCACGCACGCACGCACACACACACACACACACACACACACACACACACACACACACACTTCTCTTCAGGGGGTCAGTACTGCTATTCCAGATCAGGGCTTGAGTTGGACTGCTTGGGCACCCCACGCACCTGCTCCCAATTCCTTAGGGGCACGGGAGAGGGGCATGTGAGAAAACAGAGAGAGAGAGAGTCAAGAAGGGGAATCCCCAAATCAGCCCAGATCAATCAATTACAGATTATAGAGGTCAGCCCATTTAGTCCCATCCCATGCCTGAAGGAAGGGGAAGCACAGGAGATCTAATGCAGGTGAGTCTGAAGGGGCAGCCAGCACCAATCAAAATCTGGTAAGTCCCCCACATCACGCCTTATTTTTTTAAATATAATATAAACAAACAAAAAAAGAATTAACAATCAAGCTACAACACAAGACAAGTACAATACCTTACGCACAATATAGGAGTGAGATTTTCTACCAAGCAATTATCCCATCCCTAGGTGGTAAGTAGCAACTTAGTTGATTAACAGTGGGCAATTGCATTGCAACCACCAAAGATGCTAAGAAAGCTAGCCACTGTGGATTTGCTAAACGGACCTCTGGTCTTGAATTGACTGGGCTGGTGTGTGTGGGTGAGACATGATGCCATCCTTACCGATATCTGCCTGGATCCCGCAGATCTGAGAGGAAGTGGTAGATGTGGTAAGTGGTTGGTTTTGGTGAGTTGGGGATGGCCTGTGGGAACAGCCCTTGTTGTGGCGATGATGAACACACGTCGACACTTATCAGGGAGAATCCGATCTCTCGCTGGCATGTTTGCACAGCTGTGGTCAGTGTTTTTCACTCAACCACAGGTCTCCTCCGCTATAGACCAACCCAATCAGTCATCATTCACAGATCACTCCACTTGTTCTCGGATGCTTGTTTACCCACATTGCATTGCATTAACAAATATTGGCCATGTATGCCAATGCCGCAGTACATGCGTGTGCAATGCCACCAATATTCAGTTCACGATACAACAAAACAATAACAAAATTGTAATATTCTAGTTCAAGCTCTTTCTATCCTCTGATGTATTTTCATGACTACTGTATGTACAAATAATATTTACATTTCAAGTGCAAAAAAGTTAATTTACAGTAGAAACTCCTAAAGTTAACCTTATTAAACAATAATTAAACAATAATAAATACTAAAAAAGCAGTAAATATTTTCCCACACATCCCCCCAAGACTAAGACAACAGACACATAAGGTTACAGTGAACCAGTGAATTAAATAATATTAACTATATGATATTAGGCCTATAATTGGGCATTTGTGTAGTAATGATCTACAAATGTGTTGTAATATTGTAATTACATACATAGTGAATGTCAACAATAATTATGAATAAAGAGTCACAATAAACAAACCTTAAACCCCGCCTACTCCCCAAGCATCCAGTTAGTTGAGTGCACCAGGTGCAAGGAGGGATGTTGAAACCAGTGCACCCCACCACACCCCACCCCACCCCACCCTTCCCCACTCGGCCAAATGTTCAGAACTGCAACAACAAGACAACATCCCAAACCTCCCTCAAATCCCCCCTCTCTCACTCCCCAACCCAACCACCCTGTACTCACTGTCTCTGGACAAGCATACCCCCCCCCCCACACACACACACACCAGCATGCCATGGGCCCCTGGCTCTCTGATCCATCATGGGTTGACAGTGTGTGTGTCCGAGGCTGAATTTCTGCGCTGGAAATAGCAGTGCAAGCCGCTCTTTTTTGGGCCTCCCGAGCTGGCCTGCTATCCCTGACACGCAGGGAGCGGGACAGGACTGCTATGAGAACACACACACACACACACACACACACACACACAGAGAGAGAGAGAGAGAGAGAGAGAGAGAGAGAGAGAGAGAGAGAGAGAGAGAGAGAGAGAGAGAAAGAGAGAAAGAGTGAGAGTCAGAGACAATACGAGATTGAGAGACTCACACATAGTTAATACACATAACACTCAAACACAGACACGTAGAAGGGAAATCTCTGTGTGCGCATGTATAATTCACTCTCTTTCTCTTTCTTATTGTGTCACAGTGTGTGGTTTACACACACACACAAACACACACATACAGTTCTGTCAGAGACTGCAGAGTAGCTCTCCCCTCTTCAATCCTGTGCCAGTCTTATTTTAGACCCCCTCCTCTCTCTCTCTCTGTCTCTCTCTCTCTTCTTCCATCTTAATCCTCTCTCTATCTCTCACTCTTCCAGTGTCTCTCCATCCATCACCCTCTTCACCTCTCTACTCATCTTTCTCTCTGGCTCTCTATCAACCCTTCTCCTCCACCTCCCCTCCCTTCATCCCCCTCTATTTTTCCACA
Organism: Sardinella longiceps; assembly: GCA_027497455.2. Lineage (NCBI taxonomy): Eukaryota > Metazoa > Chordata > Actinopteri > Clupeiformes > Clupeidae > Sardinella > Sardinella longiceps. Next base: position 20,622,733 of record JAODXP020000016.1, on the reverse strand, counting down.
TTTCAACCTCACTGCTCATCTTTCTTTTTCATCTCTCTCTCTCTCTCTCTCTCTCTCTCTCTCTCTCTCTCTCTCTCTCTCTCTCCACCCCCGCCCACAAATCCCCCCCTCCTCCCCCCACCCCCTGGCCAGCAAGCTCATTAATCACTCGGCCTGTTGGAGGTGAAAAAAACAAACAATACGCGGGGGGCGATTTTCGAGTGGTGGCAACAACTTTGCAACTTTTCGAAATTATTCCGCCCCGCCACGGGGGGCTTTGTCGCCGGCCGCCCACCAGCGACTGTGCCAGCCGATAAACGTTAGCACTCAGCGGGCGCCGTCGGTAATCTGGTCCGTGAGCAAGCAATGTGTGTGTGTGTGTGTGTGTGTTGCCCTCCCACCCCACCTAAACTGTCCCCCACCAGCCAGCCAACCAACCACTAACACCCCCATACGTCCTCTCAGTGTCTCCCTCTCCCTTCTCTCTCCCTCTCTCTCTCTCTCTCTCTCTCTCTCTCTCTCTCTCTCTTCATACCCAGGGACGACGCAGGAGCCGGCCACATAGACATTCACACCAACAATTAGTAGTTAATAAATCAGGCGCTCATTTTCACACCCGCGCCCTGTCCTCTCGTCCCCCTCTGCGGGGGGCTTTCCCAGCCTTCAGGCCGCGGAGTGGCGTCTTGCAGAGATGAGCTTTAGTTTTAATTAACGCAACAATGCTGCTCCACGGGTCGCCCAGCAGAAATCATGGAGCCTGATGACAGTTGTTTTACTGCGCCCTCTTTTAGCTTGCGTTTCTGAGCTTGTTTGAGAGAGTGTGTGTTTGTGTTTGTGTTTGTGTGTGTGTGTGTGTGTGTGTGTGTATAGATTCTAATTTTATATTTATCTTTTTATGTTAACACTTTATTTTAAGGTGTCTTGTTAGAGTGGCATAAGCCTGATATAATCATGATATGACAGATATCATGAACATTACTGATATCAATGTTTATGCCTGGTGTCTTTAGCGTCATTCGAGATTTGTAATGTTAATCTGATATTGTTTGGCTTGCAGACCACACAACAACCCAAAGACACTTAATGACAACAATCACAAACATTAATAAAGTGTCATTAATGTTCATTATGTGTGTTATATCATGTTTATAAATGGTATATGTCATGACAGCTTCAACTATAATGTAATCTACTGGTAACACTTGAACCCGGTACTCATATTTAAGTATGATAAATGCATCCATAAAGGGTTACAATGCATTAACAAAACTTTAGAACTGTTTATATTATCATGTCTGTACTATGTATAGGTGTGTGTGTGTGTGTGCATGTGTGTGTGTGTGTGTGTGTGTGTGTGTGTGTGTGTGTGTGTGTGTGTGTGTGTGATTCTAAGTGTGCATGATTTGGGTTTGGGTCATTTTTACACCACAACATTGTATAGATTTAACAACAAATCGATAATACACTAAAGACAGTCATGAAAATGATCATTAGTCGTAGCCAAATCAAATAAGAATTTTAATGGCTTGAGGACGATTAACCGAGTCCAAGGGCTGAAGTCCCGTGAGACATTGCTTAGGCAGCATCTCCATACTGACCAGTGGGGAAATCTTTGGAACACTATGTTTTTGGACAGAACGATGAAACTCAAACACCCCCCTTGTCCTCACTCGGTATGTCCTGGATGGTCAAGCGGAACATTCCAGAGGGTCCCATGTCATACCGTTTGGCTGTGGGCGATTTTAATTACCTTCGCGATACGTGAAGAGATACCGTTACAAACGGCTTGGTCTTAATGTTTGGGGGAGCGCAGGCCCCCAATTACAGGCAAGTAAAATAGACCCCAAGGCTTACTGATACACAGCCGAGTGTGGGTGTAGCAACCCAGACTGCGATACTGCAGACCAATGTAATATAATATCCCTGGATCGAATTAGTCTCCCCTCTCCAGTACACTCATCCAAACTCTCTCACTGTCTCTCTTTCTCAAATTAGCCTCTCTTCTTTAGCAGGGACCTCCTATCTCTCTCTCTCTCTCTCTCTCTCTCTCTCTCTCTCTCTCTTTCTCTCTCTATTTCCCTCTGTCCTGCTGCCATGTATCTCGTAGTTTACACTTCTCGTGTGTCACCAGGTCGTTACATTTAACTTCGGACGACGCAGTTCTGATGACACCATCCTTAATTAATGCTCTCCGTGGCTTGAGAATATCAGGACATCACCAAATGTGTCCATCAATCGGGGACAGCCCCCTCGGTCTTGACTGGCGAGAGGTCTGATTCACAGATGAAAAGTCAATCAAAACAACCAGGGGCGACTCAATTTACCGCAAATCGAAACGGGGGAGAATGATTATTGAAATACCCCAAGGCGAACTCAACACTCTAGGTCGGCGCCAAGCCTGCACCCCCCTCTCCATATCCATATTCCCAACCTTCACTTATCCCCATAGACCCTCTGCCACCCCCCACCAGATCCCCCCACCCCAACCCCATTCCATCTTCTCTACATCAATCACTCTCAGTTGCAAAAATCATTCAATCATGTTGCGTATGTGTGTGTGTGTGTTTTTTTTCCCACTTTCTTCCACGAAAGAAACGGGAGTAGTGCGACGACGCACTCTTTTTTTCCTATGCCCAAAGTCTTTCTTGCCTCTCTTCTCTGTGCCTTAACTCCCCTCTCTCCCCTCTATTCTCAGAAACCGTCTCCTGGGTTGCCCGTGATGCCCTCTCTGCTCCCTGCCCTGCTGTGGGGACCGATGGCACAGAGAGACTCAGGAATGCTTTGCCTCTTTGCCTCCTCCGACCCCCTGCGGGGTGGGTGACATGGTGTGGAGGTCAGGCATGGGCCAGCACTGAACGATTTCGGGTCGGTGTCACTGTAGCAATGTGTGGTTGAGGTCGATGCCAACTTAATGTGTGTGTGTGTGTGTGTGTGTGCGTGCTGTGTGTGTGTGTATGTGTGTGTGTGTGTGTGTGTGTTTGCTGGGTGTTCAGTGTGTGTGTGTGTGTGTTTAGGCGTGTGTGTAATTTCTGTATTTTTAGCCTGCATAATTTACACCAACAAATATGGGTATGTATTTGTATTTGTGTGCTAGGATTTTAAAATGAGGTATATGTGTTCTGTTGTTTGAATAGATGTGTGTGAGTGAATGTGTGTGTGTGTGTGTGTGTGTGTGTGTGTGTGTGTGTGTGTGTGTGTGTGTGTGTGTGTGTGTGTGTGTGTGTGTGTCTGTGTGTGCGTGTTGTGTGTCTGTGAGTGGGTGTGAAGGGGGGACTCACTGTGAGCTGACAGTAAGGTATGAACATTGTGGTCAGTGTGGTGAAAATGGTTTACAGGCAGTTGAACAGTTGTCCACATAACATACAGTATAGCTGGTCTCATTAAAAACATATTTAATGTTAATATCAATTAAATCAGAGTATTTCCAGGCTCAACGTATCAATTTTGTACTTGGGAATGGACTGTATAAGAAGAGACAGAGTGTGGATATCAGTATTTGTGAATGTTATGTTGCCTGGTGACAGGTGATCCTGGCCCGCAGCCAAGGAAAAAGAGCCCTGGTATGAAATGACGAACCTCCCAGTGAAAGAGGGAAGGGGAGAATGAAAGAAAAATAAAGTCAGCTGTAAGCGCCAGTTGT
>JAODXP020000016.1:20609114-20616614 GCA_027497455.2 Sardinella longiceps | reverse complement strand
TCATGGCATAATCAATTAGTGAATAAACACACACACACACACACACACACACACACACACACACACACACACACACACACACACACAACCTAAGGGCTAAGGTTAGGTGTAAATAAGCAAGCATGTGTCATATGCTCACAATACTCTAACAGAAATACAGTTCATTCTCCTCCCATGGGTGTGCCTATGGCTCCTCACCCAGACATGGTGGCCCACTGACCCCCGGAAGGGTTGAGTCTGGCTGGGCTCCGCGGCGGGGTATCCCTCCCTGGAGCATGGTGGTGGTAGTGATGGTGGTGGTGGTACAGTGCTGAAAGGCGATGGCTGTTTTTAGAGAAAGTCACTGATAAGGACTGACAGGTCAATAAAAGCAGAAATATTATCGGCTCTGTCGCCGACCATCTCCTTCAGCAGCTGCCAAAACATCCATCCCCCCCTCCGTCCGGTCGCTCATTCACTCACTCACTAGCCTGCGCTCCCTGGCCTGACTGGTCTCCATCCAGCCGCGCTGCTGTCTTTCCGGAAAGGTGTTAATTTTATGGCATTGGAAGGACTTAGGTCTGCCGATCTGTTAAACGCTTTTTTCGGCGCCAATTCTTTCCCACAAGTGCTGGTGTTACAGGCCCGGGGCCCTGTTCCCCCTCGCAGGCCTTCCCATGGGCCTCTGCCCTGTCCCTACTGCCTCTGCTCTGGGACTGCATGGGAAAACTTAACTAGGCAGTCGGAGTAGCAGTATCTCCTCTGGAGAACTAATATATTCCATAAAATGAAAAGGAATGTCTGCAAACTTGCTCACATTTTCTTCTTTTAATTTCACCACAAAGGGAACGTTTCCGAGCTTGTGCTCTTCATGAGTCAGCTGCTCAAGTAGCATATTCCACCACTGAGTTGGAATTTATCATAGATACCAAATACTATAGTAGACCATAACAACAATTTAAAAAAAAAGTAATTTGTAAAAATAAGAAATAATAAAAAAATATATAAAGAAAATAAACAATAAACTTCAATGTCTGATTTTGCTCCCAAACTGCTTCTGCTAAATTAAGATAACCTACGGAATGTTACAACTGAAACCTTGTGGGAACAGCTACGCTAAGCTAATAATTGAACTCTATTGCAACTGTCTGTACAACAGAGTCCTGTTGACCCACATTCATGTAGTTTATCTTGAGACATGGTTGGAGCTTCACTTGACTATTGTTTTATTACTGACACTCCAATCACCATTTTATACAGTACATGCATTTACACATGCTGTACTTTCAACTCAATCATGCTTGTTGCCAATGTAGTGTAGCAGGGGATTTGTTTTATCTTTTATCTTTATTTTCAAATTGCCAAATACTGTAAGTGTGTTGTGCGCCACACATGTTGGTGTGTTATATCATACCTTAACTAGGGAGGCCATGTTGTCATGTCCTGACTGATGGTCACAGAAGCTTCCATAGCAGGAACACACTGACCTCTGACACCACAACAGGTGTCCACTTCCAAAGTGTGATTAAAGAACACCTAAATATGAGAATGACACAAACACACACACACACACACACACACACACACACACACACACACACACACACACACACACACAAACACACACATTATACTACATGAAACTAAAGTTTTTTTTTTAATTTTGGGAGCAATACATGTGTTTCTTCCCTTTCCTAGAGACAATTAAACATAATGTACATTGAATACACGTGAGTTACACACACACACACACACACACACACACACACACACACACACACACACACACACACACACACACACACACAGAGGCACACACACAGAGACACACATATACAGTCACACAAAAAGTGCACGTTAATGTCACACAGAAGTCACGGCAAACAGGGGGATGATTTGCAGTTTTCCAAGGCCATCTGCTTGATGTTCTATTTCGGAGTCGACTCGAAAGACCCCTCTGGCGACATTAATCAGCCCGTGGCTGTGGAGCGTCGTGCCCCGGCGTATTCTGTCAATCCAAACACCGCTGGCCTGTGCCGCCTGCACGATTTACAGGGCAGGGGGAGCGAAAGAAAAAAAAAAAAAAAAAAAAAAGACACCTCAGGGGGCTATATTTGTAGCGCAACCTTTCCTCTTCCCCACCAGCTGACGTCAGTTAATTATTTGTCCCCCGAATCTAATACATTTTCCCTGTGCCAAGTCATTTCACTGGGCTCATGGCGGGGCAAAGGGAGAGGCCAGCTCGTCCTCCACCCCTCCTGACCCGAACCCCCCTTCCTTGTAACCCCCCCCCCCCCTCAACACACACACACACACACACACACACACACACACACATGCACGCATCCCCCCCCCAACCCATACCCATAACCCCCCACCAACAGCCCCCCAGAAGCGGGCGGTCACCGCGGAAAATCAGCCACCCCATCCATCTGTGCCTGTTATCCTAGCAACCAAAGTTATGTTGCTATGGTAAAGGTCTCCCCATATGAACTTGTCAGTCAAAGTGTTGCCGGCTTAAGTCTCTCTCTCTCTCTCTCTCTCTCTCTCTCTCTCTCTCTCTCTCTCTCTCTCTCTCTCCTCCACCACTCTCTTCATTTATTTCTTTTCTATCAGTGGTATGATATTGCTGCCGTGAAAAGTGAGCGGCCTTTATCTGTTTACAGCCGACTCTCTCTATTAATAGCAGGATGAATTAAAACACATACCCTCTGCCCCCACAAAACATCACAGTTATGCAGGACTCCGATTAACAAACACACACACACACAAACACACACACACACACACACACACACACACACACACACACACACACACACACACACACACACACACACACAGACACAGACACAGACACACACACACTTACACACACACACACACACACACACTCACACACACACACAGACACACACACACACACACACACAAATTTACACATGCTGAGATGGCAAGGAGGCAACAAGTGTACAGCAGATCCACACTCGGCTGAAAACAAGCGCAATAACGTGAACACTAGGCACGAACACAGAATCCAAACCCCTCTAAATCATGTTTCCATGCTTCTGGTCGGCCATGGACAGTTCCAGCTCCGAGCCTTGCAAGGGGGGAAGCAATCATCAGTGAAATGAGCCAAGAGACCCAAGCGGTGCTTTGCACGCATAGCACGTCATGGTGCATAACGGCATTTGCTCACACACACATACAAAAAAAAAAAAAGAAATTCTAAAAAAAAAAAAAAAGAAAAATGAAACCGAGCAAGACAAGTCGATAGGCCTGAAACACCAGGAAAACATACTAAAGCACCCAAAGCCAGCGGAACGGACAAAAGCCGCCATATCCCTCCGTAATACCCACAATGAAGTGTGAGAACGACAAGAGGTTTGGGGGGGTGAGGGAGAAAAAAAATGACTTTGTAATGTCTTCAGCGACACGGTTTACCCAGGGATAAATATCGCGTTTCGACGGAAATATTACTGCTTACGAAATGCCCGCTGCATTTGTCAGATTTTGCATGCCGACTTAGACGTTGCTATTAAAAGTGGAAATAGTTTTGCTTGGATTTCAGTCACTGACTATCCCACCCTGCCCCCCACCACCAGTTTTTTTTTTTTTTTTCTGTAGTTAAACAAGTATATTAAAAAACGTGTATATTGGCTTTCCCATTATTTTTGCTTTATTGGTTTAAGGGTGTTTAGTTAATTAGGCCATCCAAAGGTGAGGGCATGTGCGACACGAACGGCACATTTCTCCATTTCTCCTGGTTAATAAATTACATTTATGAAAGAGAACCACCATTAAATTAAACACTTTTCATAACATTAGGTCACGACTGGATTAACGGCGCTGGCCGAATAAAAAAGCTGTGAGGATTGTAAAAGAGACATAAAAAAGTTGGATGGCGCATTCGGTCAACTTCATTCTTTATATTTTATTTATTTATTTTATGGATTTGAGTCTAAATATGGAGTCATGCATAGACTCGGATTAGTGTTTATTCATTTATTCCATCATGGTATAATAAAACCAATTCCTGAACATTAACGTCTTGTTTTCTCTCTCTCTCTCTCTCTCTCTCTCTCTCTCTCTCTCTCTCTCTCTCCCTCTTGAACAGGGGAGGCAGGATGGAGAAAGAAACAGCTTTGCCGCAGATGAGAATGGAAAACAAAACACTTTATTCATCCGAAAAGCTAGAACAAGGGCACAAACAAACAAACATCAAAGACTTCAAACACAGAGCGCTTTGCATGTGTAAAAAGAAACCATGCTGACACATAAGAAGAATAATTTGGTGTGGGGAATGAAGGGTGTTTGAAGCGGGTGAACAGGGTGGGGGGGTCAGATGGGGGGGTCGGTGGAGAGGGGCAGATGGAGGTTGTTGGTAGAGGAGAGGTGGGGGTGGAAGGTATAGTGTGGAGCATAGGGAAAGCTGTTGAGATGACGTCAGGTGTTGTGTTTGCACCAGGGTGGCTCTTGCTAGGCTTGCTAGCATCTAGAATAATAACAGGTGGTTAGATCTGCGCAACGGCTAGAGAGGGGCTTTGGGAGAGAGAGAGACAGAGAGAGAGAGAGAGAGAGAGAGAGAGAGAGAGAGAGAGAGAGAGACTCAGGCCCCGGGGTGGGGTGGGGTGGTGGGGGGGGGGGTCAACCAATCACATTGCTGGGAATGGGTCAGAGAGGGAACTGCTGACCTATGATATGGTGACCTTGTCTCAAGACTTGCGTGGCCAGGGCATAAAGAAGCAAAGGGGTCTGCAAAGGGCTGGGAAAGGCATTCATGTATTGACTGTATGTATGCTGCGTATGTGTGTGTGTGTGTGTGTGTGTGTGTGTGTGTGTGTTTGTATGTGTGTGAACATACTTGAGTCACATAAGAAAGAGAGAAAAACGATATGCAAAAGACAGAGGGTATAGGAAGCGTGAGTAAAGAGAAGAACAAATTAAGGAGAGAGAGAAGGGTTATTGAGTATTGAGAGAGGGAAAGAGGCAGAGGGTTAAAGAGCGGGAGAAAGAAAGAGAGAGAGAGAGAGAGAGAGAGAGAGAGAGAGAGAGAGAGAGAGAGACTAGGAGCAGGTGGGTCTGTGCCACGTTGAGAATGCTGAGAATGGTGGCTGTGGTGTGGTGTGGTGTGGTGGAGGAGGGTGCATTGGCAAGGCTCAGGACACAGTGTGTGTGTGTGTGTGTGTGTGTGTGTGTGTGTGTGTGTGTGTGTGTGTGTGTGTGTGTGTGTGTGTGTGTGTGTGTGTGTGTGTGTGTGTGTGTGGAGGAACACAGAAGGGTTTCCCCTTTAAGTACTGATGGCAGTGGATCCTGCAGGCACTGTGGGTCGCTCACCACACATGTGGACCTGTCACTTGGGCTGTATGCAGAGAGGAAACAGTGGAGTACAAGAGAGAGAGAAAGAAAGAGAGAGGGAGAGAGAGGGTGGAAGAGTGAGAGAAAGACAGAAGAGAGAGAGAGAGAGAGAGAGAGAGAGAGAGAGAGAGAGAGAGAGAGAGAGAAGGGGAGGGCAGGATTTGGACCATTAGTTCTGCGGTGCTTGGGCACAAACTCACATTTGTGTGGAGTCACCAAGGTCCTTTCTGCTAATTATAGGCCAAAATCTGACAGAGAAAAATTAGAGGGAAAAAGGACAGCTGCAGTGTACTGGACCACATGGCCGGAGAGAAAAGAAACAGAGAGAGAGAGAGAGAGAGAGAGAGAGAGAGAGAGAGAGAGAGAGAGAGAGAGAATAGAACAGAGAGAGAAGTAAATGTGCGAGACATGAAGGTTCTGATATCCTCCATCCCACCCCCACCCATGCCTCTGTAAATCCTTCAGACCCCAGTGGGAGAGAAAAAACAAACAAACAAAATTCAATAGTCCTGGTGTCCTGTCTTCTCGCCTTTTCCAATCATTTCCCCACCCAGTGGGGGTTAATAGGATCTTTGGGGGACGGGACCTTTGGGGGTCATCTGGGGCACCCCCTCTTCCCCTGTCTGATGCTATATCCTGGGGAGGCTTAGCCCACACACCCCTATAGCCTCCCCTGAGCACATGAGACAAGAACACCTTAGGCCGCGGTCTGCCGTAATGGGCCTATTCCGTTTTTTTCTGCATATACTGTCATTTGGAAGATCAGAATTTGACGTTGAGTTTGCTGACAAAGTTCGTCTCACACATGCCAGGATAGGCAGTTCTATAATTAATATCTCATTAACACACCAGTCATCACTGATAACCAGTTAATGTTTAATTAACATCAGTCACTGATTTACACAGATTCCATGTTAGCTTATTTTGATTTCTGGGTTAAAACTATTTATAGGTTAAAGCTATTAGTACTTTCTATAAACCCAGGATTCTAGACACATTAATAGAGGTTTATAATGCATTTATAAGGCCTAAAGTAATGACATTAGTATTCATAACTGTTTTTACATTCTAATACTCATGGCATTATAATGTTATCATATAAGCTTTTACAACTTGAAGTGTCCCAAAGCACCAAAAGTTTAAATTTGTTATTTGTCCAATGCCAGTGGATCAAGTGCTCAGTGCATGAAGTGATTTGAACAAATAGTTAACAAGGTCATATTAAGGTCTTATAACATTATAATGCCTTATGAATACAGTCATGAGAATGTACACAACAATGTCATTAGTTATAAAGCATTATAACTGCATTATAACCCTTATGAAAACATTTACAATACTTTTTTGAATACTATGTTTATAGAAAGAAACTATTTATCCCTCCTGAACGGCTGGTAGGCTGGTTGACCACTGCTATGGCATGATTTGAGGTCCTGGGGTTCTGTCCTTGTTCTCCTGTGAAATTCATTCCCCTAGACCAAAAGCACGGGCCAGTTGAATGTGTAAATCCACATAAATGGCCACGTTTGTTATGTGGCTTTAGACTGGCATTGAAGTCCACACCTTGGCAATGCGGACAGAACAAGGAGTGTTGTGTTTCTCAGTCAGATGACACAACCCGCAATTTGCTGGGACGAGCGTCAGGACACACGTGACTCAGATCGTTCTCGGATTCAGTGTTCCGTATCACTCTCTCCCTCTTCTCAATCTCATGACGAACAGCGTGGGGGGGTTGGTGGGGGGGGACGAGAGGCGGGGAGGTCATATAACCATGAGGGGGTGCAGGGGGGTGCAACCGTAAGCTGGATAGCGAGAGGGTTTTAGGGAGCGCTCTGTTCCGAGCCTAACATTTCCCCTCTCGGAAACGCCATTATGTGCCAGCGTGCAAAATGTTTTCTCGATGTCGGCATGATAGCGCAGGATCATTATCTTGTTACGGGCTCGTGGGCCTGTGAGAATGTCACCGCAGCTGGGATGGGAGGGCCATGGAAAGGGGATTACGAATGGGGAGTACAAATCGACCCCATCTCTCTCTCCGTCTCTGACAACACTCTCTCCTTCTCTCCCTCTCTCCCCCCTTCTTTCTCACCATGCTTCACTTCATCTCTGTCTGTCTCTTCATACTCTATCTCCCCATCTCTGACTCGACACTTTCTTTCTCTC
>JAODXP020000016.1:20594114-20604114 GCA_027497455.2 Sardinella longiceps | reverse complement strand
GTGCTCTTTTATTGATGTTTATAATTAATGGGAATCTGCCTAATTCTGCTCTTGTGGAATTGTTTGGAGTTTTTCTTTGTACTTGTAAAATATATTTACAGAATTCTGTATGCAGGGATTCTGTGGCGTGTTTCTCCCAGTGTGGATAGCTATGGTGACTGAGTGGACCCCATACTTCACTACCATATAGCGCAATCGGCAAGATGACACTGTCAAATATTTTAAGCCAGATTTTAATTGGAATTTGGAGATTAAAAAATTTTCTTTTAATTGAATTTAGTGCTCTACGAGCTTTTTCTTTTAGTGCATTCACTGCCATATTAAAGTTCCCTGAGGCTGTTACTGTTATGCCCAGGTATGTATAGCTCATGCTATGTGGAATTACAGCATTGTTTATTACAAAGTTGTATTTACTTTCTTGACATTTGGCACGTTTTTGAAATATCATAACATTTGTTTTCTTTAGATTAACTTCTAGGGCCCAAGTTCTACAGTATTGTTCGACTATGTCGAGTTGTAACTGTAGCCCTTGACTTGTTGCAGACACTACGAGTAAGTCATCGGCAAACAGCAGAGATTTTATGTCTTTGTCAAAGAGGGAGAGGCCAGGGGCGGGAGAATTATCCAGTTGGGTTGCCAGTTCATTTATATATATGTTGAATAATGTGGGACTTAAATTACAGCCCTGACGGACACCTCTTTTTTGTGTGAAGTATTCCGTTTGTTTATCCCCAATTTTGACAGCGCACTTGGTGTTCAGATACATAGATTTAATCAAGTCATATATTTTACCTCCTATCCCACAATTTAGCAGCCGATAATGCAGACCCTCATGCCAAATTGAATCGAAAGCCTTCTTAAAATCGATGAAACAGGCAAATATTTTTCCAGATTTAGTTTGATTGACATGTTTGTTGATTAACGTTTGGAGAGTATATATATGATCTGATGTGCGGTGTTTTGGTAAGAAGCCAATTTGGGTTTTACTTAATATAGAATGTTCATCAAGAAAATCTCCAATTCTTTTATTTACAATACTGCAGAACAACTTTCCTAGACAACTGCTAACGCAAATGCCACGGTAGTTGCTTGGATCTGACTTATCCCCACTTTTATGAATGGGGGAAATAAGCCCATTACACCACATGTCAGGAAAATGTCCTGACAGAAGTATAGTGTTGAACAGTTTCAACACTGCCCCCTGCATCTCTGGGGTGCTAAACTTGAGCATTTCATTTCTTATACTGTCTGGACCACTAGCCTTTCTTGGTCGAAGAGAATTGATGTGGGTGGATAGTTCTTTCATTGTAATTGTGAAATCTAGGGGGTTTTGGTTATTTTTAATTTTTTCTTCCAGTGACTTGAGCTTTTCTTTTATAAGAAGTTGCTCAGAGCCACTTATTTTTATGTCTTTATAAAGACTTTGGAAGTGTTCTTTCCAAATATTCCCATTTTGAATGGGTAATGATTGTGTTTCCTTATGGTTCAAATTGTTCCACAAATCCCAAAATTGGTTTTGGTCAACCGCTCTCTCAATATCTTCAATTTTCATGTCAATGTATTTATGTTTTTTGTTGTTAATTGTACGTTTGTATTTGTTTAGAATTTCGAAGTAACTAATGCGCAAGGATTGGTCATTTGGGTTTCGATGTTTTTTGTTTGCCATTTTTCTGAGATCTTTTCGAATGCTTTTGCATTCCTGGTCAAACCAATTGCCCATTTTTTGCCTTTTGAAGGCTTTCGATCTTGGCTTTCTAAGGTCTGCTTTAATGGCAGCTTTATGAAATATTGTATTAATATCTGCAGTGGCCTTATTTACGCCATCTCTGGTCGGGACATAATTATTTTGACAAAAGTCTAATATGTTTTTTAACAGCTCAGGTGATTTCAAGACCATGATGTATTTGTCTCTGCTGTCTGGGGCCCATCTGAAATTACAATGTGAGTTGTAAAGTTCACAAGGTTCTGTTTCTGTGCCACTTATTACATTTGAGTGTTTCAGGAACACATTTATCTGCATGTGGTCAGACAGTGGGGACTGTTGTCTGACAGTGAATGCACTGATAGTGGAGGGATCCATGTCAGTGATTGCATAGTCTACCACACTGGACCCAAGAGCTGACGAGTATGTAAATCTCCCTAAAAAGTCCCCTCTGAACCTACCATTAATTATATACAGGCCTAAGGCTCGACAGAGGTGCACTATCTCCCTGCCACTTTGGTTTATTTCAGAGTCAAGGCTGTGTCGGTAGGTGATGGTGGGTGTGCTAAACAGGGGAACTTGACCAAATACATGTTTGTTTCCCTGTGCATCGATGACATCAGGTTCATTTCCTGTACGTCCGTTTAAATCTCCAATTAGCATTATATTTCCCTGGGCCTGAAAATAGGAAATTTCTGTGTGAAGTGTTTCAAAAACACTCTCCTCAAAATAAGGAGAGTCTATTGGTGGTATATAAATTGCACACAGATATACATTTTTATCATTTATGCCCAGGGTTTTATCCAATTTTAACCAGATGTGTGATTTTCCCTGTTTTACAGGTGAGATCTGGTTCCAAATATTTTCTTTGCACCAAACCAAAATACCACCTGATGATCTGCCCTTGCGTACATTTTTTAATTTTATAGAGGGCACCATGACTTCTGCATATCCTGGGGGACAACAAGTGAACATATCCTTTTGACACCATGTTTCTGTCAAAATAACTATATCTATACCTTTGATAGAGTTCAGAAAATCAGGGTTACCACTTTTCAGCTCAAAGGCTGAAGAGCGAAGACCCTGGATATTCCAGCAGCTAATATGAAATGAACACATTTAAGACAGTCAAAATGGACCTTATTAGCTAGACTTATGAAAATAACCACAACTATCTTCAGTACAATGGTGTTTGGTAGAATAGATTAAATGAAGTTTTTTTTTTTTTTTTTTTTTTACAACAACAATAACAGTAATAATAACAGCAATAATAATAATAGTAGTAGTAATAATAATAATAATAACAACAATAATAATAATAATAATAATAATAATAATAATAATAATAATAATAATACTTTAACTTTTACTTATGCTTGAACTATCTTAATTTAATCTAAACTTAACTTCACAATTTAGGCTAATTTATCTATAAACACCTTACAATAAATCTTATCTTAAATGAACTCAACCTAACTTAACTTACTCTAACTTAATTTAACTTAATTTAACTTAGGCCTAATCTAATTTATCCTAACTTAACTTAATCTTAACTTAACTTAACTTATGTAATTTATAGAAAATGGATGGTAATGATGTCAACTTAATTTAACTTGCCATCATTTTTTTTTTTTTTTTTTTTTTTTAAGGCTTAACTTGACTTAAACTTAACATATCAATAGGTGTAACAAACTTAACTTTTTTTTTTTTTTTTTTTCTTTCTTTCTTCTTAATATGTTAGTTCATATCTTACAGAAGTCGGCTGCACAGAATGCGCAGCATCTCCCTGATGTCTCCCATTTCAGCTGTTGCAAGGGGGGGGGATGTGGTGATTGGTCTGGCAGGAATTGCAGCATGACTCTGCAGTGGAAGGTTGGGAGGGGGTCGTGAGGCAGCAACTGAAGCAAAGCTCTGCTGCATGGGGTGGGGAGAGGGATAGGGCCCAGGTGCTGCTCCGTTGTTTTGATGCTGTAAGTGGGGAGGGGGGTAAGATGCCGCTCCATGTGAATGGGGAGGGGGGCAGAGGGCATGCAATGCTACATTTCTCTCCTGCTGGTGTGTGGGGGAGAGTGGTCTTCTGTGCAGGTTGGCCCGTGATGATTTAGGGGTCCAGGTTGACTTGTTCCTCGAAGAGAGGTTGATCTGGGTAGTATTCCGATGCTGAGGAGGTTGTCTGGCATGATGTCTGGGATGATTCTTTGTTGAGGCAGGTGAGGTGTAACTGCGCCCGATTGCTGTGTCTTTCAGGGACTTTGCAAATATCTTCACCCTCTCCTTGTGTAGATGGAGTCCATCATAGAGATCCCACGTGCCAATGGTTGGATGTTGTGCTAGGTGGACATTGGGAAAGTTAGCACATCCTCTTCTGACCTCTGTGTTGATGTCATGGATGACATGAGGAGGAATGTCTGTCCTTGGCAAAAGTGTGGAAATCACAATTCGTGAATCAGGAAACTCTATGCTGGCCTGTTCTGCCATTTTTATCATTGCACCAGCTGTGTCCTTTCGTAGTCTCTGAAGGTCATTTGTCCCTGTGTGGATGACCAAACATTCAGGGCTATTGAGTGTCTCCTTTGACAACAGCTTCATTGCCTGTCCTGTTGTGCTGCAGCGCTTCGATAGCACTCTCCTTCCAGGAAAAAGCTTGCTTATATCAAGGAATTTGCCATTTGAGTCAGCAAGGAGGACCACTTCTGGATGTGACTGAGTGGAGGGAAGCTGGACTGGACAGACCTGGGTTTTGACAGCTGACTGTATTGATGGTGCCAGGTCAGGAGGTGCTAAGGTGTCGCTGCTGTGCTGGCTGGAGAGCCGACCGGCTATGGCAGAGGGAGGACAGGGATTCACGTCACTGATGGGCATAGTCTGTGTCTCCGAGCTTGCCATGCTGGGTGCTGACTGGAGTTCCTGTATCAGGCGATGTACTTGCCCAGTGAACTCCCGTTCTCTCTTCTCAGCATCTTCTTTGACTTTGGCCAGCTGGGCGCGGAGCACATTATTTTCCTGTTTCAGTGTCTCCAGACTCACATTGAGATCTGTTGCCAAGGCTTGGTTTTCCTCCTTAAGAATTTGAAAGGCCTCAGCATTTCTCCTGAGGTCTGAGGCCAATATTTGGTTTTCTTTCTTTAGTTGCTGGAACCCCTCTTTAAGCTCTTGCAAGGTGTTGTCTGGTGTATCAGATAATCTTGCCTGGGTATGCTCTCTAAATTCAGCAAAGTCCATCTCTAGGAGGGCCATTTTTTCCTTCAGCAAGTTGTTGAGACTGGTAGGTGTTGGAGGGGCAGAAACACACAAGGAGTAGACATTCTCTGGTGAGCTGTTGCTCTTATGACCGGCCTTCTTGGCATTTACTTCCTCTTTCAGCATGGAGAACACCTCTTCAAAAGACTCTAGGTTCTCTTCACTCCCTTGGATCATCACTTTTCCTTTGATGTAATATGTGATGGTGAGCAGAGGGTCATCCTTGTCAAGGTGTTCATCCTTGCAGATTTTTAGTCTGCCTCCTGAGCCAATTCCCTCGCTGGAAACATGTGCATAGTAGCTGCACAGGGTTTCTTTCCAGATGTAGACTGATTCAGTGAAGAAGATCAGGTTGTTTTTCTTTCTTCCCTGTGTTTGGTGAACATAATCTGTGAATAGTACCTCTGGATTTTCCTTCAAAGTCTTCTCCTTGTACTTTTCTCTAGCTGCTCCAGCTTTACATGTAGTGGGGTACTCAACCTCTCTGGACTTTGGTTTGGTACTGGTGCTCCACTTCTGTGTTTGTCCAACAGTCTTCATTGTCAACATCAATCTTTGAAAAAGTAGAGGATTTTCTTTCTTGTACTGTTTGTTTTGTTTTGTTGCTAATCTTCAGTTAGCTTCCTTACTGTAGTTACTGCTTCGGAATGTTCGCAACAATGGCAGTTGCTGTTGGGCAGCTGATGGCCAAGTTTTTGTTTTGATTTAAGAAAAATATCTAAAAATGATATTTTCTTTTAGTTTTTGTTCTTAGTTCTTGTTGCCTTCTCTTTGGACTTACTTTTGAAGATTTGTTGAGTGGTTATTCTTCAAAAAGTCTAGCGTTTTTAGTCCAAATTTGATTTGAAATCAGGAGCTCATTTTTGCTGCTGCTACTCCTGGAACTTAGAACTTAGAAGTCCTAAGTTCTAATTGTTCACAGCCCTTTCTCTCTCTCTCTCTCTCTATCCCCTTGTCTCCCATGCAGGTGGCGGCCCTGAGCACCTCCAGTCTGTTTCCTCACCTCATTGCTGTAAGACATGTTATTTAATTTAGCCTGGGAATGCCATCACTGCATGGCCCCCAACAGAGTGGGAATTTACAACAACCAGGAACTGAATACCTTTAAGAGAGAGAGAGAGAGAGAGAGAGAGAGAGAGAGAGAGAGAGAGAGAGAGAGAGAGAGAGAGAGAGAGAGAGAGAGAGAGAGAGAGAGTGAGTAGCGAGTGTGTGTCCAATGTGTGTTTGTGTCTGATGAAGGGACATGATAAAGGGAAAGAGTCAAAAGGAGAGTTTTGTCTCTGTGTTTGTGTGTGTGTGTGTGTGTGTGTGTGTGTGTGTGTGTGTGTGTGTGTGTGTGTGTGTGTGTGTGTGTGTGTGTGTGTGTGTGTGTGTGTGTGTGTGTGTGTGTGTGTGTGTGTGTGTGTGCCTGTGCTCTTGGAAATGATCATCCTCTGTGCTTTCTGTCGACCAGTCAACCAGATGAACTAATACTGATTAATACTTTAACAATACTAATAGTATGATATCCTCCTCTAGTCAGCCAAACCTCATTCTCTTGGGGAAACAGATGAGGAAGGCTAATTTATCTTCCATTCCCAGTGGTCTAACTTTATGCAATAAAATGATTAGTCCCACTTCCCACTGTTGGAATATTGAGGTCTGTTAGATGCTTGTCCTACAAAACATAATGAACACTACTAATCATTTTATCTTCTATTTTTCAAACATGTATAATAGGAGATTGTAGAGTGAATCAACTTGTTGAGTGAATCAAACTTATGTCTGTGGTTGCTAAAAGCTGTTGGTAGGTATGAGCATAAGAGAATTCGGTACAACAGTCCTTGGCAACATGACACAACAAGGCTATGGGTTGATTTGCCTCACATGATCCCTGTAAGTAACTGTACGGTAAGAGTCCAGAAAAAGCAGTTCTGAAAAACAGTACTGTAGAAGTTTGGCTGGCATCTTTCTTGTCCGGTTTGCAGTCAATCTCCTCTCGAATCTCCATATCCATGGCCAGGGTCCAGGATGACAGCACTGGACAACCATGCTGAGCCGAGCGTGTCCATCCCTTGGCCCCCACTGCCCAATGATGATGCTATCTCATTCCCCAGTGGCATTGCACACTGCAGAGCATTCAGGCTGATGCTTAGCAACAATGTGCAGAGCATGTGGAAAAACAAATCATTACGAAAATTCTTCTTGGCTTAATTTGCCTAAAAACAATTAAGGCAAGTTGGATTACAAATCATGACAAAACATAAAACAATGCAAGATGGATTACTAATCATTTCAAAACATATTGGTCACAGTTTATTTCAGCTAAAAAGAAGTTGAATAAGCAAATTATTACAAAACCTGATTCCTTTGATTAATAACTAATTATATAGTAATAACAATGTAACAAAAGGTCGCGAATGAAAAATCCTTTCCCCAATAAAATAATTCTTCATTTAAAACATATGCACATAATCAACAGGAATCATATTTTTTGTGGCCCTTTAAGCTAATATTGATTCAATTTATTTTTTCAATCATTTATCTTTTTTTTTCTGGCCTGCATAATTTAGACTGTGACACTTTGTATAATTCTGTGTATGTATGGATTATGTCTGTGTGTCATGTAGTGTGTATGCGTTCTGTGTGTGTGTGTGTGTGTGTGTGTGTGTGTGTGTGTGTGTGTCTGTGTGTGTCTGTGTACGTGTGTAGTGTGTGTGTGCCCCTAAATTCTTTGTGTTTGTGTAGTGTGTGTTGTGGCAGGGTGGTGGTTTCTGGACGGCGGTGTTGCCGTGCATGTGGAGGTTGTTAACACTGTTATTCCTAAACCGTCTGAAGGCCGTCAGTCCTGTTCACAGCTAACACCCCCCTCACCCCCCCCCCTCCTCCCACACATACACCCACACACACACACCACACCCCAACTACAACCCCAGTACCCCCACCTCCTCCTCTGCTGGCATCCTATGCCAATCACATGGCTGCACCATATTAACCCTCCCACACACACACACACACACAAATTCACCATCACCCCTCTAACCCCCTCCCTCCCCACCACCTGTGTCGGGGGAACAGAATAGCTCCAATCGCCCCCAGTTTAAAAATGTGGGGCGTTAAGTCTTGTGACTTTGTGCTGATCACTAACATTCCTCCTGCTTTTTGTGTTGCAACACACACATTACAGTACATATGTGTGCATCAGTGCACACATAACATGCTTTGTGTGTGTGTGTGTGTGTGTGTGTGTGTTTGAGCGTGTGTGTGTGTGTGTGTGTGTGTGTGTGTGTGTGTGTGTGTGTGTGTGTGCACATTCATGGGTGTGCATATCATGATTTTATTCATGTTGTAATGCACTAAAGTGAGTTCTTCTGTACTAAATCTCTCTCTCTCTGTCTCTCTGTGTATTGCAGTGTGTATTTAGGTGAATATGTAGTACTCATATTTTTCAGTGTGTCAGAGATGGAGAAAGAAATCTGTCAGCACATTTTTTGCGTTTGTATTTGTGCACAGCTCAGCACGTACTTTATGTGTGTGTGTGTGTGTGTGTGTGTGTGTGTGTGTGTGTGTGTGTGTGTGTGTGTGTGTGTGTGTGTGTGTGTGTGTGTGTGTGTGTGTGTGTGTGTGTGTGTGTGTGTGTGTGTGACATGCCAGCCATACAGTAGTAGAGATGTGAGAGTGAAGAGGTGTCGGGGCTTCTGTGTGTTAATGGCTGTGCTTGCTGAAGAACGCAACAGTAGGCAAGTCTTTAAATTAGAAGCAGTAAAAGACTAGGCCACACCCAGGGGTCTGAATTAGAGTGGGATCAGTACATGTGTGTGTGTGTGTGTGTGTGTGTGTGTGTGTGTGTGTGTGTGTGTGTGTGTGTGTGTGTATGTGTGTGTGTGTGTGTGTGTGTGTGTCTGTGTGTGTGTTTGTTTGTCCTCTTGTCTCTCTGTGTGTGCTTCTGTGTCTCTAAGTGTGTGTGTGCCCGCATGTTTGTGTGTGTCTGTGTGAGTGTGTGTGCTTATGTGTCTGTCTAACAATGTTTGTGTGTGTGTGTGTGTGTGTTTCTGTGTCTCTCTAAGAGTGTGTGTCTGTGTGTGCTTATGGTTCTTTGTAACTTTGTGTGTGTGTGTGTGTGTGTGTGTGTGTGTGTGTGTGTGTGTGTGTGTGTGTGTGTGTCTAGGCCCCACCCTGTGAGCTGAATTAGAGTGGGATCAGAACCTAGTGTGTGGGATCATCATTATGGACGTCATGGAGAGAGGCCGTCCCTCCTCACACACTCTCACCCTCTACTGTTTAAGAGCTACTGCTCACAGTGACGCCATCTCACGGCAGCCTCACTCGTAGTGTGTGTGTGTGTGTGTGTGTGTGTGTGTGTGTGTGTGTGTGTGTGTGTGTGTGTGTGTGTGTGTGTGTGTGTGTGTGTGTGTGTGTGTGTGTGTGTGTGTGTTTGTGTGTGATAGTGAGAGCAATTTAGAAAGTGCAGTACCTGCAATGGACCAAACATATTTACAGTGTACACAAAGATATACTTACAAACTCATATACACACAGCACACACACACAAAAAGAAGACACACCTTCCCTCTTTCAATAAAAAAGGTAAATTCTTCCATGCTTGCATCAGGTGTGTACGTACATGTTCATGTGTGTGTGTGTGTGTGTGTGTGTGTGTGTGTGTGTGTGTGTGTGTGTGTGTGTGTGTGTGTGTGGATGGCGTCTCCAGGTCATTATGGTGTTCTCCGCTGTGAAGGTAACGGCCGATAGCTCCTTATTGCACTATATGAGCCGTACCGAAGGCTGTCATCCAAAACCCACTCACTCTCGCCCAGCACACACACACACACACACACACACACACACACACACACACACACACACACACACACACACACACACACACCTCCACAGCTGGCCACAGATAATGTAGTCTGCTCCCCTCGCTCAACTCTGTGTGAAACATCTGAACTCCACTAAAGTTAACAGCTAAGCAAACTTCTACTCCACACCCTTAGCCATTTTACACAGGCACATAGAAGGACACACTCCCGGGACCTCTTGCCTTCTTTGAAGCCCCTGCCCCTTTTTTTTTTA
>JAODXP020000016.1:20581614-20584114 GCA_027497455.2 Sardinella longiceps | reverse complement strand
CTCCTGCCCATCTCCCCAGAGGCCCCAGGCTGTGCCACGTCCCTGTCGTATTTCATGCAGCCCTCGCTCCGGTCTAACATCCAAAACAGGACCATCAGCATGAGGGACCCGGGGGGGTCCTGGGGTTGTCCCAGTGTCTGCCTGTCTGAAAAACGACCCGACCCATCTGTGTGAGCAGGGCCGGACTGGGACCAAAAAATGGCCCGGGCATTTGTGGCCATGGCGGCCCAACAATTATGTTATTCAATATAAAATGAGTAAATTATGACAGTCCCGGCCCAAGAATGGCCATCGGCCCACCAGGCATTGCCCTGTATGCCCTATGGCCAGTCCATGCCTCTGTGTGAGCAGCATCACAAGTGTGGGGTCAGCATGATGATGACACCATTGTATCCCTTCATCATGCCCTCTTCTCAGTTGTCTGTACTAAAGTCTTCATCTATGAATGGGGTTAAATAATGCTGTTGATCATTATGGAGATGGCACAAAAAGGGTGCAGTTCATCAGTCTCAGAAATGTTCATTCCAATGGACAATAGGTCTACCTACAAAAAAGTGTGTGTGTGTGTGTGTGTGTGTGTGTGTGTGTGTGTGTGTGTGTGTGTGTGTGACAGAGAGAGAGAGAGGGGGGGGTTCTGAGTCAAAAAGAAGAAGTGATGGAAAACGTAGCAGAGAAACGCTAGAGCACCGAAAAGAGAGAGGAGAGGAGAAGGGGCAAGCAGGAGCGAGAGAAAGGATGGGGTTGGGGGGCTGGCGTGGGGAGTAGTGGAGTAGTTGAAGCGAGCGGAAACAACATTTTCAAGACAAAAAAGGAACCAGGTAATAATTTTAAATGCCCGTCATGGGAATATCACCTAACGATTTCAGCAGATAGCCCACAATTCCCCCAGTCACCCATCCCATGCACCTCCCCATCCCCCTTAAACCACAGATACACTCTCCCTTTCTCTCTACCCATCACCCCTCGCCATCTCAACCTCATCCCCCCATACACACACACACACACACACACACACACACACTCTCTCTCTCTCTCTCTCTCACACACACACACACACACACACACACTCTCTCTCTCTCTCTCTCTCTCTCTCTCTCTCTCTCTCTCTCTCACACACACACACACACACACACACACACACACACACACACACACACCCCGACCAGGCAAGGAGCGATGATGTCAGCCCCAGTATTTCACGGCCAGACACGGGCGCTGACACGGACAATTTGGCCCGTGAGTTCTCTGTGTCCCTCGGACATGGTGTTACGATTACATGCTCCACTGACGACCCGACGTGCCAGGGACTCGGAGAAGGACGCAGAGGGGGGTGCGGGTGGAGGGTGGAGGATGACGGGGTTGGTGGTGGTGGTGGGTGGGGAGGTTGTGGATGTGGTGGTGGGCGGTGTGGGTCTGACTTAGCTAGAGATGGGGGGCTTTTAAAATAACTTTTATAGAGTAACTTACAGCTCTATCCTTCTCTCTCCTCATAAAACACTACCTCCGACTCCCCCCCGTCCCCACCTCCACGTCCACCCCTGTCCCAAAAAGAAAAACAACACAGATAGATTTCCACAGATATTGATAGTAAAACACGAAGGAAGCACGTCCATATCTAGTCATATGACTCTCTAGGAACGCGTCCGTGTCCCTGTAACAAGGTGCGTATAACCAAATGCTGAGAAAGCTACACGTCTCTCTCTATTAAGCAGGTGTGTGTGTTTGCCAAATGTTTTCTCCTTATGTATCTCAATACACTCCCAGGGCTTATGCTGAATGAATGGCTTTTTCTCCCCCCACCCCCTCCTCCCTTCCTCTTCTTTTTTTTTCAGTTTATAAGCAGGTTAGGTTTCACAGTCCCAGCAGGTGAAAGCCTGAGCAGAGTTTAAAATCAGCAAGAGACAGGGCCAGGCAGAGGGCCCATGATGGAGGGAGGGAGGGAGGGAGGGAGGGAGAAAGATGACTGGGAAAGAAGAAGATGAAGAAGAAGATGAAGAAGAAAAAGAAGAGAAAAACAAGCTTGAGAGGAAGTGACAGAGGGTGAAAAGGAGAGAAGAACTTGTAAAAGAGAGTGGAGAGAGAGAGAGAGAGAGAGAGAGAGAGAGAGAGAGAGAGAGAGAGAGAGAGAGAGAGAGAGAGAGTTATTGAGAGGGAGAAAGGGCCCTCCTGGACCCTGAACAGGGATCTGTGTCTTCATAAGGAGCGATGCTGAAAATGTTGGGCCATGACCACAAGCTATTCCCCACACTGCTTCTAGTTACTCCTCAGCCAAGATCCAACATGATACGCTAACCTTACACACTCTTTCACACACTCTTCTGAATAAAGACATGTAAACAGCTCAGTTCTGCCACTGTTTTATTTTGGGAACCTGTAGACCCTTAGTAAAATGGGTGGTATTTATTATTGTGTTAATGCACAACCAAGTAAACGACACAAGACAATTTTAGAGAGGGGTTGCAGCGGTATGAATCAAACGTTGCGTGTTGTTGTTGCAAGC
>JAODXP020000016.1:20566614-20576614 GCA_027497455.2 Sardinella longiceps | reverse complement strand
CGTTCTACGACCAGCACCTCCTGAAACCTACTGTATATGTTTAAAGTCTAATATATTTATATGTACATTTGCTATATGCAATTTCAGATAAAAGGAGAACAGAATTTAGAGGAAGATAAAGAAATTGTCAGTATTCATTTCCCCAACTGACCCAGAATAAATTTCTAAGTGAACTGGCCCATCGGGAACCACCACAAATCATCTGACTACCTCAATGTGTGGGTTTGTCTGTGTGTGCATCTCTCTATCTCAAACACACACACACACACACACACACACACACACACACACACACACACACAACAAGAATTTGAGTGTGTTACTGAAGAGAAAGTATAAGCAAAAGAGATAAAAATAAACACAAATGATACAGCGGACAAAAAACCACAAAACAAAACAAACAAAAAAAAAACCACGACATAAAGTATGAAATGCATTTTTGATACAGTAAAAGGAAAATAAAACAGCCATGGGACAGGAAGAAAGGAGACAAGCCAACAACAAGCAATAAAAAGTGAGACCCTGAGTGAAGGTGAGTGTGAGAGGAAGAGTCCAAGAGGGAGAAGGAGAGAGAGAGAGAGAGAGAGAGAGAGAGAGAGAGAGAGAGAGAGAGAGAGAGAGAGAGAGAGAGAGAGAAAGAGCGGAGCGGAGCTGAGAGGATATATCTCTTCACTGGGTGTCTGTGGGGAACGTTCTGCTGCTGATGTGATATACGAGGCCCTCTCCGCCTGTCCATACCATCTCTATAGGAGGCAGTTTCATCCCCCTCCACGGGGAGGCCCAGATTTATGGGCCTGAAACCGTACGCCTGCATAGGCACTTTTCCCCGTCCATGCTCTCAGCACTGCATAAACCACAGCGTGCTTTATATCAAACGGAAATTTGCACTGCGCTACCTCCTCATCCCAATGTTTTCCTCTACTACCCATCTCCCTGTTTCCAGTGAATACTGAATACTATTGAATAGGAACATCATGTTGCTCCCTGTCTCTTTGGAGCTGTCTTTTCTTCAAATACATTATCAGGCTGAATATATTGTGTTGTGTGAATATATAGTGTATCAGTGATTGTAATTCAAACAGGTGTAAGCATGTGAGATGACTATAATGGGCCATGAGACGTATGATTATTATTATATAGAGGTGGTTATTATAATATTATTATATATGATTAAGCATATCGTGGCATCAAACACTGTGGTTTCACTGAAATATTGCCTATGTTGTTCTCCCCAGCCCCCTTTCGTATCAATGTCGAGTGAATACAGACCTGCAACACAGAGAGATTTTTTATTTCTAAGCATTAGATATGATCAAGGGCTGATCAAATCTTTTTTCTCTCCAAGCAATCGTTTCTTGTAACCGCATGCGTAGATCATCTGTACGAAACAATGGGGTAGAAACGAGGGGCCGGTCTGTAACTGGCTAGCTAAAGCTGATGCATTTGAATGTGAAGAGAACTGAAACATTCAAGATAATAGGAACATTTACTTAGGAATTTCAATTCCTCTTTCCCAACAAAATGCGGAAGTATGGTAAACAGCATTCGTGCTGTTTCGGTTTCGTTTTATGGATTTCCCACAACGTGTCACAATCGGGGAGCTGGCGCATGCCAGCTAGAGGTGTGACCACTATGTTGACAGTTGCCGGCAGTATTGTAATGAAATCACTAAAACTGAAGTACAAGTTAGACTAAAGTCCCCAGTGTTCAAGTTCAAGTCGAGACTGAGTTATAAAGAAAAAAAAAATCAAGTCAAGTCCGAGTCAAGTCCTACTATTGACTTCAACACAACTATTACACATACATTACAGTACATTAAAAACAAACAGACAGACATTGCCAATGATTTGATGATGTATGATACAAATCATACTTTTTGGAAGGCCATCATTTTATAATTTTAATCATTAAAGTCTCTACCTCCTTGCATTCTGATTATGTTTATCTTGCAATTTCTATATCTTACAGTATGTGATTACTTTCGACAGTCCAAGTCAAGTCACAAGTCCGTCAAATTAAGAAGCGAGTCGGACTTATGTCCAAGTCCTGGACTCAAGTACTACAAGCCTGGTTGTCGGTCAAATCTCCTCGCCAGCAGCCATATACTGTATGCGGATGCTCATTATGATATTGATATTGATTATTTTATTTTATTGATTGTGATTGTTTAGTTTAGTTTAGTTATGTTTTATTTGACAGGGACAGATACACATCATGTAGGCTGTACAACAACCTAACAGAGAGGCATCATAGCATTTATAGCCAAGGGCTGATTTCCAATGCCCGTCCCTAGAAGGGCTTTTAAAATAAAATACATATATTTTAAGGTTTTTGGACTTTGTCTTGTTTCTAGTTCTCCTGTGTTTTCTGTGTGTCTAGTTTGTGTCCTGAGTTTCTAGTGTTCACCTGTGTTCTGTCTTCCTGTGTTCCATGTGCTTCTGTTTACCTTGTGTCCACGCCCCCTGTGTATCTCCTGTGTCTTCCTAGTTTGTCACGTGACCGTCTAGTTCCTGGTTTGTCATGTGATCCTTGTGTTTCCTGTTTTCGTTCCTAGTCTTGAGTTTCTAGTGTCTCCTGTGTCTCCGCCCCTCACCTGTGCCTCATGATTTGATTATTGTTTCTGAGGCAAGATGGCGCCCCAAGATGGCTGCCTTGTGCGTTTGTGCACTGAGAAGTGGAACTAGAATCCACTAAATATCTCTTTTTAAATCTGCAATCCGTTGGATCGTGACAGAGTGCTTAATTGGCAATTTTCTAAGGATCAGTTTAATCACAGTATTGTTGTTTTCCTAATGAAAGAGAAGAAATGCCACCTGTTCAGAGATATACCATGGAATTTCTCAAGAGCCTAAGACAATGTTCTTTGGAAAACCCGCAGCTGAACAAGATACTAAGCCTAGAGGGGTTGCAACGGACATCAAAGAAGAAACGAGGATGTAGAGGGGGTAAGAATACCATGCGCAAGATTAGAACTGTTGTTAATAGAAGATGTGACCACATAAGACCACGGGTTGAATCCTGGATAACTATGGACAAATCACAATCAAACCTAATCAGAGTAAAGACAGTTTACAATGGACAAACTAATCCCACCATGTTACCAACTTTCTTCATGTCAAATCCCAGATCCCTTGTGAACAAAATTGATGAGTTACAGCCCATCTTGACTAAAAATCATATAGATGTGGCTGCAATCTCTGAAACTTGGTTTGCTCCCCACATGCCTTTGGATATGCTGGACATTGATGGCTATACTTTGTTTTCCAAATGCCGAACTACTCGTCGTGGTGGGGGTGTAGCACTGTACATCAGGGACAACATCCCAACATATCCTCTCACCTTTATCAGTGTGCCTGACCATCTAGAATGCTTATGGCTAAGAGTGAGACCCCAGAAGCTCCCACGACACATATCTGCCATTGCAGTTTGTGCATTGTATTCTCCACCACAATCACCACATCAAGATGAGCTAATTGAACACTTAATAACCTCACTTGACCTACTCCGTACAAAGTATCCAGACATTGGACTAGCAATCCTTGGGGATTTCAATCACCTCAAAGTGCATAACATCTGCCTTGATAACAATCTTTGCCAGGTCGTTCAGAGCAAGACCAGGGGTGAAGCCATCCTTGACATGATTATTACCAACATGAAGGTGTCGTATGAGAAGCCTGACATTCTGCCTCCCGTCAGCTCCAGTGACCACAACTGTGTTCTCTGGCGCCCAAAAGCAAAGCTAAGATCCTCCCCTGAGTGCACAAAAAGGGTTGTGCGTCCTATAAAAGAGCCTGGCTTGACTGAATTTGGCAGGTGGATTACTTCACACTCATGGCAAGAAGTGAAAGAAGCGGGTAGTACTGAGGCAAAAACAAATGCCTTCTATAATACCATATTACCAAAAATAGACAGACACTTCCCAACGAAGACAGTGAAACTATATAACTCAGATAAACCATGGATCACCCCCAAAATCAAACACTTGATCCACCAGAGACAGAAAACTTTTAAGACTGGGAAATCAAGTGCCCTGGTCAGGTTCTACAGAAACAAGGTACAAAAAGAGATACATAAAGCAAAGAAACACTTCTACAAGTCTAAAGTGGAAGGCATGGATAAAGCCACTCCAAGAAATTGGCACAACAGAATTAAATCAATGTACAAAACTGTGAAAAAGGAAGATAGAATAAATGCCCCTGAGATCAATCCCAATGACTTTGTGACAATTGCTAATGCAATAAACTCAACATTTGTAAGAGTATCAAAATCCCTCCCACCTCTTGACTACTTGGCCCTACCTGCCTTTTTGCCATCACTTCCATTGCCTACCATACCAGTGTGGGATGTGTATAGGAAACTGTCCACCATCAACTGCCACAAATCCCCTGGGCCAGATGGGATTCCACAAATCTTACTGAAGGAGTTTGCATGTGAGATCAGCATCCCTTTCTGTGATATAATTAACCAGTCATTTACTGAAGGGGTGGTCCCTAGTCAGTGGAAGGAGGCTATTGTTGTACCTATCCCAAAAACCTCTCCACCAAATATTGACGAACTGAGGCCAATTTCACTAACAGCCCAACTGGCCAAGTTATGTGAACAGTTTGCTTCAAATTGGATCATGAGTAACATCATAACAGACCTAGACCCAATGCAGTTTGGCAGCAGACAGAATTGCTCCACAACACACTACTTGGTCAGTTTGATGGACTTTGCCTATAAGACAAGTGACAAGCCGGGCTCAGTTTGCACCCTAATTACAACTGATTTTGCAAAGGCCTTTGATGCCGTGGATCACACAACTGCAGTGCAGTGCCTCTTGAAGCTCAATGTAATGCCTGCCTTGATTCCATGGATCTGTAACTTCATGACCGACCGCCGTCAGAGAGTACGATATCATGGGCATTTCTCTGAATGGGAATATCCAACATGTGGAGTTGCACAGGGAACTGTAATGGGGCCAATTATTTTCTTAGCACTGATAAACAGTGCCCTCAATGATGTAAAACACCACTGGAAATATGTGGACGACATGACCTTGGCCCAGTCTTGGACACCCCAGCAACCCTGTAGTCTCCAAGAGACCCTAAACGACCTCGACATCTGGGTCAAAGACCACAAAATGAAACTCAACCCGAAGAAATGTAAAGTTGTTCATGTCACCCATATGAGAAACCCTCCTGCTCTGCCAGCTCTGCTCATTGATCAGAACACCCTAGACATCTCCGAAACAGTTAAAGTCCTAGGGGTCACCATCCAACAAAACTTAAGGTGGGATAGTCAAGTGAACCACATGCTCACTTCAGCCAATAGGAAGCTCTTTGCCCTTCGACGTCTGAAGAAATTTGGAGTCTTGGACTCTGAATTAGTATCCATCTTTACAGGCTATGTGAGGCCTGTGCTGGAATATGCTGCCCCTGTATGGCATAGTTCACTGACAACAACACAAGAAAAGGTATTAGAAAGTATCCAGAAACGGGCTTGTAAAATCATCCTTGGTCGGAGGTACTCAGGGTACCCAGAGGCTCTTACTACTCTTGGACTGTGCACATTAACAGAAAGGCGCACTCAACTATGTCTGGGCTTTGCCAAAAAGCTGATGAAGTCCAGCTACAGAGACTGGCTACCTCCCCTTAGAGAAACGCTAACTGATCGGAAAACAAGAAATTCAAATAAACTGTCCACTCCTTCATGCAGAACCGAGAGATACAAAAAATCATCAATCCCATACATGTGTGGACTCTTAAATGACAATGGATTGTAGATGTTGCTTATTTGACATATTTTAGCTTGTGTATATAATGTTTTTTTAATTAATGTTTTTATTGTAACAGCATATTGTAATTCAGTGTTTATGATGACAGCTGTTTGTATGTCTTTATGAACCTGCAATAATGGCTGAAATTCAATAAACTAAACTATAATAACTTTAAAATAAAGTGTTACCCTCTCCTCCATCTTTACCTCAATGGGATTCTAATTGTGCCTCTTTGTTCAGGGCTCCCAAATCCAGATCCTCCCCGAGGCAGGAGAAGAAACAGTATGGAGGAGCTTCTCCTAGGTTAGTGCACATGATCCTCACACACACACACACACACACACACACACACACACACACACACACAATGTTATGTGTTAAGCCAGTAATAGTTGAAATGATCACTTGAATGGCTCCACTAATTATTGCAAATAATATTGGCTTTATTAATTAAAAAATACATTTGTATGAAGTTGTGTGATATAAAGTTGAGTGTTTTCTTTTAATGTCAACCAATAGCCTCAAATAGACTAATTGATGAAAGGATCCACAGAATAGTCACTTCCAAAAATATTCAATAGTTACAGCCCTATTTATGAATTATCCTCAGGTCTAATTATGATAATAATAATAATAATAATAATAATAATAATAATAATAATAATAATACTAATAATATTAATAATAATAATAATAATATGTCAGTAATAATTATCTTCAAGTCTAATGTAGCTTCACACTCTGATCTTGCACATTTATGTCCTTCATTTACACTGCTGATGACTTAATAACATTGTGTGTGTATGTGTGTGTGTGTGTGTGTGTGTGTGTGTGTGTGTGTGTGTGTGTGTGTGTGTGTGCCCACCAACAGGGAGAAGTGATCCAGAGTCCTCAGAAGGATGCTGTGATCGCTGCTGCATTATATCTTAAGAAGTAACCAGAGCAAAAGGCATCTCCAGACTGGACTCATGATTCTGACATAAGAAACAGGGTCTCAGATATCAGAAACCTGAACATATGAGTCTCTACAGGACAGAAGCAGTTTCAGATATCAGAAACCTGAACATATGAGTCTCTCTACAGGACAGAAGCAGTTTCAGATATCAGAAACCTGAACATATGAGTCTCTCTACAGGACAGAAGCAGTTTCAGATATCAGAAACCTGAACATATGAGTCTCTACAGGACAGAAGCAGAGTTTTACATAAAACACTAAACAAGAAGAACGCACAGAGAGAATATGGGATGCTCAGTTTCACAGTCCAGGAGAAGGGAACTAAATGTTCCATATATGAATGATTCCTAAATATGGGCATCAGTGTATCACGTGATGATAGATATTATCTGTCTATTTTACAGACAGTAAACTTTGTACAGTATTTATTTTATACATTGTATAGATTAATTGTACTTGAATTGATTATGTGTAAGGGTACAATGTGATTGCTTATAGAATGGGATTTCACTGTCAAATCTGTGTTAGATGTTTTTAAATGTTCACTGTCAAATCTGTGTCAGATGTTTTTAAATGCTTTCTGTCAAATCTGTGTCAGATGTTTTTAAATGTTCACTGTCAAATCTGTGTTAGATGTTTTTAAATGTTCACTGTCAAATCTGTGTCAGATGTTTTTAAATGTTCACTGTCAAATCTGTGTCAGATGTTTTTGATAAATTGATAAATAGTTGCTCTCATGTGTCCATGTTTGAGTTTTGTGACATAAGTGGTGATTCAAGTGAAGAAGCTACTCATGTAAGGAACCCCCGACCCCCTTAATCTGACCTCCAGAGGGCACCATTGTTGAATATGTCAGGGGGTCAGGATTTGGCCGATTAGCTTCGCCAATTAGCATTGCACTTCCTCGTCGCCATTTTCCAGAAATTACATCATATCCGACTCCATTTGACATATGCTAATTGGTTAATGCTACACTTTCAGCTCATGCTAACGAGCTCCCTGTGCACATCAGGTGTGTGCCGCCCTCATCTCCATTAGTAACATGGGCCCTCATTGGCCTAATGAAATGGAGTCGGAAGTGAGCTCCATGAAACGCCATCTTGACAACTGAAAATTTTGTTCAATTTTGGATGAATTCACTAGCCTAGCATTCCACATTGGAATGAATGGGAGGCGGGACTTGGTATGTTCCTCCAGGTTTATTAATACCTCCATGGAATATATCAAATTGGAAATGGGTCACACAAATCACACACATGCTCAGTCTATGAGCAGGAGTAAAGGTGCAGTTTAGGTATTTCTGTTGTACCTAAGTGTGTAAGTGGCATAGTAGTGCAGGTATGGGCAAGTAATAGCAGCATGATAGTGAAAGGCAGTCTTTTGTGTTAGTTCAAGGTTAAAGTCCAGGGTGTCGCACAGGCCAAGCTGGGATTTGAGGAGAGTAAGTTCAGCATCCTGACAGCCTGATGTATGAAGCTGTTGGTGAGTCTGGTGGTGTGGGAGGACAGGATTCTCTACCTCTTCCCAGAGGGCAGGAGGTCGAACAAATTGTGAGTGTGATGACTTGCTTTGCTCACAATTCGACTTGACTTCCATGCCATGGGTTGATTGTAGCTGGCGGGGTGGCGGGTTCAAGGCCCGTGTGCGGTGCAGACCACCACCGGCTACAGCAGCACTATTGATGGTCAGTGGCAGATGTTCCATGTGGCCTCAAAAACGGCTGTTCTGGGCCTCATTTTTAATAAAGAGTTCATGCCATCATAAAACTAGATGCATATGTGTCTGTAAAATTTGTTTACCTGATATCTTTGGAAGTAATGCTGTACAAGACTATGTTTTATCTAAGATAGCCTACTTCGTTTTTTGGAGGAAAACACATTATGTTATGTCATTCTCACAAAGTGAATATTTTATTGTGTGATTTAATTAAACCAAACACGAGCTACATGGGAGGACGAAGCACTGGGTGAATGGAGAGGCGTGTGACATGCATGAGAAAATAAGATAAGCAGAAAGGGGAATATAGCCTATGGACACCTAGCCGTATTGGACATAGTCTTAAGAAAGAAAATGAATTCCACTCATCTCCTGTAGAAGTTTAATCATTAACGTGTGTGCATGTAAAGACAAGGGTAAAAGTGATTGAGAGGCTTGAACTTTGACCTGTGCATGTAAACGTCCTGACTGTGTCTGTTTCAGGAAGACACAATGGCAGCTGGGAGTCCAAATAGAGGTAAGAGACATCTGGAGCACTTTTGTGAGAGAGAAAGTGTGTGTGTGTGTGTGTGGTTTACACCAACCCAATCTAAAGGGCTTGCTATGTTCCATACATACATTGATTGAGTCATTCACCTTTCCTAATTCTCTGCACACATGTAGACCCAGCTCCCTTTAGGATAGCACTTTATAATAACCGTCCTCTATAAATGGTTATTAAATAGCTTATTAACATCAGTAAGTAATTATTTAACTGTTAATAGATAACAGTTAACAGTTAGGTAACAGTAATTAACAGAAATTTTACAGCATAGTTATTTAGTTAGTAAGTTAACAGTTAGTTTACAGTTTGTTATGGCTGAATGATAAAATGGAAAAACCTGATAGAATTAAATTATCTGACTGGTTGAAACCACAAACTTTCCAATTTAAACCAGACAACCAGATCTATCCATTGGTATCATTGGTAACATACTTGCTAGAGAATGAGAGGGATTCATTTTGGTATAAAGATGAAAGATCGCCTATATTTAGGCAAGGTATGTCTATCTAGTGTTAAAGGCTGAACTTGCAAGATCATCACACATTATAATATAGGATCTGTAATTTGCAGAGATAAGTTTTCAATCTCATTGAAACCTGTGAAATGAACATCATTTTTAAAACTGTAATCTGTGGTGGGAGCACATTATTGTAGACATGGTTTTGCTTCAGCACCGTATTTTCTAACATCGACCAGTAGCAAACCGAGGCATTTCAGGGAGGCGGGTCAACCATGCGCTTTGAGAAATTTTGTTATACGGGCTCTTGGTCAGACCAAAGTCTCGTAGAGCTTTGAAAGTCGATGGCAATCAGGCTAGTGTTTACCAGCACTCAAAATCTGCTCAAAAAACTCTAGTCTTTGATCGCGGCTGCTTAGCCTATCTTTATGGAGTTTTAGATTATTGCTGATGTGTAGGTCGGATGTATGTGACCTGGCTGTTTCAGACTGGAGTCGCATGTGAAAAGATCAGATACGTATCGGTTTTAGGACCACATATCCAGGTGGCCTGGGTCGCATTTAAAAAAAA
>JAODXP020000016.1:20552756-20566514 GCA_027497455.2 Sardinella longiceps | reverse complement strand
AACTAAACTAGTCTCGTGTTCACCTGCCTCTTGTTGTCATTTGTTCCCTGCCCTCCTGTGCCTTGTTAAGTCCTGTGTATTTAAGCCCTTGTGTTTCCTGTGCTCCTTGCTGTGTCATTGTGTTTGTCATGTTCTTCGTTGTCTTCGTGTCGAGTGTATCTCAAGTCTAAAGTCTCTAGTTCTCTAGTCTCAAGTCTCTTGTTTGCCTTTTTGCCTGCACTTGGGTTCCAAAACCCTATTCCTAGGAAGAATCCTGACACACACACACACGCTTGTCTTAGAGCAAAGACTTTGGTGTTTTACTCTTGCATGTCCTAAAGGGATATTCCGCCTTTTGATGAACTCAGATGGAGCTGATGCACAGTATCTTACCTGTAGAAAGTGAACCCAGAATCAATCTATCAATCCATCTATCGTTTTAATGCAGATTTGAGGAACAATATATTTTGGGGAAGATTGAACAACCCTGATGTATCTCTGTTTTCTCTGCAAGCAGGACACTGAAAAATATGAGGCAGAAATTACATCACAGCCTTCAAGTAAAAAGGAAATTAAGATATTTAACATGCATTGTAAATTGCACATTATCCTTCAATTAGCACGTCATCAAGTAGAGATGATTCTCAATTCACCTGAGATGATGTAAACTTCCATCGGGTGAATCGAGCCAGTATTTGGGTGGCCTGGGGATATTTCAAGAGGGTTACTAGTTCCAATTCTTTGTGCTGGAGTTCAATAAGCAGTTGAGGGAAATGCTGAGCCATGCTGTGGCTATTTATTAAGTGCTTTATCTTTTCAGTTGCACCCAGACTTAGTCTGGCCATTGCCTTCCTATGTAATTCCACTCAATTTTCATCTCCCTCCTTGACTCCGTCTGGGATTCAGCTGCATCGAGCCCAAGACAATCAGCAAACTCTAATAATGCAGCATGAGAATATGATAGGCTATCACTCAAGGACTGATTCAATTGTTTTGAATATGAACATCTCCAGCAAGCAATCTTTTCTCAATAGCTGTGATCGCAGACTCTTTTACAAAGAGAAGCGTAGACTGAAGGGCGGGTTATGACCAGGCTAACCCTGATTCCAACACCTTACAGAACACAGAGCTGCCTTCACGGCACTGCTCCCCTTAATAGGATTAGGATGAGGGTTAAGGAGGTGGTAAAGGTAGTTAACAATGCTAAATTGAATCTAGCATGACACGCAAGACTGTAATGTAATAGTCTGGCAGCGAGTGATAGATCCCCAGGTAAAATGGCTAAAACAAATCAGTGCAACTAGCAACTAACAAGCGATTCAAACAACGCTAAGCCCACCCAATAACTCCCTGTCCAGATATAACGTTGTGATTGGCTAAATACCAGAATGTCTGAATTCAACCTAGAGTGTAAACAGCTCAGAAACAGCTCAGACACAATCGAGGTCTGAGCTATGGCTCATCCCTAGACATACTCGCTGAGAAAATTCAATTTGCTACCGCTAGAGTGCGTCTAGAGTTCTAGGCTACTTTTTAATCACAATAGACAAAGATTAGGCCTTGCTCCTGAATGTCCAACAACAGCAGAGAGTTGGTGTTTGAGGAATCTGTGGGGGTAGGTGAGGGGAGAGGTATTTAGATTCAGGTATAAGGCCTAGGTACCCTAACATCTAAATTTTTACTGGGAGAAATTAGTCGTTTGACACCACTAATTGTAATGTGACATACAAAATGAGGATTCAGAGGATGTGTATGCAGAAGAGTGCTTAATGTGGTTTGTGAAAAAGTTGAGCAATGCTTTGTTTCATTTGCGGAAATCACATGATTATCAATGTTTTTAGACTACTCAGAAAAGGTAATTGCTGTTTTACATGCCATGTTGAAAACAAGTAAAAAAAAAAAAAAAAAATGGTTAGACTGAGTCATCCTCAAAGAGAGAGAACAGTCACTGAGTCCGGATCTGGATTAAATGAAATTTCGTTCAGACAGTGTAATGATCTGATTGAAATCACTGAAAACATGCCTAATCCAACAATCCATGTTCAAAAAATTCTCCCAAAACTGAATAATTTGCCTCCTATTCTGCTGCAGAGATGCTGGTGCAATTGAATTTTTACTATAATGAAAGTAAACTGACATAAGTAAAACTAACTAAAAACTAAATTAAAACTAACTAAACAAAAGTTTAGTCATTATTTCACTTCTTAACAAAATTCCCAATCAAGCATTCAGACAAGTGGCTAAATCTAAAAACTACTAGAGAAATTAAGAAATTTGAGTTATAAACCCATCTTTTTTCAGCAAATGAAACTGCACTGTAAGCACTGGACTTACTAACCAAAGGAGGAAGAGGTGGCATGTTTTCCTGGCATAGGTTGTGGCTTTTGTGAAGCTCTTTCATATGTTTGTGTAAAAGGAGAACTGGCCTGTATTGTGTATTGTATTGTATTTCAATAGCTGTCCTGCTCTTCTTTTGCTCACAACCATGTTTTGTCTGGTCTTTTAGAAGAATTACTGACAGGAGACACACATTGGACACAGGATTTTCACATTGAGTAGGTATAATGTTTATTGTGTGTGTGTGTGTGTGTGTGTGTGTGTGTCACATTTGTTCTTAATCAGGATTTTCACCAATACAAAATTTGTGAAATGCAGGTGACGATTCAACATCAAGACCAAATCATCAAAGAATATATGGAGCAAAACCTTAACTGTTCAGTGTGCCATGACATCTTCAACGATCCAGTCATCCTAAACTGCTCTCACAGTTTCTGTAAAGCATGTTTACAACGTAGCTGGGTTACAAATATATTTAGAGAGTGTCCACTTTGCCGGGTAAGGTCAATTAATGAACCTGTAACAAACCGTGATTTAAAGCAACTGTGTGAGCTCGTGTTGAAGGAAAAAAGAATGAGAGCTTCAGCAGGGCCTGAGGTTCTGTGCCATTTGCATGGCGAGAAATTGAAGCTTTTCTGTCTGGAGGATCAACAGCCTGTGTGTTTGGTGTGTCGCGATGCCAAGGTACATATTGATCACAGATTCCATCCTATAAGTGATGTGGCATCTGAATACAAGGTAAGAGTAATCAAATTCATTTTCTGAATGCAAAAAAATCACCTATTCTTTTTTTCCTTATTGAAATATGGTTGTTGTGCAACTTGTGGATAGGCTGGGAGTGCTAGTGTGTATGACAAAGTCAAAGACCTGAGTCTAGTCTGAACAAAAAAGTACTGTAGACCAGGACCTGCTACCAGTGGCAGAGCCACACTTTTTTTTTCAATTACACCTTGTCATGACAACTTGACATTGTCTGGGTTGTCTTCATTATGACATCTTGACATAACCAAAGTGACATTACCAGAAGTTGTCTTAGTTATGACAAGTTGACATTATTTTTTTTTTTTTTTTTTGCGATGTCTTTGCTATGACAAGTTGACATTATTTTTTTTTTGCGATGTCTTTGCTATGACAAGTTGACATTAATCAGGACGACATTAAAAGAACTGGTCTTTGTCATGACAACAAAATAAAATTTTTGTATTCATGGTGCATTATTAAGATTGCTTGGTCAGATAGTCCGGTGAGAGGGTGCACTGGTTGTCCTGACTCCATTATGCCACCTTCAGTGGAAACCTTACATTTATCAGTAAGCTGTCATGAAGGATAGACTGGCTGTCATGACACAGTTGTGAAAGTGTTACCTTACCATCAACATGCACATGTTTGTACATGAGCTGAAAGGAAGGCAGAAATAATGATGATGTGTGTTGGTAATTGGCTGAAGAACCGAGGCTTGGGAACTCCTTTTCCAAAAGTAACCAGTGATGAGAGGCTAGATTCTTTCACATTGTGCATACCGGGCTACATGAACATGATACTGACATGAAATGCCCAATACATTTCCTTGTTCATTTGACACCCAA
Organism: Sardinella longiceps; assembly: GCA_027497455.2. Classification (NCBI taxonomy): domain Eukaryota; kingdom Metazoa; phylum Chordata; class Actinopteri; order Clupeiformes; family Clupeidae; genus Sardinella; species Sardinella longiceps. The sequence continues at coordinate 20,562,612 of JAODXP020000016.1, read as the reverse complement.
ATCTCTTTCAGGAAGAGATTCAGACAAAACTAAAGCCCTTACAGCAGAAAAGAACATTGTTTGAACAATTTAAGATGACTTGTGATCAAACATTAAAAGTCATAATGGTAAGACTACTGAAAGATTACTCAAAGTTATTTTAATAATTCTGAACAGCTCATGTGTCAAACATACTGTATACTTAAACTATATTTTTAGGGAAACTAACAATGTTAAACCTCACTCCAGACCCAGGCCAACCACACAGAGGGAGAAATCAAGCAGGAGTTTCAGAAGCTTCGCCAGTTCCTGTTGAATGAAGAAGAAGCCAGTATAGCTGCATTGAGGAAGGAAGAGAAGCAGAAGAGTGATAATATGAAGCAGAAGATTGACAAGGTCAACAGAGAAATATTATCTCTTTCAGATGCAATCAGAGAGATAGAAGATGCAGTGGGAAATGATGATGTTACATTCCTGAAGGTATTTCTGTGAGAAAATTTCAACTACAGACACTAATTCCCTGTGATCATTCACAACTACGTGTATTTTAAAGAAATGTATCTTTTTTTCCCCTAGAACTACAAGTGCACAATAGAAAGGTAAGTGGAGCACTCTTGCCCTGAGCAATTTATATAGCATCACTATAATGTGCACGGACATGTGTGACTTTTAGCCAGGACTTTACTGATTGTAGACCTACATGTCTAGGCTACTAAGTTTTATTAGAGAATTGTCCCCGAGATCCAGCAATTAATTTCTGTCCAGGCAGTCAGTCAGTCAGTCTAAGGGCTGGGATTTCCTTGCTATTAGACCAAGCGTAAGCATATGCCGTGGCGTATTGTGTTTAGACTTGTTGCAGCACTATACGCTGAGATTTAGCCTACTTGTTGCAAGCAACCCATACGTGCGCCCAGTGTTGGGCAAGCTACTCAGTAAATGTAATAAGCCAAGCTACCAGTTACTCCACATCTTATGAAGCTTTACTACACCAAAGCAACCGGAAGACAAAATGTAATGCTTCACTATTGTGAAGCTACTTACACAAAAAGGCCTATAAATAAGTCCTGATGAAGGCATGCCCTGATGAAGGCCAATGTGACCACAACACGTAGGCCTATGTGTTTTTAAATAGAATTGCCATCTTATATTAAAGGCTTTTTTATATTTATCTCAAATCTCAGAGTGCCTCTGCTCCTTCCTCCTTTTTTGGACTTACTCTTCACCCGGTACAGATGAGCACCTGAGTAACATTGTTTGCATGACCTCCTGAGCTCTCTAAGCTCTTTTGTGTCTTCTCAGGCCTATAAATATCCTGTGATCCAACCAATTGTATTAGTGATGAAACTATCGGGTCTCTCAAACAGACATACTGTACAGTTCAATAGTAACTGACCAATTCTATCTAAATGTAACCTACTTTTATATGGGTAAAACATTTTTTTTTAAACTACATCAAATTGACACATGAAAGAAGACACAATTTTCATTATGGACACTTTTTTAAATTATGGCACCTATCAGGCAATAAATGCATACTACTGTAAAGAACTGATCCTCCATGCATGGCCTTGTTCTAGAACTTAAGATTTGCTGTTGTGAACTGATGCCCTGAAATGACCACTTTTGACCAAAAAAGTAGCTACACTACTGAAAAGCAATTAGATACAAAAAATAGCTACACTACAGCTAAGCTACTCAGAAATGTAGTTAAACTAGTAGCTTCACTAATTGTAGCTAGCTACTGCCCAACACGGTGCACGCATCATGGCTCTCATGCGTATTTTGCGTTCGTTTCATGCGTCGGTTGCTTAAAGCGCACTGGGTAACACTTTATGTGAAGGTACCGTCATAAGACTGACACGACACTGTCATTAACTATGACATGACATTGTCAAGAATCTGTCATAAACTTTATAAACCTGTCATGACTTCTGACATACCCTCACCCTAAACCTAACCATGACAAATACCGGCTGCACTTAATGAAAATAAAGTTTATGACAGATTCATGACAATGTCATGTCATAGTTAATGACAGTATCATGTGAGTCTTATTACGCTACCTTCAAAAAAAAAATCTAACCGTGTAGCTGTACTATACTGTACTTACCCCTGAATCATGGTTATTATTTCAGAACCAAGTGCACTTTGGACGATCCAGAAATGATTTCAAGAGCACTTATTGATGTGGCATCTTACCTTGGTAACCTGAAGTTTAAAGTCTGGGAGAAGATGCAGAGTGTGGCTGACTATGGTGAGAGATGATTAAGACATCAATTTTCATCCCTCCAACAGTGATAACAGACTGTTCAATGCAGGAGGACTATAGACAGACTAATTAGAGTCTTTATGGTCAAGTGTGCTCTTTCTCTCCACAGCTCCTGTGATTCTGGATCCCAACACTGCACACCCAAATCTTACTGTGTCTGAGGATCTGATGTGTATACAGTACAGTGAACAGAAAAAACAGCTTCCTGATAGCGCAGAGAGATTTGATGAGTATGTGAGTGTCCTTGGCTCTGAAGGCTTTAGTTCAGGCACACACATCTGGGATGTGGAGGTTAAGGATAGCCCATCCTGGGAAATTGGTGTGATGTTAGAATCTGCCAAGGTAAAGGGTAAAGATGAGGATAAGTATTCAACTGGGCGCTGGATTATTTTTTATGCTAATGATGAGTATAAGGCACATACTGGATATGTGGTTATAAAGATAGGTGACCCCATCGTTCCCCTCAAAGTGTTAGAGAAACCCAAAAAGATCAGAGTGGAATTGTCTTTCAACAAAAACAAAGTTTCATTCTCTGATCCTGATAATAATACACTCCTACATACATTTACACACAAATTTTGGTACTGGAATAAAAATGGAAAAGTTGTTCCTTATTTTAAAACTAATTCTTCTTTGAGGATCTTACCAGCAAAGGCAACAATAATTGTCGAGCCACCCAGCTACAGCTAGAGTTTAGACATCTGCTGCAGTGTATCTCCTGCAATATGAAATACTTCCAACCTCAGTTTTCCTCAACATTACAGTTTTTCTTAGTCGCTTTGGTACATTTCTGATCAGAATTGAAATTCTCAAAACTACTTGTTCAGTCTTCACGTCATCGTATCACTTGTGCAGTGTAGTGTTGTCTTTTCCTTTCTGTAGTGCAATGACATGGTTTGTCAACAAATTGCAATACAAAGAGTAGCAGCATCATTTTGAATCTTTTGAATCTTTGAATCTTCTCCAGTCTATTCAAACAATCGCTCACATAGGCCTACACTAAGGTGTCATTTACAACTTACAATACTTATCACCAAAATGTTATAGTTTATATGAGGTTTAACCCTAGTTTACATCGGAACACTCCTCATGTGTGCATTGTTATATTGACAACATGACTAAAGAATTTGACTGTTTTGTCCACACATGATGACACAATAACTTGTCCTTCTGGTGACCTGACATGTTCATTGACACAAATATTTAATTTTGAGAGATTAATTTTGGATTTTGAGCAAGAGACTTGGTTTTGCGGGTAATCCATGGTGTTTTGCCATTTGTCTGAATTGTTTTGAGAAAGACCACTTACTGCAGAAAATGTTGGTTACAGAAATTGTCAAGTTATGGGTCACAAGTGGGTAAAGGATATCTAATTTATGGTGATTCAATAGTAGATATGAGGCCTAACTAGAGATGGGAAGTTATGAAGTACAAATACTTATGTACTGTACTTAAAGGAAAATACTGGAGTGAATTCAAGCATAGCCCTGTTGAAAGAGCTTGCTAAATGCGCTAGTTAGTGAGTGGAACAAAATAATTTGGTACAGCACACCGAACGCAGAAGCGAACAGGCACTTTAAACTGAACCAATGGGACCTGACTGTTGGAAACCCGAAAGTAAGATCTGAGGTTACATTGACTCAATGTAAAGTGTTTCACGTTCACGTTAGGTCTATGCTGATTGAAATACTTTCATTTCATGCAAAATATATTGCTGTTAGAAGGCTCGTGCAGCAGGGATATGCTTAAACTTACTCCGGACTTATACTTTAAGTATCTACACTTCTACTTCTGTATGGAAAGTGTGTTGCCTACTCTAGCCATCTCTGGGCTAATACCCTTTATTAACCCTATGTCAACAATGGCTATACTGCAATTATAGTAGCAGCTCTTTGAATTTTAAATTTTTTTAAAATTTTATTCAAAATTCAAGATTGTTTTTATTACTTTTTTATTATTTAAAAAACAACAAAAAGTGAGCAATGTGTTGGACAAGTGGTGTAATACTTTGTACACAAATTGTTTACAGTCTGCTATAATATTTTCTTTTACATTTTACATTTTAATATAGCATTCTGAAGATGTTAAATTACAAAGCATAGCAAATAATTTATTTTCAACAAGCTCATCATGTGTGTTTCATCAAGACACTTCCACTGTTGAAGAATTTCTAACAAACTGAATAAAACTAATCAACAAAGATAATGATTCCAACTTTTTTGTTGTTATAGATCAGAGGGACAATAACATCAAACAGGCATGGAAGTGGGTGATACAGGGTTTCAAGTGGTCAGATTATATCCCATGTCAAATGATGTTATGGAATATACCGGTAGTTTGGTGCAGACTAACTTTTAAACATGACATAGTCAGGATTAGTAAGATAATAATTATTATAAAACGATTAAATAAAATCGTGGATAGGCTACGTGTCTGACATTTAGTGAACAAAGAAAGAAAGAAACATTTTGTAAATTTGCAGCTAGCCTATGGTAAATTAAATCTGAGTAGACTACTACTCCATTCATTGCTGCTCTTCTACAGGATGGAAACTGGAACATAAACTGGCTGCTGAATCAAACACCAGGGAGACTGATGAGGAACAGGGTTGGATTGAACACCCAGTGATCTGTAAAGTCTTTCTGATCTGATCACCCAAACATGACTCTGCCCCCTCGTGTAACCCCCCCCCCCCCCCCACACACACACACACACCATTCCTCACATTTGTCTTCTTTATCCTCTCCTTGTTCTTTCTTTCCTCCCTTTTTCCAGCCCTCCACTCATTCATCCTCTTGTTTAGTCGTAAACTTGTGTAATATCTTTAGCATGCCCAGACAGAGGCCAAAAGCACTGGTAGATTTCTCAAGGCTACTGGTGGTTAGAAGAGAGACTAGTGTGTGGAAGGGAGGGTGTCACAATGGATTCCATGAACAAATATAGGCCTGTTGTCAGCGATAATCTGCAAGCTCTTTATACACACACACACACACACACGCACGCACGCGCACACACACACACACACACACACAAACTATAATGCCACCGATAACCACAGCGAGGGGGTATGAGTGAGAATTTGCAAGACACTTCCATAAACACAAACTCTGGATCAAGTAGAATTTACAGGCCTCACACAAACACTGGGGAGAAGCATTAGCAAAGACAGATCTGTACATGGTGATAATCTGCAGATTGTATCAACAATCAAAATAAACTATGAATTACTGTAATATTGAGTGGCAATGACATGCATCCATGACTTTAAGAATGTCTCTTGTCAAGTACTGAGGCAGACTTCAACGGGGATATTTCAAAAGGGCAGTATTCTCCAAGGTGTCCTAAGTTCAGAAAACTCCTTAGAGCTCAGCACTTTTTTGGACTGAAGAACCTGAGAGAATACCAGCCAAAATGGATACATGAATAAAAGACAAAGCTTGGCAAACACTGGCCTGCATGACATTATGTTCTGTTACAGAGAAATGAAGCCAAATTCATAAAACTGAGAGAAGACAGTCGCTGAAATGATTGCCAAAGTGATTGATATAAATCCAAGCGCAGACTAAATTCTTGGAGAACTTCAATCCACCATTCATGTTTTTCACGACTTGTTTCCAAAGGGTGAAATACACCAAGGCCAACAATCAGAAATAGAAAGTGAAGCAAAAAATCACATGAGCACAGAGGCCAAAGTGTCTTACGTAATCCCATAGAAATAAAATAACTCAGATCATCATATTATGCATTTGGTTCTGCATCCCTGACGTTTCTGGTTCTATTTTTGTTGCTATAGTTTTGCACTTCTTTCTCCATCATCCTCTCTGCAATCAGTTTCCTCTCCTCTAGATCCTTTCTCTGAGGATCCTCTTTCTCCTGTTGCAGCAACACTTTGATACCCAAATTACCCCTTTCCCCACAGCTAGGGAAATAAACCCATGCATAACAGGCACCATCTGTAGTGTTTTTTTTCTCTCTCTCTTTCTGTGTGTGTGTGTGTGTGTGTGTGTGTGTGTGTGTGTGTGTGTGTGTGTGTGTGTGTGTGTGTGTGTGTGTGTGTGTCTGTGTGTGTGTGTGTGTGTGTGTGTGTGTGTGTGTGTGTGTGTGTGTGTGTGTGTGTGTCTGAGGATGCATGTACAGCACTTGCACTCTCGATTCAATATAGACATTCTTCCATTCCCAATAAATCAGCCATGTGAGGCCCAGGAGATGATTTCTAAAGGTGCCTGCAACGTTTCCCCCGCTGAAGTGCACATCTCGGCCCTAGAGCCCAGGCCATTCCCCATCATTTGTACTCGCTGGCTCTGCTTGACAAGCCAAAGTGGAACAGATGAGATACTGTAAGTGCCTCACACTGGACCTTTCACATTTCTATTACATTTCTGTTACTGAAATCTTGTGAGGGGAGAGGACGTTTTAAGTGTAGGCAACCAGTTGACCGGTCTTCAACCCCATTTGACCAGTCTCTTATCCCCACCATGGGCTTTGGGCATCCTTCCTCTATACATCATACCCCCACCCCCCACCCCCACACACACACACACACACACACACACACACTCTTTTAAACAAATATACACACACATAGTCACACATTCAAGTAGACACAGACACGCACACACATACACACACACACACACACTCTCTCTCTCTCTCTCTCTCTCTCTCTCTCTCTCTCTCTCACACACACACACACACACACACACAAACTTACTCAAATATACACAGTCACACAGACACACACTTAAACAAATATACACACACATACAGTATTCACACATTCAAGTAGACACAGACATGCACACTCATACACACACACACACACACACACACACACACACACACACATATCACCCCATCCCTGGATGGGACAGACCTGTGGCAGTCCGGATGGCTGTTGCTGGTGGTTGGGATCTGTGGTCCCCTGGCGCTGGTGGAGATATACGACAGGCTGCTCCCCGGCAGACAGCTTCCTCCTCTGACTTATGGACCGCTCACAGGGAACCCCCACGGCACCAACAGCTCCCCCTAGGGACATGGAGGAGGGAGAGAGAGAGGCCCCCGGGTCAAGAAGTCTTCTGATGGAAGTGCTGTTTCATGTGATACTTTTGCCAGCCTCATGCCATGTGTCAGAAGGTGAAACGGACATGTAGTCCCCCTGTATCGTGTGTGTGTGTGTGCGCGCGTGTGTGCGCATACGCGCGTGGGGGTTGATGTGTGTGTTTGTTTGTGGATGCATCTATGGTGTAAGCAGCAATTTGACTCAAACCTGTGGACCATACACTATACATGAGCATGCCAAACATAGGTGAACACTTTTAACAGGTAGGGAGGTGGAAATGATAACTTATATTCAGAATAACTTCTCGGGCTAATATTTCGGGTTGAGTTGGGCTATTGGCTGTTGTTTCTTAATGAGTTAAGTCTACAGTGCTATGTCTGTTCCTTTAAAAAAAAAACACTAAAAATTAGCAAAATCACTCATTGACTTACAGTAAAAGAAATGTTCGCATTCCTCTGGAAACGCTGGTTGTCATTGAAATAGACAGAGTGCCTTCAGAGATCTATATTGTTTTCAATCCAAAACAAATGACTCTCTTACATGGATAGCTTTAATATCCATCCAGAACAACATCAACGTTTTGCCATGTGCTTTTGGGATAATCTGCCTCATCCCATATCTGCAGAATAGAGAGTGTCAAGTTGTGGCTGCCAGTTTGCCGCATCAAATGCACTGAATAATCAGTTGTTACTTGTCCCAATACACATGTTGTCTTAATATTTTTATCCAAATTTGTGCTGCACTTTTCAAGGTATGTTGTACTCACACACGCTTAGACAAATGCCGGTGAAAATGTAACTTCCTTGGCGGAGGTAAATGTATATGTTTTATATAATAATTACGTGAGATTTCCAGGAAGAAATGGCAAAACAGGATCGAGGTGGGAGATGAGTCTGACATATGGGACTCAAGGTACATAAAGTAGATTATCAGGCTAATTATTGTGCAGAGGCATTTTGAAAGACAAACACTGATTCCACCCCTTGGATTGGGTCAGGTCTTTCGGTCAAAGCCAGACTGAACATTTTAAAGCCGCCACTTGCTGGATTTAGGTAAAAATTTGACATATTTCCTGTTCATTGTACCTTCACAGTATATCGCCTGCAAATCATTGGGGTTGATAAATGACATTCCAGGGTAAAATGTACCCCTTCACAAGCTTGTCCATACCACCTAGATGTAGATATCACACTTGCGATATAAGTGAGAGCGTCACACTCCCGTTTGTTTTGGTCAGCAGGCAGGCTAGGTCATGTGACTTACAGTAGCTAGAGCTTATTATTTGAATTACAACGAGATTTGTACCTTCTCAGCCCATTCAACTGTCAATGCATTTTGATAGCAGCTTTCTCCATCGACTACGCAATTCTACACGGAGGATTATTCTCAGAAATGTTTTTAGCTTATGGGATGACGCCACCGGACTTGCATAGGATCTCTTTAATGCTATGGCGTGGCTAGAAATATCAATCTCTCATTTTCCAACTATCCTCCCAAATTCCAATTTCATCTGTAAGTTTAGATCACTTTACAACTCAATTGAAAGATGTTTTGCCTACTTCACTCCATAAGCCATGCTACCTCTACACCCCCCCCCCCCCCCCCCCTTTTCCCTCTCTGAGACATGGAGTCCCTCTGGTCTGTGTGTCAGGTCATACGACTCCCCCGGCGCTCTTCTCTACTGCCCTCTGCCTCCGTCTTCCTCTCGCCCGCAGACGGCTCTCTGAGTTACAGCCAGGACTGAACAAGCCCCCCCCCCCCTCTCTCTCTCTCTCTCTCTCTCTCTCTCTCTCTCTCTCTCTCTCTCTCTTCCAGTCTTCTATGTCTCCCCACTCTGCACTCTGCATTCTGTCCTCCTGTCCATCTCGTTAAAGGCCAACAGGGAAGGTAGGAGACAGCAGGCCAGTCAAGGTCTCACCACTCCCAGCATGCACACACTCTAGACACACAAGCAACCGCCACCATCACTACCAGCACATACATGTATGCGGACGCACAGCATGGAGACACACACACACACTCAGAGAGAGAGAGAGAGAGAGAGAGCTGTTATCACCTCAAACACACACACACACACACACACACACACACAGTCACACACGCTCCTTCCTCTCGTAACGCTGACCTGCTAAGACCCTTGCATTAATTTACGAGGGTGCGAATGTGAAATGGACCCAGTTTCCTCCCTTCTTTCACTCTATCGTTCTTAATCACTCTCTCTTTCACTCTCTCTCTTTCTCTCCCTTTCTCTCCCTCTCTCTCTTCCCCTTCCTCTCTCTCTCACCTCCCCTGCAGTGTGTAAGCAGAGACTCTGATTGATGGAGGAGCCCAGAGTCTCGGCCGGTAGGTCCTGAGGGCTGATGAGGCAAAGACTGTTCCGGAAGGTTAGAGAAGAGGGGAGTTAGGGGCGGTGGGGGTGGAGACTTTGACTCTCACTGTAAAGCTCCCTTATTGAATTGGGAAACTCAGGAGACACTTAATATAAGGTAACAAGGTACTAAATTATGGAAAAAAAGAAGAAAAAAAAATAATAAAAGGGGGAGGGAGAG
>JAODXP020000016.1:20537756-20540256 GCA_027497455.2 Sardinella longiceps | reverse complement strand
TTTCATCACTTTTATTCCACCCCCTGGTGCCGTCCGCATCCCCCCACATACGCCACCGCACACCAGAACCAAACCCTAGCATAAAGCACCGCACCGAGCCCCAGCTCCAGCCCCAGCCCCAGAACCTGCCCATAAAACTCTGCAGTCTGTTATCGCACAGACCCAGAGCCCTGACCTGGAGCAGGAGATGACAGAACGGAGCGGGCCGATACCCCAGATCTGGAAATACAGCTCTCCCTCTACACTGGTTTCACTTCAGCATGGAGGGCAGGAAAGAGGAAGAGAGGGAGGAAGAGAGGGAGGGAGGGAGGGAGGGGGGGCGGGTATGGGGGCCACATAAAAGGCAGAAGGCAGAGAGATCAGGGTTGGGAGGGTTGAATTGACTGGGGCAGTAAGGCAGGTTAACACACTGGTGATATTTGGGGAGACAAGTATCGCTACACACACACACACACACACACACACACACACACACACACACACACACACACACACACACACACACACACACACACACACACACACACACACACACACACTTCCTCATAAATCTACACCTGTTGACATGTCAGACACACAGTAGCACAAGGCTGTGTCTAAGGTACTGTTTACACCTTGTGTTACTGGACCAAGTGGCTTATATCTGGTTGTCAATATCCATGTAAAAAAAGTATCTAATTTCAAGTTTCTACGGGTACCTGGTTGTGTGTCTGTGTAATCGCGCGTGTGTGTGTGTGTCTGTGTGTGTGTGTGTGTGTGTGTGTGTGTGTGTGTGTGTGTGTGTGTGTGTGTGTGTGTGTGTGTGTGTGTGTGTGTGTGTGTGTGTGTGTAACTGTCCACTGTGATACTGTAATAGCTTCCAGTAGACTACAGCCAATGGAATGTGTACTGGCCATAAGCTGAGAGAGGATGCAATTTTATTAAATAAAGTGTAATTAAAATGAGATGTGTAGAAAATAGATGAGGCAAAATCCAGTCTATGCAGGCCAGGGCACCAGTGTGTGATCTACTTTATGTGCTTACAGTACTGTATATGACATAAGTCCCTTCTTGTCTCGCCTGTTTGTATACTGCCTATCTTCAACCAATATTGGATTAAATCAAATTATACTAATGTTTCTAACTGCATCAGTGTTTAATCAGGAACAGCCTGCTGACATCACAGCCAAGGCAAATTGGTCGGGAAATGGATGAATTGTTTTACATAACTGAATTGGGTTTTTTTCTCTCTCTCTCTCTTCCCTCTGAAATTGAATTTTCTGAATGTTAGCAGCATTCCAAAACAATAGTGGAGATGACTCTGTGTGTGTCTGAATGTGTGTTTATGTGGTTCCATGACCTCTGACCTCAAGGTTCAAGAGCGGACAGACCACCCAGTGGAAGGGGGCAGGTGAGTGTAAACAATGGTATCTTGGGACTTTAAATTACCCCCAACTGTGTCTCTGTGTGTTTTGTGTGTGTGTGTGTGTGTGTGTGTGTGTGTGTGTGTGTGTGTGTGTGTGTGTGTGTGTGTGTGTGTGTGTGTGTGTGTGTGTGTGTGTGTGTGTGTGTGTGTGTGTGTGTGTGTGTGTGTGTGTGTGTGTGTATGTGTGTAAGCCCAATAGCTCCCAAATCAACACCATCTTCCATTCTCATATGCTGTTTGTCTGTGCTGTTATTGTCTGTGTTACTGTGTGTGTTCTGGTCTGTCTGTACTGCTGCCTTCTGTCTTCTTATTGCCTGTGTTACTGTCTGCTGTGCTGTTATACTCTGTGTTGTTACTGTCTGTTCTGTTACAGTAATGTCTGTGTTGTTACTGTGTGTGTTCCAGTCTGTCTGCACTGCTGTCCGTCTGTTCCTGTCTTTCTTCCTGTCTTTGTTCCAGTCTGTCTGCACTGCTGTCCGTCTGTTCCTGTCTTTCTTTGCTGTTATCGTCTGTGCTGTTACTGTCTGCTTTGTTACTGTCTGTATTGTTACTGTGTGTGTTCCAGTCTGTCTGTACTGTTGCCTTCTGTCTTCTTATTGTCTGCGTTACTGTCTGTCTGTGCTGTTACTGTCTGTCTGTGCTGTTACTGTCCCTCTTGTCAGTGCTGGTACTGTCTGTCTGTACTTTTATTGTTAGTGCTGGTACTGTCTGTCTTTGCTATTGTCAGTGCTGTTACTGTGTGTGTTCCAGTCTGTCTGTATTGTTGCCTTTGGTCTTCTTATTGCCTATGTTGCTGTCTGTCTGTTATTGTCTGTCTGTGCTGTTATTGTCTGTGCTATTACAGTATGTGTGTTCCAGTCTGTCTCTATTGTTGCTTTTGGTCTTCTTATTGCCTATGTTTTGTTGTCTGTCTGTTATTGTCTGTCTGAGCTGTTATTGTCAGTGCTGTTACTGTCTGTTCTTTTACCATGTGTGTTCTGCTCTGTCAGTGCTGTTACTGTCTGTTCTTTTACCATGTGTGTTCTGCTCTGTCAGTGCTGTTACTGTCTGTTCTTTTACCATGTGTGTTCTGCTCTGTCAGTGCTGTTACTTTGC
>JAODXP020000016.1:20512756-20527756 GCA_027497455.2 Sardinella longiceps | reverse complement strand
GTTACTGCGGTGTTCCTGGCTTGGATAACTCGGTCGTGGAGACGGGGAGCTGTGCGGCGACACCCTGGGGCGCAGGCGATAATTCTCTGACGCTTTCTTGTGTGGGGGGCTGGAAGGAGAAGAAGCAGCGGCCGCGGCATTGAGAAACCATTCACACAGGCGGCACACAGAAGGAAGATAACATAACCTTTTCTATTAAGTGAGAACACGTTATAATGTCATCTGCAGGCAGAGAGGTGTGTGTGTGTGTGTGTGTGTGTGTGTGTGTGTGTGTGTGTGTGTTGTCAATAGCTGGTGAAATGTGTGAAGGTGTAACTTTATTGCCCATGCAAAGGAATGAGTGTGTGTGTTTGAGTGCGTAAGTCTCTGTGTATGTGTGTGTGTCTGTCTGTGTGTGTGTGTGTGTGTGTGTGTGTGTGTGTGTCTGTGTAAGTGAGAGTGAGTGTGTGTGGAAGAATGCGGATTTGTTGATATAAAGAAAAAGAGAGCGACTGTTTCTTTCTCTCTCTCTCTCTCTCTCTCTCTTTCTCCCTCTCCATCATTGTGTGTGTGTGAGTGTGTGTGTATGTGTGTGTGTGTGTGTGTGTGTGTGTGTGTGTGTGTACTAGCTCTCTGCATATGATGTGTTGACGGTGTGAGGTGGCCTGGGTTTAAGGGGCATGTTTTCCCAGCTGCTGAGAGGGAAAGCCCTGTCCCCCATGACCACTGTTTCTCCAGCTGTGCCTGTATCAGAGCCACGGACACACACACACACACACACACACACACACACACACACATACACACAGAGAGAGAGAGAGAGAGAGAGAGAGATAGAAGGAGAGAGTGTGTGTGAGTGTGAGAGAGAGAGAGAGACCATTTTATAAAAACGCACACACACACACACACACACACACACACACACACACACACACACACACACACACACAAACACACAGATCCATGAGAGCTCAAACACTCCCCTCAAAATTAAAATTTTAAATGTCACAGATCCTGTCAGCATGGAATAGTCTTTTGAACATGAGAAGAAAGGTAAAGGGTAAGAAAAACATGTGTGTCTTGGTGTGTGTGTGTGTGTGTGCGTGCGTGCGTGTGTGTGTGTGTGTGCATGTGTTTGTGTGTGTGTGTGTGAGAGAGAGAGAGAGAGAGATTGGGACTAACTTCCACGTCACTCACTGATTCTACAGAGAGGAAGTGAGGCGGGAGGAAGTGGAAGGATATTATTATTTACACACGCGTGCTGAGGTGATGACATATCTCCTCTCACCGCACCTATGCACAGGCCGTAATCTGTCAATGGACTCACCCCCACCACACACACTCACACACACACACACACACACTCACACACACTCATACACTCACATACATGATGACTGATAGACCTGCACAAACTCACTCAACCCACACACATATTCCTCAAATAGATGGTCAAAAAAACATGTTCACTTCAAGTCAGATTCCTCACTATGTAATTATGTAAGGCACCTATCGCTTCAATATACTGCTGATAGGTCAATATGAAGAGTTCAGATGCAAAACCCCCTAAACAAATTTTTTGTGGAAACTGAGTTAATGATATTGTGTGAATCCTGTATAAATCTAGAATATGTAAATGAAATTTTTTTTGTGAAAAAAATAAAATAAAACCTGCTCCCCGCCGTGTCTAAAATATCTGTTTACAATCAAAACATTGTAAACGCCTGATAAAACATGGCCTTTTTCTCAAAAAGTGGTCAAGTGGAGTTAGGGGGTTTTGCATCTGAACTCTTCATATATAACTAATGTAAAACATTCACGTGAACCACTATGTTTAAGAAAGGCAGGAGTGTGACCATTTTGTGTGACTCCTGCTATTTGTGTGTAGAGATGGTCTGGGAAGTGGTGGGAAGGATGGGGGCTGGTCATGTACTCCTTAAAGGGGTTCAAGTCTGTTAGCGTGGACAGTCCCAGTTGGTCAGGAATATCTGTCAGTGCTTCTATTACAATCCCTTCTGACAGCCTGAAGGGTGTGTGTGTGTGTGTGTGTCTGTGTGTGTGTGTCTGTGTGTGTGCACAAGTGACCTTGGAACCAGAATTGAATACTACCCTATAAGTACCCCCTATCCCCTCCGATAGGAAAACACACACACACACACACACACACACACACGAGAACCCACACATTGTCCACCTGCCCTTGTCCACCCATCACTGTCTCTCTTTTTCTCGCACACAAATGTGCACATGCAAACACACACACACACACACACACACACACACACACACACACACACACACACTGGTTTACCCATTCATTTAGGGCACAGAATCTTTATGGGTACAAAACATGTGGTATCTGTGATGCGCAGCAGTGATAGATAGCTTCATGTGACACTGTTGTCCAGGTGATTATCCCTTCACAGAGAATCATACTGTCACACTAACGCCGACGGCAGGGAGGGGGGTTCGGTGTCTCCTCCAGATTCCACTAACCCCCTTTCCACATGGTACAATGTGCTAATGCAACAATGGCCTGTCTTGACGAGTGGCCCTGAGTGATAATGTCTATGGGTGGCGATGAGGAGCTAAAGGGTTTGGTGCTAATTTTGCCCATTCAACAAAGGAGGCTTGTGATCTATTAGCGTGTTAGGCCTGGGAAGAGAAGAGCGGAGGGGGGTGTGTTGAGTTGGGAGACTATAGCCTTGGGGGAAGGGGGGGCACTGGGGAAAGGAGAGGGTGGGGGGGGGGTTGTGGGAGCCCGTTTTTGAATTATCTCTGTGATAATTTCAAAGACGGCGTGTGGTCCCTTCCAGGGGAGAGGTCAGGGTGAAACAAGGAGGCCCTGCTGAGGGTTGGGGGGTGGGAGGGTTAGGGGGGGGGGGGATTTGAAACAGACATAGTGGACAGTGGACAGTCTCCGGAACAACATCATTTGTGTCTTCTGTGTGATTCACTCCCATGTTACCTATTGCTGAATATTTCTTTCTTTTGGAGCTTATATTGTGTGTGCCATGATTATTTCTGGAATGGATGTGTAAGACATCACAAAATAGAGAAACAGATTTAAATTAGATTAAATGACATCATCAATGACAGAGGAACAGACAAGGTAACCAAGAGATAAAGACAGGGAACAGCAGATCCCAGGAAAGGAGGCCAAAGCGTGTGAGTGTGTGTTTGTCCGTGAAAGCAAGTTTGTGTGTGTGTGTGTGTGTGTGTGTGTGTGTGTGTGTGTGTGTTGAGGGGTTGAGAGGTGGACGGTGACAGCTTTGACAGCTCCAGGCTCTCGCGCTCCTTCGGGCCTTGGGTTAAATTTAACCGGGGGGGGGGGGGGGATTGGATGTGTACTTGAAGACGTGTAACCATGAGCTGAGGAGCTGAGGACTAGAAGGAGCAGGTGGAGGGGGAAGGGGGGGGGCGGGAATGGTTAGGGTGGGGGGGCAAGTGGCTCAAACATGGGGAGATCTTGAAGGAGGGTGAGAGAGACAGCATGAGAGAGAGAGCAAGAGAGAGTGTGACAGAGAGAGAGAGAGAGAGAGAGAGAGAGATGGCTGGGATTTGGAGCCTGGAGAAAGTGATGAGCTCTCCACTTGTTGGTCCTGTCCAAGCCTGGCGCAGTTGCGTCCATCACACGGGGGTGTTGGCACCTTAGGGCATAGTCTCGTAGGTCTCACGTCCTTCCAGACTTCTGCATGTCCCCAGGTCTGAAGGACTGTGCCACCAGTCTTACACCCACCCACACACAGCACCCCCCCCCCACCCAAGACCACCACCAACACCCTTCACTCATCCCCCCACCTCCCCAACCTGACCCTGTCCCTGTATAGTCTATGTTGTCCCTCTTGCAGCTGCCACATAAATCACATAGTGTACACACAACGGGGAGGCTAGCTGGCTCACACGATAAGTGGGTGTCTTAGTGGCTTGAAGGTTTTTTTTTTCCTCCTCCGGTGCAGGGACAGAGTGAGGAGGTTCCCATCTAAAGGTTTTAAGGCGCTAATAAGTGTGGGCAGTCACTATTTCGATTGCTACGTTTTTCAACAAAGCAGTCCCTGAGAAGATTAGCAAAGGCTGGTACCGCTATGGCGTCACTCCTGAGCAATGGCTCTCGCTTGTGAGTTGTCTGAGGCAATAGATGTCAGTACCATGATGGCTCGCTAATAGTTCCAGGGGAAAAGGCCAAAGTCTTTCCTGGGCCAAGGTTCCACTCATCTAGCATTGGCAGGAGGAAAACTCACCATCATCTAATCAAGAAAGAAATAATAATCCAAAAAGACATTCAGTAGACACATCAATCTAACTCTGTGGTGATTTGGATGACAACAAGTCTGCCTAAGGGTTTCTTGAGGAAATCCTCAAGAGTAATCCCTTAAATAAAAAAAAAAAAGTGAATCGGAACACAACAATTAGTATAATGATTTATGAAGACAGATGATGATTAATTATGACAAACTGCGCCGTGACATCTTCATTCCCAGACAAACTCGATCAGCATTTTCCCAGCAGGGGGTTAGAGCGCACAAGCATCCGCACTGAAAGGCCCCTGGACAGGCCTCCGTGTTTGACCACCAGGTCGTAAAAGGGGCTCTCAGCCTCAGTTTCGACCGACGTGGCAGATGGCCTGCTCACTGTTGGCCTCTGAGCACCAGGGTTGGCACAAGATCGAGATTCTGGTCCAAAGTCCAGTCTTGGCAGTGAGATTAGGTCTCGTGTGGATTCTCTAAAAGTTTGAGGATGGGTAATACCTCGTTAAACTTGATCGGCAGAGCCACGGGGAAGAAAACAAATATTCACAGCTGTGGTTGACTTTATCTTGTTTTATTTCTTTGAATAAATGCACTCTAGGATTGTGCTTAGTGTGGGTTGGGCAGCTATTTCAGATCATATTTATGCTATATTTCAATCAAGACAATACTGTTGTCACTTACAGATTTTTTATAGAATTCTTAAAAAAAAAAAAACACTACTCTACACTAGCACTAAACTGTAATCTCTGTCATGTATGTATGAGGTAGTCAGTTTCTCACACTGCAAGAACGGACTCATAATTTTTAAATTCACTCATTGATGATGATGATGGTGGCAAAAGTAGTGAGAGGTATATTTTGTGTCCATCTAATCCCAGACTAAACCCATGTGTGACATCATTGAAATGTGAAATGACTCTCTCTCTCTCTCTCTCTCTCTCTCTCTCTCTCTCTCTCTCTCTCTCTCTCTCTCTCTCGAGGCACACAGCCAATGTTAACATAAAATTGAGATATTTTTTTGTAAACGGTCTCTACATAAAGAGACAGAAACAATGCACATGTTGTCTGCAGGAGGCTTTTTTTCCCCCCTCCCTTCTTATTCGTTGGGTTGATTTGGATTTGTCTTAGTCGTATTTTCACACTGCTATCGAATGGCCTGGCGGGGTCTTGTGTGGAGCTCTCCGCTCCTCACCAGCGTGGCCACAAGATTAGGCCCCAGCTGTCCGACTGAACCTTATCGTGCTTCCATATTCCGGTTTCTCGGAGAACGGGATAACCTTTCCGTCCCTGGAGGACGACTGAGAGCGGCTGGGACCACCTGACACCGGATCACCCCTCCGGAATCCTGGGAATGGCGGTGTCTGTTCAATGGGACCTACGCAGTCCTGGGAGGGGGAACTGTGGCATCCTTGAATTGTGTTTATTTGTTGGCACCCTGTCGTGAAAACCTTCCCATCAACTGCATATTAATCTTGTCAGCAAATTTCCAAGTGTTTCTTTTTTTATTTTTTTGCCCCCCACTCCCCCCCCCCCAACCCTCCCTCTCACTGCTCTCCCTCACACGCCCGCTTTGCGTCAAAAGCCGGCCGGCTGCCACCACCGGATGAATTTACGACCCTCTCTTCACCCTCTGTTGCCCCAGCTGAACGAACGAACCAACGTCACCCTCTCATATTCATCTCTTCCCTCATCATCCCTTCCCTCCTCTCTTTTATCTGATGCCCGCTGCCCACCTATACACACTCACACACACACACACACACACACAAAGAAACACCCACAGATACACTTTCACACAGACAAGTAAAGGAGTTGAGTGCCTACCCGCTACACATGAAAGCAAACAAATACCCACACACCCCCACACACAAAGTGCCTTCCATCGACACATGCACACACACAGAGAGCCACACATGCTATGAGCCGCGTGCTTCAACGCATAGCCCTCGTCTTGGGTGACGCGTAGCCATCGTGGCAGAGGCCACTAAAAAGCGGGAGTGATGAAAAACGTCCCAGTCCTGCTGAGAAGCCATCTTCTGTTTCACACCCTGCATGGGACAATTTATGGGCCCTGCACCCACCGGTCACTGCAGCGCAGCGGCCTGTCTGTCTGTCTGACTCCCCCGCTGTGCCTGTCGCCCTGCACCACCACCCAATGTGCCCTCTCTCTCTCTCTCTCTCTCTCTCTCTCTCTCTCTCTCTCTCTCTCTCTCTCTCTCTCTCTCTCTCTCCACTTGTTGCTTTGCTGGTCACTCTTTTACTCTTTCACTGCTAGAAAACATGATGATGTCTGATAGCAAAGAAGTTAGCAATGCCATGCTGTAATCAAGTTTTCTTTTATTCTGAAGTGGTTTCTTACCCCATATGGCCTCTTTCCCTCCTCCCCTCTTTCTCTCTCTCCACTTGTTGCTTTCTTTTTTCAGTTCCCTCTTTCACTCTGTCATGGCTAAAATAAGGTGACCGTTAAGCGAAAAAATTAAATAAATCTTTATATTATGTTTTTTCTTTTTGTAGGTTATCCATGGCCTAGGAGGCATTATTTTCTCCTCTAAGCTGTTGCCACCTGTCTGTTCCCAGTATCTGGATGTTTTTCCCTCTGCATTCTAAACTCACTATTAGGCCTTGGCCCTAGGCTATGAATAAAAGACAGGAACTTTCCTACAAAATTTCAGACAGCCATAAGTATTATCATTTTGGATGATGCATTGCATTGCATTGTGTATTCTGTATGATGAAGCCATTCTAGAGTCTGTCAAGAGTTGAAGGAAGTGGTAGGATAGACCTTTAACCATTGTAAATATGGGACCCACCTGTCTGCATATCTGTCTGCATATCTCTATGCCTGTTCCAAAAATGGGAAATAACCCATCATTGCTGCCATTATGGACAGAAGTCATATACCTACCATCTTTGATACAATACCAAAAATTGTTTGAGAAAGATAGTGCTGAAATGAAATACAAGGCCCGACTTAAGTTGCGTTTGCCAAAAACACTAAAATCGCGGTCCCATCAAGTGCGTAAAATGGCGAGGAGAAAATAATCAATTAAAAATGTTGATGTCAAGAGAGAGTTTGTAAGTTTTCCTGGTCAGACAACTGAATAGAAGGAAGATCCAATCAAAAATGGGACAGGTGGCAACTCTTGACATGGATTAAAAATTTCATGGATTTCTGTTTTTTTTTTGTTTGTTTGTTTTTCATCTCGGACGGGAGGAGTCGTACTCGGCCGAAATCGGGGACATTTTCGGGGACAAGTGCAGGTGGGGACAGGTCATCAAAATCGGGGACATCTGGTCACCCTAGGCTAAAATATGATAATGGTGTTGAAAAGTAAAAAAGTTAGCAATGTCATTCTGTAACTAGGTTTTCTTTTATTTTGAAATTGTCTATCAGAAAGGACACCTCAAACAGTGTTGAAAAGTTGCATAATGTCCCTTTAATATCTGTATTGTGTTTATCAATTCATTTTTATCTTTTTTTTGTCCTATTGTTCATTCTTTCATTAGATTTTTTTTCCTTCTCTCTGATCTCTCTCGATCCCATCTATCTTGTCTCCTGTTCTCGCACAATCGCTAAATCTCTTTCTCCATAGCTGCGAGATCTTACACATGCAGTACAAGTGTTCTGAGCAAGTTAGCCTGACGGTAATAGCTGTTATATACTTTCACTGTCATTTTGCATCAAATTATCGCTCGGATAATGTGTGTGCTTTACAGACTCTGGTCACATGTGTGGCAGGAGTCGGGTTGCGGAGAGCTGGGGTTATCAAGGCCCATGGGGACCTGCACACGCTAAGGGGTTCAAGCTAAGGGGTAAGGCAGGGGGTAAGGGAAAATAACAGGGGGTAAGGGAAAATAACAGACACCGAGTGATAGGAACAACAAACAGTCATCAGAGAGCAAAGATAACAAAGCCAGGCTAACAAACAGGCTACCAGCTAATATGGAAGCTATTTCCAAGCTTTTTCCAGTGGAGATTGTCCTTAACGTTTTCTTCTAGTGGTCGACTATAGTATTCATGTATCAGCTAAAAACAGAGAACCAGCTTTTTAAAGTATGTTTGCCTTGATCATCAGGAAAGCATATATAGAGCTATCATGGTGTGGAATCAGCAGATTGGCTTAATGGATGGCAGACAGGTGATTATAGAGATACAGATAGGTGTGTGTGTGTGTGTGTGTGTGTGTGTGTGTGTGTGTGTGTGTGTGTGTGTTTGTGTGTGTGTGTCGGTGGTGGAGTGAGTGCATGGGTGCACAGTTGACCCATGTCTGCCCAGCAGGGGGGTACACAAAAGCCTGGAGGTCACTTTCCAGTGTAATGTACACCCACTGGGGGATGGTGCGTGGACAGGAGGCATGAGGAGTACCGACATGTGCCCTCTGGGTGTCCCAAATGTCAGCCAAGGGTCTAGGTCAGTCCTGTAGGCCCCCTTCCAAACTCAACCCAACTCCTCAAAGCACCACCAATGACACCAACAAATTCTGTCAATCACCCTTCATGTACCGACCCCCCCCCCCCCCACCACCACATCCACCAATCTTCACCTCCAACCTCCAACTCTCACCCTACCCCCTCACCCCTTGTCCCAATGTTAGAACACCACCACCCAACCACAGCCACACCCTACCTCCAGATTAGATGTACTGAGTCGCTGAAATATGGGAATGGGATATGGGGCTATCAGTGTGCTTCGACCACACGGAGCAGCCGTTATCATTAGCAGACTGCCGCCCGTGACGACAAGGGGTCTGCGTCACGAGCCGTGGAATAACAATGGCGTGGATCACCACCGTAAATTAGGGTTTGAGGGCATCAAGCTGTCTTCGCTGTTCTCAGGTAGAACGTCTGAGTGTGGTTAACCTCGTCCTGCTGGAGGCGCTCGTAACTCATGCCGGCGGGACGGGCTGTGACATGAATAACAGCCGGCAATTAGGGCAGGGAAGTCTTTTCTGGCTCTCTTCTCCTTTCTGTTTCTTTTTCTGTTATGACTGTCCACCATCTCTCTTTTCGCTCACTCCTTATCCCTTTCTCATGTTTTGTTGACTGTCTTATCTTGATCTGGAAGCCATTTTCTTCCCCCATGACAAGTCATCCCTGAGGAACTATCAAACACTTCCCGCTTTGTCTCTCCCTAGTCATCTTTGTTTTGGAGATTCTATCAGTCATTTCCCCAAGTCTCTCTCTCTGTCTCTGTTTATTCTCCCAGTTCTTTCTCCCTCTATTTTCTATTATTTTCCTATTTTTTTTTACTGAGATGGTGGATGTATCTGTTGCCTAAGCCTCTGAGGTGATGAAAGAGATACTCTTACCCAACTTCAGAAAAATTTGCCACAAGTGGGAACATAGAAAGGGGGGTGTTGATTCGGGGGGGTTGGGAATAGGGGGGGTCGGTGTCATACACACATTTTATTTTTACAATGTGGACACACGACGCTATCACATGATACGGCCCCCCCCGTAACTCATATTTCGCACAGGCAATGTGTGAGGCAGCTCTAGAATGAGGCCCCCTGCTGGCTTTGTGGCAGCCTGCCCGGATTGGGCCCACCATGGAGAGAGAGAGAGAGAGAGAGAGAGAGAGAGAGAGAGAGAGAGAGAGAGAGGTCTTGCCTCATTGGGTCACAGTTCGTTCCGCCTGCAAGAGAAGAAAACAGAAAGAGGGGGGGAAGAGAGAGAGAGTGAGAAAGATGGAGGGTGTGGAAGAAAGAATAAGAGGAAAGAGAGAAAAAGAAAGTGTAAAGTTTAAAATTTCAGAAAGAAAAGTAGCAAAATGAAAGAGAGAAGGGAAGTAAAGAAACAGAGGAAGAGAACGAAAGAGGGAGAGTGTAGGAGAGGCCGTTAACTCTCTCATCACTGCGGAGCACCGCAGGCCCCCGTCGGTCTCACGTGGAGTCGTGTTCTCCCTTTCATAAGTCATCCGGCAAAACCCCTGAGTGGCATTGAGCCCTATGCCGCCATCGCACACCGGCTTTAAAACCAGAGAGAAATTAAATACTTCAAACGTCTAAAATAAACCCAGCGCTCAATAGACCTTAACCGTGGCGTGATGAATGATGGAGAGCTACACTTATTCATTCACTCAAAATAGATTTATTATTTTTATTCAAACGGGTAGCTGTGCTTGAGGTAGGGCAACTGAAGTGTGGGAGATTCAGTGTAGTCGAGATAGATTTATAGGCCTGTGGTGGTCCACGTGCTCTGCTAAAAGTACACTGGAGAGGGCTGAAAATGATACTGTTTAATATCAATAGGGGAATGAGAGATAGATAGAGAGAGAGAGAGAGAGAGAGAGAGAGAGAGAGAAAGAAAAAGAAAAAGAAAATCTTACTCATCCAGTGACCTCACACATTGAGCTTATCGTCCGAACAGCTGAAAAGACTACTCGCTCTCGCCTTTTTTTCCCTTTCAAACTCTGATAAAACAAGCAAAGAGTCTTTGAAAGAGATTACATTGTCATCTCCACCCCTCCCTCCCTCACTAACTTCATCCACCCTTCCATCTCTCTTTTCCTTTGCTCTATCTATCCATCTATCTATCTTTCCTGTGGGCTGCAGATCAGTCTCAAGAGGGAAGTACTTATATCTCCCATTCTTTCCACCTCTCTTCTTCCCTCCTTCCCTCCACCACATCTCTTTCATCCTATCAGTCCATCAGGAGAGCAGGACTGGCCCAGAGAGAGAGAGAGAGAGAGAGAGAGAGAATCTGGCTGGAGTCAGAGTTGGATATGGTCCAAGGTGAGCTGCTATCAGGGGAGTCTGTTATCTGTAACGCATGAAGGTGTTAAGCAGAGATCTGTCAGAGAAAGTGTGCCTGAGGGAAAGAGCAAAAGAAGTGTGTGTGTGTGTGTGTGTGTGTGTGTGTGTGTGTGTGTGTGTGTGTGTGTGTGTGTGTGTGCGTGCGTGCGTGTGTATGCATATGTATGCGTCTCTCTCTCTCTCTCTCTCTCTCTCTCTCTCTCTCTCTCTCTCTCTCTCTCTCTCTCTTTGGCTGTTTCTCTTTTACTGTAATGAAACGACCCTTAAATATTAAGTAAGGGGCCGTGCAGATTCTCTACATGCATAGAAAATGCACTTCAGTGTTTCTTTTCAAGCCTCCTTTAGCCTCTGGACCCTCTCCCTACAAGCTTCAAGTTTGTTTGCGCATTCATGCAAGTGTCTGTCACATTGACAAATTTACAGCAAGTGAAGAGCCCCTCTGCCCCTGTGCTGACACACCTCCAGGAGTGAGTGTGGTCTGATTCTCCCTTGGCAAGCAGGCGCCACAGTTATACTGTACCTATACAAGTTATTTTTTGGTTCACATGTCATTGTTTCTGGATAAAAGTGTGATATTCATGTCACAGTGAAACTCACTCACATGAAATGCGTACAGAAGTAGGTTATTTTTTTTGTCAAATTGTCTCTTTTTCTCATTACTTTTGAATTCACTCTTTGATTAAAAATCAATCAAAAGCGAATCTTTCACATACACACCACACACACACACACACACACACACACACACACACAAACAGGTCAGGTCTTCATTAGCCCTCATGATCTGACCCCCCTTGTTGCCAGATTCTCTGACATGAAGCAACTCTCACTTGAAAGGGGGAAACTGAGTGTGTGTGTGTGTGTGTGTGTGTGTGTGTGTGTGTGTGTGTTTGAGGGGATCTTTAACTTAATTAAACTCTAATATGAAGCAGTCTGTGTGTCTGCCTTTGTTCTGCTGTGTGTGTGTGTGTGTGTGTGTGTGTGTGTGTGTGTGTATTGAGCGGCATCTTTGTGATGGATCCAGACCTCCAGCCTCACACCCACCCAGAGCCGGGAACAGAGCCCCAGTGGAAGAGCTATTAGCGGGGCAGAGATTAAGCTGAGCCCTGGGGCTCTGGAGCTACAGAGCTCCGGAGCGGGAGAGAGAGGAAGAGAGAGAGAGAGAGAGGGGGCCATGACTTTGTGTCTGAGCCCGAGGTGTGATCACTGACAGTGGGATTAGAGGCGGCTCACCGCCCCATTTCCCCCACCGCTGACAGACGGAAGGGACTCCAGAGGGGTGCGAACCTCCAATTCATCTCGCCCGCCCGGCCTCAACCTCTTGTGGAGTCACACACATGCATGATGCATACACACACACATATACACACACACACACACACACATGCATGATGCATACAGTACAGTACACACTCTGTCACTCTCTTTCAAAAACACACATGCATATCATCAATGCATCAATTTTTTACTTTGTAAAAAAAACAACATTTACAGATACTACAACATATAATTTCTCCAGCACTTCAGCACATTTGGTCTGAATGCAAAAAAAATTTAGATAAGAACCTATCAAAAGCATTGAAAGACCAAAAATAAAACTAAAAGCAAATGATCTGTAAAAGACACTGAACATTTGAACTGATGTGGCCAAAACTCATCAAGAGATGATTGCCACATAAAAGCTGTGAAGGGGTACCATTGCAGTGAGCAGACAATGTGAACTTTAGATATAATAGACAGGCTAAGCTACAATGAGGGTGGTCAGATTAATAGGCAAGTGTGTGTGTGTGTGTGTGTGTGTGTGTGTGTGTGTGTGTGTGTGTGTGTGTGTGTGTGTGTGGAGAGAGAGAGAAGCTTGAAAGCAAGTGATCAGATTCAGACATCAGTAGTTCATCACTACAGGCTACTCTGGCACATTAGGGACACATGTTTCTTCTTCAAGATCTCCCCCTTCAACCCTCCCACCCACCCCTACACTTTTTACATACTTCACCCAATTTAGCTTCTCTAGAGCGGAGCGTTTCACATGGTTTCTTGCTCATTTGTCCTCAGGGCAGACATACAAACGCACTTCTTTAAAAGAGGTCTCTGCAATCGACACTACTTCACAGACATTTTTGCAATACTTGTCGATTTTCTCTCTGATTGAGGCATGTTTCCACAGCTTTCAATCCTCTCTGACCGAACAAACTGATTAGCCTCTCACCTCGGCCCCAGTCGTGTGTGTGTGTGTGTGTGTGTGTTTGGAAATCCAGACCTCCACTGCCACTGCTATGCTGATAATTGGCCCAGTGTTTGACTGTGTCAATGATGTTTAACACAGCGGCTTGAACAGCTTGAAGTGAAAAGCAGTTTCTAATTGGCTGTTTAAGAGGACGTGTGTGTTTGACCAAAACAGACTTAACTGAAAATGAAAACAAGACGAAGGGGCCACTGAAAACAAACTGTCTCTGAGAATGACTAATTAGGGTTTTTTGCCAAAGTGCTTTCTGTTTCTCAATGGGAGTTTAGGGGCCCTAGAACACCTGCATCTGAACCCACATGGCCAAAGGTCACACCACACACTGACTTGCAACAAACTATCCCTAAACACACACACACACGCACGCACGCACACACACACACACACACACACACACACACACACACACACACACACACAGACATACATATATACACACACACATACATAGACATAGACACCCACACACACACACACACACACACACACACACACATACTGTATACATGCACACACACACACACACACACACACACACACACACACACACACACACTAAAAAAAATAATAAGCTACCATTAACACACTTGGGAAATGTCATTAGTTAGTTTTCTTCAGAGAAGACTGCAAACGAGACCTGAGTCTCCGGCATTTAATGTGGCTGTTGAATACTGGAAGAAACAAGTGGTTTGAATGCTGCCAAAACTTTCTTCCCGTAATAACACAAAGACATACAATGTTCTGTTTATTTTAGATTAGTCCAATTTCATAGGTCATCTCTGAGTAATGTTCCAGAAAATGTAATAATTGGCCATTTCATGACAAAAAAAAAGAGCTTTTCTATTTTTAAGGCAAAAAAAGGACACTCTACAAACAAGTCCAAAAATAACTTCACTGAGACTTGACTGGCACACACGCACACACACACTCACGCATGCACACACACACACACACACACACGTGAGGCTGCACCGTTCTGTTGTGATCTCTTGTGATTTTCTCCGTGTTTCGGGGCCTCCAGACGACCGTTATGAAGCGGCTTCTCACACAGGATATTGGGCTGTCTGTCAGCGGGGAGTTTGACTTGTCAGACTCCCGTGTCAACACCTACCCGTCGCCAAGGTGACATCGCCACGGGGAAACAACGTGCCCTAACATCCAGCGAACCCTGCAAAAGTATTGGCGGGGTGAGAGAACCCCCGACTCTGTTCCGCGGAGCCCCTGATTGATTATTTGTGAGGAAAGTCTGACTTTTATTGTTTATGTTTCAAAGATGGAGGCAGAAAACAAGCTCTGGCTCGGGGTTTTTAACAGACGTCTTTTGTGCTGCCTGCTCAGTGCACTATAGGGCAGCCCCTCATTCTGTCTGTCTGTCTGTCTGTCTGTCTAAGGGAAAGCAACTTCATTTGTGCTTGGGGACTACTTTAATATCACTGATTGACTGACTGACACCGCAGTCTTTTTCTGCCAGTCTGACATTGTAATACTCCACACTCACACACTCACAGCATTAGTAATTTACCACACTCCACCACACCACCCTACTTAGGAAGAAACTTATGGATAGAACCTCTTTGACATGTACATATAAAAAGACTGTAGCATAGACAATTTGTTTTCTTTATGTATAGACTACGTCTTCATGTTTACCTACTTTTAGACTCTAGTAGACTACTAGAAGTAACACAGGTCAGTGAACGAGGATGAATTGCTTGTTTTGTTTAATAGCCATTTACAGAAGCAACATTAACAGCAATGTTTGGCTGCTATTGGG